>OZ021711.1:10675885-11925885 GCA_963978555.1 Galerucella nymphaeae | reverse complement strand
AACAGACGGAAAACATTTAGACAAGTGAACAGCGCGCGGTAATTCCCCTACTATCGGTTCTAAACGAGTACCAAAACGTGTTCAGTATTTATGGGAATCCCTGAAATTCGTTTCGTTTGATGTATGAAAAAGTAAACAACTACTGCTGACGTAATCACCACCCAAGCCATTAAAAATAAGGAAAGTAAAGACCCCCTATAGTGCTTACGTAATACCCCCATAGTGTGACACATTAAAACTGTTTTTTATAGAAAATATCACCGGGTCCGGTTTGTAGTAAAAAATCCATCACATGAAATTCTGAATTTACCCAAAATCTGGATAATATTTAAAGTTTCAGTAATTAACTTTACTGGGATATGATTTCTTTTAATGTTAGTTATCAATTATTTGAAATAAATTTGTATATCTCGATAAACTGATAAATTATGATCATTTTATACGAATTACGTTGATTGATATACATTTTTCTATCTCCTTTGCCAGTCTTCCTCATTTAATTGGAAATACAACCGAACTGAAATTCACTGTCAGAGAAGGATTATGTATTATACTTCAAAGTCCAAAGCTGGATAATGACTGAACGTCAAAACAAGCAATGATAAATGGGACACGGGGCTGATATTTTACAATATTCCTCGAAATATAACAGAGAGATAGTTAAAAACAAGCCGAGATATCGATAAAATCAAATCTTTTATCATAAAATAAGGGAGTGTAGTAAAAACAAATACCCTACCTCAATACAAGAAGACATCGTATATAAAACTACACTATTACTCGAGAAAATTTAAGAATAACACGAAAAATAATCACTCAAAGTTTAAATAATTTTAGCGGGTTTTTTTTCTGCAACAGCCTAACAGTATCTAATAACTCTTACAATGTCATTTTTCACTATGATGACATAAAACATAACCGCACATTTCTAGGGAATTCTTTGTTTTACTTGGTAATTTTTGACTGGCACTCCGTCGCCAAACGCATGCCAAACGGATAAACTACCGTAACGAGGAGTGACTACCGAACCATCTCGAAAAGTTATTGATCGCGCCCGCTCTCTTGCTTGCAATGAGCAACGGCAGGGACAGCGAAGCGGCTCTGAACGTAATAGTAAGGGAGAAAAAGACAACTAGGTCATCAGTACGGCAGGAAAAAATGCTTACTTAATAATTATTTAAAAAGTACGTTGAAAATCATATGAAGGGAGACGTCTTTGCTCATGAAAGGACGTTTAACTCCCTTGCGACCCACCTGGTGGAAGTCGTTTGAAGTTGAATCTGCTTGTTAAGGCGGAAGTTAAACTGGGGTGCTAGAGTACTCGGAGCTAGACTCTAGTTTGCATTCATATTCCAGGCGAAAATCTACGCTATGGAGGCGTCCTTGCTCAGATAGTCAGTAACTTTTGAAACCTATAGCATGCTCCCAGGTCAGGTCTAGACTTGTTGGAAATGCCTTCAAAAAGTTTCACAAACCACAATAAAGTGAGACTTGAGAAGGTTCCGGTGCAAGAAGGAATTCTCTCTTCCAATCTTCATTCTCTGAAGAAACCTAGATTATATTTGATGTAAGAGGTGGCAAATCGGCCTATTCCTCTGCGATCTTTCCAGATCTTGTTGATCCTTTTAATCTAGATTACATTCTCCAGCACAATTTTTTTTCAAATAGCCAATCCTTCTCAACCCTCTGTGGCTTTGAAAGTTTTCCTATCCTTGAGAAACCTAATCAATTCATAGAATACCTACTTATGTATAGAGAGGAATTATTTGTTTTATAATTCTGTTATTTTTGTTTAAATTTCAATGAAACTGCTGACAACCTTGCGATAAGGTTAGGATACACTGCAGCTTGAGGTTGTACTTACACCTCGTACTGTAAATGGAACATTTTTTGTCCACCTCAAGTAAACGACAATTTCTGTGTCGTTTTTTGAGTGTCTATGAACGATAAAGTTGATTTAGTAGTTGTGGAGAAAGAGAGCATTATCAATATCGTTCGCACAAGACTTACTTTGTATTACTGTTTTATGATATGACTGTTTTATGTTACGATGATATTTTAAGTATCGAAATAATTATCAATTTTGAATTTTCATTTATTTTTTATTAAAGTGGAGGTTGGTTAGAGACTTCTAGTTTCATTTAAAATAGTAATGTACTGTGTTATGCTACTCTACGCCTTTTAAAATGTCTAGTGCAAATGGTTCAAAATTTGAACTACATTTTGGAAAATTATTAGAAATAAGGAAAGTGGTCGTTCTTTTTCAGATTAAATAGTTAAACAGACTTAAAAAAGAGTCTATGTATGATTTGTCTGATTGATTTAAGTTTGTCATATTTCATAAGTAGAAAAATTTATAAAATAAGGTTTTTTAAGATATCATTATTTTTACATAAAGTTGGCGTGGGTCAATAGTTATTTATGCAACAAGTGCAAAAAACACCTTTTGCATGAGTTGCATACAATATTTTTTCTACATTCATGCAAAAACTGGAAAATTAGAATATAATATGTTAGGAAGTCAAAATCAAACCGTTCTTCTTTTTTTTATGGCCTCCACCTTGTTAGTACTTGATCATAGCTAAACTTTGACCATTTAAATTTCAAATAATCAAAGATTTTTGCAATAATTGTAACTCGTAGAGACTAAGTAGTAAGATATACATATATTATTGTTGTATTAAAGCAGGATCAGACACTTGCTATGGATTTTTATTTTATTTAAATGTTTATGTTTGACATAAATCATCATAAATGTGACAAAAATGACAGATGGGTTTGTTGCACTAATGCAAAAAAGAACCACTTTTTTCATTAAATGTGTTTCACAAAAGTATTAAAAAAAAATGTTTGTGCCTCTGTGGCTATGGAAAGGATTTCCACAAATTTTTTAACGACTTCTGGGTGGAAACTGAGCGTGGTTTTTTGAGCAATTTATGTGTGTAATTCCTCTCTTTGTCTCGAGATAAATAGTGCGGTTAATAAATAAATAAAGACACAATTTAAAGGAAAGTTAGAGCTGCGTTGACCAAAATAATAATTTCCGGGGATCTAAACCGTAATAAATAATCCTCGCGAACGAAAGCCGCACAATAATAGAAAATTATGTTAGTCGCTGGTTGTTGAATTACTCGTAAACTTTCAAATCATATGTCACTTGATATTAATGTACGACGAATATATTCTCGAATTTCCGGTACTTATAGCTGAGTTTATTTCTTGTTAATTTCACGTTTATAATTATTGAGACTGTCACAGACCAATTATTGATCGAAATATACTTGATAGATTAAGTTGGAATTGAATGAGTTTTGAGTGGGGAATCCCTATTTAGGGAAAATTGAAAATTAACTTTTTGCAAACTGAACCGAGAGACAAATTAGACGAAACGAATTGTTCCGAGTGAGTTTTAACTATGGAATGACTCAATGGATGAGTTCTATACAATGTTGCCAACATAACGAACAAAAAAATACTGAAAAGGTTAGTCGTATAAGGAAGTGGATTTTCCCATCCTTTTTTAAGTGTTTTTATGTATTTTGAGTCCCTTCACTACCCATGTTGTTCCCGAAAAGTTTGGAGTTGTACCTAAAAGTTTGCAGATCTATTTAGTATTTCACATCTTACAGTTGACGAACACCTAATGACAGCTGTCAATACATGTTTGTTTGGCTTTGTTTGTGTTTCGTCAACTGTAAGATGCGAAATTCCCCAAACTAGGAACTCAAAATATATAAGAAAAACTAAAAATAGATTGAAAAAACCACTTCCTCATGCGACTAATCTTTTTCAGTATTTTTTCGTTCATTTTGTTGGCAGCAATTCCCTTGTATAGAACTCATCCATTATTTTTCAAGTGTTGTTTTCTATAGGTACCTAAATGCTAAATTTATATCATCTGCGCAGAAGTTAAAATATCTTCTAATAAATCTAAATACAAAGGTCCATTATAGTTTCCCTAAAAAAAAAGGGACCAATTATTGTGTCGCAGATTATTTCAGCCAATGTGTGCATTCTTACGTGACCAATATCTACAGTTAGGCTGAATTACTATTCCACAATTTCCTTTACTTCTTATAGAATTGACCCTATAGCGATTTAAATGTAGCTATAACTAACCAAATTATGACGTTTAGGTATGAAGAACATTACAAGAAAAATATTCAGTATTTCTTAAGGATTACAAAGGGCAAAAATATACGGAGTGATTCATTTGAAAAACCAAATAAGATTTTATTTAATAATTAAAATTTCCATTACCCATATGAGTACAATGGAAATATTTGAAAGGAATTCATTTAATCGTGTTTTCAACTAAGTACTGTCATTTTTTTGCAATATTTTTCTCAATTTCAATTGGGTACATACAATTTGTTTAATCCAATGTTATTTTTAATAGATAAATTGAGACATTAATTAACTAAGATCATTAACATAATGTCCTAGAGGATAACAATCTGATTCAATAATTGATGGATCCTATAATGGTTGTATTAAATGCTATCAGCTACCAGGACACTATACATGATGTATAGATTGGACAATTATTGAAAATAAATTTTGTAGATTTAACATCTTCGTCGGTTAGTTAAATTGGAAATAAAACTTACATTGACAGCTGTCAAACTGATACAGTAGCGTCACTTTAAGTGAGCTATAATGACAAAATATATTTCCTATAAATTATTTTCAAATTAAGGTGTGAAGTTTTCTCACCGAATACCAGGTGAGAAAACCAGGACATTTCTCTTCAGGTCTGTACTTTGTTATTTACCTGAAAGTTAGAAAAAGAAGCTGGTAATTATTAATTTCATAGTGTTACGCGAGTGCACCAGTGAAATTCCCGTAAGAGACTCCTTATTTGCTTCGCTTACCAGTCGAGAACCATCCAGAGGCTACCTACCCCGCGCCCTCCCACTTGTCGAAAGTTTTCTAGGCTATCCAGCGCCTTCAGCAGAATTTCTAGAACTATACCCCACGCGCGTATAAAATATAAATAGACGAGCATCGCTGCCATAATAAATAGTAGTCATATTGTCAGATAGATGGACAGTTAGTGATTATAAGGAAGGAAAGCAATCGCGCATCGATAAAGTGTTTATTAAGTGACTCTCATATAAATTATAGTTAGTGTGTTAAGTGTATGATATAAATTATTAAATAAAGACAGTATTACATATAAATCCGTAAATATAAATTAAGTAATTGTAAATATAAATCAAAATAAACGTTACAATAGCTTTTTTAATTTGGATGGATAAGATCCTGATGATTTAAGGTTAGATAAATGTCAAAATAGCAAATGAAATAAACGACACACCGAAAACCCGGATGTACGTCACAAACGATGACGCACATCAAGAAGGATCTTATAAAAACGTGTTCTGTTAATAAAAAGTAGCTTTTAAAAGTTCCTTTTAATTAAGGAAATTCTAAAAAGTCCAGTCACCTTATTTAGGGTGATTATAAATTAAATAGTTTTGGTTGAAATATAAAATGAATAATTAAGCTAGACACTATTTTAGAATTCACGTGCTATAACCTGAGTGGCTAGAAACTTTGCAGTTCTCCATATCAAAAACGGTTAAGCGTGAAAAAATTGAATCAAACTAAAATTTGAGAGAATTTGAAGCTCTGTAATAAGTGCGAATACACTGTAAAGAATAGGAAGCGAGATATTTCCCGAAAACTGAAACTGAAAGTTTTCTTTTGTATTTTCAAGAAATTTTCATCAGTTATTGTTTCCACTTTATTCAATCAACTGTGATTTTAAATTTTGTTATGAATAATGTCTAGACGTCTACGAAACAGTTTCCACAGTCTACTCTGTACCCTGGGATGTGTATGACGACGTATGACCATTGTTGTAAATTATTATGAAAAGTTGGAGGAATTATAAATAATCGCTGGATAGTTTAGAAGTATATAATGATAATAAAAATACAACAAATTAGTGAAGACTATGGTGAACATCCATTTCTCCCACTACTAGCCAAATTTGCGACAAAAATTAAAAAAAAACAACACCTATAGTGCAAGAGTTATACTTATACACCACAGCACACACAAACGCAACACGAGAAGCGTTTACCTCGTCGTCTGACTGACAAATGACAAGTAGACTGTGTTTTCGCTCCATAGATTATGAACGCACTTCTTATGTCATCAGTCATTTTTGGTTGACCGCGAATTTTAAACTAATGGTATTTTTATTCAAATAACTCTCCTGGGTATACACAATTATATTATTGCACAGGTTTTTGTTGAACTATAACTATCTTTGGATTTTCGAAATATTTGAATTTCTCATTATTGACCTAAGTTAATAATAGAAAAAATTATCAACCACTAATGAAGTAATTCGACTCTTCAGTCGTCTAGAAGAAGCAATATTTGTCAACTTCACAGCTAGTAGTGGAAAATAGTTATTTATGCAACAAGTGCAAAAAGCACGTTTTGCACAAGTAGCATACAATATTTTTTCTACATTCATGGAAAAACTGGAAAATTAGAATATAATATGTTAGGAACTCAAACTCAAACCGTTCTTCTTCTTTTTTTATGGCCTCCACTTTGTCAGTACTCAATCATAGCTGGTTTTCGCATTGACCATTTAAATTTTAAATAATTAAAGATTTTTGCAATAATTTTAACTCGTTGAGACTGAGTAGTAAGTTATACATATATTATTGTTGTATTAAAGCAGGATCAGACACTTGTTCTGGATTTTTATTTTATTTAAATGCTTATGTTTGTCATAAATCATAACAAAACTGACACAAGAATGACAGATGAGTGCAATAAAAATGTTGTTGCACTAGTGCAAAAAAACCACTTTTTCTATTAAATGTGGTTCACAAAACTGTTGATTTTTGCATTAATGTAGAAAAAATATGTTGTATCACTTTGTTAACAAAGTTAAATGGGGAGAAAATATGTTTCTATTTGCGGTGGGTACCAAACATTTATTTAATAATTCATCATCGTATCTTTTTGATAGAAGGAAAAAAATGTCAGTTTTCCGTTTCCCCTAATTACGAGTACATTCAAATTCCATTCGTTTTCCGGAAAGACATTAATTTCTGTCATCACAAGACAAGTCCGTTTCAAATCACATCACCCAGAATTCCTTTTGCAGAAAACGAGAAACGTAATTATCAAGCCTAATCGGAATAGAATTTATGACATTCACGGATATACCTCATAGCAAATAACATAATGGAGCTTTTTGTTTAAAAAACGTGGAAATATTTAACTTTTGTTCAAGACAGATATACAGGATGTCCTTCTTAGGAGATGGTAGGGATTTTGAATGGTTTTATCAATCGAATAGGGTGCAACTGTTTCTATCATTTGCAAACCCTAATTAATCGGGATTATACGTTTTGATGCCTTGAGAATATATGAAATAGAATACGAGGGATTGAACCCTTCTATGTAATATGGAAAGCGTTGACGTATGTGGATCCCTTCCGATCGAAATTTGATGAATTTCTCAGCAGAATAAGCAAGCATTTTATTTAAACATTCCGCGGTATCCACCGGTGATTGTTGTTACTGTCTGGAGGGGTTTTTTGGTGCGAAAAATCGAATGGTACAGTCTGTTTTTGTAGATAGAACGTTCTAGTCTCCAGCAATCGATTCAGCGAAAAATTTTACATGCCCCAGTGTATTTTGAGACCATAATTCCGGACAGGAAAGAAGTAAGCATGAAACAGTTTGCATAGAATATTTCAATACACCACTTGCTTCAAAATTTTCGATAAAAAAACGTTTTTGACATAAAAATTGCTCAAAACTTGTCTGGACGGGTTTTTTGGTGAGAAAAATCGACTGGCACAGTCTGTTTTTGGATAGAATCATTTTTTCTTCTCCAAATGAAGTCATGAAATTTTCGAAAATCCACTTTTTAAAATTAAAATGCTCATAACTCGACTAATATGATAGATAGGACTTTCTAGTCTCCGGCAATCGATTCAGCGGAAAATTTTACATCCTCCAGTGTATTTTGAAACCATAATTTCGACCAGGAAAGAAGTTAGCATGAAGCAGTTTACATAGAATATTTCCATACCTACCCCTTGCTTCAAAATTTTCGACAAAAAATACGTTTTTGACATAAAAATTGCTCAAAATACGTCTAAAGGGGTTTTTGGGTGCGGAAAATCGACTGGAACAGTCTGTTTTTGTATAAAATCATTTTTTCTCCTACAAATGGAGTCATGAAATTTTCGAAAATCCACTTTTCAAAACTAAAGATGCTCATAACTCGACTAATATGATAGATAGGACTTTCTAGTCTCCAGTAACCGATTCAGCGGGAAATTTTACATCCTCCAGTGTATTTTGAAACCATAATTTCGACCAGGAAAGAAGTTAGCATGAAACAGTTTACATAGAATATTTCCATACCTACCCCTTGCTTCAAAATTTTCGACAAAAAATTCGTTTTTGACATAAAAATTGCTAAAAATACGTCTGAAGGGGTTTTTTGGTGCGAAAAATCGACTGGAAGAGTCTGATTTTGTATAAAATCGTTTTTTCTCCTACAAATGGAGTCATTAAATTTTCGAAAATCCACTTTTCAAAACTAAAGATGCTCATAACTCGACTAATATGATAGATAGAAGGTTCTAGTCTCCAGCAATCGATTCAGCGGAAAATTTTACGTCTACCATTGTATTTTGAGTCCATAATTCCGACCAGGAACGAAGTTAGCCTATTGCAGCTTACATTAAATATTTCCATACCTACCCCTTGCTTCAAAATTTTCGACAAAAAATACGGTTTTGAAATAAAAATTGCTCAAAATTTGTCGGGAGAGGTTTTTTGATGCGAAAAATCGACTGCCACAGTCTGTTTTTGTATAAAATCATTTTTTCTCCTTCAAATGAAGTCATGAAATTTTCGAAAATCCCGTTTTCAAAACTAAAAGTTCTCATAACTCGACTAATATGAAAGATAGAACGTTCTAGTCTTCGGCAATCAAATCAGCGGAAAATTTTACGTTTACCAGTGTATTCTGAGACCCTAATTCCGACCAGGAAAGAAGTTAGCATGAAGCAGTTTACATAGAATATTTCCATACCTACCCCTTGCTTCAATATTTGCGACAAAAAATACGTTTTTGACATAAAAATTGCTCAAAATACGTCCAAAGGGGTTTTTTGGTGCGAAAAATCGACTGGAACAGTCTGTTTTTGTATAAAATCATTTTTTCTCCTACAAATGGAGTCATGAAATTTTCGAAAATCCACTTTTCAAAACTAAAGATGCTCATAACTCGACTAATATGATAGATAGAACGTTCTAGTCTACGGCAATCGATTCAGCGGAAAATTTCACATCCTTCAGTGTATTTTGAGACCATAGTTCCGACCAGGGAAAAAGTTAGCATGAAACAGTTTACATAGAATATTTCCATACCTACCCCTTGCTTCAATATTTGCGACAAAAAATACGTTTTTGACATAAAAATTGCTCAAAATACGTCTAAAGGGGTTTTTGGGTGCGGAAAATCGACTGGAACAGTCTGTTTTTGTATAAAATCATTTTTTCTCCTACAAATGGAGTCATGAAATTTTCGAAAATCCACTTTTCAAAACTAAAGATGCTCATAACTCGACTAATATGATAGATAGAACGTTCTAGTCTACGGCAATCGATTCAGCGGTAAATTTCACATCCTTCAGTGTATTTTTAGACCATAATTTCCACCAGGGAAAAAGTTAGCATGAAGAAGTTTACATAGAATATTTCCATACCTACCCCTTGCTTCAAAATTTTCGACAAAAAATTCGTTTTTGACATAAAAATTGCTCAAAATACGTCTGAAGGGGTTTTTTGGTGCGAAAAATCGACTGGAAGAGTCTGATTTTGTATAAAATCGTTTTTTCTCCTACAAATAGAGTCATGAAATTTTCGAAAATCCACTTTTCAAAACTAAAGATGCTCATAACTCGACTAATATGATAGATAGAACGTTCTAGTCTACGGCAATCGATTCAGCGGAAAATTTCACATCCTTCAGTGTATTTTTAGACCATAATTTCCACCAGGGAAAAAGTTAGCATGAAGAAGTTTACATAGAATATTTCCATACCTACCCCTTGCTTCAAAATTTTCGACAAAAAATACGTTTTTGACATAAAAATTGCTCAAACGTCTAAAGGGGTTTTTTGGTGCAAAAAATCGACTGGAACAGTCTGTTTTTGTATAAAATCATTTTTTCTCCTACAAATGAAGTCATGAAATTTTCGAAAATCCACTTTTCAAAACTAAAGATGCTCATAACTTGACTAATATGATAGATATAACGTTCTAGTCTCCGGCAATCGATTCAGCGGAAAATTTTACATCCTCCAGTGTATTTTGAGACCATAATTCCGACCAGGGAAAAAGTTAGCATGAAGCAGTTTACATAGAATATTTCCATACCTACCCCTTGCTTCAAAATTTTCGACAAAAAATACGTTTTTGACATAAAAATTGCTTAAAACTTGTCTGGAGGGTTTTTTTGGTGCGAAAAATCGACTGGCACAGTCTGTTTTTGTATAAAATCATTTTTTCTCCTACAAATGGAGTCATGAAATTTTCGAAAATCCACTTTTCAAAACTAAAGATGCTCATAACTCGACTAATATGATAGATAGAACGTTCTAGTCTACGGCAATCGATTCAGCGGAAAATTTCACATCCTTCAGTGTATTTTTAGACCATAATTTCCACCAGGGAAAAAGTTAGCATGAAGAAGTTTACATAGAATATTTCCATACCTACCCCTTGCTTCAAAATTTTCGACAAAAAATACGTTTTTGACATAAAAATTGCTCAAACGTCTAAAGGGGTTTTTTGGTGCAAAAAATCGACTGGAACAGTCTGTTTTTGTATAAAATCATTTTTTCTCCTACAAATGAAGTCATGAAATTTTCGAAAATCCACTTTTCAAAACTAAAGATGCTCATAACTCGACTAATATGATAGATATAACGTTCTAGTCTCCGGCAATCGATTCAGCGGAAAATTTTACATCCTCCAGTGTATTTTGAGACCATAATTCCGACCAGGAAAGAAGTTAGCATGAAGCAGTTTACATAGAATATTTCCATACCTACCCCTTGCTTCAAAATTTTCGACAAAAAATACGTTTTTGACATAAAGATTGCTTAAAACTTGTCTGGAGGGTTTTTTTGGTGCGAAAAATCGACTGGCACAGTCTGTTTCAGTATAAAATCATTTTTTCTCCTACAAATGGAGTCATGAAATTTTCGAAAATCCACTTTTCAAAACTAAAGATGCTCATAACTCGACTAATATGATAGATAGAACGTTCTAGTCTCCGGCAATCGATTCAGCGGAAAATTTCACATCCTTCAGTGTATTTTTAGACCATAATTTCCACCAGGGAAAAAGTTAGCATGAAGAAGTTTACATAGAATATTTCCATACCTACCCCTTGCTTCAAAATTTTCGACAAAAAATACGTTTTTGACATAAAAATTGCTCAAACGTCTAAAGGGGTTTTTTGGTGCAAAAAATCGACTGGAACAGTCTGTTTTTGTATAAAATCATTTTTTCTCCTACAAATGAAGTCATGAAATTTTCGAAAATCCACTTTTCAAAACTAAAGATGCTCATAACTCGACTAATATGATAGATATAACGTTCTAGTCTCCGGCAATCGATTCAGCGGAAAATTTTACATCCTCCAGTGTATTTTGAGACCATAATTCCGACCAGGAAAGAAGTTAGCATGAAGCAGTTTACATAGAATATTTCCATACCTACCCCTTGCTTCAAAATTTTCGACAAAAAATACGTTTTTGAATTAAAAATTGCTCAAAACTTGTCTGGAGGGGTTTTTTGGTGCGAAAAATCGACTGGAAGAGTCTGTTTTTGTATAAAATAATTTTTTCTCCTACAAATGAAGTCATGAAATTCTCGAAAATCCACTTTTCAATACTAAAGATGCTCATAACTCGACTAATATGATAGATAGAACTTTCTAGTCTCCGGCAATCGAATCAGCGGAAAATTTTACATCCCCCAGTGTATTCTGAGACCATAATTCCGACCAGGAAAGAAGTTAGCATGAAGCAATTCACATTAAATATTCCCATACCTACCCCTCGCTTCAAAATTTTTGACAAAAAAACGTTTTCGTCATTAAAATGGATGATTACATGCGACACAGATAACCTGGGTCAAGTTCCGCAAAACTACCCTGAATGGATTATTGTATGATTAGCATATTCTATTTTTATTTCAATTCTCTTTCCAGTCGAATCAATCCTACCACGAAGCGGCCTTTCCGGAACTTGACTTAGGATTGAAGACGCAGTAAGTTTTGAATACAATTGGATAAGACTACAAAACAGGAAACAGAGGCGATCTCCTCAATTTTCTATTGAAATGTGGAATGTCCATGAGAGAACTGCAGTTGATGCAACCATTGCGGAAAGTTTTGTAGCGGAGAGGGTCAAAAATGAAAAGGAAGCTGTAAATAAATGTCCCCTATGGCGCTATCTAAACCTAAGAATAAATACGCGTTTAGCAAAATTTGTGCATTTGAAACAAAATTATTGTTCCTGAATCTAAATTAAAGAGGAGAAGAAAAAAGCGATTCTCTAGGAAAAACGTTTTTCCGAGGAGCGAAGGCCCTAGCAAAATGAACACAGCGTTAATAGTAAGTTACAAACACCGTGGGGATCTAAAAAAAAAGTCTTTAATAAGAATTCGTCTGTGACATTCCGACTGGGGTGAAAAAAAAAATAGCAGAATTCCCTTGTTTATTTCGAAAACATTTTAAATTGAAATTTATTTAAAAAAATATCTTTTCCACCGAAAAGACTTGCTTTTCTTCCTAGATGAAAGTCTGCACTGCGTTGAAATTTCATCTCGGTAAATAAAATCTAACAGAGATTCTTAAAACGGCGAATGTGATTTTGAAAAATCTTCATTTGACTCGAAACAAAAAAATATGGAATCCTGTTGAATTTGATACAAACTTGTATCATTTCAAAGACAAACTAATACAGGAACCTGTCTGTAAAAAATTGTTGCTGTATCCAAATGATCCTGAGCTGTACACAGTCTTAAAATAACAGTCAGCTATACCTCATTTAAAAACCAGGAGGAGTAATTTGAATTTAAGTTGGCAATTCTGTAGACCTATGATTGGTCAGATTCCATCCAGTTTCACACAACACTTTTTAGCATAGCAAGCTATAGGAGATTTAAAATAATATAAGTTTTGTTGGAAAATTGGTTCTTCTTTTTTATTTCATTCACTGGCATTCGGTTATTTGCTCGTTAAAAACAGCCATAGTAGAGTAATGTGTATGTTCTTATCTTTCAATTTAACACGTGACAGAATACCTGTCTGATTAGTTCTTGGATATAAAATAATCTACTAGACAGACGAGAAGTTGACTTATGACTGATTTTTTTATCAATCAAGACATATTTAATAGATTTGGAACACGACTGTTGACTATTTTTTCGGAACACGCCATTAAGTCACTAATCTGGTAACTTTTAGTGATGTGAATAAAGCTTTTCAAATTACTCCTTCTGGTTATTAGACACAACATAAGGCAAGGCATAAAGAAACTAGATTGGAGATGGTCTTGCAGAGGAACTGGTTAACTATGCTTCGTCAATACCAGTGTTTGCACTTAATACAAAATAAGAAAACAATAAATGTGAACTATTATTTTACGTACCCTTCCTCTTCTCTTTTAAGAAAACATCTGAATTCAGAAACCTGCCCAATGCCCCCCTTTCTGTTTTGAACAAGATACGCCCTTTTCCTCTATACAACAAACCAGATGAATTTAAATAAATATCAATTGGTACATACGTTAAAAATAGAGTTTTTAAAGACATTGGCTGCATCTTCTGAGGCCACTTTCTGATTATATGTTTTATGAACTAACAGCCAGTTACAAAAAGGCCAGTCGAATTTCAAATTTGAAGAACTGTATGAGTGTTTTGTTTACATTTTATACGATTTTAACGATTCAATATTATTAAAGAATAAAAGCATTGCGTTAATATATTTTAGTTAGTTAATCTACACAATTTTTCAAGTTAGAATAATGTCAACATCACATAAATCTTGTTTTGTGTCATACTGCACAAACACAATAGTTACCATGCCTCGAAAAAAGTTTTGTAACTGTGCCTGTTTAACGAAATTTATGGTTTGGTGTTGGAAAAAAATATAAACAGACTACAACTACAATGCTGTGAAAATCATTTTGATAAAAGTTATCAAATATGTGTGTATTCGCCAGTAACAGCCCAGTCATTTTATTAATTTCCTAACAAGAATAAAAACTAACGAAAATTAATAATAGTTAAAGTAAAATTTATAAAATAATCTAAATAATGGCCATAAAACAATATAAATCGGAGGTAAATTCAAACTTCTCTTAGGTCGTTCACTATAAAAGTAATACAACATAAGCATAATCTATTCGCGTAAATGTTTTCGATATTGGGCGCTGTAGTATATGTCAAAGCTGTCAGTGGAATGGAGAAAACAACGCTAACCCAGATAAAACATTGTGATAACCCCCATTTGTTTCAATACAATTACTGTACTGACAATTTGGTTTGTTTTCCTCATTCCAACTTTGCTCGTTTTCGCGAATACTTCATCGCGGTTTTAAAAAAGAAGAATACAGAATTGTGGTTCCATGTCAACCTTCATGAAGAAAACTTCTTTTTCAGGTTATGTACGTCACAGAATCAATGGCGATCTGTTTAAGCCATCTAATAAGTGAAATTTCAAGTCGACATAAAGACCTTGTGGGAATAAAATCATTAAAAGTAATTTAGGCTCAGCTTTAAACGAAGCGGTATGAAACTTTTGATATTTGTTGACAGGCGCCAGCTAAGTTGTTGCAATGCATAGTGCAATACTTCAAAGACAACCCTATATAATGTAAGAAATAGCATCATCATTTGAGTTTGATTCGGTCCAGACACGTGCAGCGAATAGTATAAGTTTTAACTTACTTTGGAAACTTGCCATGATCGAAGTATAACAAAAAGTTATTCCTACAATCACACAGCCAGCATATCTTCTCTATATTTACGTAATAATGTTATTTCAGGCACGACTCAATTCCTCACGATATTATTTAAATAAATACATACAAAACAGAAACAGTATATCTTATACAGGGTGGCGCACCGAAAACGAAACAGATGCATTTACTGGCAGATGATTCCTTTTTAAAAAAATCCCTCGGACCCGTCGATTTTGTTTTCGAGGGGGACACAAAATTGGCATAAAATCACTTTAACATTTGCAGCCCCTTAAGCGGGGGTGGCATCATCCCTAAAATCTTAAATGAAAAGGGGGGTCGAATGATCCATCATTTAAAAGGTCTTTCAACTCCCTTTATAATGATGTAATGCGCCACCCTGTATAGTGAGCTTCTGTGACCAGACAGAGACGGAGAAAGCTTAGCTTAGCGGATTGATAAACGTTAAAAGTTTCGGAATTTTGGAGTTTGGAAATTTCCGGTTCCTTATCGCCTTCAAACGAACAAAACAATAAATTTTCCACGTCCTTAAGTAGACGACGTACATCCATTGACAAATTATCACTCCTCTCATTTATACAGGATCTCATATCTCATTTAACATCATAAGGATAATGCACATTAATTAGGAAAACGTTTAAAGGATGTTATAAATTGCGCGATGCTAATATGCTCGATAATTCTATAAAGTTGACGGAAAGTGCAAATTATCCTGTCAGTACAGTTAAGATGAAAACTAATTTTCAAAATATATAACGCTTTCGGTTACCTAACGATCAGCAACTTCAAAGATCTTGCAGCATTTAATATACGGTGTATACAGAAACATCGTAGAAAACTTTTTGTGAGATTTAAACAGCAAAAATAATAGTTCATTATACACCAAGGTGGTGAAGATTATTATTATTGACCGGCGAGGACTAAAATTTAAGACAAAATTTGAAAATAATTCACAAACGCACCTCGAGAAGTGTTTACCCCGTCTGACTGACAAGTGCAGTGTCTGTTTTCGCTCCATAGATTTATGAACGCACTCCTTATGTCATCAGTCATTTTTGGTTGACCGTGAATTTTAAGCTAATGGTATTTTTATTCAAAGAACTTCATAATAATAAGTAATTTCAATCAGCAAATACCTTAAATTCATTCTTCTGGGCATACACAATTATGTTGCTCAAGTTTTTGTTGAACTACTATCTCTGGATTTTTAAAATATTGCTGAATACTCAACATATCAGTGGCCAATAGTTCTAGGAACTCTTTGCATGTCACCATTTCGGTTATTCAGTCACTAGCTCTGTCAAATGTCAGTGAAAAAAAGTAATTAGAAGAACAGACATACAGCTAATTGGAAATGCTATAAAAATCTAATCGAAAATGGACGTACACAATTGAACGAATATCAACAAAAATAAATATAACTGACATTTGACATAACTAGTGACTGAATAATAGAAATGAAATGGTGACATGCCAAGAGTTTCTAGAATTATCGGCCACTGATATGTTGAGTATTCAGCTAAAAAGTCATATTAAATTTCCCCAGGAGTGTATTCATTATTTTAATAAAGCAATATAAATGTTCGCAATAATAGAAAACATAGAATATCTTATGTTTTGAACGGTCGACCTTGACTGTGATTCTTGTCAGAAAAAAAACACTTTTTGTTGGCCATACTGACCTTAGACTGAACTCCTCAATTAGGTGCTAGATCGGAGTAATAATGAAGTTGTTCGTGGAGCACAGAGTATTTAAAAGAAGTGGTATGGAATTTATTTGCTACGAGGGTAGTAAGAGAAATATAAAAGCAAAAATAAATTAAAAATAAAATATTCTCCGCATCTTGAATTCTTGAAAAAAATGAAAGTAAAGCTCGGCATGTCGAATATAAAGTTAACGAGGCAACAGAATGGTGTGTAGAGTAAAATGAGGTGTAAATGTTTTTGAAATTCTTTAAAAAAGCGGTTGACTGAAGTACGGCGACTCGATTCCGCGGAATTAAAGCGAGTTTGAAGAGAAAATAAGAAACTCAAATAAAACCGATTTAGTCAGTTACGTGGTTAAATTTTTGAGCTTTTATAATGAAAAGTTTAGCGTCAAATATTAAATTGTTCTGAAATTAAAATATATTTCAATTTAAAACGTAAGGACGACTTTAATTAATGAAAAAACCCGAAACCCGTGAAATTTTAATTATTAATTGACATTCTTCAACGTGAAAATGCGATCCCTACCTTCAAACCCCTCGAATGACAGATAAAACCCCCATTTTTTTTTAATGGGAAGTGTATGTTGGTGATATTATTATATCGTTTAAAAGGTTTCTCCATTTTCTACGAAACTTAATTTAAATCTCGCTTTAAATTTAATAAATCTCAAGTATGATAATATACTATTTTCTAGAAATATTTAAACTATTATTAAATGCTATTTTAAAACTTCAATGCAATGTATAGTATGAGAAAATTATACAGGGTGTCCCGTAAATAAGTATCGTAAATTAGTGTACCGTATACAGTGTCACCAACACAAATCACAAACTAAGAAGGTTAAAGAAAAGTTGCATTTGGGTATTTTAAATATTTTCATCTATCATACCTCCAATTTACGGGACACCCTGTATGAACTATTAGAAACAAGCAATAACAATATTGAAATAACATTTCTTGGCACTTTCCAATATTCAAAATAAATGTTAACTGATAAAATTCAATGATATTAAGGTATATGTCATGAGTCATTACAATAAATATCTATTTAATAATAAAAAAATAGTATTTTATGCAACGAACATGTAATGATAACTCAAAAATTCGTATCTTCATTTATTTCTTCGAAAATATTCAAGAAACTATGGACTTTTTAAAAATTGTATAAAAACATATTTTTGCCAATAAAAACACCTACAAAATCGCTTTTTGTTTTCCAAAATCGACCTAAGAACAAAAAGAACTTTGTGCCGTCAAATAATATGAGCCATTTCGGATTGAACTCTAATTTTATCTAAAAGCTGAACGATTTTGTGAATAACACACAATACATGATCTAACATTTTTTGAAAAAGACAAAAAAAAGTGATATCCACCTGCAACCCCCCCAGCTTCGCTTCTGGAGAGGAATCAAAATAGACCATTTCAAAAATAATTTTGTTTTGTTCAATTTTTTCAGATTTTTGTTCATAATTTTCGCAAAAAACTTCACATAGGTACTAAAGAATCATAATACAAAAAGTAAAATAAACCATCTTATGTAAGTGTTAAGAACTCTTCCATTGTTTTCAGTTTGGTAAAAGTGATTTCCATAATAAATTTAGTATATAGACAGATTTATAATTAATATATTTTTGTTCTTAAATATTCTTCAAAAAACGATGAAGATAATTAAGTAGAGGTGTAATTAATACAAAAAATGTAAAATCATAAGTATTGAATCATATAGGTATTCCTGGGTTGTTATAGGTATACAAATATAATTATTATAAGAAAAACGGGGCAGTTCCGATATAGTCATCAATTTTCAAAGAAAAAAACGCAAAAAAATATACACTCACCCAGTTTCTTATAGTCCGTAGCAAACTGTTGTTTTTTTCACATAATTAACATAAAAACTCACACAATCACTCAAGACACCGCGAATAAATTATTGTCCAAAATGTATTTAAACATTAAATGTGCCGCAAAATCACAAAGCCCACATACGAGTAATCATAACTCACTGATCTGGATTTACTGAATTGAAAAATTGAATGTCAAGGAGCTTCGCACCGACGCCCTACAGAGAGCAGCAGATTACATGAACATAGAACACTGTAAGTACCATAGAGATCGAATTTTACTATCTCCATGGGTAAGTACGTAAAGGCATTTTTTCGAAAACGCAGTCCTGTTCAAAATAAAATGTAATAAACTATTGTATAATATTTGATATATCAAGACAAGAACTGCAAAAAAATCATCAAAAACGGAATTAAAAATGCAAATTCACCAAAGAAATATTTTTTGTAAGCTTTCATCATGAGTCATCATATCTAATTTTATATAAAAAAGAAGATATAACTGCTCATAAAAAAATAAAAATAAGAAGAACAATTATTTCCATTTTTCCATATCCTGCTATGTGATTATTGATGATAACTGATTTAGAAATATTTTAATTAATATATTTTATATATTCGAAGGTATTTAAACATGTCCTTAGGTATTTATTTAAAAATATATTTCTTTGTACTTTGAACGCAATAAAATAAAAGATAAGGTTTTTTATGAGAATTGGTATAATTGTGATAATTCAGTTGGTAAAGGCATACATGTTGCAAAAGACTATAAAAAATTGTGTGAAAGTTAATAAAATTAATACGTTCACGACATAAATTGCAATACCATTATGATTGCAGTGATTTTATTAGGTACCGCACTAGCAGCCTCTGTAGCAGCATTGTCATTAGTAAGTTGGAAGTTATACATAAAAGTAACTACCGGAATGTGCCACAGTCAAGTATGTTTGGTGGGAAAAACGGCAATTGTCACAGGGGCCAACACAGGTTAGTTAAACAAAGTACAAAACAAATATGTATATTAACATACTATATCTTAGGTATTGGCTATGAAACTGCATTAGATTTTGCTAAAAGAGGAGCTAGAGTAATTTTAGCTTGCAGAGATGAAACCAAAGCAAAGGAAGCATATAACAAGATTATTACAGCAACCAATAACTCAAATGTTGTGTATAAATTAGTAGATTTAACTAGCTTTGATTCTGTTAGACGATTTGCTCATGATATCAACGCAAATGAAGACAGACTGGATATTTTGGTCAATAATGCTGGTGCTGGAAGATTGGGAAATAAGACAACTGTAGATGGCATATCAATTACAATGCAAACAAATTACTTCTCTCACTTTTTATTAACATACTTATTGTTAGGTAAGATCCTGAATTATTATTTTTAGTTTGTATTTAAAGATTCACTTTCAGATTTAATGAAAAAACATCCAAGTCGAATTGTAAATGTCTCTGCCATAGGAGCTAAACTTGGAAGCATCGATTTTACCAAATTAACATCTTTCACAAACGAATCAAATCAATATATCACATCAAAACTGTGTCAAATACTATTCACTATAGAACTAGCTTCTAGATTTAAAAATACAAATATAACTGCTTATTCCTTACATCCTGGAGTGATCAAAACTGAAATATTCAGAAATATGTCTCCTGTGTTTAGATGGATGATCTTGTTCTTAATAGACACATTCTTTAAAGTTAGTACTTGACTTGATATCTAAATGAGAAACACTTGAGCTGTTTATTTTTGTTGTAGACCGCTGAAGAAGGTGCCCAAACACAAATCTATTGTGCCGTAGAAAACGGTTTGGAAAAATACAGTGGACAACACTTCCATGATTGCAAGATGGTTCCCAGGTATAGAAGTGCTAGTGATCCAGCTTTAGCCAAAAAACTTTGGGAAGAAAGTGAACGAATATGCAAAGTTAATGGACATTGAATTTTTTGTATTCTGCAATGACTTATATAATCATTTTACTTTATTAATTTTAAGAATTATTCTTTATATAAATATATTTAATATTGCTTTGTAGTACAAAAACTTGAATATGTACAACATATTTTTAAAATTGTCTCAATAAATTAAGTTTCAATTTATAATATAGGTGTTATTAAATCATCACCCAATCCATATCTATAAATTATACTAAATTCTTCCATTTAATGGTATAACATTCCAGAGCAGAGAAAAAAATAAGCAGTTTAGCCAACAACAACTTTTTTATTTTATGGGCAAACAAAAACTGTCAACAAATTATTATGTACAATTACCAATGTAAAGATTGGTGAGTTTTAAGCATGTAACAGAATTGGGCATGGTGATATGTATACATTGAAAATTGTTCAATTAATGATCCTTTTTTTGTCTAAAAATTCGTTTTCTTTTGAATATTCCATTTCTCAACATGTCTTCATCATCTTCCATTTGATGCTCCCAAATTCTAAGATGGTTTGGTAGATAAATTAGCCCACCCAAAGTTAGAGCTAAAAAAATATATTAATTTCTCAACAAGTAGATTTGATTGATACTAATTAAAAAATAACTTACCATTCAATATGCAAGGAAATACTACATAAAAATTTAATGTAGCTGCTTTAAAGTAAACAGTTTCTGTGAGATATAGGACTATATTTGAAATAAGCGAACAAATTCCAAGACTAACCATCCTGAAAACAAAATATTTATCCTACCAATTCATAGGGGATTTATTTTAATTCTGTGCTTTTCCACAACTTACGGTTTGTAATGAATGTAAAGAGTGCAATGGATTAGAACTAAAGCTTTTAAAATTGAATAAACTCCTAATATTCTGGTTGCTGTAAACTCTCCTAAAACATATATGCATTAGAAAAAAGTTGAATGACGATATGAAGTGAATAACCTTACCATCTACGTATTCATCTAAATCGGTTAAAGTTTTGCTAAGGAATGATCTTTTTTCTATGTAACTTTTTATAGCAGTACCGAGATCCATAAAAGCAACAAACGCAATCCATCCTCTGAATGCGTACATCGTTCGTCTATCCATTTTTATATTGATGTGAATACTTAAAAATTGTTTTCCTAGGGGAACTTTGTCATTTTTTCCATTAAAATACTAAATGCATTCTAATTTAACGCAATTGCATTTTTTGCAATGCGAATAAGTACTGAATCATAACATGTCCATATATTATGTTTTTTTATTATTACTTGATAGCTGACCTATTAAGGAAAAATAAACCAAGAATAAAAATAAACCATGGAAACTGTTTCCATTCTTCTTTTTTAATTTGTTTTTTGTTTCCACTGGCATTGTTGAGGAGACCGCTGACGAGTCCACTCCACTCATGCTCCACTCTAGTATGTTTTATCTATGCTCCAGAGACCAGTGTCTCCAACTTTCAATGTAACGTGACTACGTGACTTAACGTCAAATTTAAAAATATGTCTGTCATCTCATTAAACATGACATGACAAATAGACAAATATGTAGAGTTGGTATAAAAGTAGAACGGGTCAGGCCAAAAAATACATTTTATTAATGTATAACGGTGAGATAAGTTTATTTATTTGTAGGTGAAAACTAATCAACAATTTAAAATGGCTGAGGTGTATGTAGTGTCAGCTTGCAGAACTGCTATAGGTAATATTTTTTAATAGTTTTAACAAATTTGAATCACCAAAGTAACTTGATTTAAAATTAGGAATTATAAATGGAAATCTAATACTTAATGACAATATAACATAATTAATAAAACAGATATTCCAAAAATATGTAAAAAAATTAATTAAATGGCTCAAAATTAATCAATTATCTGTATAAGATGTTTAACCAGCCCTCTAAAGTTTTATCCAGTCATACAAGTAAATATCAATTGAATAGTATAATTTTCACCACCCTTCTGTTGGGTATGGCCATAGTTTAAGCTGTGTTTCAAAATATCGTCCGTTTATGTAACAACTACATTTTGTACTAGATACCTCTACAAACAATGAACTACACCACTAAGAAAACGAGAAAGATATAAACCTTTTAGTTATTTATCCCTTCTTAGTTAAACAGTCAATGTTTAAAAAACATCTTTCAAACTAAGTAAGGTGTTCAAAATATTACCAATAATTCTGTTGATTAAATATTTTCTGGAAACTGCAACTTGAATACTAATTAAATACTTATACATAAAAATGTAAACAAAATCCAGAAAATCAAGGCCAATAACATAACATAAATGTGTTTTTTAGGTATATGAACTTATGAGCATTTTTTTTATACATTATTTAATTTGAATTTTGCAGGCAGTTTCCAAGGTCAGTTTGAAAAATTTTCTGCATCTGAATTAGGAACTGTAGTAATTGCAGAAGCTGTTAAAAGGGCAGGTTTACAGCCTGAAGATGTAGATCAAGTTATAATGGGACAGGTAAGCTAAAACTATAAAAGCAAAATCATTCTCAATGGTTTTTCCAAATATAATCTCAATAGTACAATTTTTTGTTGTAGTTGTCACCTAAATATTTTCTGATCTTTAACCTTTATGAGTTTAGTATTATTTACATAAACACAATACTCATTTAAAAAAATACAGATAAAAAAAGTGTATTTTCTTACATACACAGTATCAGTTGATAATCTTCTCACTTTGTGTTAAACAATCAAATTTCCATAAAAATGGATTTAGGTGATTTCTGTAATAATTGAATATAATCATATATTTAAGGTATTAGTCGCAGGACAAGGTCAGAACCCAGCTAGACAAGCCTCTGTAGGTGCAAAAATTCCTTATTCCACTCCTGCTTATACAATAAATATGCTATGTGGATCTGGGCTGAAGTAAGTACAGTTAAATAACTATTTAATAATAATATGAAATTTTTTGGGCTGGTAATCAGGACGGAATTCCCGCGTATCATAAAAGGAACTATACATATTGCTGGGGAGATTGCTATTTAAGATATTGGCAATGCTGGTGTTGACATGTGAAATTTGACGTTTCTGTCAATGGTTTGTTTTGCTGGGGAGATTGCTATTTGAGATATTGGCAATGCTGGTGTTGACACGTGAAATTTGACGTTTCTGTCAATGGTTTAACATTTTTTACATAAAAGAAGAATATCATCAGTGGTGTAGATGGTTAGGGGAATAAACTGGGGAAAAAACTTATTTTTTATTAAAAATATGGAAATTGAGGGTACAATATGCAAATTTGAAAAAGTTTTATTATTGTAGGGCTGTAGCACTTGGTTATCAAGCAATCAAGTTGGGAGATAATCAAATAATTGTAACGGGTGGACAAGAAAGTATGTCACGTGCGGAACATTCGGCGAACGTTAGGGGTGCGAAACTGGGAAATTTTACTTTAGCCGATACGTTATTAAAAGACGGATTACATGACGCATTTCATAAAGATACTCATATGGGTAATACAGGTACGTGGTGACTTCCAAGTAGAACCTTCCTATGGGTATTTCTTTGCTGGATCCTTTGTGTAAATATTCTTCACTACGATTAGAGGAAATGACTTTTTTCCGCTTCTTATTACTCTCCTATTGTACAAATTATAAAAATTTGATTAGCTGGAGTTAAAGAAAATATGTAATCGCTTCTAGCCGAACATTTAACCAAACTTTACAATATATCTCGAGAACTTCAAGATGAGTACGCTTGCGAATCGCAAAACAAAGCCGAAGCAGCAATAAAAGAAGGTTTGTTTGGAAAAGAAATCGTTGGAGTGCCGCAAAAGAGAACTGGCAATTTAATAGTTGAAGACGAATTCCCAAGATTCGGTACAACTGTGGAAAAACTATCGAAATTAAAACCTTGTTTTGTATCCAACGGAAGTGTCACTGCAGGAAATGCATCAGGTATGTACACAATTATTCAACAAATCGAGCTACAAAGGCTTCTGAGTTGATAATTATGAGATTTTGAGTAATTTATGCGCAAATAGAGTATAAATAGATAAATTTTGCGCAAATTAAGGCATTACTGTAGTCATATGAGGTAAAATAAAACTATAGACATTCCAACAAACGAATATATTAAATAAATCCTTATAAAAAGTACAAGATAATCTACCTAAAATAAAGTACAATGTATAAAAACCCTACACTACATGTGACCAACATAACAATGAGATCACCTACTAGGCAGGCAACACGCAATACTGCCGCGTGTTGTGTAAAATATGCTTCATTACTGTCTCTAATAAGTCACTGGTAAGTATTTTAGAACAAATTTGGTACAATAAAGATGAGTGTAGTGCATTCGTTCAATTCATAAGACTGTAGACGCCAGTCGAAATCGTCTGTTTGTAGCTCTTTGTATAATTTAAAATACAGATTGCGAAAATTACATCGGAACCTCGCCTCGGATTACACAAGTACAAGGATATATGAAAGAGAGAGAAAGAATAATTGTGCGCGGTCATCACTTAAAGGACTTATTTCCCGAGGCTGGCAGTTTAAATGTGAATTCTCTCTGTAAAAGACAATGTTGCCGGATGAAAGTGTTTTGTTTTACCTATTGTGCATGACTTCGAAAAAAAGTCAACGAAAACAAGAGAAGAATATCATTTGTACAAATTAATATGCGCTTCTGGCAACAGCGGCAATTAACATTCGGCCACTGGCTTCTGAAATTAAGACCACGCCTTGATGACCGCGCATAATTATTCGTTCTCTTTCTTTCAGCTGTTTATCTGTCGCACTTGTATAACTCGGCACACTTCCATAAGGTTTTTCGCAATCTGTAAGCAAAAAGAGGTCTTTATATTATTTTTGACGTTTAAGTGTTTTATGTGTGACACTTGGTTTTAGGAATCAATGACGGTGCAGCGGCGGTTGTACTAGTTAATGAAAATCAATTGAAAGAAAAAAAATTGAAACCTTTAGCAAGAATCGTTGGTTTTGCCGAAGTAGGAGTCGATCCTATGTGCATGGGAACCGGGCCTATAGGAGCCGTAAATAATTTGGTAATACCATCATTAAAAAGTATATTTAAACAAATAACTTTACTCAGGTTTTCTTTTAGTTGAAAAAAATCGGTTGGTCCAAAGATGAAGTGGATCTTTTCGAACTTAACGAAGCTTTCGCCGTTCAGAGCTTAGCTGTTAATAATACTTTAGAAGTAGACAAGTCTAAAGTTAATATTACCGGCGGAGCTATCGCTTTGGGACACCCTATAGGCTCATCTGGAGCCAGGATTCTTGTTACGCTGATACACAACTTGGAAAGATTGAACAAGAAGAAAGGTATTGCGGCGTTGTGCATTGGAGGTGGAATGGGCATTGCAATGGCTATAGAATTATAATTATTTTAAAAAATATATTTTATCATAACGTGAAGGACAATAAATGTATGTTTCTAATAAAAATATATTATCGTTTCATTTTTCCAAATCGAGTTTCTTTGTACGAAGTTGTATGGTGAATTACTCCCTCTAGCGGTGCTCTGGTACTTTTCCTTATGCAGTATCAATATACAAACATATGCTTCAGTCTTAAGCTTTTTCTATCCTCACGGGCAAGCCTCTGGCTACACAAGCTGCTTTTGTCATTGTACTAGGTAGATTTTTTTTTGCTAAATTAAGAGCGCGCAGCAAATCTGGTTCCCATTTTAAATCGTCTTCTAAAACTACCGGATTTTTCGCGAAAACTAAAAGAAAAAAATTACTTATTGAAATTAAAAAAAATAAAGACACTTACCTGTATTACCTTTGTGCCATTTTTGCTTGTCTACGTATTTCCAATGTTTTGATGCTTTCGATGGTATCCAATAACTCATAAAATCCGTACTAAGGACATCAGTAGACTTGTCTGCTACTTCCCATAACATCCCCACCACGCACGGGCTAAAATATAGAAATTTGTATTTTCTGTTTCCCTGACAAACAAATATCCTAATATTCCTTCAGGAAATAGGTCTGAGCAACTATTAGTCTTTCCTTGTAGAAGTACAGAGGCACATTAGACCCTCCCAATATACATACACCGCAAATCATTATGGATTTTGTGATTTGGTAACAGTAGGTTACATAAAATATAGTAGATTTACACGAAAAACTCAACTTAAAAGCTGAAAATTGGCATCATTAATTTTGTACTTACCAACGAGCTATAAGGTACATATAATAATATCCAAACATATCCGCTTGTGGATCAGTTCGTACTATTCTACTGCTACCACATCCAAACAACATAACAACTGCTTTAACGTGAGATTTTTGAAGTTTATCCATTGGCAACAAATGACTACCACTACCGTGTCCATTATATCTGAAATACCAGAAGGGAACAAGATTATTACTGCGTAGTTTGAATAATAAAAATGAGAATTACTTACGAAAAAATTTCACAAGATGTCAACAGTTCAAAGAATTCAGCTTTGGTGGGTTGATAGCCCGAAGTACCGGTCCAAGATGGTGTCCAATAGTTGAAAAATGCCATCATTCTAATTTCCATATTTTCCAAATCCATTGTTGGGTTGACTACGTAAGCTCCTTTATTGTACTCTCTTACTAGCTTGTAACCATCGACGATGTCGTTTTCGTGTTCTTTGAATAAACAATAGAGAAAATGAAGAGATGGAAGTCTACATGCTGGTTGATCCTCTAGAACGTCGAGCATTTCCCAAGGAAAATAATCCAAACTCTAAGAATACATGATTTACTACAATATCATTAATGAAGAGGTTTTGGTTTACTTACATCATGCAAAATTAATATGACAGGATGACGTTTGGCTTTTTGATTTTCAATGAGAAGTTTTTGTCCAACCATTCTGACTGCTTTGACAATTGTACGAATTTTAGTTTTATCTGTAATTTCAGGGAAACAATATTGAACAACATTCTTCACTTCGTTCAGTTTCAAATGTGTATAATTTTTAACTACACAGCATAAAATCGTTTCGATTTTTTGGTCAATTATTAATTCAGGTAACCTAAAATATCAATACTTTACATAGAATTGAATTATTTCCAAAAGGTTCAGAGAAAATTATATCAACTCACTCAGTCTTTAAGCAATTGATAATGTCATCTTTTATTTGGGATTCAATGTGTTCATCACAGTATTTGCCAGTTAATAGACATCTCCATTCTTTTAACCACAGTTTTTGCATATCTTGGATTAGTAACTACAAAATGAATTGAATTTTATATTATTAACTTAAGTATTTCATTTTCAACTAACCTTTAATCTATCCTCTACACCTTGTATTTTATAGAAATATTCATTCTTCTCCATATAACTAGAAAACATTTTCTTGCTATGACTAGTGAGAACTTCTTTATTTTCTTTGAGTATTGAAATAATTTCTTTACACAATTCAACTGCATCTCCTACAATATTTAAATTATTTATCTTAAGCTTTTTTCTTTCATTCAATGCTAATACCTACCAGTAACTGGATCTTTTGGAGCACTGCATGTTACATGAAATGGGTTTTCACCAGCATTACAGGTAAACATGGAAATGTGTACAGAATTTGTATAATACACATCTCGATCTTCATTCCAAATTTCCATTGGATTATACTGAGGAGTCAGTTGAACAACCGTCCACTCTGAAAAATGTACACTAGAAGTATTACTCCCTAAGCAGGAAACACTGATTGTATATTGTATCGCTGTAATAAATATATTTTCAGCTTACCTCTTGGCATTTCATTAATTTGCTCAAGCATTTCCTGTATTTTTTTTTCTTTTGGGTATGTTGAACATTTAATAGTCAAACTTTCTTTACTTATTTCCAACTGAGTCGATTTTTGAAAAGGATTAGAGTCATCTGCCAATAATTTTTCATATCTATGAACTGTTCTATTTCTTAAGCCTGGGGAATGTGATTCCATTAGATTATATATTACATCCAATTCATCATTTTCTGGATTTAATAAAGCTTTGCAGCAGTTGACTTCTAAAAGAAAGTATTCAAATGAACAACATTTTTACCAGTGATGGAGAAATTTACTTTGATATAATGGACCAGATGATAAATGGACATGTTCAAGTTCTTTTAAAATTGCATTTATTTCTTCCGATTGTTCCTTAGAATCCATTTTCATGTAAAATAATAAATATTACCGGTTTTCAAATTTAAATATTGGTTCTCAACTTACTAGAGGTTATCTTCTTCTTTTTTAGAAAACATTTGGTACCATAGAGAAATATTATTTTGTCTATGTCTAGTACATCCACTACCAATTGTTGCAGCCAGACAAAATAAAAAGATTACTTTTCACTACAAAATAGTGGTAAATCTTTTCTCTTTGTATATTTAAATAAAATTCATTGTTTCAAATAACTTTTTATTATATAAATATATATTTGGGGTAACTTATTTACAAGATGATTTATTTACATCTGAAACTTATTTAAAACATTCAAAGCTTCTTCTGTGTTTTTTTCAGTTTCACTTGCAGTGGTCCCATCTGTGGCAGATGGAAGTTTTGTTTTTAAATTAGCTAGTTTTTCTATTGGAGGCACTTCTGCTACTCTCATTTTATTTTCCAGTTGTTGTAATGCTTCATCTATTTCAGCTACCTTATTTTTATTTTTTACATTTATCTAAAAAGTAATGGAATAATCATTTCAACAAAGTTTCAAGAATATTTTTAGTTCATTTAATCATTTAAAACATGAAAAAATATTTAGTTTTAACAATTTTTCACCTGTTTCAAAGCAGACTTTACTGCTTTCGCCTTAGACTTGAGTTTCAAACTTTTAGCACCAGCAACTTTGAAAACATCACCCACTTTCTTCTTGTTCTTTGCCATATTTGCCTAAAACAATTTCTTTTAGCAATTGTATTAACATCTATAAGTTATCATAAATAGATATTTTTAGAAAGATCCTCAACAACATACTTCTTTTTGTACTATTTTCCGAACTATCTTCCAACTTCCTTTTTTCAAAATTCCCCATTGTCAAAATCTCTTTGGTCAGTTTTATTGTAACCCTCATCATTTCTTTAAGTGAGCTAACAGTTCTTACTCTAAATATATCAATAATGTCACTGCTATTACAGTTAAAATTTTCCAGAATAAGTTCTTTGGCAAGTTCCATATAATTTTCTCCTTTTACAAAACAGTAAACAAAAACTAATGGTGTATTTTTAAAATTTGGAAGGTCCCCTGGATTATACAGCTGTTCAAAGTTAACAAGAAAATTGACTGCCAAAGCTGGAAGGTTCATTGTTATAAAAATTCTTTTTTCATTCTCAAGACTGATTGCTAAATATTTCTTAATTTCAGTTTTGATAAACTCAGTCCCATCTTTGTTGAATGATTGAAAATATTCATTGGAAATTTTGTTAGCCTTTGCGTTATATCCCAACCATTTAAAAGACTCTGGATTTAAATCATTGGCATACACAATACATCTCTTTTTAGCTGCAGGAATTGAAAATGGACCCACTCCAGCAAATACATCAAACAAAACATCCTGTTGGTTCAGTTTTTTTACTATTCGTTCGTGTTCAGTACATAATCTTGAATTCCAATAGACTTTTGAAAAATCAAATTTGAAACTACAATTGTTTTCTCTGACAGTTGTTAACATATTATCTTCCCCTTTCAATATCTCCATATGGAAATTTCTATATGTATTATCAATTATGTTTACTTTATTGACTACAGATGTACAGCCTGGAACTTTATCATAAAGAATATCTCCAATGATACTTTTAAAAGGGAGCAAATGTTCTCTGAGGTTTACATGAACTATATGTCCAATTTTTGTAAAACTGGACAAACCTATAACAGAAAATAACTATAAGTTGACACTCATCAACACATGTTTGTGGTAGAATACATACCTTCCTTTTCAGATGGAAGAATAGCTCTTAATAAGTCCTCTGCTGAAAAATTCTCATAAGTTAAATCCAAGCTTTTCATCTTTAGATTGCTTTCTGTTATGCAATTTTTTTCCAAAACTGATTGAATTTCTGTTGAAAACTCTGACCATTGTTTGAGTTCTGGCGATAGATATATATCAACTTTATCATCAGCTAAATGTTGTATAGGTTTAAATTTTTCTATTTTTAACAAATGTTTTTTCAACAACTTTAGAACACCATGCAAACTTTCCTTTTGTATTGATAAGCAATGAACTTCCACAGTCTTTTTTATTTTATCTTTATTTAAAATCTTCATACATCGGATGTCAGGAGGACTCAACAACGTATTATTCATTACGGAAGTTACTCTACACGGATTATAGGAACTTAAAATGGAAGTTGGAAAAAGTTTTTTAAATATATTCAAATAAAACATGTACTTACTTTAATTAATAAATGTATACATGTACACGTGAACTCATCAAAAGTCAAGACTCTTAACTTAACCTCAAAGCTGGTTTTGACAGTTTGACGTTTGGTTCAAATAAAAACGAAGATGAATTTTGACAAGTCAAGAATGTCAAAGAATGTGCTTTCGTTTTTATTTTTTCGTGAAAATGTGATTGTTTCATAACTCTCTAATTTATGTTGCAATAGAATGTCACCGAGTATATAAAAACGATTTGATTTCATTTGTATTGAAATATTTCATTGATTGAACTCCATATTCGAAATCAAGGTAAGCATGTACTTTTGACCATTTGGTTCAATGATAAACACGCTAGCTTCCCAACTGAGAGGTCCTAGGTTCGAACCCAAGTGATGTTCAATATTTTTTTCAATGCCTGAAATATATTTGATCACTATCAAAATAATTTTACACAATATTTGTTGAAGATGATAAATTTTTTATAATTGTAAAAAGTTCTAGAATATTGTTTCCTACCTTTTGCTATTTCCATTGAAATTCAACCCTCTAATTCAGTACCTATTTTGTCATTAAAAGAACATTCGAAAATGAATTATACTCATTACTATTCTAAATAATTAGGGAAAGTATAAAACCGAAAATGAATAGGAGCAAACTATGGTTTATGGTAGGTATAGATTTCTACTTTTCTCATATTATATTTTCATGTATCCCTCTAATACTGCAATCCCAATAATATTCCCACTATAGAACAAATTCGAATAACCAACATACTGTTCTAATAAAAGTAAAGTACAAATAACTGAAGATAATTATTTTGGTAGTATAAATTTAAAGTTTATCAAATAGGTACTAACATGTATTAATCAATGTATATTTTTAGCCAGGGTTTGTAGCTATGGAGAAAAATACTAAAAATAAATTATTGATTATAACTCCACAAGAACTAGCTGAACTTGGAATTCTTGACAGCCTATCAAATATTAAATTAAATAAAACAGATGGGATATCCACTCCAACCACAAAGGCTAACAAACTAGATCCAGTTCAAGCATTAAGGAGTGCGATTAAAAAGAAAATGACTCTAAATGATAAGTTAGTTTTTAAAAAACCCGTGGAACCAGGAACCTCAAAAGTAAAAAAGGTACAGGCTGAAAAGTTGACAGAAAAACTCGAGGTACTTAATGTAGTCAAGAAACCTGCAAAAACCTACCAGAGAAACAATAATGCTAGTAATAAGAAAGTTTCAACAATTAAATGTACAATTAAGAGTAAAACAGACAAAAATGAATCAAAGGTTGATAGTAAAATGGAAAAAACCAAAGGTGTGAGTATTATAAGCAACACAAATGTTCATTTAAGCAAGGAAGACCTGGATAAAATTGTTGGCAACATTTCAAACCCAATCATAAAAAATTCCTTGTCCAATATAATACAGAAGCAAACAGTGGAATCTAAACATGATCCACAAGATACAATTATCAATGATGTAAGTAAAAAATCTTCCAGAAAAAATAAACATACTCCAAATATTGTTAGTCAAAAAAGTAAACAAAGTATTAAGAAACCAGTTGCTAAAGCCACTTTACAAACAGGTGTTAGTGAGATGAGAAAAGATGATCCAGAATTTAATTTTGCAAAACCTTCAAAAAGTGTTCCTAAAAGCAGTTTATCATCTTTTAATAATGATAAATTGGAAATCAAAGCTAAGGATGATCCAATTTCACAAACTGGTAATTCTGATGTAAATATAATTTCTACCAGTGAAAATACAGGCCAATGTAAAAATGAACAAACAATTAGCAATAAAACTATAGAATATAATAATTCAAGTAATGAGTCCAATTCTGCAATTGAAAATATTAGCACTGAAACTAATTTAAACATTATTGAAAATGCAAGTCCAGCTGTATCTTGCCAAAAGGTCACAAGAAGTGACAAAAATGAAGAGAAAATTTTAAATGTTAGTAAAACATCCACAACTCATGAGTCATCTAGTGATAGCAAAGAAGAATCACCAGAAAATATTGATGATTTAGTTCAAAGAACAAGTGAGCCAATAATTAAAAAGAAAGTGGGTAGACCAAAAATGCAGAGCATAAATGTATCAACTGAAGATGTTCCAAAAAGTACACCAGTACAAAATTTGTTAAAAACTATTCAAAATGAAGAAAAATCTATAAAAACATCAACAGAAAGAAATCAAACAGTTAATTCAAAAGTGACAGTTGACAAGACAATGGAAGTGGCGCTTCCTGAAGATATTAAAACTGGAGGGAAACAAGAGCAAGTATTAATTGATGATTCACCAATTGAATGTATACAAATAAGGACTTCTAAACAAACTGTTGATGAACTTACTGAAGAAAAACTAACAGAAAATATAAACCTAATTGAAAGTGCAAGTCCAGATGTAAGTATTGAGAAATATAACCAAAAGGACACTAAAAATAAGAAAGATATACAAAGAACTGACAAAAATGAAGAGAACAGTTCAGATGTAAATAAAAAATCCACAACTTATGAATCTGCTAGTGACAAAAACAAAGAAGAAAATGATCATTTAGCTCAAATAACAAATGATCCAGTAACTAAGAAGAAAGTGGGAAGACCAAAGAGGCAGAGTATACATGTATCAGTTTCTGAAAATTCACCAAAACAAGAAAATATTTTGTCAGATTCTATAAGCAGTGAAAGTATCAAGAAAAGAAAAAGATCAAATAGTCACAGTATATCCCAAATAAATAATTCACATGATTACAGTACAAAAAAATTAGAGAAAGATGGTGACAGGCTTATAAACGTCATTTCACAGACTGAACATTGTATTACCACACCATTGACATCTATATGTCAAACTGAAGAAGTTACAGAAAGTATAGTCAATAAAAGTGAGACAAGAAGAAGAAAATCGCTACATGTTGACAATGTTGGTACACTTTGTGAAAATAATAATGAGCAAATACAAAGTAATAATGAAATATCTTTATTGGAGGAAAATACTAGAAATAACAATAATATAGATGGAAAATACAGTGATGCTGATAAGACTAGTGTTGAACCAAAAACAGATATTGAAATTGATGGGGAAGATAATTCAAATGACAAGCATGAATCAAGGGAAATCAACAGTTCAGTTATCAAAAAGAAAAAGACTAGAATACGTTCCCAAGATTCTGAGACAGAAAAATCTGTGGCTCTTCAACTAGACGATAACAGTGATAATGTTGGTAGTGAAAATATAGTGAATCTGGAAGATCCTGTTACTACAGTTCCTAAAAAGAAAAGAGGTAGGAAACCAAAAAGTGAATGTGCATCATCACCAGCACAAGAAAAAATCGAATTACCCATAGAAACATCTAGAAGTGGTAGAAAACGAGTTAAATTAAATTATTTTGAATTAGATAGAAATTTGGTTGAAATACAAGATGAACCAAACAATGCTAGATTTAGTTTGACTTCAAAATCTATCGAAGAACAAACCAATAATATATCAATTTCAAATGATATTGATCAATCACTAGAATCTACAGCTCCTAGAAAGAAACGAGGGAGAAAACCGAAAATCAAAAGTGTAACTCCCGTTCAAGAATATATTGATGGAAAACTGGATAAATTGGATGATTTGGAATTTAAGAAAACCTTTATATCAAAACCTGAAGATGGAACTTCCACTGAACCAGATAATATTGCATCAAACTTAGTGAATACAGATGTACATGATGATTTATCAACAACCTCATATAATGGGAGTGAAAATACAGCTCCTAAAAAGAAAAAAGGTAGGATACCAAAAAGTGAATGTGCACCATCTCCAGCACAAGAAATCGAATTACCCACATCTCGGAGCGGTAGAAAACGAGTTAAAAAAAATTATTTTGAAACTGATGGAAAGTTGGCTGAGGAAATTCAAATCAATAAACGGAGAAAACTAGAATATACTGAAATACAAGATGAACCAGATAATGCTACTTTGATTTCAAGTGATATTGATCAATTGCTCGATACTACAGCACCTAAAAAGAAACAAGATAGAAAACCTAAAATTAAATGTGTAACCCCAGTTGAAGCTGAAGATGGAGCTTCCACTGAACCATATGTTGTTGCATCAAAGGAAACGAACCTGATTGGGTAAGTTGATCTACCTAATAATATTTTTTTAATTATATATCAATTAGAAGATCCGTTATGTTATAGTAACTACAACAAGTATCCCTCATCTAATAGTTTTTGTTGTGATTTATTTGAATCTCATTGAATGCTACAAATATTGAAACATTTTTGACGTCAATTTTTTTATGTTACAGTAAAACGACAGGTATTCGTGGTCGTCGAAAAAAGTAAGTAAATACAAAAAAAATATATCTAGCGGCAAGGGGCCGTTTAGTTCAAGTATTACGTATGCACTTTAGAGGAGCAAGGGTCTTTAGTTTGCTTATTTTTGATTACATGGGGGTTTGGACGGTGCAGTTTTTACAGGCAACCCAACATACATCTAATACATTATATATATGTTGACAGTCACCTGTGATGTAGGCAACCAAACATACAGCCTGTGACATTTAAATGTCATTATTTATTTTTGACAGTTCTTACCTAGTTTTTAAATATTGAGAAAAACGAATACAACTTATACAGTCGACGGAAAAGCTTTGTAACTAAAACGAGTATTAAAAGGGCAATTAAATTATCATTTTGTAACATGTATATAATTTTAGAGTGCCTGATTATCCACAATATGCACACCGTGATGATCAAAATAATGTAACGTGTGGTATCTGTAATACAAAAGTGGATTTTGATGAATGGATGAATCACAACGAAACGGTACACAACAATTTGGGATGGAGACTAGGAGAATTTGAAATAGTAAGATGATAGTAAACGAACTCAGTTTATATAAATTTAATTTCTTTAGCTTTCATTATCTTAATTTGACAGTTGTTTATCTAATTGAAGCATATTAACACAAAAATTAAATATTTTTATCTTATTTTTTAAAGTAACACACACTTGTCACGATAAAATTTTAAATTGAACTAATATATTGAGTCTTTTTTTAATTTCTTGGGAAATTAAACCACAATATTTTTGAATTCTTTATTTCAACGTTTCGGTAGCGTTCCAGCTACCGTTTTCAAGAAAAAATAAGTAAAAATTGATTTTTATTCCTAACTGACACAACGGAAAAAATTTGACAATCAAAAATATTCTTGATTGTCTAGTTGTCAAATTTTTTCCGTTGTGTCAGTTAGGAATAAAAATCAATTTTTACTTATTTTTTCTTGAAAACGGTAGCTGGAACGCTACCGAAACGTTGAAATAAAGAATTCAAAAATATTGTGGTTTAATTTCCCAAGAAATTAAAAAAAGAATGAATAATATACCACAAGGAACATACAGAAGATAATATATTGAGGTTATACATGTTGCATTGTATTGTTAATACTCTTATTTAAAGTAACACACACTTGTCACGATAAAATTTTAAATTGAACTAATATATTGAGGTTATACATGTTGCATTGTATTGTTAATACTCTTACGACCTTAAATAATTTCAATTATTTTCCAGCGTTTAGATGATACTGTACTATTGAAGAATATTTTAACTCCTCTGCTATCTGAAAATAAAAAATTGGTTTGTTTTAAATGTAAAGCTGTTCATACAAAAATTCATGAATTTATTTCTCATAAAGAAGAATGTGATGGAATTTCTTGTAACGGAGAAGTAAAGTGCGCAATTTGCAGTGAATTGATGGTTGCACAAGCTTGGTCGAAACATAAGTTGAAACATCATAATTTGGCTTGGAGAATCGGTGATCAACCGTTGGTAAGTTGGTATCAATTTACAGTAGAAATAGTGTTCAAATGTTCATTTGAACTAAAAGGAAAGTCAATAACTGAGCTCTGTCTGAACAATTACCACACTAATCAATCACACGTTATGTCTTACCTCTAAACTAAACTATGAAGTGTTCAGCATACATTAAGGATATTTTCCAGGATATAAACAATGAGAGTCTGGTTATCCAGATTTTGAAGAAAGCAAAAAAACCGTTCCAGTGCGAAAAATGTAAAGAAGTAAAAAAATCCGTGATGGGTTTTTTATCTCATCGCGGTCAATGCGGATTGAGCGAGGACGAAGCTAAGATTTCGTGTGAGATATGCGGAAGACGATGTCTGCCTTCCAGCATGCCGACACACATGAAACAACAACACAGCGGGAACAAAGAGGTTGTAGATACAAAAACTGAAAACGATTATTTCCACGTAGACCTCAATATTTCGCTCCGAAAAAGGAAAGCTGCTACCAAGTAAGTTTTAAAATATCTCTATACATCAAATCTGGGAATTTTAATGGTTTCTGTTACAGGGCTCTGAGCATGCTAGACCAATTTTCGAAGGGGGATAAATTAGAACATTTCAAGGTGAGTGAACTAATAGTTATTTATGCAAAAAGTGCAAAAACACGTTAAAAACAATATTTTTTCTACATTCATGCAAAAACTGGAAAATTAGAATATATTAGTAGCTTTTTTTCTATCCGCCGGCTTAGCTTAGCTAACTACAGAATTCTTAGCTGAGCTGCGTTGTAGTTCGAACGCACTTTTCAAACGCTGCAAAGTCGACAAATCGGCGCAAGCGCATTTGCAAACAAACCAAGTTTAAAAGGTAAACAAATAATAAATCAAAAAGTTATTGAATTAGAAATTTCAAATTTAAGGTCAATTAAAATTAAAGTTATCAATCAATTCAGGAAATTAGTAGCTCAGGAAATGGATTTACTGGATCCACATTTGGAACAACACATATTTGTAAGCAGGTCTCGAAGCAGGTAAAGCTTTATGAATTTCAATTTAAAATCGATTGTTTTAATTACTACGTGAATAATAAAAACCTATTTATATATAGATAATAACTTTAGGAACTCCTCTATGAAGATTCATCATCTTAAAGCTCCAGTAAAAATCTCTGCTTCTTGTTCCGTTACATCAGTGGTATACACTCTACCAGTTTCACCATCTGTTAATTCTACTAACATTTTGTTTAATTGATTATCTTATTCTTAATAACTTTCAACAGATAAAAAATTAATCGGATTCTATTATAAAAGCGCAAAATTTATAAGGTTAGAATCTTTGATGTCAAAAACGAGTGACTTTTCTTAAAGCTTAGCTAAGAAATCTTGGTTAAGTTAAAAATCCGGCATACTTGGCGGAGGCAAGGGGGGAGGTCAGTTGATCTTAGTAAATCTAACTTCATTGGCAAAACGAACGCTGACTTAGCCAAGTTCATCTTAGGTTAGCTTAGATTGGTGGTAGAAAAAAACAACTATTTTCTTCTTCTTCCTCTGATTCTTGGCCTCTTGCTTTGCAGCATCCGGCCAAATATAATATCTTAGGAACTCAAACCGTTCTTCTTTTTTTGTATCTTTATGGCCTCTACCTTGTCAGTACTTAATCATAGCTGGTTTTCGCTTTGACCATTTTAATTAAAAAAAAATTGAAGATAACATAAAATTTTTCTACATTCATGCAAAAAAAACAACACTTTTGTGAAACACACTTAATGGAAAAAGTGGTTCTTTTTTGCACTATCTTTGCATCTCATTCTTGTGTCAGTTTTGTGATGATTTATGACAAACATTTAAATGAAATAAAAATCCAGAGCAACTGTCTGATCCTGCTTTAATACAACAATCATATATGTATATCTTACTACTTAGTCTCAACGAGTTACAATTATTGCAAAAATCTTTAATTATGTAAAATTTAAATGGTCATGGCAAAAACCAGCTATGATTGAGTACTGACAAGGTGGAGGCCATAAAAATACAAAAAAAGAAGAACGGTTTGAGTTTGATTAGGTTAGGTTAGGTTCTTAACAGATTATATTCTAATTTTCCAGTTTTTGCATGAATGTAGAAAAAATATTGTATGCAACTCTTGCAAAACGGGTTTTTTGCATTCGACGTGTTGTCCAACTCGGCCTAAAAAACACTCACTTTTTGCACTTGTTGCATAAATAACTATTTATAAAACTTTTTTTTATAGTTTTACGTGAAACAATTAAATTTCGACGAAAACAAGGAGTTGATTACATTTTTAGACAGGGAATTGGAAGAAAATAAAATTTTAGTTTGTAAAATAACAGGGTGTGAGTTTGTCACGGAAACTTCCGAACTTTTATTGGGACACATGAACGAATGTCCTTTGAAACCGGCCGAGGTAAGGTTTGTTCTTTTTGTAATATTCGCAACTGAATTGAATTGAAAAATTTAACATTAACCATTGGCGTACGATTAATTTTTTCCAAGGGGGTTAATTTTTTTGTAAAAACTCTTTATTATAAGCGTACCACATCATTTTTCAAACGGGTTAATTTATTTGATAAAATTTTCATTTGCTATAGAAGTAAGAAACGAATTTTGAAAGAGGTTCATCTTTTTTTTGTTTTCACTTCTGTCGATAGAACTCAGGACTGCCTATTCGCTTTTTTTTTCGTAACATTGAAGCTTTCCTACTTTAATGCTTTCTATAAGGCAAAAGTGCCGCAGTCAGTAGGATTGCTATGGTCACCGACCATTTAAAACCACTTTATATAAAATTCCGATGTTATTTGTATCATATAACTATCAGGACACTTATTTTTTTGTAGTATTACGCTTGTAACAAATGTTATTCGATTTGTCTAACCGAAGACGAGATTATTGAACATTTGCAACGAGTTCACGACCATAAAATAAATTTGGATGACGATTATGAGGAGCAAAACAAGAGTAGTACAGACGAAGAAGATGTGGAAGAAGAAGTTGATGAAGAAAACGATCTAAACAACCGAAAACCAGCCAGGGTTTCTAGAAATGCAAAGAAAATTATTGAAACGAAAAAAGGTGAAAATGGTTCGAGTAATCGTAAGTATTTTAAAAGTCTTATAATTTTTTTCATACACTAATTATTGAAAATTTCATTTCCAGTCACTCCAAATTTCGTCATAGAAACAAGTAGAAAAAATTTTAATAAAATTTCTTTATATTCCCACGCTTTCCAATTCAGTTTCGATTTGTAAGTATCCACCACTAAATTTTTAAACACTATTAATATACAAGTAGAATACTATATTTTATCTACGACTTCCAGTTGTCAAACTCACTTTACCGCTACAAATCTGTTCGAAAATTTCTATTCCAAAAGCATGGACTTGGTAGAGGAAAACGTTCAACAATATCTGCCGCCGACGGACGTGTCGTGCGACGTTTCGGAGAAAATCGTCGACCGAATCGAAAATATTTATTCGGCCGAATACAGTTTCAAGAAATTCGAGTTGTTCGAAGTGGAAAAAGGAGACGGTGAGTTTTGATTAATCGAATTGAATGGATGAAAATATTTAAACGATTTAATTTTTTTTAGCGCATTTGACAATATTTTGCGGGGGACCGATACGTAGTCTTGCTTGGTTACCGACTCCTTACACTTCTTTGAACGAAGTTCAGATCTTAGCGGTCGCTATCGGTCAAGATTTCAACGGGATTTACCGAGTGGATGGAAATTACACCGAACGAACTTCGATTCAGTTTTGGAATTTCGGTATTTTAAAAAATCGACAAAACATTCAAACCCCTTCGTTGGAATTTGGTTTAATTTTCGACTACGGTCCAATTTGGCATATGGAATGGTGTCCGACCGGATGTTTCAATCCTGAAAACAACGACAAAGGATCCAGGATGGGACTGTTAGCTGTTGCCGGTTCGGTGATGACTGTAAACGTTTATTCCATGCCGTTTATAAAAGAAGAAGAAACGTAAGTGATTATTATTATTATTCTAATGAATGTAAACTGGCTGGATGTCCTAGAGGATAGGAGGCCATAGAAATTTAGAAGAAAAATAATGAATGTAATTTTTTAAAGTTGAGTCATTTTCAGGGGTCTATTTTACAAGTTGAAACCTGTACTTAAATTACAATTAGTATCTAAAGAAAGTGATTTGAAAAGGACCATTTTCGCTACAAAAATATCTTGGAGCAAAGTAAGTACTTCAATTCATAAGCTTTACACATTTTAAACTATTCTTTTCTACATTCATGCAAAAAACAACACTTTTGTGATACAACAGGTTTTTGTTGCACTCATCTGTCATTCTTGTCAGTTTTGTGATGATTTATGACAAACATAAACATTTAAATAAAGTAAAACTCCAGAGCAAGTGTCTGATCCTGCTCCAATACAACAATAATATATGTATATCTTACTACGTAGTCTCAACCAGCTATGATTGAGTACTGACAAGGTGGAGGCCATAAACATACAAAAAAAGAAGAACGGTTTGAGTTTGATTAGGTTATGTTAGGTTCCCAACATATTATATTCTAATTTTCCAGTTTTTGCATGAATGTAGAAAAAATATTGTTTGCAACTAACTATTTTTAGGTCTCCGGTTGTAATAGTATAGCTGTCGGCTATTCGGACGGAAACGTCGCCATATATAACCTCAAATTCTCTTCAAATTTATTGAAATTCAAAGATGAAAATTCTATAGACGTCTTGTTACCACATCAAATTATTAAAGCGCATACACATTTTATATCCAGTAAGTTGACATCAATATTAATATGTATCTCATTTATTTTCAAAATTAAAACGCCATCTACAATATGTTCCATCAATTCAAGGCATTTTTTCTTGACAAACTGTTTCTAACTGTCAATTGTTACTTCCATGCATTTCTCATTGATATTATGACAACTGACATTTTTCGTTTTGAAATAGTTTTAAAACATTCTGTCAAGAAAAAATGCCTCTAATAATTGCAGAAAGTCTTTCACCAGAGTGTACCGAGCGGAGTCGAGCTGTAATGAAAGAAGGGTTTAGATTATATTTGTAATTTGAATAATGGAAAAGATTTGACACTAAATAGTGCTAAAAATTAATGAAGGGGGGGGTAAAAGCATTATTTGATATTTTTTCGAAATGGGAAAGGAAAATTATTGATATTTATACAGAAATAGTGATAAAAATCAGAGAAAGGGAAGGAAAAAGATATATTCGACATTTTTTTCAAGAAGGGGAAAGAAAATGATGTGATTTTTATTGAGAAGTGCAAGGAAAATGATCTATCAAAAAGTATACCCCATACGAAGCTGAAATCAATGCAATAAGTGGCCACTAGGGACATCTAGCAATAAGTTTAGACATACCAGCAAAGCAATTCAAATTTTTGTAAATAATATGTATGTATTTAAATAGATAACTCGAAAAATTTGAGTTCTTACATTCAGGCAACGATATTTTACCACCAAGTGGATCACGATTTTTGAAGATGACAAAAACGGATTTCTTACTCCCTTTTTTGATGTTTCCTAACCTCATTTACCTATCACAACTGTCAAATGAGCTACCAACCAATAGAACACCTTGAACTCAAAGTTTGCAAAGCTTATGATTGGCTGTTATTGTTCTGTCAGTTTTCTCTAAATGTATGACATTAGCTGTCAGTTTTATGTCGAATAGTATTGTTCATTTCAATTTTGATGGTCCATGTCTTATTTCGCTGGTACCAACCACAGAACTAGTACCTAGATAGCCATGATTATTTTGTTTTGATAATTTGATGTTTGTACAATTTTCAGTATTATCTTGGGTACCAATTGAGGGAGATAGACTGTTGTTGACTAGTTCGTATGATAAAAATGCATTCGTTTGGGATTTGTTCACCGAAGACAAATTTACGACGAAAAGGAAGAAAATCTTGACGGACGGAACGTGGTTAACCAATTGGTTATCTTTTATTACTGCAAATGATGAAACTACCCTGTCTAACGGTAAGTAGATTAATTCAAAAGTTAGGGTATTCGATATTTTCAGTTGACAGGGATTGGTAAATAAAAGAGTTCAGTTTAAGGTGAGTGTGGCCAACAAAAAGTGTTTTTTCTTATAACTAAAATGACAGTTTAGGTCTACCATTCAAAAAATCAGATTTTTGCATGTTTTTTATCATTGCGAACATCTATATTAGTTTATTAAAATAATGGATATACCCCCGAAAAGTATGTCTTGGAATTTAAAACGACTTTTTGCTGAATACTCAACATATCGGTGGCCTAGGAACTTGGCACTATTTAATTTCTGTTATTCAGTCAATAGTTCTGTCAAATGTCATTGGAAAAAGTAATTAGAAGAATAGAGATACTAGATTTTTGCTACAAAAATCTAATCGAAAATGAATATACACAATTAAACGAATATCAACAAAAATAAATATAACTGACATTTGACATAACTGGTGACTGAATAACATAAATGAAATGGTAACATGCCAAGAGTTCATAAAACTATTGGCCACCGATATGATGAGTATTCAGCTAAAACCTAGGTAGACCTTAAGTGTCATTCTTGTCAGAAAAAACCACTTTTGTTGGCCACACTGACCGTAGACTGAACTCTATTATTCATAGATCTTACCACTTGCTTACCTTATCACTAGCAACAACATAAACATTTATCAAATTCTAGGTTATGTGACATTGACGCAATACTCCCACAGGGATTATTTAAACGAAAATTGTAACTTGTCGTATTCCAATGGAACAATTTTAACACTATCTGCTAATGATTGGTTAAACGGTTTCATACAAGCAAATACAGTGGGGGAAATTGTGGCATCTTTTCCGCATCAGATGCTAGTGTGTCAAGATCGATTGAAAAAGGGATTCGCCTATCGATGTGTAAGTATTAGTATTAGTCAGTCAAAATTCCAACCGTATTTCTATACGCTCTCGAGCTGTGTATTTTCCGCGTGTAAAAATGCCAAAGTATTGTAAAATAGGCGTTAGTTTAAACTGCGCAAGCGTACCTGTCATTAGCTGTGCATGTATGTGTAGCCGATACGTTTAGGGATACCGTTGAAAATTGACTTTGAAGTGTATTTTTTTCGACGTAAAGAGACAAAACAACCGTTAATTATTTTTTTCCAGTTGTTGGGGTACACGAAATTGATTGACAAAACGAAATCGCCCGAAGAAAGGGCAATTATCGAAAAAAGAAAGCAGGATTTTCTAAAACTCATACCTAGAACCCGAACCTGCTCTACGGTAAAAGATATGATGGGAGACAAAGACCATTATGACACTTACGAACCTCTCGACTACCAAGAATCAATCGATCAATACGGCGTACTGTTCTGTGATATTGAACCAGTAAGTGTGTCCGTTAATTGTTTCGGGATGTTTCTATATATTTATGCTTAATTTTTAGGGTAACACTCATACGTTGAGAGGACAATCCGCACATCCAGATTGTTCGAAACCGAATTTATATCCTCTACAAGAAATAAACAAAATCAGTTTTAATCCCAACAGACAGGCGAGTTTGTATTACGCTGCTGGTTATCAAATCGGATTTATCAGACTTAATTATATAAAAAGCTTAGAGAATGATGCTCAGATTAATAAATCTGAAATCAGTTAATAGAATATTGGGGAAAGTATGTGGATAAAAAGGGAGTTGAAGATGAAAGAATGAAACATGGAGATTAAACAAAACACAGGTAATTTAAAGGAAGTTGAAGAACTGAGGTGGTTGCAGATTGCAAATAGGTCTCGACAGATGTAAAATCCAAATATAACTTCAAGCTAAAGCCATCTACTGATGCGACATCTGCTGGTTTGGTTGGGAGGTACAGGTTCGCGACGTTCACAGCGCCACGATTTTTGAAGTTTTTCACCATCTGTCAGTTGATTACTTTGACGTTTCAGTGACTTTTCGGCATCTGCCCACATCCATGTCGTTGTGCAGACAAGTCAGGAAAGGAAATAAACATGATCGTGAGTTTCAGCCAGAATTACTTTTTTTATATAAAATGTACGGTCCTGCTATAATTTATGATTTTTCGAAAAAAAAATAATTTTTAGCTATTTATAGAAATTATGAGATAATAGAGGAGTTCAGTCCAAGGTCAGTATGGCCAACAAAAAGTGTTTTTTCTGACAAGAATGACAGTTGAGGCCTACTGTTCAAAACGTATGATTTTGTATGTTTTTTATCATTGCGAACATCTACATTGCATTATTAAAATAATTAATACACCACCGGAACATAAATCCTGAAATTTAAAATAACGTTTAGCTGAATTCTCAACGCATCGGAGGCCAATAATTCTAGGAACTTTTAGCATGTCACCATTTCATTTCTGTTATTCAGTCACTAGTTATGTCAAATGTCAGTCATATTTATTTTTGTTGAAATTCGTTTAATTGTGTACGTCCATTGTCGATTAGATTTTTGTAGCATTTATATTTAGCTGTATCTCTATTCTTCTGATTACTTTTTTCACTGACATTTGACAGAGCTAGTGACTGAATAACAGAAATGAAATGGTGACATGCCGAGAGTTCCTAGAATTATTGGCCACTGATATGTTGAGTATTCAGCTAAAAAGTCATTCTAAATTTCAAGATATACGCTTTGGAAGTGTATTCATAATTTTAATAAAGCAATATAAATGTTCGCAGTGATAAAAAACATGCAGAATCTAATATTTTAAACAGTAGAACTCAACTGTCATTCTTGTCAGAAAAAACCACTTTTATTGGCCACACTGACCTTAGCCTGAACTCATCTATTGTGATAATACGTTCTTTGGTTCTTTCAGTGTAGCTTTGTCCTCACATATAGCAGGTTTTTTCTTGCTTTTGATAACACCACCATCAAAGCTTATACAAGGTGGTACTGAATAATGTATAGATATTTTAGGAATGTGATAATAGTGTTGGTAAAAAGTTATGGATACTTGATGAAAAGAAAGGTCCCTAACTAAATGTATCTACAATTATATCCTGTATGAATGTTGATTAATTATTTTATGTAAATATTGAATTGTTAAATTTATTGCTTTTTAAATCGGGAACTTTATACGGAATAAATTGTTTTTCAAATGTTTTTTTTTTGTTATCGTATATCTAAAAAGGAAAGAATTGAGACTGTCACACTAAAATCTATAAAAATCGAGTCGTTCCATACTCAAAACTCACCCTATGTGTTCACTTGAATTTTTAAATAATACACCGTTAAATTTCAACTATATTTATTAAAAAATAACTTAATCTTGTTTATACACTTTGTCCTTTAAGACGGCTTTATCTAAAATTTCGGAAAATGTCCTTTGAGTTAAATCGCACAACTCGGCACTTTCTTGAGACGCAATTTCTAAACTTTTGCCTAAATGAGCATCAAAATGTGAAGCTAATGAAGCCTGTGACTCGCATACTCTCGCCAACTGCATAATTAGGTTGATAATGTCTTCTGTTAGAGGCGGAAAGGCTTCGCTAATTCGCACTAATGCGGGAAGGACTGGTTTGAAGAGTTTTACCCTCTGGACACTTGAAAGACCTGAAAAAAACACTTTTACAGGTCTTGCAATTTTTTTCTAATAGAATAATTTGTTTTATAATGTATACAACCAGTAATACACTTCCCAATGTAACTGGTTGCATAACTTCCATACTCGAATATGAGAAGGGATATAGCAACCATCATTTCAAAAATATACTTCTGCACTTTTGGTTGATAATAATATACAAGTGAAATAAATCATTAAAAAATAATTTCAACCCTGTTTCAAACTACAAGCGAACTTTAATCTAATTTAGGACTGTGAAGACCATAAGAAAGAGGCCTAAGTATGACATATGACGAAGAATTTAAAAGATGGCTTCCGCAGATTCGGTTTTTTCCGGTTTTTCAGTTTAGTTTGATATTTACTGACATTTGATTATAGTCGTAATTTAAAATTGTTACGAACAGTTATTTTCAAACGTAATGTATCTATTTTGGGGTAACATTCACTGATTATTCAGACAAATGTGCAGTGTGTAGTTAACGTATTTAAATGTGCCAGCAATTAAACAGTAAATGTTAGGATAGTAACATATTTGTTACTTTTAACGAAAATGCCACAGAGGAGCTCCGATTTTCCTGCTTAATGCTGTAAGAAATGTAAGTTGGAGAATTTTAATTCATTACTATTAATATTAATGTTGTAATAAATGTGATAGTATAAGATTCTAAAATTTGAATGTTAGGTGAAAACTTATATATTTTCTTAGTGAATGATTGAATACTGTTTCTATTATCTTATCCACCCTTTTTACATAAATATAACTCATATTAAATAAATGTGAGACTATAATACACGGCATTTCAATTTTGTTCAACAGTTATCGGAGTGACCGTGTCTTAACCTAGCTTTATTGTTATTGTGAGTCTGCCTCTACCTATAACCTATATTTTTTGTATTATTTTCTTAATTAAGTGATGAGTACATAGCAAACATTTATAACCTTCAACTATAACAAAAAACTCTGCGCATGCTATTTCTAATACCATCTGTCGTCAAGCTTCGTAAACTGCATGGCGATAACGTTATTTAGGGACATTGTTTTAAGTAAAAATTCGACGCGCTTATGTTAAATATATTATTTTGTTTGACTTACCTCCGAGTAAAGCATATAACAAATTAAGCGCCAAAATGCACAAATTCAAACTTTTCGGCAAGGCATACTGTAAACTTATATGTGAAAGTAATTGAATGCCGAAAATTTGTTTATTCAAACTCGGCTGCTGCATCAATTCTTGCAAGAAATCCAAACTAATGTGCATAGATGGTACTCCTTTTACAACAATTTCAATTAATTCACTAGGATAAGTCTGGAAAATTGGAAAAAAATATTGTTAAGCCGAAAAAACTTGACAAAACTATACCTCATTTAAAAACCAGGAGGAGTGATTTGAATTTGAGTTGGCAATTCTGTAGGTAGACCAATGATTGGTCACAATCTACCCAGTTTCACACAACACTTTTTAGCATTGACATCAGCTGATAATTTCCATTTTTGATAGTTCTGACAGATAAATATATTTAATTTTGTCATCGCATCCGCTTTGTTATTTTATTAATTTACTTCGTTTAGTTAAAACTGAACATGACTACATCTGTCTATATGGAGGTTAGGTTAGCTATCGAAGATTTAAAACAATGTAGGTTTTGTTAGAAAATTGGTTCTTCTTTTTTATTTCATTTACTAGCATTCAGTTATTTTCTACTTAAAAACAGCCATATTAGAGTGATGTGTATGTTCTAATCTTTCTGTTGACTAATTTTTCGGAACACGCCTTTTAGTAACTAATCTGGTAACTTTTAGTGATGTGAGTAAAGTTTTTCAAATTACTCCTCCTGCTTATTAAATGGACTATAACTTACCTGAAAATGGACTAGTTTACACAGCATCGTATCCGCGATGAACGCCTGATGAAGATAACTGCACACCAAAGATCTAACTTCTTGTAGAGCCCATTGTCTTCCTGGTATTGTTTTATCCGATTCCGTTTCAGAACAAGTTTCTATCAACATCTGTATAGCTGCAGCTTCCTATATAATACCATCAAAATAACATGCAAAAACACAATTTTAATATTCTGATTATTGTCCCGTTTAGTTTATTTTGTTAAAATTCAAGCACACCATATTCATTTATTTGTTTTTTAGCAATGTAGAAACTAAGAATTATTTATTAATGACATTTTCTCACTAAAATTTTATAAAAATTTTTCTCCTCTACACACTTGAAATAAAAAGAAACACATTTTAATTTATTTACAAGATTTTTTATGCTTCAAAATATCCACTGGTGATAACAACAAATCCTTTTCACAATAAGTACAATGGTAAACTTTGGAATTCTTTTTAATAACATTAACTTCTTGTTCATCTTCAACGTTACTGTCATCAACAATTCTACGTTTACAGAAAGTTTCGTGTGAAATATTTCCAAAGAGACTCGACCCCAATCTAGACTCTTGGCAATGCTTACATACAAACGGCGTGTTAAAAATAGTTTCTTCTATTTCATAAGCCCAATTTTCTTGTAAAAGACAGCCGTATATAACGTTTTCTGTAATATTTACACCTCCGTATTGATAATTTTTTGTTATAATGTAGTTTTCGCTAAACGGATTCTTATTGGTCTCAGCAATTTTTTCTGTTTCATATAAATTGCATTCATGGTTGTAAATTTCTTTTATATCAGCTGGTAATAGTCTTTTAACATTATAACTAACTTCAGTTGACATATAATCTACCAATTCTTGTGTGAAGTGGAACATTTCCTTTTTATCGACTTTGGTGTTTGTTGGATCTTTAAGTTTGGATTCCAGTTTCTTCTTCCACTTTTCTCTCAAAGCAATCGCTCGTAGTAAAATAGCTTTACCTAAAAACAATACAAATATCAAAGAAAAAAAAAACAGAGTTTGCACAGCAACAATCCACAATGTATAGCTTGGCAAGTTTATCTAATCCTGTGAAAGGAATGCAGTCGAAATCATTCGATATTGCCACGTTTAATTAATAAAAAATAGAGTTCAGAAGTGACTACAAGTGACTAACCTCAAATTAAAATAATATTGACAATTTTCGTGTGGTAAGAGGAGGGGTTTGTTAGTTCAGTTAGTCGCTGTGATGCGCCATACTCAACTGGCTGCGCACAAACTTTGTGCCAGCTTTTTCCATATATTTTAAAACCTCTCCTTTATTTATTACTCTATAATTTATCCAGTAGCGTTGGTATTGCCAGTGACCTTTGTTTTTTCAGATTTATTTTATAAAATAGATACAGAACGCCATTTGTACGTTCATGACAGATAATCCCCAATTATTCCTCCCCTCTTACCGATGCCCTGTAGGTTCAGATAAACTTGCCAAACTATATAAGGTAATTTCTGTTAAAAAAAACTCACCTTGTCCGAAATAGGGAGCATCGAAAAGCAAAAAATCGTCAACTACAAACTTAGTGAAAGTTTCATTAGTTGCCACAGTCTTCCCCAAAAGCAATAAAGTCTGTAGCGCGGGCATTCTCATTGTATTCACCAAATAAACTTTCTTTGTTTCTAAAATAGTTTGATACACTAAAATTTGATGTTTTTTACTGATGGGTCTTTTGCTGAAGTAACTAGGAGGTGGTACTTCGACGTTATCGTTATGCAACTCCAATATTTCCGGATTCGTAGCAAAATAACTATCGGGTCTGAGGAAAAGATAATTTTTTTGTTTGGTGTGATATAATCGTTCCAAGATAGTTTTGGATGAATTAAATTCATCTTCTACTGCTATTTGTGGATATAATCCGCTCGTTAAGATTAATTTCAACATCATAAGATCTTTATAGCTGTCGGCTGATGAGTCGTTTAGTAGTTTTTGAAGTCTTAAATAAAAAATAAAATGAAAAACCCAAAAAAAATTATAACCTATATGTACTAACCTTTTAAAATCGTGGGATATTCTAAATTCTACATCTCTGATGTCAGCTTTTCCACTATCACTAGCCTCTTCAGTATACATTTCGTATTTCAACTGTTTTCGATTTTTCGTCTTTTCTTCGTTCTTCAACCGATATCGCATGGATTTCAACTGCTTTAATTCTCCATATCTAATCGATCTTTCGCCACTACTAAGATCTGCTTCGGCAAATTTATCCAGAAGATTTGCTTCTTGTAATATTTCTCTAAATTGTTCAATCAATTTTGTCACTTCGTAAAATCTTTGTTCTTCAATACACCTAAAACATAAATTTAAGAAAAAACTCAAAATTGTAAACCTCCACTACCTTTTTCTAGCCCACGCTTTCGAATTATATTCCCCATCTCTTTTTGAATGATGAGCTTTAGCTGGTGTTGACGTCTGCTTTATGGTTAACCACTCCTTGTAGAAATTAAGTAAACTTATGGGATCCCCGTGATTAGACTCCATCGGTTTTCTGAGATCACGAGCTTCCAAATTTCGTTGAGCTTGTTGCGTCAACGGATTTTGCACGCTGAGAAGAGATGCCAACGCTAAAACAGCATTCACATTTCCAAATACTGTGGACGTAATCAACATTTCACCTAAAATTTAATAAAATTTTTATATCAAATATAATGTCAAAGGAAGTAAATCATACCTATAGTCAAATCTACGGGCAGCTGGCTTAAAGAATCTCCAAGCTGGGTTAAACATAAAAATTCATTATTCAATTCCAAAGCTCCAATGAATTTAAGTTTTTCCAAACTTTCTTCCAAACTTTTTACAGCTGGTTTTTCGATAAATGGAAAATTTTCTATATCACTCAGACCCAAGGAAATCATGTGCAACAGCAATGAGTCTAAAGGTACTTGGTGGATTTCAGCTGGAGTAAATGCTTCAAAATTCTTCATGTCATCTTCAGAATACAAACGGAAACATACACCAGGACCAGTACGACCAGCTCTACCTTAAAAACAAAATATTTGATAGATAATTGTATTTGTTTTGAAATAATACACTAACCCGCTCTTTGTTTTGCACTATCTTGAGATATACTGCACTCACTTAATTTGTTAACTCCCAATTGAGTGTTGTAACTCATTCTATTCACTTTACCAGAGTCTATAACAAATCTTATTCCGTCAATTGTAACTGAGGTTTCGGCTATGTTTGTTGAAATTATACATTTGCGAACACCTTCTGGGGGATAATCAAAAACCTGAAAAATAAGTTGTTTGTCCAAAATAATTTTCTATTATATAAGCTCACCTTATCTTGTTCTTCCAATGACAATGTGCTGTGTAATATCAGAACAATCCAATTCTTTTTCATCTGACTATACTCTGTAATGGCTTCAGCTAATGCTGAAATTTCTGAAAAACCATTAAGGAATACCAGCATGTCACCTTTTTGACTTGGAAGGTATTTTTCATCAATCATTTGTAATATTTGCAAGTAAGGAGTACAATCTAATTTGTCTCTTTTTCTTTCAAAAGGATCTTTTATGATCGGTCTATATTGTATATCTATCGGATAAAGTCTTCCAGGTACTTGTATTAGTTGTATGTTTTCTTTGGAAAAATATTTTGCAAATAACTCAATGTTTATTGTTGCTGACATCAGTATTAATTTAAAATTGTCTCTTTGACTTAGTATACATTTCATTATGCCTATTGAAAATAATATAGCTTTAGAGGAGGAATATTATTAATAAATTTAAACTTACCTATCAAAAAATCTCCATGTAAATTTCTTTCATGTACTTCATCCAAGACGATAACATCATATGATTCCAACGTTTCTCTTTCAGAAGCTTGTCTTAAAAGAAGCCCTTCAGTCATGAATATTATTTTTGTATCACTTCTTTTGGTCTTTTCAAATCTGATTTGATAACCCACCGTATTTTTATAATCAGTTAATGTTTCATATGCAACTCTTTTTGCTAAACTCACACAAGCTATTCTCCTTGGTTGTGTACATACAATTTTCTTATATCCAGCTTCCAGAACATATTGTGGAACTTGTGTTGATTTACCACAACCCGTATCACCAGCTATCAAAACCACTCTAGATTCTTTCAATTTTTGTACAATTTCATCTTTGTATCTTGCAATCGGAAGATCATTTTGGAATTGTTTCAGTTTTTTAAGCTTGGAAAAAGAACTTTTTTGTTGAAAATCTTGATAGATCCTTATAACTAGCAAAAAATCTTGGAACTCTACTTGAGATATTTCTACCCTATCACCTTTTTTATCCAGCACTGGTAGAGTATCATATAATTTAGAAGCTCTGTTCATGAAGTCTATGTTAAGCAATTTACCTTTATCAACATCTGAAGTTCTTAATGTTTGTACCGATTTATATTTTTCAAAAAACCTCCAGAAGTCAGCTATATTACTAATGTTAGCTTGTTCTTCTAGGAATCGTCCAAGTTCAAATTTGTAGTCTGTTATTACTTTTTTACTGCTAGACTCTCTTTCTTTTGGAGATCTAGACCTTCTTCTTTTGTGGCGATGTCTATTATATTTGCGATCACGGTAATCCATATTATTGACCAAACAAATATACTAATAATATTATTAATCGTTATATATTTATTATATTATTATCACTGTTTACACTGTCACTTAAAATTATAGGTTATGTTGAACTTTTCTTCATCTTCCTTTTTCGGGCTATATCCTGAGGGATAATTTACTCATATATTGCACTTTTCACTCACAACTATTGAACATTTATTTTATTATCGTTTCAAAATGCAGTTCATATTTAAAAATACATTTCAATAAACCAATTAAATAAACTGTCCGCTTTTATAAATTCTGTTAGGGATACCGACAACAACAGAGTTGGCAACACTGACGTGGAAGGTTGAATTATTTAAATCTATGGCTGTGTCTATGGTATAAATCGCCAACAGTACCGTCTCTACCCAATTGCCCAGTTTTGGAAATTTATATATTATTTAATTTAACTGTTATAAAGGGTGTTCTGGTGTGGAATAGTGGAAGAACAGTTTGTTGAATTAAAAAAAAAAAAAAAAATTACAACTGAAAACATTAAACCTGCCCATGGTTCCTGAACCAAACTAATTTTTATATACATTATTATATAAATGAATATGGTGTAAACCAAGTATAAGTATCAATAATAATAGTTTACCTGTGCATCTATGCAGGCTCTACACATATCTTCTCTATCGCTTTCATTCAGAACTTGACCGGAATGATCTAATCTCAAATTGGATTGTAAATGCTGCATTAATTGGCTTCGAGAAGATGCCAAACTGGCTCTTAATACTCTAAGGACGATTGAATACATTGGTGCACAACGAAATACTCTTTCATCACATCTCATTATCTGAAAATTGATAGGATTAAACAAGTTACTTAAAAAAAAACGTGTACTTACTTGCAAAGGGTCTTCAGACACATCAATTCTAGTTAAATTTGAAAAATCATCAACTAAACTATTGACAGTTAACACCCACAATCTCCTCGGTAGCACTGTATTTAATCTAAACCAAACGTCTTTGTATAAATCCTGCAAATACCTCGGTACGTTATCGCCTAAAAAGTTTCTCGCGTTTTGAGCGAATATTTCCACAAACGGCCAAATGTCTATCGCTTCTTGTTTCAATAAAGTTTGTAAAAGCTTAGCACATTTTAAAGGATTCGTTTCAGTTTCTCCGAAAGCTTCTACTACTGACAATTCGGTGATATGTGAAGGTTTGTATTCTGTGTGTATCGCCATTTCGTCCAGCCAATCTTCTACTAAAGTTAAATGTGGAAAGTGCGTTGCAAGAAGCTTCAACAGAGGACCGAATAGACCTTAAAATTAGTAGAAAAGTTACAGAACAAGAAAAACTATTCATATACTTAATGACAGCTTACCTGAATAAGAACTTTGATCTTTCTGCGCGTGATGCAGAAGATATTTTATAGGTAGCTCTGACATAAACTCAGGGGTGTATTTTTTTATTTTTCTACCACTAGCGGCTAAAGTATGAGCGTTATTCAACCGACAATCTTCGTAAAGTAGTAAATAATACAATAAAAGAAGCTGAGGTGTTAGACTCGTGTTATCTACTACCACATCTTGGTATTCCGAATTTAAATCAAAGTCCATATTGAAAATCGATTGTTTCTGATCAAAATACTGTCCGAAAATCGAACTTTGAAATACCTACAACATAAAATCAACCAATTATATATCTTTTACGGTATTTAAATGCTTACCTTTCTGATTTCATTTTCTGTTAAGGGTTTATTGGTGTATTCGGCATTTTTGGCATTCGGTAAAATTATGCTGTTCACATAAACTTCAACCAACATTCTAAGAACAGGATGTAAAGGACTCACGCTGGTACAAATCTGTTTGTAAATCCACTTTTTAATGTTAACATTATGTTTCGCAAAAGCTCTGGATTTTAAAAGTTGATGAATGCAATGGATTGGCAGAAAACCTGTAAATACCTAGTATATTTTCGGTTTCTATATAAGGCATAAAACATTACCAGTCATGTTAGCGTTTAATGAATTTGTAACGGGTACTTTAACTGCATGCTCTGTAACGACTTGCTCGGAAAAAATTTCTTGCGTAAAAACTTGTTTCATTCTCGTCATGTTGTTGTTTCTTATCGCTATTTTCATGCCGAGCGTCGAACATACCAAATCACATATAGCGCTCAGTTGATTGCTGTGAAAGTGAATTGCCATCAACAGTAACATTTCACCAAACGAAGCTGTAACACCACTAGTTGATTCAAAGTATGCTTCTTCTTTAACTAACCATTGCACCTGAAAAAATATAGTACGTGAAAAATGGGTGATCGCATTGTATTACGGTGTTTATTTATATCCATTATCCATAATATTCTGTTTACATGAAACATAACCTTAAAAAGTCATTTAGGTGAAGTTTATTTATTTGCAACAAAAGATGACGTCATTGTTAGTTACTTCGCTTGGAATGAAATACAATTTATATAATGGACTCACGACTATGCTTAATGGTCAGGGCAATTTAAGTCTATGGGTTGGCAAAACTTTAAAACGTCAAATTCAAACAAATTTGTAAAATTATTCAGTTAAGTTTGACAAAATTGACATTTATTTTTAGTATTTACAAGCTTTTTGGTGCTTTTGAATTAATTGTTCCTAGAGGATTCAAAAAAGTTAATTGGAAACGTAATTGTTCAGACAAATAAGCAGTGTATAGTTAAACACCTACAAATACCCAAGCAATTGAACAGTAAATGTAAAGATGGTAATATCTTTGTTAAGATATTTTCAAGGAAAATGCCAAAGTGGGAGTTCGCTTTTCCTGTTTAATGCTGTAAGAGATGTAAGTTATACTATTTATATTAATTATTAATATTATAAATTTAAATGATTGAAATATTGTAATGTTCGGTATGGTAGTGTAAAAATTATTAAAACATGTCACAAAATTTAGTTGTGCAACCTCATTGTATTGTTTTGATAAGTAAACCATATGATAGACCTTTCCAGAACACCAGACTTCGACAGAGTTAAAGTTTGTGTGTTTTGACATATCGTGTAAGTCAGTTGGTTGTCAGACAGTGTCAATGTCAATGACTAGGAAAAACCTACGTATAACAGTGGGATTTCTGACTGGCCACTGTCAACTAAGGAAGCACCTCCATACTATGGGGCTAGTGGACACACCACTATGCAGGATGTGTGAACAAGAAGATGAGACTGTCAGGCATGTCCTATGCGAGTGTCCGGAGTTATCGTCAATAAGAGAGTGTGTGTTCGGTGAGTCTTGGCCTACACCTGCCGATATAAAGGAGATGTCTTCTGGTGACTTGTTCACCTTCCTGAGAAGGACAGGGTGGACGATGACCTAGGAGAACAACTCCTCGGGAGGATGTACAATGGGTCATATGTGGCCTAAGTGCTGTGAGCCTACACTCACCCTCCCTACTCTACAGATACAGTGTCAATGTAATATCATACACCTTTCTAACTAGAAGTTTTTATAATAATTTTAAACTCACCCATTCTATGCTGCGTCTTTCATGTTCGGGTAAAAGAATCAAGGAAGGACAAGCAATTAACATACACAGTCCAATAGATACAAATCTAACACCAGCTGGAGTTGGATTTGGATGTGAAGTCAACAGTTGTACTATGAGGTTCACTTCTTCATCTTGAAATCTGTGTAAATAATATTAATTTGGTTAAAAAAAAAACCTGTCTATAGTAAAAATAGAATTATAAAAACTTACTTTATAGCAGCAATACCTCTAAGTGCACAAAAAAGGCGTAATAAAGCTGAAGCTTGTACTACCATAACATCTGGTAATTGCCCTTCAGGAGAAGCTTCTATTATTTGTAATAATCGTCTTTGTAATTCTTCTCTAAGTTGTTGTAGGGCATTGCTTGATACTTCCCCTTTTCTCTTTTGTCCAGTGCGAATGAATAATGCTATCCAATTTCTAAAATAAAAATAAATACTGTCACAGACTTAAATTACAAATTATTATTTACTCGACCTGATAGTCTGATCGTTTCCTAATAACAATCCAGATACAAATGCCACCATATCACTTTCTAGATCACATATATCATTTTTGTTATTATTGTCCATTGATAAAGTAATAGCTAGAGCAGGCATTCTGCACAATTCTATGCATTTACTTCTTATAGATAAAGCCTGAGTTGGATTCATTTTACAAATAAGAGTAATTGTGTTGATTCTTATGATACTAGAAATGTTTTCCTCTTGCTTTTCTCCAGTCTGTATAAGATATGTTGTCACTACAATTTTACACTTTAAACTTGGCAGTTTCAAACAAAATTTTATATTATTACCTTCTCTAAAGGAATCTGGAAAGTTGGCCACAATCCTACAAATAATAGCTGGACCATTATGTACATGTAGCAATGTTTCTACTATTGAACAAATATTTAAAGTGGTAGGTAACTCTGCTAGTGCTATACATATTATATCTGACAATTCTTCAGCGAAAATATCATTATCAAAAAGTTCAGATGACTTTATATAAATTTCACGTTCTGATGTTGATTCTACCCCATCTTGAATCTGTGATTGAATGAAAAGAAGTTCACCTAGAAGTATGCTCAGTCTGCGAGTCATATCACTTCTTTCATATTCCAGGGCCATACTTGTGTTGGATAAGTTACCAATTAAAATTGAATCATTAAGAATGGTATTACCTGTAATGTAATATCAGTTTAAAAAATAAATATACAAAGTGATTGATTCGTACCTTTTTGTCGTAGTTGTTGTTCCTTTTTTACATCAATTTCTAATTTATGAAAATCTATTGAAAGCAAAGCAACTATAGAATTCACCAGTTCCATTCCAGATACAATTGTTAATATAGTAACTTTCATATTCATACATTTTTTTGAGGTATCGAGGGGCGAAATGAGACCCATTCTAACCAAACACGGTAATACCGGACGGATCTCTTGTTCGCTACATTTTGCAAGCTCTTCGACGTTAACATGTTGAATGGCTCGAAAAACTTTCGGATCCACTCCTAAACACAATTTATATTATCTCTGTCAACTTTAATAACGAATAACTTACCTTTCTTGAAAGTCATTTTTGAATAATGTTCAGAAATTTTATAAAATAAACATTTTGTAAGCTAAATAAAGATTCTAACCTAACTTTTAATACTGCCTTCTACTTTCTACTTTTTTTCATACAAAACCACAGAACTAATTGACATTAAGGACCGTGGTTGATTGCTACGCAGCTCGAGTCCAGCAAATTTATCTTGTCAAAATATCACAGGGACGTCGTCGCTCTTTTTGCAAACTCGTTTTTTTATCAACTAAGTTTAAAAAGGATACAAATAAAAAAAGTTATATTATAAAAGTAGTTTATTAATTTTTAGGTTTTTTCTTATATTTAACTTCTGTAACTTCATCATAAACTTCAATTTCTTCCTCTTCATTTTCGATAGTTTGACTTAGACCACTTCCATCTTCCGGTTTTAATAGAGCTACACCATTTAGCCCCATTCTCATGCAATTAAAATGTAGTACCAATACCGTAGCACGTTGTATTCTAGTTTCAAAATCCAAACACATGTGCAAGTTTGAACCCGGTGTGTAGATATCATATAATTTGGCACAAGCTTCAACCTGAATGGGAATATAAGGAATTGGAAGAGGTAAGCAAAGCGGTGGAGGATTTTTAGCTAAAACGTAATAATTAAGCGGAACATTTACTACAACAATTAATTAGTGATATAGTTATAGCTTACCTGAGAAAGTATTCGAATATATGTTATTGTTGTTCATAAAAAAGCCCATTTGGATAGCGAAATCATCTGGCACGTAAGTAAAATTGAAACAACCTGAAAAATAGCATTAGCAAATTATACTGTGGAATAAATATACTCTTGATTGAAGCTGGAGCCTGCGCAGGGCGGAATTTCAGAGGGCACTACCACAGAGTACATCTAGATGGTGTACTCTGTGGCACTACTCGGACAGGAAGCAGTCAGTTGTCATTCTTGTCATAAAATTATAAAAACGACCTTTTGTTGGTCCTAAATGTAAATGGAAAGATTGAATTCTATACTTACCTTCATTGTTAAAATTAAATAAATTCATATTTATTCCTAAGCAGCATCCGCAATTTAAAAAATTGTTGCAAGTGCAACCGTTGCTTCTGAATCCTATTCTTCTAACAATTTTTGTTTTTGCGTTGTTTTTGGTGGAATATTTGTTGGAGTTAACCAGCATATTTTTAATGGAAGTCATCCTGAATGCATGTTTTGTAGAGGGATCGTAGTAAATTGAAGCAAGAGGAAAATCTTGGTCTTGAAATACACAAAAAAATTAATCTTTTAAATAATGTTATTAACTGTCATTATCGAATAAATACTAAAAAAGTTTATTAAAAATACCTTTTGAAGATAAACTGTTGCCGAAAAATGCCACTAGTAGTAGTAAAACACAAACACATAAATAATGCATTTTAAGTAACGAAATCTATTAAAATATATACCGTTATGAATAAATTTTAATAACATAAAAAAACGGCTATTGTTTTAACGACCTCCGGCAAACTAAACGGAAGAAACTTAATTCGATTTTAAGACTAAAATCCATTAATATGCGTTGTACTTAACCAATTAACAGTTTCTTTGGTTCTAATAGATCTTACGTGCGGAAAGAAATCAACACTGGAACCTCCGATACATTTCACGAGCAGGTATAAACCGTTTTAGGATTTGATTAATGAGTTTTTTCACGTCTTCGTTCACTTTTACGAGGTGTCCCAAAAAAAAATCACCGCAAAAGTTTTTGACAAAATAAATAAAAAACAAGAAACATTTCACCTTGAATAGTTTTCGTATGTATTTATATTCACTGAGATTTATTGTGCCACTTTTCTTGTATTCAGTTCCCCAGGAAAGTACAGCTCTTTTAGACTTACTTCCAGATGGGTTTTAGGATAACTATTGTTCATTTTCTGCTAAAAGTTTCATATAATTCTAAATTAGTATGCAACCTACAAATGTGTATGTTCTTCTTCTTTTTCCTCCACTGTTTTGACCGAAAGAGGCTGAAGTTTTCTTGGTACATAAAGGCAGGTCAAAGATTTGAGATAGGGCAGGAGCTTGGATGTAAAATACCAGAGATATTCCTGCTTCCCACTATGAAATTTTAATCTTTTTACAACTCCCCTGTTGCCAATACACCAGACTTCTAAATAAGTTTTTATTTTATAGTCTCTTTGAAACACTAACATTGAACTATAAGCAAATCTTAAAAATTAGACAATTAGCCAACTGCACTTTACTATTATCTGTAGATTTAGAATATTAATGGAAAATTCTTAATTAGACACCATACATGCCAAAATTTAAATTACAATCTTAACTATGTATAGATTATGCAGATATTGTGGCATGGTAGAACCCTACATCCACATACTTTCTAACTGCACAGCACTCCAGAATCCTAGAGCACAGTACTTGGGAGGTTACTGGATAGAAGAGGAACGTTTACCTAAACTGAAGCCTGCAGATATCCTAAAATTCCTCCGGGAAATAGGACTAAAGGAGCTACTACTAGTTTCAGAGACTATCCTCAGAAACTAAGTAGAAATAAGGGGGCACAATAGACCTTTTAGGTCTCAGTGAATGCTACCCCAAAAATACATTCATACACGTTTAACAGCACAAATTTTTGTCAAATTTAACGTATCTCCAATTTTTTTTCAAACAATTAGTATTGATGTTAAATGACATCCTTTCAAATATACCCACATATCAGCTACTCACAAGAGACAGCCATAAATTCCCTAGTTTGTTAAAAATATTTATGAGCATCTTTGATAGCATAAAAAAGCGATGAAACTTGTTTGAAAGTATTTGTTAAACATTAGTCAAAGAACAATTGATTCAAGGCCGTTAAAGTTCTAATTCTAATAACTTATATGTCGTGGAATTGAGTCTAGATTTCTCTTTGAGTTACAAGAATGGGATTAAAACAGGTCTTAAAGAAATTATTTCGTGTATGTGTTTCTATAATTATTTAATTTGCTTATATTACCTCAAAATTACAAGTAGTCAGTTTATATTTACATAAAAACGGTTGCTAACGATTCTACCTTTTATTGGTTTATATACACGCCTGTAGATGATTTTTAAATACATTAGAATATTAATAGGCTTTAAAATGAAAGAAATATAGTAACTGAAAAAGCAGGAAAACCCCTGATTGTTGGCATAATTTATTAAAATGAGCACACTAATAATTTCAAGTTATTATAAGTATTAAAGCAGGTTGAAATATCTACAACATTGTCATGGTCTCTTTTATTTTAGATCTACACATTTCATCTAAAAGTTAATATAAAAATCTAAACAACTATAATATATAAAAAAATTTTAAATCCAAAAATAAAGATAAAGTTACCATTTTCCAATAGTTACCTGATATGAATAGTTTTAAAGAAAAGACAATCTTAATAAAACTAAATTTCTGACTGCTTCCATTATATTAGATAGATAGATTATATAGATATTTTTTAAATAGGTACAATATCATGTATATTTCAATTCCTTTTGTGAAAAAAAAAAACAAAATCGTTAGAGTACTGCCTGAACAATTTGGTTGGTAACTTTCCATTGGAATACCATGTCAGAATTTTAGCAAATTTCACCAAGACCACTTTTCCATAACCTTTATGTGGGGTCCTTATACTCCTTATGGTTTGAGAGTACTTTTACAGGAGTATTTTAAGGTACCTACAAACCAAAATGTTGCCCATTTTTGCTAAGCGATCCAAAAAATCATCTATCTTCACACTTTGCAAACACGTGTACATAAACCTATGGAGAAAACTAATAATGAAATAAAACTATATCTTTCAACATTTAACTAACATACAAATATGTTAATACTGTATAATATATTCGAAAAGTACTTTGGTCCATTCACAATCTCAATAAAGCTAGAGTATACAACATGACAGATCTCTGTTTGGTGTAAGCCACAAAAAACTTAATCTTACACTAAATATGACTAGAAATATCCCCGTAAGCCGTAAAAATTAAAAACAAAATAACAAATAAAATATGTCAAGCATACAATAACAGAATAAATTATGAAAATTCTTAACTAAATAACTAAAAAACTGGTAAACTTTGTGCTATGATTCAACTCAAAACATTTTGATTAGATGTTTTTACTGATTTGGACTTTTGGAGTTATATTGTGCCTCCTTTAAATTCAAATTACTTACTACCTTTTAATAGTATTGTGTGCTATAAGCATTTATTTAGTCAAGAAATTCAAATTAGTCCTTAGCTTTGCTTCATAAGGTAAAGCCATGATCCATTTTCTTAGTCCAACTAATACTACAGAGCTCAAAACTAATACAGCTCCACCTATGGAAAATTTATTTGGTATTTCATTAAAAAATAATACCTGCCAAATAAAAGCAAAAACAATATCACTGCTTCTTGCAATAGAAACAGGACCAGCCTGCTCCATTTGTAAAGCCAATGTGAGAAGAATTTGCCCCAAAAAACTAAAAATGGCCAGTGCTACTATAAGATATCTATCCGGTCCACAAGGTGGCATGCATAAAGCTCCCAATAAGACGGTTATTATAAGACACTGAACAAAAGCAAATGCTCCAAAATTTGTCATAATCACTGAAAAATGTATTCCTTTAAGGGCACGTAGTAGAACATAGGCATTGGCTCCAAATAGGGTAGCTGAAAAAGCTGCAACTGCTCCCCACATTTCAGTCTTTTGTCCATTATCACCAAGTGAATTTACAGTATCTCCAAACAATAAAGGAGGTCTGGTTATCAGAACAACTCCAATTAAAGTTAATATAACTGAAAAAACATTAAAAAATCCACAAGGCTCCTTTAAGAACATCCTGGCGAAAATTCCCGTGAAAACGGGTACAGAGAAAACTATTACTGAAGCGTCAGCAAGAGGCATATGGCGAAAAGCATAAAAACTCAATACCAATGATACAGTACCAGTAAATGATCTTAATATTAACATTATACGTTTTCCTTTTGGGAAAACAATTTCCTCTCTGTATATTACAATTGGTATAGCCGGTAGAAGTACTCCTAAATAACGGTAAGCCGCTAAAGCCATTGGATGCACGTCGGTCATCCATTTAACGATTACAGAGCACAGCGAAAAAAATAAAGAACTTAATGTGGCTAAGATTAATCCTAGATAGGGACGATGGCAACATGGTCTTGAATCCGGAATTTTATAGTCTTCTGCGAGTTCCTCATCGACTAGCTGTTGTAGTTCTACGTTCTCTGACATCGTTTCTAAAAATATTTTAAAATTTATTTATGAAATTTATTAAGTACAATACTTACTTTCGAGAATCTCCTAGAAGGCATAAAGTTACAAGATCAGTCTTTTAATCAGTTATTAATACTGAGATTTTACATTCCAGTTTAAATATATCATTTTTAATATTTATTTCTTTATTTAAATCACTGCATGGTTGTCAAATTCAAATTGATTTGTTTTGATATATGTCATATGTCATCTATAAATAGCAATTTTTTGCGACTGTCAATATACTTATTCCTAGCAGGCTATACAGCTACCATCTTTGGGCCTTGGATGAATAATACAGCTACACGTATTTAGTTCGTTGACCAGACCAAAAGAGGGCTCTGCAATCATGATTTCGGATTTGCTCATAGATTTGCCTCTCTATCTATTTTAGTATTTTATTTGTTACCAAGATTATTATTAAATGTCAAATGTCATAATTCCCTAAAAATTTCAAAACATTAAGATTTATCAAATTTCAGTTCTATTTAACGAAAAAAATAAACCAGTTTTACCACGAAAAGTATTCAATTTTTTAAATGCATATATATTCTTAACCAACTTTCATAATCAAATATTTGTAATTGTACACTGAAAATGTAAGATGGACATTGTTTCAACAGCGTTTCGTAAAAAAGTTTTGCCAATAGTTTCTAGACTATTAGTAGTACGTAGAAATTATGCAAGGTAAATATTTAAGCTGTTGAAATATTGGATCTAAAACTTAACGTCTATTTTTAGGTTAGCTGAAGTAGGTAGATTAGAAACGCCAAAAGTCTCTGGAAAATATGAAACAGGACAATTGATTTTGCACCGAGTTTTTGGTTATAGAGGTGTCGTTCTCTTTCCTTGGTTAGCTAGAGTTTACGATAGAGATTTACCGAATCGACGTGAAGCAGATGAAGAAGCGCAAGGTGTCAGTAAAGAAGTAACAGGAAGGACCCACACATTCTATCAAGTCCTAATTGATCAGCGAGATTGCCCTTATATTGTAAGTACGAATTGAACAACTATATGCATATGACAAACAATTACTACACAACTTTGAGCTTTCTGAAACACTTCAATTTTCTAAACATATTTGTAAACATTTATTCATCTTAACGATGAATATTGTAATGCTATGTTGAACTTGGTCTAATTTGTGAATGTAGCATGCATATATGCAAACTGAAGGTGCATATTCCAGAATAGATCTGACAAGTAATAGGATTGCATAAATATTATCAAAAACTCTGGCATTTTTGTTTTTTAGAGAGCTCAAACAGAGGCAGTGACGTTTTTAGGAAATCAAGATTCTTCCAGAAGCCTATATGCCATTCCAGGCTTGGACTATGTTGCTCATGAAGATATTATTCCATATGCCAGTGCTGAAAAGTCACCATTAAATCATGAACTGTTTGACAAATTTTTGGCAGTGAATCCTAAAGGAGGTAAACTATTGCAAAAAACATAATTTGTCATGTATTGTGTTGAATTATTGTATTATTTTTTTCAGAACCGCCATTCTTAGCCCAAGAAACATTAAAAGCATGGCAAAACAAAAATCACCCTTGGTTAGAACTGTCGGATGTACATAAAGAAACCACTGAGAATATTAGGGTTACTGTCATACCTTTTTACATGGGCTGTAGAGATTCACATGCCAGTTCAGTGTATTGGGTAAGTGAACAGTGGATTTGAATAAAAAAAATATATAACCGTTTTTGTATTCTTTTATATTAGTGGAGATATTGCATACGGTTAGAAAACTTGGGTTCTCTTAGCGTTCAACTGAGAGAGAGACATTGGAGGATATTTTCTCTATCTGGTACTCTAGAGACTGTAAGAGGTCGAGGAGTTGTAGGACAAGAGCCAATTTTAACACGTACCCTTCCAGCTTTTCAGTATAGTAGTCATGTTAGCTTGCAAGCTCCTAGTGGCCACATGTGGTGAGTATTTATTTTTAATACTTTGTAGTTTCCTACTATTTTATTTGTTTTTTTAGGGGTACATTTAGAATGGAACGTGAAGATGGATATACCTTTGATTGTAGAATACCACCGTTTTCGTTGGAGAGTAAACCAGATGGAGGTTCAGCGTCACCTCCAAATACTGTTTAAAAAATTTACTTGTACATAAATTTAACAAAGATGTAAATATGATCATAAATTTGAGATAAATGTAGTATTAATTTATTGAAACATTATTTTGAAATTTATCAAAGAATAAAAAATTGTACAAACTCAATTTCTTTTATTTAAAATCCCTAAGTGAAATTCACAGTTGATATCAAATCACTTTCAGAGAAGGACGACGTATGCTCCGTTTTTTTTGCGGTTTAATTTTTTCGACAAAAAGATAGTTCGAGAGATTTTAAATAGATGGTACTAGTTATAGTATACCTACACTATACTCACTGTAGAATACTTAAGTAAGTGTCCAGATTAGGGAGAGGACGGTGGGATTATATGAAACTCGCTTTGTTTTTCTCCGTGAATTTCTGAATATCAGAATATTTTCAAAAGAAACTATTTTCAAAAATCTCAAATAGCGGTTTTGAAATGTTCAAAAAAAAAATCAAAGTTGTATTGGTTCATCTGATAGAGCCCACCTCGTAGATTCCAAATCCGATGGTGGTCTGCGGAACCAAAATTTTTGCTCTATCTCGCACCGTTTTCGAGATATTTGCGTTTAAAGTTTTGATGCTTTTTTCAAGGATTATTGGTCGATTTTGCATACAACTAGACAATTTACACCGAAATCTGCATCGAAATGTGAATATTTTCGACAAAAAGTAAAATAGTTCGAGAGATTTTAAATAGATGGCACTAGTTATACTATACCTACACTATACTCACTGTAGAATACTTAAGTAAGTGTCCAGATAAGGGAGAGGATGGTGGGATTATATGAAACTCGCATCGTTTTTCTCCGTGAATTTCTGAATATCAGAATTTTTTCAACAAAAAGTGTTTTCAAATAGCGATTTTGAAATTTTCAAAAAATTAACCTCGTTTATCTAGCACCGTTTTCGAGATATTTGCTTTAAAGGTTTAAAACTTTCTTTTAACGCTTATTGGTCGATGTTGCATGACAAGTTAGTAGTTCGAAGGGTTTTGAATAGATGGCGCTAATTATAGTATACCGTCACTGTTCTCACTGCAGAGTACTTAAGATGTCCAGATAGGGAGAGGATCATGAGAGGATGGCAATATTAATAGGAGCTTAGGTTTTGTTTAAATAAAAAGTAGAATAAGTTTATTGAATCTTTATTTCTCAATTATTCACATAACTATAAAAAAAACTCAAATTTCAACCCTTACAATTATTTTTAGGTCTGTTTTGGAGTAAACTTAAATATTTTTTATCATCTTGAATAAATCACAAATTAATTTAAAAAAAATACATGGTGTATGTATAAATCTGCGTTCAAAAAAGTTAATATGGTCGTTTCCGAAATATTACACAAAACATTATTGATTACAAAGATGCATAATAATAATCACAATAACAATCGTATCTAATTGTTAATCAAACATTCATCTTTTCTAATAAAAAGACGAAAAACAACAAGTCTATGTTGGTTAAAAGCCAACACAGGGCGAATGTAAATCTTCAAATTCCAATTATTTAAAAATATCCACTTTACTTCTATTATTTTTATTTAGGTATAATATCAGTATTCAATCCTTCAGTTTTAAATAAATAAATCAAATTACAATTATCGGTTATAACTGCCGAAGCCGAGTCCGACGCCTCTCATGGTATGCGTGGTGGTCCTCGCAACTTCGTATTGTTGTTCCATCGCACTAAACATTTCGTCCTGCTTTTTAAGCACTTCGCTACCTGCTTTATTTCCTTCATTTGGCGTTTTTATACCCATTAAACGTTTGAATTTATTGGCCACTTTACCTGAAACAAAATATATCTTAATTATTTTTGGGAAACCAATAGCAATAGAGGAGTTCAGTCTAAGGTCAGTGTGGCCAACAAAAAGTGGTTTTTTCTGACAAGAATGACAGTTAAGGTCTACCGTTCAAAACATAAGATTTTGCATGTTTTTCATCATTGCGAACTTCTATATTGGTTTTAGCTGAATACTCAAAATATCGGTGGCCAATAATTCTAGAAACTCTTGGAATGTCACCATTTCATTAATGTTATATGTCACTAGTAACGTCAAAAGTCAGTTATATTTATTTTTGTTGATATTCGTTCAACTGTGTATGTCCATTTTTGATTAGATTTTTGTAGGATTTCTACTTAGCTGTATCTCTATTCTTCTCTTTTTTCACTGACATTTGACAGAACTAGTGACTGAATAACAAAAATGAAATCCTAGAATTATTGGCCACTTATATGTTGAGTATTCAGCTAAAAAGTCATTCTAAATTTCAAGATATACGCTTCGGGAATGTAGTCATTATTTTAATGAAGCAATATATGTTCGCAATGATGAAAAACATGCAAAATCTAATGTTTCGAACAGTAGACCTTAACTGTCATTCTTGTCAGAAAAAACCACTTTTTGTTGGCCAAACTGACCTTAGACTGAACTCTTCTATTGATACTTTTCATTGACAGCTGACTTCTCATTAAAGTTTCGAGTTTGCAACGGGTAGCTCTAGATAGTAGAATATGCTGACCATAGACTGAGCTCCTCTATTATAGTGGACAGAATAAGTTGTAAGAGAAATAGGATACCAGCATGAAATCTAGGAACTAGGCATGGAGAGAATCACTCAGCTGGTAAGATGAAGACTAAACTGGTGAACAGTATTCCGTCAAAGACATGACTATGCAAAAGTATTAAGTTAAGGGCAAAAATTTCTTAAAGTTCTTAGCAGATTACATTAAAAAATCCCAAAATTTCCATAGATTTACTAATGATATGATGATTTGAAGAAAATTTTAGTTTAGGATCAAATATTTTCAATTTTACAAGGAAAACAAAGGTTATTACATCCACTGATATAGGAATAAGAATTCTGTGACCAACTGTATGGGATGCTTTTGAAAAAATCGTGAACATCAACTTGATGCTTATTTTCCAAAGCATTTCACACTATTTAGCAACAATATTTAATATTTTCAACTTACCGTCAGTGTCTTGGGCAAATGTAGTCCCTTCCCAAACTTTGGTAGCTTTTGGAGCACTTGGAAGCGGCACAGGAACTCTCGCTGAACTGGTCGGAGCTTCTTCGTCTTTTTTCTGCCATAATAATTTACGTTTTTCGATTTGGTCTCTAAATCGTCCGGTAATACCGGGCATGAAAAATCTATCTTTATTTTGAGGATCGTTACTTTGTTGGCCGTCTAGAGAATTTGATTTTGGATCTAAAAATAATGACTGAAATTATTTATAGAGCTTTTTTGGTTAAAACTGTCACACACACACTTTTTTGTATTTAAAACTTACCATTTTTATCTAATCTATTATTTCGTCTATCAAATCTTCTTGGATACCCTCCTCTTCCAACTCTTTCGCGTGATCTAGAACGTCTAGGAGACCTACTGCGTCTTTTATCTTTATTATCTCTAGGCGATCTGCTTCTTCTTCGATCTCTATCTTGTCTACTCCTATCATCTCTGTTACTATATCTGTATCAATGAATAAAAAAATTTAGGAAATCTATTCAAATACAAGATTTTTTTATAATAAATAGACAAACCTTTCTCTCGATTTAGCTCTTCTATCATCCCTTCTATCTTTTAATCTATCGTCTTCCCTTTCTCTATGTTTATCTTTGCTTCTTTCGTCGTCTCTGCTCCTGCTGTCTCTATCATCGCGGCTTTTTGTTCTGTCGTCATCTCTATATCTGCAAAAAAATTATTTTCAAATCAAGGATAGAAAAAATATTAAAAAGAAGTTAAACTACCTGTATCTGTCGTCATTTCTATCTCTGCTGTCGTATCTTTCTTTATCTGATCTGTCTTCTCGACGATCTCGTGTCGTTTCTTTGGAGTCTCTGTATTTTGGACTGCTACGTTTAGAGTCATCTCTATCTCGACCATATCTTGAAGGGGATTTGGATTCAGCGTCAGAGTCCTGGAGGAAAAAGTCTCTCTTACCTATTGCTGGATTTACCAATTCATCTAACGAACAGGATAATAGTGAATTGAAAGTAATGAAGTGGAATCATTAATTTACGCTTATTTTGAGAATAGAAAGATATTAATTCAAATTGGTGTAATCAATAATGAGGTTTTTTTGGGTATATTTTGGATGAATGCAAACGTTTCAAATGCACAAAATAACAGAAAACATCTTAATTGATATTCACCAACATCAAAGCCTATGATTTTAAATATACTGGTTGACCAAAGTAAATTTACAGAAATGCTTGGGTTTAGTAAAAGATTTGTGCTGATTATTTTCAAAAAGATTAAGTATATTAATAATAATAAAACAGATCCATAAGTAAATGAATATTTTACATCAACATTCCAATTCCAACTTTGTTTTATTATTAATAATTCCACAGAGGGTTATTGTATTTCATGAACTCAATTAAAAATTATGAATAACTAGTTCAGTTGTTAAATGCTTTCAATTATTTTTTTGTAAGAAAATAAAAATAACTAGGACACAGTAAACGAGTGTTTTTTTTACCTGTAATGTTCAAACTTGAGAAAATTATTGTAAACAGTCACCATCCTTAAATTGATACTCACCAGATATTTGATGTAGATGTTCGCTATTGGCTTTTTCTGTGTTGAGGCTCGGGTTACAAGTTCTTTACAATATGTTAACAGAGTAAGTTAATATCAAAAGATTCAACTTCATTGTTTGCGTTTTTTTTTATTTAATATTCAATTTAATTTGTGCGAAACAATTTTTATGGATTTTGGGTACTTTTTAAAGGTATAAAGCAATATAATATTTATAATAAAAATATCAAATAAACTGAAATTTGAAACATTTAAATCCCAAAATCCAGAAAAATACTATTTTAAATTAATGACCTAGGTGCGAAATAGATACACAAATTTCTATAAAGAATGATAGAATGAAAGGGGAATCATAGAATTTTTTTGTTGCAATCAAAAATGAAAGTGTTTCAATGACATTCAATCTTATTAAAATAATACAGAAACTTATGATTTTCATGATAATGAATATTCCAAACTCTTTTCAGAGTTTAATACAAAATATTGGAATAAACATATTAAACACTACAACTACTGATAGTCAAAGATCCAGCAGCAAGATTCTGTATCAGTCAATTTTTTATTACAAAAATGAATGTCTTACAAAAGATACATTCTAGGTATGGGGTATAGGGTATACATCATTAATTTTTAATGGGTTTTATAATAAAGAAAGCAGATAACTGCAGAATTTTGCTACTGGAACTTGTGCTATAAGGATAATCAAGGAATGTGGTAGAATGATGGAAGTAGAAAGGAATTTGGTTAGTGGAAAATGAATCAACTGTCAATGAAACACTGGAAAATATATATTTTTTGAGTACTAGATAAAAAAATGATTATATTATGGATCATTACCTCACTTAAACTCATCTGGACTTCATCATAATTTGTGTCATCTGGTTGTTGGGATGTTGGAGGTTTACGGTAGATTCTTCCAGATGCCCCATAGGAATCCTGTCAATAATTGTTGGTTGATGATCGAACTAATTTTTGGCAGATAGTTGATTAGTATAAAATAGGCAAATAAATGATACTATTTAAAATGTAAATTTCACGTTTGAAAGTCGATTAAATAACCTGGCATTCAGTAAAACTTCAAACTCTTAAAGCACACTCATATTTACATTAGTGCAGACAATTACGTAAACAGGTTCTACTTGATCAATAACATGTATGGAAACTTCAATCGTAAAATTGATATACTTACCATTGATTTCTCTTCTGGTGAATCATCTATATCATCATCGCTACCATAATTAAGTAGCGAATTCATTTTATAAACTATTTTGCTCACTTCCTATAATGTTAAAATAAATAAAATTTTTCTAGTAAACCAGGAAAGACATAAATGTCATAAATACCCAAGCCACAGATCTATGGATCAAGTCTAGGAAAAATGGTCTCATATTACACTGCATACTCAGTCACTAGTAAAGTCGACACGCCGCCTTTTTACACCAGGGAGCGCGTAGTACGATTGTAATGAAGTTGGGACGAGTGTCTAGTCTCCATGCAGAGATCTATGGAAAACCATCAAAATTCTTCTTTTCTCAGCTGCTCCCTAAGCGACTGAAATGCAATCAATGGCCAGCCAATATTCAATAAACTCTTCAATTATGTTTCTGTGATTTACCCACATGGGACAGTGTAATTTATCCTATTATTCAGTATTATAAAGTTGAATTTAGAAATCCATATGCTTTCTTTTCATGCGATTAGTAATACCAAGTAATACTAGTAGGCAACATTTAATACATTTGTGTAACTTCATTGCCTACGTCATTCTCCGACAACGTTAAAAGTAGACTTTACCATGTTGTATCGATCAAACAGATTATTTGAAATATAAATCTAGAACGTAGAGTTGAAATAATGTGTCAAAATATGATTTTTCATGTTTGAAGAGAAAAATTCTAATAATAAAAATGGAATCAAACATAAATTATGATTTGTTTAACGAAGATTATAGCACAAGTGCAAATCCTTACTTACCATTAAGTGATTATGGTGAAAATAGTAAACCCAATGGTTCGAAAATATCAATGATCACTGAAGACCAGAGTACTGGAAATTTTTTGAAAGAATTCGATTGTTTTTACACTGAAATGATGTCTAAAGTTAAGGGCATTAGAGACACTCCGGTTTTGAAAAATCAAATTTTTCCAGATGATGTGAATGTAGACGAGGAGGAACAATTATTATTCAGAAATATAAAACACACTCCTGAAGTTATAGAGCAATTGGAGTACATTAAAAAACTAGATAATGAAATTAATTCCGTTGTAAGTCAATATAAAATGGAAAAAGAAGAACGATTACAGACACAATATGAAATGTACAACGAAATAACGAAAAATGCGGTGGTCGAAAAAGATACTGATTTATTTTTGAATTTGTGTCATTTTGAATTCTCAGAAACTAATAAAGACAAAGTTGAAAAAATAGCAGATAATAACGAAAAGAAAAAAGTGAATAATGTTGAGGAGCCCAAGAGGAATTCTTTCATTTTAAGAAATATTTATCTGGCAAAAGGTAATTCATCTTTAACAGATGAAGAAAAGTATAACTTAGAACAGCTAATCCATCTAGACGATGAACGTGCGACGTCTAATAATCCTTTCAATAGAAACGAAGATATTGAAAAGTTGGAAAACATCGACAATGAACTGGAAAAGATTCAGTTAGATGAGGAAAAAGCCGAAAAAAATAGAAAGAACGATCAATGCAAAAGCGTTATGGAAGAACTAGAAAGATTGAATGATTTTATGTTACAACAGCGCTTAAAAAGACTAGAAGCTAAACTGAAAGCACTACGCGAGATCGAAGAAAAGGAAGAGGGGAAAATCAACCTCCAACAAGTAGATGATTGTGAAGACAATGAAAAAGTTGATTGTACAGATTCCAATGAAGCTAAATATATAAAATTTGAGGGTTCTGAAAGTGATCTTGATGCAGATTTAGAAAATTTTACATTTGGTGAAGAGGAGATAGCTTCTACTAGCGGATCAAGTATTAATTTCCAATAATAATACATAATAAAACCCCATGACCCTTTTGTATTCGTTATAAAAATCAATTTATCTTATCCAATATATGAAATTGCTTGTGTTCAATTTTTTTTAGGTTACAAAAAGTAATAATTCAATATCATAGGACTACTTGCAGACAGATAAGATTAAAAAATTTTTATCGCCAACCGTCAGTAAAGCCGTCAATTACCAGATTAATTTCCGGAAGTAAACAAACAGCTTACCTTATCCCATACCAAAAATATCTGCCTTGCGGCAGGTAAAGTGACATATGAGTCAGGTAAGGTGACATATGCGTCAAGTAAGGTATTTTGACTTTGACATTACTCGTAAATTATCATCTGTCAGTGTTTACTTCGTCTCAATAAAATGCAATGAAATATACCTCAGTTTCTTATATTCCGAATTCTGAACAGTTGGCGATAAAATTTTGTATGCACCACGTCAGTAAAGTGTCTTTATCGGCCTAGCCTGTTATCATTTTTAACCAATCAGAACGATCAATTTAGTTAGGTAACCTCGTATAATTTCGATGTACCTGATTAAACATAGAGTAGCTCTACCAATCAAACATTTTACAATGCCTTAATTTCCATAGTAACCAATATACAACCACATACAAACTAACATTAGCGTCGAATTGGATTGTAATTTCTATTGTACCAATTATTTCAACTGTCAAACTGACATTCTTTGTAACTATGCAACAAGTTATCAATGTATAACCTCTGATTATTTTGAATTAGTATTACTACTGATTAAATTTGCAATATAATATAACATTTTGTTTCTATGATGTACAGATTTAGAATGTACACTGTATATAGAAAAGCTGATACATTAATAACATTATACACTTGAAGCCAATATGACAATACAGGCAACATTATTGTTCCAGAAAAAATTTAGTATAATAAAGTATTTTATTCATCACACCAATTTAATTATAAAAATAAAGAAAAAATTAATATCTATATGATGTTCAACTGTTTTCCTGCAGTTTTTTTGTCCAATACAAGATTTCTAAACTCTTCAATTCCAATTCTTTTTTATGCATTTCTTCCTTAAATTTTATTTCTGAGGTTATCTTTTTCATTTCTAATTCATGTTGTTTTTCTCTTCGCTTTTCTTCAGCAGCGAGATATTTTAATTTAATAGATTTTAAGCAGTCATTTTCACAATCAAGTCTTTGAATTTTATTTGGTATATCTTCAATATCTCCTTCTGAATAGGTTCGTTTAGATGTTGTAGGCATAAAATTGTTACTATCACCAGCTGGTCTACAATAACATGTTTTTGTTTCATATGCATTTACATGATAATATTTTTCAGACTAGAAACAATCTGAAACTAACGTTGGGTATATGATTACTTACTCATTCAAAAGAAAATCAGCATCATTGATATGTTTTTCATCATATTCTAAAGATGAAATGTCTACTTTTAAGTTAGTTGTAGATAGAGGAAAACTAGAAGCTTCTTCACAATTTTTTTCTTCATCTGTGAAAGCCTTGTCATATATTTTAATCTAAAAATTTCTCAAAGTTCTATGCATATTCATAAATGGGAATTTTCAAGTAATCTTTAGTTAACAAAGTACTACATTTTAGACATAAAAAAATTAATGGTAATACTTACATCTTCTTGTAATTCACCTAAATCTAATCCTAAGCCTGCAAATTCACTAGGACATAATTTAACGAATAAATAATCAATTTTTCTAGGTTTCGGTAATTTCTTATTAACATAAAATTGTTCTATATGCATTTTAGCTTGATTTTTCATATGAAAATAAGTTCTAGCTAGTTTATCTGGATTACGATCAAAATTATTTTCAGCAAACAACTCCACCATTTTAGCCCAACCAGTACGTAAGAAAGTCTTTATATTTTCCATTTCCTTGTATTTTACATTTAAACCAAGTTTTTCAATATATTGAAGTAAGAGATACTTTTCTTTTTCGCATAAAGGTGTGAGTTGGCTTGTATTTTTAAATTGCTGCAAAAAATTAATAAAAACATTCTCATAAATTCAGAAATTTTTTCAGTATATAATTACCTTTGGAGGTTTGTCTTTTTCTGGTTTATTAGTATCTGTAAATACAACAAGTAATTCTAAATGTTATACGAATCAGAAGTGTGCACAAAATATACAAAACTTATTTTATTAGAATACCTTTTCCTTTGTTCTCCTTTGGAATACTTTGATTAAAACTTTGTGTGTGCAGACTCCTATGGTTATTTAATTCAGTGATAAAATTAAAGGTTTGTTTACATACAGTGCACTGGTGTTGCCTTTTAATTAGGTGCATTTTCATATGAACTTTAAGTAAAATATTGGATGTAGTGCAATGTCCACAAATTCCGCATTTAAATGGTTTATCGTGGTTCATTGATTCAGGTCCAGCTTTATTGCACTTATGAACTTCTCGAGGATAAGATTCTTCGTCGAAATTTTCGGTTTTTATAGTAACTCTTTCTATTTCCATATTTATCGTAATTTGATGAAACTTTGAAAATGAAATAAAGTTTCATTCACCTAAATCCCATTCAGTTTTTCTAAATATTAATGGAAAAATAAAATAATAAACAAACTTTGAGAATCCATTCACCAACCATTCACCAACCGATAATATGATTAACTTTGTGTCATTTTCTTCTTCTTTTTTAACGTCTCTTTTAAAGCGATCAGTGAGATTCCCAGTGAGTTCTGTATATTTCAAAATGCGGGTGGTCTAAAATTCTTGAAATAACAATGATGCTGCACAAATTCAAAGACAATTTCTTTTTCTTCGGCATTAATTTTACAATTTCCACAGTAGTTAAAAGTAAATTATTGCTAGTACTACAAACGCAAACGGTCATTTATTATTTTTTAAAGGGAGAAATAAAAAGTTTACTTTAGTCTTATTCGATTATATACTTTTCTTTTATATCTGGTCTAAGTTTCTCTTATTTCTAATATTCCCACAGAACATGTAATCTAATATAATCTAAATAGTGATGTTTGCTTCCCCTCACTCTTCTTTTCTGATCTGAGTTATACAGGAGAAGGATGAAGTTCTCTCATATTAGTGAAGTCTTCTTTCGTGACTTCTTGCAGCTTTATTTCATTTCATTTAACACTTTATATTTGAAAGTTTGTATGATTTTATCATTACTCTTTCTACTGTCAGACTCATGAATCCATCGCACATGCGCAACTAGGCATTAGCATAAGCTGATTTTTGCGATGGGATTTAACCTGATCCGATCCGATTCGCCTAGTGGTAGCTCAACTTTAGTAAATTTCCCAGTTCTCCGTCAGTGAATAAATGTGAATTTTTATGAATTATGATTGAATTAGATTGTCTGTCTGCTGTATAATCGTTGTATGATTAATAAAAATCTTAACGCTCAATTTTTCGAATTATAGTCCTCCTATCTCTAGACAGGATGATAATATAGTGGGTGTAAATATGTATTTTTATTTCTATGTGGGCTGTATAATATCCGTGGAGCATTTTTTTAAATAAGTATTTGACTTCTGCCGAAAAGTACAAATAGTATTAATTGGAAATTTACTACGGCAGTTGTATCTTCCTCGTATAACAGTCTTTTTCTCTTCCCTAGATTATGAACTACGCATTTTGACACTGTTTTGAAGGATTTAAAGTAACAATTATCAAAGAGGTTTTGTTTGTTCTTGACGATGGGTTCTAAGTCAATAGAGGAGTTCAGAGTGGCCAACAAAAAGTGTTTTTTTCTGACAAGAATGACAGTTAAGGTCTACTATTCAAATCATAAGATTTTGCATGTTTTTTATCATTGCGAACATCTATTTTGCTTTATTAGAATAATGAATACACCTCCGAAGCAAATTTAAAATGACTTTTAGCTGAATACTTAACATATCGGTGACCAATAATTCTAGAAACTTTTGGCATGTCACCATTTCATTTCTGTTATTCAGTCACTAGCTCTGTCAAATGTCAGTGAAAAAAGTAATTATGTAGAAGAATAGAGATACCTACAGCTAATTAGAAATGCTACAAAAATTCTAACCGAAAATGGACGTACACAATTAAACGAATATCAACAAAATTAAATATAACTGACATTGGACATAACTATAGTGACTGAATAATAGAAATGAAATGGTTACATGCCAAGAGTTCCTAGAATTATTGGCCACTTATATGTAGACTGAACTCCTCTATTTATCACCTAAATATGACAGTTAATTTTGACATTTGACATTTGTTGACAAGCACCAAATATGTATTGTAGTATTTAAATACTGTTGGCTTAATTAAATATATAAAACTAAGTAAATAGGTCAAGTTTCTGTAATAATATCCTGTACGTTTTCGTATCTATAAAATATAATTAATTATTTAACACTAGTTTAATTACTTTTTAAATAAGCTTCCGGTGATTCAAACGACTTTTTGTCGTTACATTGTGAAAAAATATCATCTTCACGTAAATTACTTTTGGAGAATCGACCATCGAAATATTCCTCCTAACAAATGCCATTGAATGTGTACAGGGACGAAATAGATTTTTGTGTAAGAACAAAATGCACTTGGAAGATCGTTTGAAATAATTGAAGCACAAGAACACAAATATCATTTGACTTTAACACAATAATGATGTTTTTTCTTTGCTAATACTTAGTAGTGGCCAATAGCAAAATGAAGATCAATTATTTTTAATATTTTTATTCAAAAAATAACTTTACCTACGACCCCCCCCTGTAATCAGTCAATAACACACAGTCGGCGCTAATGTAATGACGTCTATTACGCACGGTAAAAAAAACGCACAGCTGTAAAGTAAATCGCACGGCTTCCCTAGCAACATCTTAGCAACTGTCAATAGACGTCGCCATTTTATTCAAAAATCTGACATAAGCCGTCAAAACATCAAACTTAGGTATAGGCTGCAATAGCGATTTGCGTAAGAACTGTCAAGAAAGTTTTAAAACACTTTTTTATTATCCTTATAACTTATAATGGTTTGTGTATTTTGTGAAAAGCTCTATTCAATTAAAAAATGTCGAGTGAAAGTGAGATGGATTTAATATTATCATGGAAATCGCAGAAATAGCCAAATATTGTTGATGCTGTTCAAGTATTATCAATAATAAGAGTATAAATACATGTAGAAGTAGGTCGTAGGTAAAGTATAGTACGTAACTGGTGTTGTAGAACATTTTACGCACTCACAGAATTACGCACTCGCCGCTACGCGGCATCGTGCGTAACTTTTCCATTCGTGCGTAAAATGCTTCTTACCACACACGTTACGTAATATACTATTATTAATTCCTATGAATATGTGTAAATTATCATCCGACAAATCCCAAGTAATGCTTAACTTATTGTAAGACAAATTGCCTACACTCACCCTCCCTATTCTACAGATACAGATAATTCACATGTAGAAGTATGTAAAGTTCCTCATGGGTCACCCTGTATAATAATATATTTTCATCAACAAATTATCTATATTCAACATTAATAATAAATTTGACATTTTGGTTAGTTAAAAAAAAGATTCTTCTGTCTGATAGCATTTTTTTTGAGTTTCAATAGACTGTTTGACCTGACTCCGTCTCTGCTTATTTAAAAATGAAGTTCGGATTGTTTGGTCGACTATATCTAAAGGTCCCAAGAGTATATATATGCCGCTGTTCAAAAAAGGTGGCCAAATTACATTTTTTGATTTACTTTTTTTTTTATTTTGTTAGTATATTTTCATTCATCTTTTCGATCATTAATTTTGTCCGAGTAGATCAGGTAGCTGGTGGTTTTTAAATTAATTGTAAAGGGGGCACTTTATTTTTGAACACCCGCTGCACCGGCTCATTTGAGGAGTCCGAACGACCACTTCATTTGTTGTTTTTTTTTTTCGTTTTGTAAAACTTTAAAAAAAAATAATTTTGTGATGAACGACGTACATAACACATATGTATACCTACATGGTTTTACGTAGAAATCTTGACTATCAGCTAGACGTTGAACCCTAAGAAATGTCTTTTGTTGCTGTAAGTGAAGAATATTCCGTATATTTATTTTTCAAGGATTTCAAAAGACAAAATATTCAAACTTATGAAATAAAACAATTTTAATTTGTTAAAATCTACATAATATTTCAACTTAAAGTTGCTTTATCAAACGAATGCAGGTATAATGAGACCATAACTACGATCCAAATTTAAATGACAATATCATAAATAAAAAGATACGAAAACATACTCTAGTACAAGTATTTCCTTCTGATAAAAACAAAAATAACCAATATAGAATCTTAACATACTTTGGAATACCATCCTTAAAAATCAAATCATTTTTAGAAACTTTAGACTTGAATATTTGCTCCAAAACCGATAACAATTTATCCAAATTCATTAAAAACAACAAACCCAAATCTTCAAAACTAAATAAATCAGCAGTTTATAAATTAAAATGTGGTAATGACAACTGTGATAAAATTTATATAGGTAGAACTTTTAGGAATTTTAAAACTAGAATTTCAGAACACAAACGTAGCTGACAACCAAAAATCAGATTCCAACTACTTAAATCATTTATCACCAAATCAACATTCTTTCGATTCAAATTTTGAAATTTTGCATATAGAAACTAAATCCTTCACATGAAATCTTTTAGAAGCCCTTGAGATAAATAAAAACAAATATTCAGATAATCTTCTTAACGACCAAATAGATATCAACAATTCTCCCTTATTAAACATTTTTACTTAGAAAGGTTCCTGTAGGATTGTTGTTAATGAGTTTCCAGGTAAACTTGTTAAATACTTCATTTAATACCATATTTAGACACATTCTTTCCGTTTTTTATTTTATTTCCATGTAAATAGATCATAATTTTATCGTTAATGTTCGTATAATTTAGTATTAAGGAACTGTATAAATTGAAAATTTCTCATTATACCTCCATTCGTTTGACAAAGCTACTACAACTTCAAGTTTAAATATAATGTAGATTTTAACAAATTAATATTTCATAATTTAGTGGATCTACATCAAGTGAAAACCTCATCTATTCAATAAAACACACACATTCAATTAACGGAAATTTAAAAACACATATTTTATTTTTCTTTTCCATAAATCTACAAAGCTACCCACTTAAGGTTATATTATGGATATGCTAGGTCCTTATAAATATACAGGATGTCAAAGGGAACTGTACACCCTCGTCCCTTACATTAAGACTCTTAAAGAAAAAATCAAATTAACAATAAACAGTGCCTGCTCCCATTATTCATCAATTTAAATCAGGAAATGTTACATCTGTTATCACAACAATGTAAACCTTCTATGACAGAAGTTTGAGCCACCCGGTATATAGTAAACAATCGGAGCAGGCACTATTTAATGTTATTTTATTTTTTTTACAAGAGCCTTAGTTATATAGGTTATTCAGATAGTGGCAACAAGCCATAGCACGCTGTGAAAGTGAGAATATCCGTTTGAGCTACGATGAGAGCTTTTTCTGTCTTTGTGTAATTAGAGCGCTTTCAGACAGGACACTTTGTGGCCGGCTACTAGTGTCTGAAAAAAATCGCGCGGCTAAAAATAGATAAATATAAATAGACGCATTCACATGATGGGTTCCGACCTGGCTTATTGCCTCTATCCATAGCACCTCTATGGTGTCAAGTATGTACAGTTTCTAAGACTCTCCCTGGTATAAAAAATATAACTTTTAACAAAAATGATAAATCACGCTTAGTGACAAGTAAAAATTTGTGAATAACCCAATTTCATATATAGGTATTCTTATTATAGACTTCATCATCGTATAAACGAAAGTATATAAGATTCTTGAAATTACGTATATTTTTATAATCCACTGTGTAGGAGTGACTGAAGGGTTTGTCAAAAGGTATAAAAAGGAAATAACGATGAAGAACGGGATATTTTCCAAGTCGTTCAAGTGAGCTCTGAAACAAAAATTCAAAATCCGTATCTTGGATTGACAAAAATATGTAGTGAAGAATATTTTTGAACCAAAGTGAAGTCCGGTTCTGAATATTCATGTGTTTAAATGTATATACAGGGTGGTTCAAAAAAAGGTAACACCGTCTCTAGGATAGGTAAAAAACTGAAAAATAATTGGGGTTTGCTTAACGCCATCCGTTTTCCAGATAAAGGGCGTTGAAGAAAATAAAAAATTACACATTTCTTACGATTTTGCCGAAACTACTGGCACCATTGTAATGAAATTTTATACGAATATGTTTTGGAAGCTGATATATCCCATGAATTTGTTTTTATAACTAACTCTCATAGAGGGCGCTAGTTACACGATTCATACAACTTATTATTCAACATAACTTTTTTAAGGGTAGAATTATTAGTCAAAACTCCAAGTGAACATAAACATCGTTTAATTTTACACCAAAAAGGTACTCTTGGTAAAACTCGATATTATGTACCGTTTTCGGAATATTTTGATTTGAAAATTATGAAGTAATAATCGCTCCTGGTATAAACTAATGATAATCAATCAATAAATGTCAATTTTACATGGCAAACTTAGAGAAAAGCGAACTTTATCATTAGTTTATACCAGGAGCGATTATTACTTCATAATTTTCAAATCAAAATATTCCGAAAACGGTACATAATATCGAGTTATACCAAGTACCTTTTTGGTGTAAAATTAAACAATGTTTATGTTCACTTGGAGTTTTGACTAATAATTCAACCCTTAAAAAAGTTATGTTGAATAATACGTTGTATGAATCGTGTAACTAGCGCCCTCTATGAGAGTTAGATATAAAAACAAATTCATGGGATATATCAGCTTCCAAAACATATTCGTATAAAATTTCATTACAATGGTGCCAGTAGTTTCGGCAAAATCGTAAGAAATGTGTAATTTTTTATTTTCTTCAACGCCCTTTATCTTGAAAACGGATGGCGTTAGAAAAAAATTTTACTAAGCAAACCCCAATTATTTTTCAGTTTTTTACCTATCCTAGAGACGGTGTTACCTTTTTTTGAAACACCCTGTATAGAGTGTTTCTAAATTCAGGAGGTGATTGCTCTTACATGAACTTTAAGATGGGACTTTCCTATAACAAAAGTTCCTCAGCCCACCCCGGAGATATCACCCTTAAAAGATGGTGACTGAAATTAAGTTTCTATTTTTTTTTCTAAAATTTCAGTAAAGCTATAGATACTTGAAATTCTGAAATTTTCGTGCACTCGCAAAGGACTAACCACGGGTATTTTTTCAAAGGAAGATTCATCATAATTTCATACGAGCAACCACCAAAAGAATTCAGCCAAAAGGTGTATTTTACAACTGGAGAACTAAAAAAATAATACCTTCTATTTCTCTCTACGTTTTCGTTGGTGACAACTTTGGCCTTGAATGGTGCGCCATCTTCAACATTCATAGGTACCTACATTAATGATAATTTAATTTGCTAATTTTCTACAAAGTAGTGTTTCAAACAACCAAATCTTACTGGTTAGTTAAGGTTACTCGAGATCTGTCATAATTTGACGCTTACATCTTTTGAGCTTGCCTATTTTAAGTATTGGAGTTAAATATAGAAATAAATAAAAAAAGTAGTGGAGAGAGTGAAAGTTATATTAATATTGATGAATTGAGTAACAATAGAATAGAAACTTTGCCACTCTAGGAGAGCGCAAATACACTTTGATAAATCATAAGGAGTTGGTACCTTTCTTAATATTCCAAATTTCACTCAATATTTGTACCACAATAATAATAAATATAGTATAGCCCGAAATAAAAAGTACTGAGCTTTAGGAGATACATATAGTTGTCACTAAGACACTTTGTGGCCGGGTACTAGTGTCTGAAAATACATTAAACACCACATATCCCTCCTTCAGAAAAACCATTGTATTATCCACCTCTCAGTAAAATTTGAATGAGGGACATCGTTATATGGCTTCACAGTTATAAAAAGAATGTTGTATTTTTTTTGAAAATTCTTATTTTTCAATTTTTTCGACCCTCGTATCGTTTGTCAGCGAATTTTGGATATGGAATACGAAAGACTATGATATTATCAACCTTTGTGAGAATTTCAAATGAGGGACATCGTTATATGGCTTCACAGTAATAAAAAGAATGTCGTGTTTTTTTCTGAAAATTCTTATTTTTCAATTTTTTCTACCCTCGTATCGTTTGTCAGCGAATTTTGGATATGGAATACGAAAGACTATGATATTATCAACCTTTGTGAGAATTTCTAATGAGGAACATCGTTATATGGCTTCACAGTAATAAAAAGAATGTCGTATTTTTTTCTGAAAATTCTTATTTTTCAATTTTTCTACCCTCGTATCGTTTGTCAGCGAATTTTGGATATGGAATACGAAAGACTATGATATTATCAACCTTTGTGAGAATTTCAAATGAGGGACATCGTTATATGGCTTCACAGTAATAAAAAGAATGTCGTGTTTTTTTCTGAAAATTCTTATTTTTCAATTTTTTCTACCCTCGTATCGTTTGTCAGCGAATTTTGGATATGGAATACGAAAGACTATGATATTATCAACCTTTGTGAGAATTTCTAATGAGGAACATCGTTATATGGCTTCACAGTAATAAAAAGAATGTCGTATTTTTTTCTGAAAATTCTTATTTTTCAATTTTTCTACCCTCGTATCGTTTGTCAGCGAATTTTGGATATGGAATACGAAAGACTATGATATTATCAACCTTTGTGAGAATTTCTAATGAGGGACATCGTTATATGGCTTCACAGTAATAAAAAGAATGTCGTATTTTTTTCTGAAAATTCTTATTTTTCAATTTTTTCTACCCTCGTATCGTTTGTCAGCGAATTTTGGATATGGAATACGAAAGACTATGATATTATCAACCTTTGTGAGAATTTCAAATGAGGGACATCGTTATATGGCTTCACAGTAATAAAAAGAATGTCGTATTTTTTTCTGAAAATTCTTATTTTTCATTTTTTCTACCCTCGTATCGTTTGTCAGCGAATTTTGGATATGGAATACGAAAGACTATGATATTATCAACCTTTGTGAGAATTTCAAATGAGGGACATCGTTATATGGCTTCACAGTAATAAAAAGAATGTCGTATTTTTTTCTGAAAATTCTTATTTTTCAATTTTTTCTACCCTCGTATCGTTTGTCAGCGAATTTTGGATATGGAATACGAAAGACTATGATATTATCAACCTTTGTGAGAATTTCAAATGAGGGACATCGTTATATGGCTTCACAGTAATAAAAAGGATGTCGTATTTTTTTCTGAAAATTCTTATTTTTCAATTTTTTCTACCCTCGTATCGTTTGTCAGCGAATTTTGGATATGGAATACGAAAGACTATGATATTATCAACCTTTGTGAGAATTTCTAATGAGGGACATCGTTATATGGCTTCACAGTAATAAAAAGAATGTCGTATTTTTTTCTGAAAATTCTTATTTTTCAATTTTTTCTACCCTCGTATCGTTTGTCAGCGAATTTTGGATATGGAATACGAAAGACTATGATATTATCAACCTTTGTGAGAATTTCAAATGAGGGACATCGTTATATGGCTTCACAGTAATAAAAAGAATGTCGTATTTTTTTCTGAAAATTCTTATTTTTCATTTTTTCTACCCTCGTATCGTTTGTCAGCGAATTTTGGATATGGAATACGAAGGACTATGATATTATCAACCTTTGTGGAAATTTTAAATGAGGGACATCGTTATATGGCTTTACAGTCATAAAAAGAATGCCGTATCTTTTCTGAAAATTCTTATTTTTCAATTTTTCTACCCTCGCATCGTTTGTCAGCGAATTTTGGATATGGAATACGAAAGACTATGATATTATCAACCTTTGTGGAAATTTTAAATGAGGGACATCGTTATATGGCTTTACAGTCATAAAAAGAATGCCGTATCTTTTCTGAAAATTCTTATTTTTCAATTTTTCTACCCTCGCATCGTTTGTCAGCGAATTTTGGATATGGAATACGAAGGACTATGATATTATCAACCTATGTGGAAATTTTAAATGAGGGACATCGTTATATGGCTCTACAGTCATAAAAAGAATGCCGTATCTTTTCTGAAAATTCTTATTTTTCAATTTTTCTACCCTCGTATCGTTTGTCAGCGAATTTTGGATATGGAATACGAAAGACTATGATATTATCAACCTTTGTGGAAATTTTAAATGAGGGACATCGTTATATGGCTTTACAGTCATAAAAAGAATGCCGTATCTTTTCTGAAAATTCTTATTTTTCAATTTTTCTACCCTCGTATCGTTTGTCAGCGAATTTTGGATATGGAATACGAAAGACTATGATATTATCAACCTTTGTGGAAATTTTAAATGAGGGACATCGTTATATGGCTTTACAGTCATAAAAAGAATGCCGTATCTTCTCTGAAAATTCTTATTTTTCAATTTTTTTCGACCCTCGTATCGTTTGTCAGCGAATTTTGGATATGGAATACGAAAGACTATGATATTATCAACCTTTGTGAGAATTTCAAATGAGGGACATCGTTATATGGCTTCACAGTAATAAAAAGAATGTCGTATTTTTTTCTGAAAATTCTTATTTTTCAATTTTTCTACCCTCGTATCGTTTGTCAGCGAATTTTGGATATGGAATACGAAAGACTATGATATTATCAACCTTTGTGAGAATTTCAAATGAGGGACATCGTTATATGGCTCTACAGTCATAAAAAAAATGCCGTATCTTTTCTGAAAATTCTTATTTTTCAATTTTTCTACCCTCGTATCGTTTGTCAGCGAATTTTGGATATGGAATACGAAAGACTATGATATTATCAACCTTTGTGGAAATTTTAAATGAGGGACATCGTTATATGGCTTTACAGTCATAAAAAGATTGCCGTATCTTTTCTGAAAATTCTTATTTTTCAATTTTTTCTACCCTCGCATCGTTTGTCAGCGAATTTTGGATATGGAATACGAAAGACTATGATATTATCAACCTTTGTGGAAATTTTAAATGAGGGACATCGTTATATGGCTTTACAGTCATAAAAAGAATGCCGTATCTTTTCTGAAAATTCTTATTTTTCAATTTTTCTACCCTCGTATCGTTTGTCAGCGAATTTTGGATATGGAATACGAAAGACTATGATATTATCAACCTTTGTGGAAATTTTAAATGAGGGACATCGTTATATGGCTTTACAGTCATAAAAAGAATGCCGTATCTTCTCTGAAAATTCTTATTTTTCAATTTTTTCGACCCTCGTATCGTTTGTCAGCGAATTTTGGATATGGAATACGAAAGACTATGATATTATCAACCTTTGTGGAAATTTTAAATGAGGGACATCGTTATATGGCTTTACAGTCATAAAAAGAATGCCGTATCTTTTCTGAAAATTCTTATTTTTCAATTTTTTCTACCCTCGCATCGTTTGTCAGCAAATTTTGGATATGGAATACGAAAGACTATGATATTATCAACCTTTGTGGAAATTTTAAATGAGGGACATCGTTATATGGCTTTACAGTCATAAAAAGAATGTCGTATTTTTTTCTGAAAATTCTTATTTTTGAATTTTTTCGACCCTCGTATCGTTTGTCAGCGAATTTTGGATATGGAATACGAAAGACTATGATATTATCAACCTTTGTGGAAATTTTAAATGAGGGACATCGTTATATGGCTTTACAGTCATGAAAAGAATGCCGTATCTTTTCTGAAAATTCTTATTTTTCAATTTTTTCGACCCTCGTATCGTTTGTCAGCGAATTTTGGATATGGAATACGAAAGACTATGATATTATCAACCTTTGTGAGAATTTCAAATGAGGGACATCGTTATATGGCTTCACAGTAATAAAAAGAATGTCGTATTTTTTTCTAAAAATTCTTATTTTTCAATTTTTTCTACCCTCGTATCGTTTGTCAGCGAGTTTTGGATATGGAATACGAAAGACTATGATATTATCAACCTTTGTGGAAATTTTAAATGAGGGACATCGTTATATGGCTTTACAGTCATGAAAAGAATGCCGTATCTTTTCTGAAAATTCTTATTTTTCAATTTTTTCTACCCTCGTATCGTTTGTCAGCGAATTTTGGATATGGAATACGAAAGACTATGATATTATCAACCTTTGTGAGAATTTCAAATGAGGGACATCGTTATATGGCTTCACAGTAATAAAAAGAATGTCGTATTTTTTTCTGAAAATTCTTATTTTTCAATTTTTTCTACCCTCGTATCGTTTGTCAGCGAATTTTGGATATGGAATACGAAGGACTATGATATTATCAACCTATGTGGAAATTTTAAATGAGGGACATCGTTATATGGCTCTACAGTCATAAAAAAAATGCCGTATCTTTTCTGAAAATTCTTATTTTTCAATTTTTCTACCCTCGTATCGTTTGTCAGCGAATTTTGGATATGGAATACGAAAGACTATGATATTATCAACCTTTGTGGAAATTTTAAATGAGGGACATCGTTATATGGCTTTACAGTCATAAAAAGATTGCCGTATCTTTTCTGAAAATTCTTATTTTTCAATTTTTTCTACCCTCGCATCGTTTGTCAGCGAATTTTGGATATGGAATACGAAAGACTATGATATTATCAACCTTTGTGGAAATTTTAAATGAGGGACATCGTTATATGGCTTTACAGTCATAAAAAGAATGCCGTATCTTTTCTGAAAATTCTTATTTTTCAATTTTTCTACCCTCGTATCGTTTGTCAGCGAATTTTGGATATGGAATACGAAAGACTATGATATTATCAACCTTTGTGGAAATTTTAAATGAGGGACATCGTTATATGGCTTTACAGTCATAAAAAGAATGCCGTATCTTCTCTGAAAATTCTTATTTTTCAATTTTTTCGACCCTCGTATCGTTTGTCAGCGAATTTTGGATATGGAATACGAAAGACTATGATATTATCAACCTTTGTGGAAATTTTAAATGAGGGACATCGTTATATGGCTTTACAGTCATAAAAAGAATGCCGTATCTTTTCTGAAAATTCTTATTTTTCAATTTTTTCTACCCTCGCATCGTTTGTCAGCAGATTTTGGATATGGAATACGAAAGACTATGATATTATCAACCTTTGTGGAAATTTTAAATGAGGGACATCGTTATATGGCTTTACAGTCATAAAAAGAATGTCGTATTTTTTTCTGAAAATTCTTATTTTTGAATTTTTTCGACCCTCGTATCGTTTGTCAGCGAATTTTGGATATGGAATACGAAAGACTATGATATTATCAACCTTTGTGGAAATTTTAAATGAGGGACATCGTTATATGGCTTTACAGTCATGAAAAGAATGCCGTATCTTTTCTGAAAATTCTTATTTTTCAATTTTTTCGACCCTCGTATCGTTTGTCAGCGAATTTTGGATATGGAATACGAAAGACTATGATATTATCAACCTTTGTGAGAATTTCAAATGAGGGACATCGTTATATGGCTTCACAGTAATAAAAAGAATGTCGTATTTTTTTCTAAAAATTCTTATTTTTCAATTTTTTCTACCCTCGTATCGTTTGTCAGCGAGTTTTGGATATGGAATACGAAAGACTATGATATTATCAACCTTTGTGGAAATTTTAAATGAGGGACATCGTTATATGGCTTTACAGTCATAAAAAGATTGCCGTATCTTTTCTGAAAATTCTTATTTTTCAATTTTTTCTACCCTCGCATCGTTTGTCAGCGAATTTTGGATATGGAATACGAAAGACTATGATATTATCAACCTTTGTGAGAATTTCAAATGAGGGACATCGTTATATGGCTTCACAGTAATAAAAAGAATGTCGTATTTTTTTCTGAAAATTCTTATTTTTCAATTTTTTCTACCCTCGTATCGTTTGTCAGCGAATTTTGGATATGGAATACGAAAGACTATGATATTATCAACCTTTGTGAGAATTTCAAATGAGGGACATCGTTATATGGCTTCACAGTAATAAAGAGAATGTCGTATTTTTTTCTGAAAATTCTTATTTTTCAATTTTTTCTACCCTCGTATCGTTTGTCAGCGAATTTTGGATATGGAATACGAAAGACTATGATATTATCAACCTTTGTGAGAATTTCAAATGAGGGACATCGTTATATGGCTTCACAGTAATAAAAAGAATGTCATATTTTTTTCTGAAAATTCTTATTTTTCAATTTTTTCTACCCTCGTATCGTTTGTCAGCGAATTTTGGATATGGAATACGAAAGACTATGATATTATCAACCTTTGTGAGAATTTCAAATGAGGGACATCGTTATATGGCTTCACAGTAATAAAAAGAATGTCGTATTTTCTTCTGAAAATTCTTATTTTTCAATTTTTCTACCCTCGTATCGTTTGTCAGCGAATTTTGGATATGGAATACGAAAGACTATGATATTATCAACCTTTGTGAGAATTTCAAATGAGGGACATCGTTATATGGCTTCACAGTAATAAAAAGAATGTCGTATTTTTTTCTGAAAATTCTTATTTTTCAATTTTTTCTACCCTCGTATCGTTTGTCAGCGAATTTTGGATATGGAATACGAAAGACTATGATATTATCAACCTTTGTGAGAATTTCAAATGAGGGACATCGTTATATGGCTTCACAGTAATAAAAAGAATGTCGTATTTTTTTCTGAAAATTCTTATTTTTCATTTTTTCTACCCTCGTATCGTTTGTCAGCGAATTTTGGATATGGAATACGAAAGACTATGATATTATCAACCTTTGTGAGAATTTCAAATGAGGGACATCGTTATATGGCTTCACAGTAATAAAAAGAATGTCGTATTTTTTTCTGAAAATTCTTATTTTTCAATTTTTTCTACCCTCGTATCGTTTGTCAGCGAATTTTGGATATGGAATACGAAAGACTATGATATTATCAACCTTTGTGAGAATTTCAAATGAGGGACATCGTTATATGGCTTCACAGTAATAAAAAGGATGTCGTATTTTTTTCTGAAAATTCTTATTTTTCAATTTTTTCTACCCTCGTATCGTTTGTCAGCGAATTTTGGATATGGAATACGAAAGACTATGATATTATCAACCTTTGTGAGAATTTCTAATGAGGGACATCGTTATATGGCTTCACAGTAATAAAAAGAATGTCGTATTTTTTTCTGAAAATTCTTATTTTTCAATTTTTTCTACCCTCGTATCGTTTGTCAGCGAATTTTGGATATGGAATACGAAAGACTATGATATTATCAACCTTTGTGAGAATTTCAAATGAGGGACATCGTTATATGGCTTCACAGTAATAAAAAGAATGTCGTATTTTTTTCTGAAAATTCTTATTTTTCATTTTTTCTACCCTCGTATCGTTTGTCAGCGAATTTTGGATATGGAATACGAAGGACTATGATATTATCAACCTTTGTGGAAATTTTAAATGAGGGACATCGTTATATGGCTTTACAGTCATAAAAAGAATGCCGTATCTTTTCTGAAAATTCTTATTTTTCAATTTTTCTACCCTCGCATCGTTTGTCAGCGAATTTTGGATATGGAATACGAAAGACTATGATATTATCAACCTTTGTGGAAATTTTAAATGAGGGACATCGTTATATGGCTTTACAGTCATAAAAAGAATGCCGTATCTTTTCTGAAAATTCTTATTTTTCAATTTTTCTACCCTCGCATCGTTTGTCAGCGAATTTTGGATATGGAATACGAAGGACTATGATATTATCAACCTATGTGGAAATTTTAAATGAGGGACATCGTTATATGGCTCTACAGTCATAAAAAGAATGCCGTATCTTTTCTGAAAATTCTTATTTTTCAATTTTTCTACCCTCGTATCGTTTGTCAGCGAATTTTGGATATGGAATACGAAGGACTATGATATTATCAACCTATGTGGAAATTTTAAATGAGGGACATCGTTATATGGCTCTACAGTCATAAAAAGAATGCCGTATCTTTTCTGAAAATTCTTATTTTTCAATTTTTCTACCCTCGCATCGTTTGTCAGCGAATTTTGGATATGGAATACGAAAGACTATGATATTATTAACCTTTGTGGAAATTTTAAATGAGGGACATCGTTATATGGCTTTACAGTCATAAAAAGAATGCCGTATCTTTTCTGAAAATTCTTATTTTTCAATTTTTCTACCCTCGTATCGTTTGTCAGCGAATTTTGGATATGGAATACGAAAGACTATGATATTATCAACCTTTGTGGAAATTTTAAATGAGGGACATCGTTATATGGCTTTACAGTCATAAAAAGAATGCCGTATCTTCTCTGAAAATTCTTATTTTTCAATTTTTTCGACCCTCGTATCGTTTGTCAGCGAATTTTGGATATGGAATACGAAAGACTATGATATTATCAACCTTTGTGGAAATTTTAAATGAGGGACATCGTTATATGGCTTTACAGTCATAAAAAGAATGCCGTATCTTTTCTGAAAATTCTTATTTTTCAATTTTTTCTACCCTCGCATCGTTTGTCAGCAAATTTTGGATATGGAATACGAAAGACTATGATATTATCAACCTTTGTGGAAATTTTAAATGAGGGACATCGTTATATGGCTTTACAGTCATAAAAAGAATGTCGTATTTTTTTCTGAAAATTCTTATTTTTGAATTTTTTCGACCCTCGTATCGTTTGTCAACGAATTTTGGATATGGAATACGAAAGACTATGATATTATCAACCTTTGTGGAAATTTTAAATGAGGGACATCGTTATATGGCTTTACAGTCATGAAAAGAATGCCGTATCTTTTCTGAAAATTCTTATTTTTCAATTTTTTCGACCCTCGTATCGTTTGTCAGCGAATTTTGGATATGGAATACGGAAGACTATGATATTATCAACCTTTGTGAGAATTTCAAATGAGGGACATCGTTATATGGCTTCACAGTAATAAAAAGAAAGTCGTATTTTTTTCTAAAAATTCTTATTTTTCAATTTTTTCTACCCTCGTATCGTTTGTCAGCGAGTTTTGGATATGGAATACGAAAGACTATGATATTATCAACCTTTGTGGAAATTTTAAATGAGGGACATCGTTATATGGCTTTACAGTCATAAAAAGAATGCCGTATCTTTTCTGAAAATTCTTATTTTTCAATTTTTTCGACCCTCGTATCGTTTGTCAGCGAATTTTGGATATGGAATACGAAAGACTATGATATTATCAACCTTTGTGAGAATTTCAAATGAGGGACATCGTTATATGGCTTCACAGTAATAAAAAGAATGTCGTATTTTTTTCTGAAAATTCTTATTTTTCAATTTTTCTACCCTCGTATCGTTTGTCAGCGAATTTTGGATATGGAATACGAAAGACTATGATATTATCAACCTTTGTGAGAATTTCAAATGAGGGACATCGTTATATGGCTTCACAGTAATAAAAAGAATGTCGTATTTTTTTCTGAAAATTCTTATTTTTCAATTTTTTCTACCCTCGTATCGTTTGTCAGCGAATTTTGGATATGGAATACGAAAGACTATGATATTATCAACCTTTGTGAGAATTTCAAATGAGGGACATCGTTATATGGCTTCACAGTAATAAAAAGAATGTCGTATTTTTTTCTGAAAATTCTTATTTTTCAATTTTTCTACCCTCGTATCGTTTGTCAGCGAATTTTGGATATGGAATACGAAAGACTATGATATTATCAACCTTTGTGGAAATTTTAAATGAGGGACATCGTTATATGGCTTTACAGTCATAAAAAGAATGCCGTATCTTCTCTGAAAATTCTTATTTTTCAATTTTTTCGACCCTCGTATCGTTTGTCAGCGAATTTTGGATATGGAATACGAAAGACTATGATATTATCAACCTTTGTGGAAATTTTAAATGAGGGACATCGTTATATGGCTTTACAGTCATAAAAAGAATGCCGTATCTTTTCTGAAAATTCTTATTTTTCAATTTTTTCTACCCTCGCATCGTTTGTCAGCAAATTTTGGATATGGAATACGAAAGACTATGATATTATCAACCTTTGTGGAAATTTTAAATGAGGGACATCGTTATATGGCTTTACAGTCATAAAAAGAATGTCGTATTTTTTTCTGAAAATTCTTATTTTTGAATTTTTTCGACCCTCGTATCGTTTGTCAGCGAATTTTGGATATGGAATACGAAAGACTATGATATTATCAACCTTTGTGGAAATTTTAAATGAGGGACATCGTTATATGGCTTTACAGTCATGAAAAGAATGCCGTATCTTTTCTGAAAATTCTTATTTTTCAATTTTTTCGACCCTCGTATCGTTTGTCAGCGAATTTTGGATATGGAATACGAAAGACTATGATATTATCAACCTTTGTGAGAATTTCAAATGAGGGACATCGTTATATGGCTTCACAGTAATAAAAAGAATGTCGTATTTTTTTCTAAAAATTCTTATTTTTCAATTTTTTCTACCCTCGTATCGTTTGTCAGCGAGTTTTGGATATGGAATACGAAAGACTATGATATTATCAACCTTTGTGGAAATTTTAAATGAGGGACATCGTTATATGGCTTTACAGTCATAAAAAGAATGCCGTATCTTTTCTGAAAATTCTTATTTTTCAATTTTTTCGACCCTCGTATCGTTTGTCAGCGAATTTTGGATATGGAATACGAAAGACTATGATATTATCAACCTTTGTGAGAATTTCAAATGAGGGACATCGTTATATGGCTTCACAGTAATAAAAAGAATGTCGTATTTTTTTCTGAAAATTCTTATTTTTCAATTTTTCTACCCTCGTATCGTTTGTCAGCGAATTTTGGATATGGAATACGAAAGACTATGCTATTATCAACCTTTGTGAGAATTTCAAATGAGGGACATCGTTATATGGCTTCACAGTAATAAAAAGAATGTCGTATTTTTTTCTGAAAATTCTTATTTTTCAATTTTTTCTACCCTCGTATCGTTTGTCAGCGAATTTTGGATATGGAATACGAAAGACTATGATATTATCAACCTTTGTGAGAATTTCAAATGAGGGACATCGTTATATGGCTTCACAGTAATAAAAAGAATGTCGTATTTTTTTCTGAAAATTCTTATTTTTCAATTTTTTCTACCCTCGTATCGTTTGTCAGCGAATTTTGGATATGGAATACGAAAGACTATGATATTATCAACCTTTGTGAGAATTTCAAATGAGGGACATCGTTATATGGCTTCACAGTAATAAAAAGAATGTCATATTTTTTTCTGAAAATTCTTATTTTTCAATTTTTTCTACCCTCGTATCGTTTGTCAGCGAATTTTGGATATGGAATACGAAAGACTATGATATTATCAACCTTTGTGAGAATTTCAAATGAGGGACATCGTTATATGGCTTCACAGTAATAAAAAGAATGTCGTATTTTCTTCTGAAAATTCTTATTTTTCAATTTTTCTACCCTCGTATCGTTTGTCAGCGAATTTTGGATATGGAATACGAAAGACTATGATATTATCAACCTTTGTGAGAATTTCAAATGAGGGACATCGTTATATGGCTTCACAGTAATAAAAAGAATGTCGTATTTTTTTCTGAAAATTCTTATTTTTCAATTTTTTCTACCCTCGTATCGTTTGTCAGCGAATTTTGGATATGGAATACGAAAGACTATGATATTATCAACCTTTGTGAGAATTTCAAATGAGGGACATCGTTATATGGCTTCACAGTAATAAAAAGAATGTCGTATTTTTTTCTGAAAATTCTTATTTTTCAATTTTTCTACCCTCGTATCGTTTGTCAGCGAATTTTGGATATGGAATACGAAAGACTATGATATTATCAACCTTTGTGAGAATTTCAAATGAGGGACATCGTTATATGGCTTCACAGTAATAAAAAGAATGTCGTATTTTTTTCTGAAAATTCTTATTTTTCAATTTTTCTACCCTCGTATCGTTTGTCAGCGAATTTTGGATATGGAATACGAAAGACTATGATATTATCAACCTTTGTGAGAATTTCAAATGAGGGACATCGTTATATGGCTCCACAGTAATAAAAAGAATGTCATATTTTTTTCTGAAAACTCTTATTTTCCAATTTTTTCTACCCTCGTATCGTTTGTCAGCGAATTTTGGATATGGAATACGGAAGACTATGATATTATCAACCTTTGTGAGAATTTCAAATGAGGGACATCGTTATATGGCTTCACAGTAATAAAAAGAATGTCGTATTTTTTTCAGAAAATTCTTATTTTTCAATTTTTCTACCCTCGTATCGTTTGTCAGCGAATTTTGGATATGGAATACGAAAGACTATGATATTATCAACCTTTGTGAGAATTTCAAATGAGGGACATCGTTATATGGCTTCACAGTAATAAAAAGAATGTCATATTTTTTTCTGAAAATTCTTATTTTTCAATTTTTTCTACCCTCGTATCGTTTGTCAGCGAATTTTGGATATGGAATACGAAAGACTATGATATTATCAACCTTTGTGAGAATTTCAAATGAGGGACATCGTTATATGGCTTCACAGTAATAAAAAGAATGTCGTATTTTTTTCTGAAAATTCTTATTTTTCAATTTTTCTACCCTCGTATCGTTTGTCAGCGAATTTTGGATATGGAATACGAAAGACTATGATATTATCAACCTTTGTGAGAATTTCAAATGAGGGACATCGTTATATGGCTTCACAGTAATAAAAAGAATGTCGTATTTTTTTCTGAAAATTCTTATTTTTCAATTTTTCTACCCTCGTATCGTTTGTCAGCGAATTTTGGATATGGAATACGAAAGACTATGATATTATTAACCTTTGTGAGAATTTCAAATGAGGGACATCGTTATATGGCTTCACAGTAATAAAAAGAATGTCGTATTTTTTTCTGAAAATTCTTATTTTTCAATTTTTTCTACCCTCGTATCGTTTGTCAGCGAATTTTGGATATGGAATACGAAAGACTATGATATTATCAACCTTTGTGAGAATTTCAAATGAGGGACATCGTTATATGGCTTCACAGTAATAAAGAGAATGTCGTATTTTTTTCTGAAAATTCTTATTTTTCAATTTTTTCTACCCTCGTATCGTTTGTCAGCGAATTTTGGATATGGAATACGAAAGACTATGATATTATCAACCTTTGTGAGAATTTCAAATGAGGGACATCGTTATATGGCTTCACAGTAATAAAAAGAATGTCATATTTTTTTCTGAAAATTCTTATTTTTCAATTTTTTCTACCCTCGTATCGTTTGTCAGCGAATTTTGGATATGGAATACGAAAGACTATGATATTATCAACCTTTGTGAGAATTTCAAATGAGGGACATCGTTATATGGCTTCACAGTAATAAAAAGAATGTCGTATTTTCTTCTGAAAATTCTTATTTTTCAATTTTTCTACCCTCGTATCGTTTGTCAGCGAATTTTGGATATGGAATACGAAAGACTATGATATTATCAACCTTTGTGAGAATTTCAAATGAGGGACATCGTTATATGGCTTCACAGTAATAAAAAGAATGTCGTATTTTTTTCTGAAAATTCTTATTTTTCAATTTTTTCTACCCTCGTATCGTTTGTCAGCGAATTTTGGATATGGAATACGAAAGACTATGATATTATCAACCTTTGTGAGAATTTCAAATGAGGGACATCGTTATATGGCTTCACAGTAATAAAAAGAATGTCGTATTTTTTTCTGAAAATTCTTATTTTTCATTTTTTCTACCCTCGTATCGTTTGTCAGCGAATTTTGGATATGGAATACGAAAGACTATGATATTATCAACCTTTGTGAGAATTTCAAATGAGGGACATCGTTATATGGCTTCACAGTAATAAAAAGAATGTCGTATTTTTTTCTGAAAATTCTTATTTTTCAATTTTTTCTACCCTCGTATCGTTTGTCAGCGAATTTTGGATATGGAATACGAAAGACTATGATATTATCAACCTTTGTGAGAATTTCAAATGAGGGACATCGTTATATGGCTTCACAGTAATAAAAAGGATGTCGTATTTTTTTCTGAAAATTCTTATTTTTCAATTTTTTCTACCCTCGTATCGTTTGTCAGCGAATTTTGGATATGGAATACGAAAGACTATGATATTATCAACCTTTGTGAGAATTTCTAATGAGGGACATCGTTATATGGCTTCACAGTAATAAAAAGAATGTCGTATTTTTTTCTGAAAATTCTTATTTTTCAATTTTTTCTACCCTCGTATCGTTTGTCAGCGAATTTTGGATATGGAATACGAAAGACTATGATATTATCAACCTTTGTGAGAATTTCAAATGAGGGACATCGTTATATGGCTTCACAGTAATAAAAAGAATGTCGTATTTTTTTCTGAAAATTCTTATTTTTCATTTTTTCTACCCTCGTATCGTTTGTCAGCGAATTTTGGATATGGAATACGAAGGACTATGATATTATCAACCTTTGTGGAAATTTTAAATGAGGGACATCGTTATATGGCTTTACAGTCATAAAAAGAATGCCGTATCTTTTCTGAAAATTCTTATTTTTCAATTTTTCTACCCTCGCATCGTTTGTCAGCGAATTTTGGATATGGAATACGAAAGACTATGATATTATCAACCTTTGTGGAAATTTTAAATGAGGGACATCGTTATATGGCTTTACAGTCATAAAAAGAATGCCGTATCTTTTCTGAAAATTCTTATTTTTCAATTTTTCTACCCTCGCATCGTTTGTCAGCGAATTTTGGATATGGAATACGAAGGACTATGATATTATCAACCTATGTGGAAATTTTAAATGAGGGACATCGTTATATGGCTCTACAGTCATAAAAAGAATGCCGTATCTTTTCTGAAAATTCTTATTTTTCAATTTTTCTACCCTCGTATCGTTTGTCAGCGAATTTTGGATATGGAATACGAAGGACTATGATATTATCAACCTATGTGGAAATTTTAAATGAGGGACATCGTTATATGGCTCTACAGTCATAAAAAGAATGCCGTATCTTTTCTGAAAATTCTTATTTTTCAATTTTTCTACCCTCGCATCGTTTGTCAGCGAATTTTGGATATGGAATACGAAAGACTATGATATTATTAACCTTTGTGGAAATTTTAAATGAGGGACATCGTTATATGGCTTTACAGTCATAAAAAGAATGCCGTATCTTTTCTGAAAATTCTTATTTTTCAATTTTTCTACCCTCGTATCGTTTGTCAGCGAATTTTGGATATGGAATACGAAAGACTATGATATTATCAACCTTTGTGGAAATTTTAAATGAGGGACATCGTTATATGGCTTTACAGTCATAAAAAGAATGCCGTATCTTCTCTGAAAATTCTTATTTTTCAATTTTTTCGACCCTCGTATCGTTTGTCAGCGAATTTTGGATATGGAATACGAAAGACTATGATATTATCAACCTTTGTGGAAATTTTAAATGAGGGACATCGTTATATGGCTTTACAGTCATAAAAAGAATGCCGTATCTTTTCTGAAAATTCTTATTTTTCAATTTTTTCTACCCTCGCATCGTTTGTCAGCAAATTTTGGATATGGAATACGAAAGACTATGATATTATCAACCTTTGTGGAAATTTTAAATGAGGGACATCGTTATATGGCTTTACAGTCATAAAAAGAATGTCGTATTTTTTTCTGAAAATTCTTATTTTTGAATTTTTTCGACCCTCGTATCGTTTGTCAACGAATTTTGGATATGGAATACGAAAGACTATGATATTATCAACCTTTGTGGAAATTTTAAATGAGGGACATCGTTATATGGCTTTACAGTCATGAAAAGAATGCCGTATCTTTTCTGAAAATTCTTATTTTTCAATTTTTTCGACCCTCGTATCGTTTGTCAGCGAATTTTGGATATGGAATACGGAAGACTATGATATTATCAACCTTTGTGAGAATTTCAAATGAGGGACATCGTTATATGGCTTCACAGTAATAAAAAGAAAGTCGTATTTTTTTCTAAAAATTCTTATTTTTCAATTTTTTCTACCCTCGTATCGTTTGTCAGCGAGTTTTGGATATGGAATACGAAAGACTATGATATTATCAACCTTTGTGGAAATTTTAAATGAGGGACATCGTTATATGGCTTTACAGTCATAAAAAGAATGCCGTATCTTTTCTGAAAATTCTTATTTTTCAATTTTTTCGACCCTCGTATCGTTTGTCAGCGAATTTTGGATATGGAATACGAAAGACTATGATATTATCAACCTTTGTGAGAATTTCAAATGAGGGACATCGTTATATGGCTTCACAGTAATAAAAAGAATGTCGTATTTTTTTCTGAAAATTCTTATTTTTCAATTTTTCTACCCTCGTATCGTTTGTCAGCGAATTTTGGATATGGAATACGAAAGACTATGATATTATCAACCTTTGTGAGAATTTCAAATGAGGGACATCGTTATATGGCTTCACAGTAATAAAAAGAATGTCGTATTTTTTTCTGAAAATTCTTATTTTTCAATTTTTTCTACCCTCGTATCGTTTGTCAGCGAATTTTGGATATGGAATACGAAAGACTATGATATTATCAACCTTTGTGAGAATTTCAAATGAGGGACATCGTTATATGGCTTCACAGTAATAAAAAGAATGTCGTATTTTTTTCTGAAAATTCTTATTTTTCAATTTTTCTACCCTCGTATCGTTTGTCAGCGAATTTTGGATATGGAATACGAAAGACTATGATATTATCAACCTTTGTGGAAATTTTAAATGAGGGACATCGTTATATGGCTTTACAGTCATAAAAAGAATGCCGTATCTTCTCTGAAAATTCTTATTTTTCAATTTTTTCGACCCTCGTATCGTTTGTCAGCGAATTTTGGATATGGAATACGAAAGACTATGATATTATCAACCTTTGTGGAAATTTTAAATGAGGGACATCGTTATATGGCTTTACAGTCATAAAAAGAATGCCGTATCTTTTCTGAAAATTCTTATTTTTCAATTTTTTCTACCCTCGCATCGTTTGTCAGCAAATTTTGGATATGGAATACGAAAGACTATGATATTATCAACCTTTGTGGAAATTTTAAATGAGGGACATCGTTATATGGCTTTACAGTCATAAAAAGAATGTCGTATTTTTTTCTGAAAATTCTTATTTTTGAATTTTTTCGACCCTCGTATCGTTTGTCAGCGAATTTTGGATATGGAATACGAAAGACTATGATATTATCAACCTTTGTGGAAATTTTAAATGAGGGACATCGTTATATGGCTTTACAGTCATGAAAAGAATGCCGTATCTTTTCTGAAAATTCTTATTTTTCAATTTTTTCGACCCTCGTATCGTTTGTCAGCGAATTTTGGATATGGAATACGAAAGACTATGATATTATCAACCTTTGTGAGAATTTCAAATGAGGGACATCGTTATATGGCTTCACAGTAATAAAAAGAATGTCGTATTTTTTTCTAAAAATTCTTATTTTTCAATTTTTTCTACCCTCGTATCGTTTGTCAGCGAGTTTTGGATATGGAATACGAAAGACTATGATATTATCAACCTTTGTGGAAATTTTAAATGAGGGACATCGTTATATGGCTTTACAGTCATAAAAAGAATGCCGTATCTTTTCTGAAAATTCTTATTTTTCAATTTTTTCGACCCTCGTATCGTTTGTCAGCGAATTTTGGATATGGAATACGAAAGACTATGATATTATCAACCTTTGTGAGAATTTCAAATGAGGGACATCGTTATATGGCTTCACAGTAATAAAAAGAATGTCGTATTTTTTTCTGAAAATTCTTATTTTTCAATTTTTCTACCCTCGTATCGTTTGTCAGCGAATTTTGGATATGGAATACGAAAGACTATGCTATTATCAACCTTTGTGAGAATTTCAAATGAGGGACATCGTTATATGGCTTCACAGTAATAAAAAGAATGTCGTATTTTTTTCTGAAAATTCTTATTTTTCAATTTTTTCTACCCTCGTATCGTTTGTCAGCGAATTTTGGATATGGAATACGAAAGACTATGATATTATCAACCTTTGTGAGAATTTCAAATGAGGGACATCGTTATATGGCTTCACAGTAATAAAAAGAATGTCGTATTTTTTTCTGAAAATTCTTATTTTTCAATTTTTTCTACCCTCGTATCGTTTGTCAGCGAATTTTGGATATGGAATACGAAAGACTATGATATTATCAACCTTTGTGAGAATTTCAAATGAGGGACATCGTTATATGGCTTCACAGTAATAAAAAGAATGTCATATTTTTTTCTGAAAATTCTTATTTTTCAATTTTTTCTACCCTCGTATCGTTTGTCAGCGAATTTTGGATATGGAATACGAAAGACTATGATATTATCAACCTTTGTGAGAATTTCAAATGAGGGACATCGTTATATGGCTTCACAGTAATAAAAAGAATGTCGTATTTTCTTCTGAAAATTCTTATTTTTCAATTTTTCTACCCTCGTATCGTTTGTCAGCGAATTTTGGATATGGAATACGAAAGACTATGATATTATCAACCTTTGTGAGAATTTCAAATGAGGGACATCGTTATATGGCTTCACAGTAATAAAAAGAATGTCGTATTTTTTTCTGAAAATTCTTATTTTTCAATTTTTTCTACCCTCGTATCGTTTGTCAGCGAATTTTGGATATGGAATACGAAAGACTATGATATTATCAACCTTTGTGAGAATTTCAAATGAGGGACATCGTTATATGGCTTCACAGTAATAAAAAGAATGTCGTATTTTTTTCTGAAAATTCTTATTTTTCAATTTTTCTACCCTCGTATCGTTTGTCAGCGAATTTTGGATATGGAATACGAAAGACTATGATATTATCAACCTTTGTGAGAATTTCAAATGAGGGACATCGTTATATGGCTTCACAGTAATAAAAAGAATGTCGTATTTTTTTCTGAAAATTCTTATTTTTCAATTTTTCTACCCTCGTATCGTTTGTCAGCGAATTTTGGATATGGAATACGAAAGACTATGATATTATCAACCTTTGTGAGAATTTCAAATGAGGGACATCGTTATATGGCTCCACAGTAATAAAAAGAATGTCATATTTTTTTCTGAAAACTCTTATTTTCCAATTTTTTCTACCCTCGTATCGTTTGTCAGCGAATTTTGGATATGGAATACGGAAGACTATGATATTATCAACCTTTGTGAGAATTTCAAATGAGGGACATCGTTATATGGCTTCACAGTAATAAAAAGAATGTCGTATTTTTTTCAGAAAATTCTTATTTTTCAATTTTTCTACCCTCGTATCGTTTGTCAGCGAATTTTGGATATGGAATACGAAAGACTATGATATTATCAACCTTTGTGAGAATTTCAAATGAGGGACATCGTTATATGGCTTCACAGTAATAAAAAGAATGTCATATTTTTTTCTGAAAATTCTTATTTTTCAATTTTTTCTACCCTCGTATCGTTTGTCAGCGAATTTTGGATATGGAATACGAAAGACTATGATATTATCAACCTTTGTGAGAATTTCAAATGAGGGACATCGTTATATGGCTTCACAGTAATAAAAAGAATGTCGTATTTTTTTCTGAAAATTCTTATTTTTCAATTTTTCTACCCTCGTATCGTTTGTCAGCGAATTTTGGATATGGAATACGAAAGACTATGATATTATCAACCTTTGTGAGAATTTCAAATGAGGGACATCGTTATATGGCTTCACAGTAATAAAAAGAATGTCGTATTTTTTTCTGAAAATTCTTATTTTTCAATTTTTCTACCCTCGTATCGTTTGTCAGCGAATTTTGGATATGGAATACGAAAGACTATGATATTATTAACCTTTGTGAGAATTTCAAATGAGGGACATCGTTATATGGCTTCACAGTAATAAAAAGAATGTCGTATTTTTTTCTGAAAATTCTTATTTTTCAATTTTTTCTACCCTCGTATCGTTTGTCAGCGAATTTTGGATATGGAATACGAAAGACTATGATATTATCAACCTTTGTGAGAATTTCAAATGAGGGACATCGTTATATGGCTTCACAGTAATAAAAAGAATGTCGTATTTTTTTCTGAAAATTCTTATTTTTCAATTTTTTCTACCCTCGTATCGTTTGTCAGCGAATTTTGGATATGGAATACGAAAGACTATGATATTATCAACCTTTGTGAGAATTTCAAATGAGGGACATCGTTATATGGCTTCACAGTAATAAAAAGAATGTCATATTTTTTTCTGAAAATTCTTATTTTTCAATTTTTTCTACCCTCGTATCGTTTGTCAGCGAATTTTGGATATGGAATACGAAAGACTATGATATTATCAACCTTTGTGAGAATTTCAAATGAGGGACATCGTTATATGGCTTCACAGTAATAAAAAGAATGTCGTATTTTTTTCTGAAAATTCTTATTTTTCAATCTTTCTACCCTCGTATCGTTTGTCAGCGAATTTTGGATATGGAATACGAAAGACTATGATATTATCAACCTTTGTGAGAATTTCAAATGAGGGACATCGTTATATGGCTTCACAGTAATAAAAAGAATGTCGTATTTTTTTCTGAAAATTCTTATTTTTCAATTTTTTCTACCCTCGTATCGTTTGTCAGCGAATTTTGGATATGGAATACGAAAGACTATGATATTATCAACCTTTGTGAGAATTTCAAATGAGGGACATCGTTATATGGCTTCACAGTAATAAAAAGAATGTCGTATTTTTTTCTGAAAATTCTTATTTTTCAATTTTTCTACCCTCGTATCGTTTGTCAGCGAATTTTGGATATGGAATACGAAAGACTATGATATTATCAACCTTTGTGAGAATTTCAAATGAGGGACATCGTTATATGGCTTCACAGTAATAAAAAGAATGTCGTATTTTTTTCTGAAAATTCCTATTTTTCAATTTTTCTACCCTCGTATCGTTTGTCAGCGAATTTTGGATATGGAATACGAAAGACTATGATATTATCAACCTTTGTGAGAATTTCAAATGAGGGACATCGTTATATGGCTCCACAGTAATAAAAAGAATGTCATATTTTTTTCTGAGAACTCTTATTTTCCAATTTTTTCTACCCTCGTATCGTTTGTCAGCGAATTTTGGATATGGAATACGAAAGACTATGATATTATCAACCTTTGTGAGAATTTCAAATGAGGGACATCGTTATATGGCTTCACAGTAATAAAAAGAATGTCGTATTTTTTTCAGAAAATTCTTATTTTTCAATTTTTCTACCCTCGTATCGTTTGTCAGCGAATTTTGGATATGGAATACGAAAGACTATGATATTATCAACCTTTGTGAGAATTTCAAATGAGGGACATCGTTATATGGCTTCACAGTAATAAAAAGAATGTCATATTTTTTTCTGAAAATTCTTATTTTTCAATTTTTTCTACCCTCGTATCGTTTGTCAGCGAATTTTGGATATGGAATACGAAAGACTATGATATTATCAACCTTTGTGAGAATTTCAAATGAGGGACATCGTTATATGGCTTCACAGTAATAAAAAGAATGTCGTATTTTTTTCTGAAAATTCTTATTTTTCAATTTTTCTACCCTCGTATCGTTTGTCAGCGAATTTTGGATATGGAATACGAAAGACTATGATATTATCAACCTTTGTGAGAATTTCAAATGAGGGACATCGTTATATGGCTTCACAGTAATAAAAAGAATGTCATATTTTTTTCTGAAAATTCTTATTTTTCAATTTTTTCTACCCTCGTATCGTTTGTCAGCGAATTTTGGATATGGAATACGAAAGACTATGATATTATCAACCTTTGTGAGAATTTCAAATGAGGGACATCGTTATATGGCTTCACAGTAATAAAAAGAATGTCGTATTTTTTTCTGAAAATTCTTATTTTTCAATTTTTCTACCCTCGTATCGTTTGTCAGCGAATTTTGGATATGGAATACGAAAGACTATGATATTATCAACCTTTGTGAGAATTTCAAATGAGGGACATCGTTATATGGCTTCACAGTAATAAAAAAATGTCATATTTTTTTCTGAAAATTCTTATTTTTCAATTTTTCCTACCCTCGTATCGTTTGTCAGCGAATTTTGGATATGGAATACGAAAGACTATGATATTATCAACCTTTGTGAGAATTTCAAATGAGGGACATCGTTATATGGCTTCACAGTAATAAAAAGAATGTCGTATTTTTTTCTGAAAATTCTTATTTTTCAATTTTTCTACCCTCGTATCGTTTGTCAGCGAATTTTGGATATGGAATACGAAAGACTATGATATTATCAACCTTTGTGAGAATTTCAAATGAGGGACATCGTTATATGGCTTCACAGTAATAAAAAGAATGTCATATTTTTTTCTGAAAATTCTTATTTTTCAATTTTTTCTACCCTCGTATCGTTTGTCAGCGAATTTTGGATATGGAATACGAAAGACTATGATATTATCAACCTTTGTGAGAATTTCAAATGAGGGACATCGTTATATGGCTTCACAGTAATAAAAAGAATGTCATATTTTTTTCTGAAAATTCTTATTTTTCAATTTTTTCTACCCTCGTATCGTTTGTCAGCGAATTTTGGATATGGAGTACGAAAGACTATGATATTATCAACCTTTGTGAGAGTTTCAAATGAGGGACATCGTTATATGGCTTCTCAGTAATAAAAAGAATGTCGTATTTTTTTCTGAAAATTCTTATTTTTCAATTTTTCTACCCTCGTATCGTTTGTCAGCGAATTTTGGATATGGAATACGAAAGACTATGATATTATCAACCTTTGTAAGAATTTCAAATGAGGGACATCGTTATATGGCTTCTCAGTAATAAAAAGAATGTCGTATTTTTTTCTGAAAATTCTTATTTTTCAATTTTTCTACCCTCGTATCGTTTGTCAGCGAATTTTGGATATGGAATACGAAAGACTATGATATTATCAACCTTTGTGAGAATTTCAAATGAGGGACATCGTTATATGGCTTCACAGTAATAAAAAGAATGTATTTTTTTCTGAAAATTCTCATTTTTCAATTTTTTCTACCCTCGTATCGTTTGTCAGCGAATTTTGGATATGGAATACGAAAGACTATGATATTATCAACCTTTGTGAGAATTTCAAATGAGGGACATCGTTATATGGCTTCTCAGTAATAAAAAGAATGTCGTATTTTTTTCTGAAAATTCTCATTTTTCAATTTTTTCTACCCTCGTATCGTTTGTCAGCGAATTTTGGATATGGAATACGAAAGACTATGATATTATCAACCTTTGTGGAAACTTTGAATGAGAGACATCGTTATATGGCTTCACAGTAATAAAAAGAATGTATTTTTTTGAGAATTCCTATTTTTCAATTTTTTCGACCCTCGTATCGTTTGTCAGCGAATTTTGGATATGGAATACGAAGCACTATGATATTATCAACTTTTGTGAAAATTTCAAATGAGGGACATCGTTATATGACTTCACAGTAATAAAAAGAATGTCGTATTTTTTGAAAATTCCTAATTTCCAATTTTTTCGACCCTCGTATCGTTTGTCAGCAAATTTTGGATATGAAATACGGAAGACTATGATATTATCAACCTTTGTGGAAATTTTAAATGAGGGACAACGTTTTATGGCTTCACAGTAATAAAAAGAATGTATTTTTCTCTTATTTTTCAAATTTTCCGACCCTCGTATCGTTTGTCACTTTGACATTTAATTTTGAATATGAAATCCAGATTGAGAACAACCACAACAAGGTACTAGCAGAAATCAAAGAGAGTTATATGAACCATACTGTATTTTCACCATATATGTTACTGATAGGGGTAATTTAAATATGGGGCCCGCTAGTTTTGGTTATGACTTCGCGCACTTAAAGACACACCACGTTCCAGTTTCAGTACTGTTTATTTCGGGGTATACTGTATAACTAAATATATCTAAAATTCAAGTTTTTGCCACATAATGGATATCAAATTGTACATAAAATTTCAAATATACTCACTCTATAATATATACGAGACAATCCCACTTGAGCTATCATCAAACACGCTTTAAGAACCAAAATACCAACCCAAAAGGCATAACATTCTAATAATTCCTTATTGATTGGTAAATAAATTTTTTCCGTATTCATTTTTCTCAACTTGTAAGCAGCAACCGATTCAAATCACGCTATTATGTTTATAAATATATTAATTGACAACATGATAAAATTACTAATTAATGGTCTAAAGTACGTATTCAAATGTTGACCGTGAACCAAAACCGGTTGATGGAGTTGTTTGGCGTGAATAAAATTAACGTGAAAACTGGTGAAAACGTAAAGGATCTTTTTAAATAAAAAATATTTTTCAAAATTATTATAAATAATTTCGACGACTCTTTCTCTCTTTGTAGATATTTATGATGCACACTGTATACTGTTGAAATGAAGATTAAGATGTATAATTAAACAACAATGTTTGGTAATTATTTTATAAAAATAAAATGATAAACAATCTCCATATTACGTACGAATTTATAGCAACGCCCTCCCGAAGAACGAAGAATGATGATGATGATAATGATGAAGAGTTCTCAAGGTCGTTTGAAAAAAAAGTAACCAGATGCAATGTACCTACATAGGTACACATATACTTATATAAAGACTAATAACTTTACGCTTCAATTTAAAAGTGCTACTGGGTATGGACTGACGCTCGAAAAAAATATCAAATTAAAATAAAGCTGTATCATCTTCATTGTAAAGAAGAAACTCATTTGTGAAGAGCGGCACATTGTTCAAGGAAGGTTAACCGGTGTATATACAAGATTGTATATTATTATGTATACGATATATTTACAAGAATAAACTTGACTCATTTTATATTTATTTTTATTTAATTTAAACTATTCAACTTACTGTGTGATTCAGAAAACTTTTGAATATAATCAGTGAAATTTACCAGATGGATAAAAAATAGACCGTTCCAAAACACATGACAGGTTGGACCTTGTGTGTTCATGTTTTATGAACGAAAATTAACTTAAAAAGAATTTAAAAAGCAGCAAAAAAATACGTTTTGATAGCAGTATGAAATATATGTTTCCTTTTTGGTTGAAACCACAAAGCAAGTTAGCACACTTTTTAAAAGCGAGGAAATTCAAAGAAATAAAATAACGTCGAAAAAGACATTGAATCAAAACCAAATGAACAAAATAACGATTAAGAACCACTCGTTAGGCCTGTAAAGCAAGTGAGGGAAATCAAGGACAAAGAGGAAGAAAAAGAGGAAGACCGAAGCAAATATGGATTGGAACATTTGGAAAAATAATGAAAAAACGAGAGACAACATGGTTGGTGGCAAATAACAAAAAAGCATAGGCAGAATTTGTGTAGGAACAGATATTAACAATACAGACAAAGCAGAACAATGTGGTATATTCAACAGTTTAAAAGTTTTGATGGCGAGTATAAATTAATAATCCTTATTATAATGTATAGGAAGACGCACTAGGATCTTCTAAATAGTCCCTCGTATAAAAAAAATACCGATGTTTTCGACCAGCCCTCGTAGCGAAAGAGTCGCATGCGCTGATGATGGAAGCTGCTCCTCTATTTATCACACATCTTTATAACGAATACCATTTTTAAAGTGTCCCAAAATTAACTATTCGTAACTATGCGCATTGCAAAGATTGTCAACTGACCAGGAACAGTTAAATCTGAGAATATATCTACAATAAGAAGAATTTTTATTATAGTTCATTGAACTTGAATTTAAATTTTTTTACAGCTCTTAATTCGCATCAATTTTTTTTTAAATCGAACCAAAGAATACAGTTACAAACACAAACAATTAAAAAAAAAATAAAATTAAAAAAGTGTACAGAATTTTACCGCAAACATTTTAATTTGTAACACGTTTCTAATAAAATATACAATATACACATTCTTTTGATAAATACATTTTTAGTAGGTTTTACTATTATAATATAAATAGTCGAAAATCGAATTCGTCATATCCTAAAAAAATAAAGAAAAAATTAAACAAATGCTTTCATTCTAACGAAAAATTCTCCCACACTTACCAACGTTGCGCGTGAAACACGATTTCCAATACTCTGTATAAAACTATTAAATATCAATTTATTTTTTTCTTCTTGCACTCATAGAATACTGATTATAGGCTAGGAAAGCAAAAGGATTTTATTTAGAGCGCTTTTAGACGAGACACTTTAAGAAAAGAATAGCGCGGCTAAAAATACATTAAGAGCACTTCCAGACAAGACCATTTAAAGCCGGCTACTAGTGTCTGAAAAGAATAGCGCGGCTGAAAATACATTAAGAGCACTTTCAGACAAGACACTTTAAGGACTGCTACTAGTGTCTGAAAAGAATAGCGCGGCTAAAAATACATTAAGAGCACTTTCAGACAAGACACTTTAAGGACTGCTACTAGTGTCTGAAAAGAATAGCGTGGCTAAAAATACATTAAGAGCACTTTCAGATGAGACACTTTAAGGACTGCTACTAGTGTCTGAAAAGAATAGCGCGGCTAAAAATGCATTAAGAGCACTTTCAGACAAGAAACTTTAAGGACTGCTACTAGTGTCTGAAAAGAATAGCGCAGCTAAAAATACATTAAGAGCACTTTCAGATGAGACACTTTAAAGACTGCTACTAGTGTCTGAAAAGAATAGCGCGGCTGAAAATACATTAAGAGCACTTTCAGACAAGACCATTTAAATCCGGCTACTAGTGTCTGAAAAGAATAGCGCGGCTAAAAATACATTAAGAGCACTTTCAGATGAGACACTTTAAGGACTGCTACTAGTGTCTGAAAAGAATAGCGCGGCTAAAAATGCATTAAGAGCACTTTCAGACAAGAAACTTTAAGGACTGCTACTAGTGTCTGAAAAGAATAGCGCGGCTAAAAATACATTAAGAGCACTTTCAGATGAGACACTTTAAAGACTGCTACTAGTGTCTGAAAAGAATAGCGCGGCTAAAAATACATTAAGAGCACTTTCAGACAAGACACTTTAAGGACTGCTACTAGTGTCTGAAAGTAATAGCGCGGCTAAAAATACTTTAAGAGTGCTTTTTATGAAGAATAACTAATAATAAAAAAAAGTTTTCCATCTGATACCAATTTGTGGGGACATATTGTATACAAACAAACATACATAACAACCCCGGTATATTATGTGATTTAAAAATTCAGTACATAATTTTTTTTTTTTTAAATAAGTCCTAGTCTATTTTTAACTGTATTACAATACAACAGATATGTTGATATTAAGCCGCTCTATAGAAATGTTGATTCTACTTCATTAAAAAAATAAATTGGATTTTTTTATGGACGTCCTGTTGCACACCGAACCATTTCGTGTGTTAGATTATCGTGAAATAAAGGCGATTATTGAAGAAAAACTGGATGCTACCTCATTTTTCATTGAGTCAGTGTAACAGCCAGAGATGACTAATAAAAAAAACAACAAACAGTCGATTGAAAGAATACCGACGTTCTTTAGATGGATTTTTGCATTCCTTAGTTGCGTCCTGATGTGTTTCGGTAGGGGTGGTTTTTAAATATAAGTGACGGTGTGTAACACTGGTTGCTATTCAATAAAAAAAATCTTTTTATTATCCGATGAGATAGGGTGGTATGGTTGGTGAAATAAATTGAGTCCTTTTTTCTTTTAATCCAGTCAAGTTGGTAAATTAAGGGCTAATTAATTCGAAAATAATGTGTGTATGGGAGGGGAGGGAAGAGCTGGCTTGGAAATAAATCCTTCAGCCACAATTTTTTTTCTAAATTTCTATATATTTTTAAATAAAGGTATATTATTTATTTTTAATTAATTTTTATCCATTTTATTAGGTGTTACTTGAATCTACATTCCCAATACCTAACAGATCAAGCCCCGCTTGTCTAAAGAACCCCACCAAAGCATCATTAACCATTCTATTATTCAACCACACCCTCACAAACACCAGTTATCACTGGACAGACCAATTATCACTTATGGAGCCATTGCGTGGAGTAGTAGAACTTGACTATTGACGACTCCAAAATTCAAAGACCAGCCTGTATATGTGTTACAGGAGCAATGAGAACATGCCCATGGGCAGCCATGGAAGTGATTATCAACCTTATTTATCTACATATGGTGGTGGAAAGTGTTGAAGAAAGAACAAGATACAAACTAAATAGAGAGGGAATCATTAAGAAAAACACCATCTCCTCTAGGGCATGCCACAAGACAAAATGTAGCTCTTCGAAGAAATTCGTTACGGAATTAAGCAATAAAGAATGAGATCCAAATACCATTACCAGACATAGAAAGAATCTCATTCAATGGTACATAGACGGCTCAAAAGCAATAGGAGGAACTGGGATAGGAGTGTTCGAGCTAGGAACAAAATCCTCTGAAAGCTTGGGAAAAACCCCGAGTATCTTTCACGCGAAAATCCACGCCATAAGAAAGTGTGCCCAGTTCAATATTGATAAAGGATCACAGAAAGAAATTTTGTACGTAAAATTAATGAACACCGGTCGTCAATATTTTGAACATTAATATTATGAATCGGTGATTGTTACAATGATTTCTGATCATGGATTAATGTTTTAGTACACTGAAACAATGAATGACCTAACATTAAGCAATAAACGAAAAACATCAAAAATTGATTATTTTTTTCATTGGTACAATGAAAAAGTTCATTGAATCAACGTTTGAGAATTATTAAATTGATGTTACTCGTCTTTAAAACAATAAATTTTTGTTATGGATTTACGAACAGAATACATATAAACACCATAAACGGTATTCATCGTTTCAATGTTTGCTAAACGTTAATATTACGAACTTGAACATTAACTTCTAATAAGGCGCTAAAATCAATGATACTTGTTCATAGATCCATAACTAAAAACATTAATATTACGAACAGCTTACATGGACTCAGAATAGCGCGCGAAAGTTAATGTAAACCGTTCATAGATCCATGATTGTAATCATTAATATTACGTAAAGGCGTACATAAAAAACAAAATACGTGACCATTTTCGCGCCTAATATTTCAGTCTTTTTGTTTCTCGAGAGGGTTAACCACAGTCTTGTTGTGCTCCGTTGTGAATTTTGTGTGATTTGAGTTTTTTAGTGGGTAAAATTGTGCCATTTTATTGAGGATAGACTATTTACTATTTTTTCAACGAATAGACAATATCTTCATATTGCAAGTGTGAGTACTCTTTTAGTTTTCTTTTTGTAGTGAAATTATTTCAAATATTCATTTAGGTACCTATTGGGGGGGAAATCCACTCACACAAAATACACAATCAAAGATTCCCAGGAGTCATTTTTGTTTTGTACGAAGACTCAACAAGAAGTATTGCTAACCTGAAGATTTGAAAAATGTCTATTCAGCTTTTTATATTGTGTACTGGTGAAGACATTAACACAATTCCAAATATTTTCGTCTACTTTAAAGACATTGGATATAAATTTCTCCATATTCTTAAGGCAGTAGACATATTATTATGTTTTGAGATTATTTTTCTTATATAACTTTGACTTTCCCTTGGAAAGCAAAGTGTTTTGGAACTTTCTTGAAAAATCATTTTGTAGACATGATGTACCACTAGAAAGCCAAATGTTCATAAAATGTGTGAATTTGTAGTAAGTGAATAGAAAATGCGAAAAGTAGTTAACATTTTCACTCTCTAGGTATATTATATTTTTTATACAGCGGAAATATATTGAAAATACAAAAATTGTTTGTCAATATAACATGTTACACCTAATTCACTATCTCAAAGTAGTAACTTTTGTTTAAAGACAGAATTAAAGAAGCAAATTCTCATGAAACCCTCTTGGGGGAAAATAAGTACTTATTATATAATTAAAAGCTAGTTTTGGGACTGTTTTACTTCTTTGTATTCTTATTTGCAGATACTGGTTCTTACATCAAATCAATGGACATATAAGATAATTTTCAGCCAATGTTGCACCTTAAAACTAAAAAAAATATTGCATTGTAGTACCACATTATTTTTATGTTCGTAATATTAATAACCGGTGAACATCGATCAATGTTTATTGTACATTGATTTAACGTACAGCAATCATAAACTAATGGCTGGTGGTCATGGATCCATGCTTTTCGTTTATTGTATCAATGTTTATTGTACATTGATTTAACGTACAACAATCATAAACTAATGACCGGTGGTCATGGATCCATGCTTCTCGTTTATTGTGTTAATGTATGTGGTTCGTTATATTAATAACAGGAAATCATAGATCCATGTTCTTTATTCATTGATTCAATGTACATTAAACATAACTTGATGAATAAAAAAGTTAACGTACGAACGTTCATTGTATTAACGATATAGCTCATCGGCTGAAAATTAATGTTGATGTTCATTGATTTGATGTACTTTTTTATTAATATAACGTACCTTTTTCGTTCAGTGATACAGAACACAAAGGAATATCATAATAAAGGATAGTCAAGCAGCTATTAAAGCACTGAGCTCTTGTGCAATCAGTTCTAAAATAGTGTGGCAATGCTTAGACAAATTAAATGGACTAGGCGAGAACATATAAATTCCAGGACACAAAGGAATAGAAGGAAATGAAATAGCAGATGAACTAGCAAAGAGGGGGGCTGAAATAACTTTCTGGTGGCCTGAACCGTTTTGCGAAATCAGCCCCAATGTAATATTGGAAGAAATAGGTGTTGCTGAGAAAAAAGATCTGACCATTGGGAAGATCTAGTAGGACTTAGACAATCAAAGATTCTTCTGGGTGACTACAACCTAATGAGATCAAATGAATGCATAAGTAAAACTGCGCTAAGAGTTTTTAACAGGGATCCTAACGGGACATTGTCGCCTAAATGGCAATGGCAAAATAGTGGAGGAAAAAGAATGTAGAACTATTTTGTGGTATGGAATCCACATACTTTCCAACTGCACAGCACTTCAGAATCCTAGAGCACTGGATAACTGGATAGAAGAAGGGGCTGACTATGCTCTATTCGAAAGTGGTATGAAAATGGAGTTCGACTTTTTAAACCATAAATATCCATTTTTTTATTGAGCGAGAACGAATTTAAGCAAATTAAAAGTACATTTTAACTTATTTTGCAACAACGTCTCCAAATCTGTTATAATTTTTCATGAACGCAGTGTATATTATTATAAGCTTGTATCTATGCAGACGACCTTGACACAGGGGCGGCTCGTGGTAAAAAAATTTTAGGTGTTCTGAAATTTCTGAAATAAAATTTATTTTGTACGGGGACTGTCTCCCATCTATTTTATCGTCCTTTCACCGCCTTCCGTGTGGAAATAAAACTCAAATGAACTAGATCCGTGACTCCTATTTCCGCCCAACTGTACCCAGTCTACCCTCATACTATAAAGGGTGCATACAAATACTTAATGATTTTCAACATAAATTCAAAATTTGTGAACTTTTGTGCACCAGTTTAGTTTATTCGATGGGACTTTTCTACAGGCTTGCTTCTTATTAAATAATTTTAAGAATTCGTTAAATGTTTTATGTCTATATGTATATAGTAAAAATTATTATAAATTTATATTCATATTTCTTGTAATTATTTCAACTATTGTTAGAATTAACTGGAGTGAATGATAGAAGCCAATAGAAGCATTCTTTTAATTTAAATAACGTGAAGATAGTTAAGAGTTTGTAGTAAAAATTTAAAAATCCACATCGCGTTCCAATCGAATTCTGACTCATTTGAAATTCAATTCCAAGTAAATTTTGTTGTACGTTGTTTTTTTTTCGTTTTGTTTCATTTGCCAGACTAGATAAAGTTGTTGGGAGTACAATGGTCGATCCGATCGGTTCATTACTAACACCATCAACTACTTTAAAATTGTTTTTGCTCAATTTTGTGTTTCCTAACCGCCATGACTGGTAAAAAACTGCCATGTCGTCTTTTAAATGGGTTTCGAACAATAGGAACACCCCGAAACCTAGGGGCTCTTCTAACTCAATACAAATTGTTTTTTTTTTCATCTAATTTTAACGGACAGAACCGTTTCAACAAAGTGTGAAGGGAAAATAGGCGCAAATGTAAATTTTAATTATAAAAAAATAATCTTAGTAAAAGAACAAACTCGAATTTATTAATAATAGTAAGGTTATTGTTTGTAGTAAACTACCCTCTAGCTACCATTGACTTAATGCCAATATTGAAATAAAATGGTATGCAGTAACCACTATTGATTGTTAATAAAATTGATTGAAATTAATTTTAAGTTTACTGCTGGCAACATTGGATATTCAATGTTTTATCAAAAAAAAGAGAAAATGCCCGATGGAAAAGGGTAAATTTGTTTATTTTCTACTGCTTAAGATATTATACCTCTTAATAAAGAATAGTATATTCTTCAACGAGCGCAGCGAGTGAATTTTGGAATCATCTAAGTGTGAATATTGGCCATTCTACACAAGTAAAAGACTATACTTTCTCCACGACTAAAAAAAGAAAGCTTCCAGTGAGGATCGAACCCTAATCGTCCGCTCCAGAGTCAACTATTTCTACCACTAGACTATAGAGCATGTTTATTTTCAAAAAGGGAGACGTAACATACAGTTTTAATCGAAACCCTTACATTTATAAATGATAGTAGGGAGTTATAACTAAATGTAACTACTGTTGTCCATTTTTTCTCTGAACAATACGTAAAATTATGAAATTTCAAACGACGCGCTGTCAGAATCGATTTGCATTATTTGGTATTTGACGTTTTAAAAGAGACGATTTGATTTATTCATTTTAAGTCATTTAAGAGTGAATTCTGATAATAATAGAATGTGATTGGCTAACGAGAGTGAATTCTTTTTCATTATTCACTGGTGTGAAGAATATATATGTAGCTAAATATGTATAGCGTTATGTGCGTTATTATTTAGTCGTGTAGAAACTTTATTCTTAAGTTGTGAATATATTCAGTATTTGGGTATGAGTCTTTTTTTCTCTTATTTTTTTTGGGAATCAAACCACATTGATGTTTTTTATGTTTTTTATTTCGACGTAGTCAAGATGAACTAAATGTTTAATAATTTTTGGTCCCTAGCTGACACAGCGAAAAAAAATTGACAGCTGGTTTGATTCCCGAAAAAATAAGAGAAAAAAAAAGAATAAATAATTTGCCACAAGGAACATACAGAAGATAATTGAATTTTAATTACGAACTTGTATAAGAAATTGTTTTTGAGGTGTTTAGTAAGTGGTAAAATAAGGTTATAGTCAAAGCAAGACGTATTCACTTTGAGCAAGAACTAACTGGAGGTGGCATTCCTATTTTAAACAATCTCGAGATGGAAGTTTTATCAAAAATTTCAATGTATACACACCCTGTATGTAGACATTTAATGGTGTTTTGAAAGGATAGGTAATAGTGAAGTGATATCGTGAGAATTTGCAAAAAAAGCAATTTTCTTAATGAAACAAAAACCGAATATTCTACTGTTAAACGATTTCAATACTAATCATAATTGTTAACGAAACCACAAAAAAGTGGTCGAAATAATACAGAAATTATTGTTAAAATGTTCTCATACCGCGTTCGCTTATGCAACTATAATTGTGACTTTTGTTAATAAATCCATAAAAAAAAAATTGAATATTTTCTAGTGAAGAGTAGCGTGAATTTCACGACAAATCGAACAATAGATTTTTCTTAGTGGGTGAAAGTAGTAATAAAGTAAAAACTAATTTAAATATTTACGCTTCAGAAAGTTTTACCAAATTGTGAAATTATATTTTTTGTAATATCCGTGATGTTATATAGTTTATAACTATTGTCAATTTAAAAATTACGATAATTCACCAATACAATAATTATTTTTGTGTTTTTTGTAGAGAATATCGATACTTCTAATTCCCATATTGATAACTTTGACCAAAAACAAGGATAAAGAAAAGAATAACGATTGGTTGGTTTCTATAAGAAAAAGAAGAACGATATTGAGCAACAGTTATGGAAAAAATGAGGATGATAAAAAGTTTTTTAAAGAAGTCAGAGATATTTTAGGAAATGAGATGATAAAATTGGATATTCAGAAAGAAAATCTTGGAAAATCCTCGGAAAACCTGGAAAATTCCTGGAAAGTCGACCAAATTGCCTGGAAAACCTAGAAGATTATTAGAAAATGTAACAAAAGTCGGGAAAATCTTGTTAAAATTATCAAACTTGCCTTGAAAACTTAGGAAAATCTTGTAAAACCTGACAAATGTCTAGAAAATCTTGTTGAAATTATAAAAACTGTCTGAAAAACCTAGTCAATTCAACCAAAACTTGATGAATTCCTGCAAAATATTGACAAACTTATGGAAATTACCTGAAAAACCTGGAAATTTCACGGGAAACTTTATAAATGCCTGGAAAATCTTGTCAAAATGATCGAAACTACCTGGAAATCCCTATCAATTCTCTCAAAAACTGATAAAATGCTGGATAATCTAAAAAATTTATAGAAATCACTTGAAAACTGGGAAATTTCTCGGGAAATTTTATAAATACCCGGAAAACCTTGTTTGAATGATTGAAACTGCTTGAAAAACCTTGTCAATTCTCCCAAAAACCTGATAAATTGCCGGATAATCTTAACAAACTGGGAAATTTCTTGAGAAACTTTATAAATGCCTAGAAAACCTTGTTAAAGTTTGTGAAACTGCCTAAAAAACCTTGTCAATTCTCCCAAAACCTGATAAATTGCCGGATAATGTTAACAAATATGTTGAGAACCGAACCTAACCTAATCAAACTCAAACCGTTCTTCTTTTTTGTATCTTTATGACCTCCACCTTGTCAGTACTCAATCATAGGATAATCTTAAAAAATTTATAGAAATTACCTGGAAAACTGGGAAATTTCTCGAGAAATTTTATAAATGCCCGGAAAACCTTGTTTGAATGATTGAAACTGCTTGAAAAACCTAGTCAATTCTCCCAAAACCTGATAAAATTCAGCAAAATCTCAACAAACTCATAGAAATCACCTTGAAAACTGAGATTTTCTCGGGAAACTTTTTAAATGTCTAGAAAACCTTGTTAAAGTTAGTGAAACTGCCTGAAAAATCTAGTCAATTCTCCCAAAACCTGATAAATTGCCGGATAAATTAGCTGGAAAACTGGGAAATTTCTGGGAAAATTCCATAAATACTTAGTAAACTTGTTAAAATTATTGAAACGTCCTATAAAACCTAGTCGATTCTCCCAAAACCTGATAAACTTCAGCAAAATCTTAACAAACTCATAGAAATTACCTGGAAAACCTAGATATTTCTTGGAAACTTCATAAATGCCTAGAAAACTTTTTTAAAACGATCGAAACTGCAAGGAAAACCTATTCAATTCTCTCAAAACCTGATAAATTGCCGAAAAATCTCGACAAACTCTTAGAAATTGTCTGAAAAACCTATAAAATCCTCGTAAAACTAGACAAATGCCAGGAAAATCTTGTTGAATGGTCTTAACCTCCTAGAAAATCTAGTCAATTCTCCAAAGACCTGATAAATCAACAGAAAATTTATATGTGATGTTAAATAATAATAATGTTATAAAATCATTACAATACATATATTTTTATAATTAATAAAAAAATGGATGGCATCCATTAGTTTATTGTTATAAGAATTAATAAATTTTAATCTTGGCAGCCCCACTTAGACGCTCATAAAATATGAATACTTAAAGCCTTTTTGGAACTTGCGACGGTCCCAAATTCGCCTACGGCTCATAATTCAAATGATTCTTTTTATCTTATAAAACCAAATTATTTTTTACATCGCATTATTAAGGTCAGCAAATAAACAACAATAATTTAGTAATTTAATATTTATTAGAAATTTCCGAGAAACAATTTTCGTAGAGAAGGGCATCTGTGCGAAGAAGTGAAACCGTCAAACGAATGATAAATGTGAAAATGTTCCACCGGGGGTTTTCGGTAAAACACGAATTTCATTTTGATATTTGATACTAATTTGTAGGACCTTTGTGGTCAGCCGGCTGTGCCGAAATCGTTAAAAATTTCTTTTTAGACGTTTCATCAACACCACAAGACACACTTCGGCACCTTATTTCGGGATATACAGGGTGTTTTCAAACGACACTTACAACGTTTGCATGTAGATACCTCTCGTAAAATTGGACATAATTATATAAGGATTGGGGGGGTGCAGCTCATTTACTTTTCGAAATACGAGGTGTTGAAGTTATAAAAATTTAAATATTGAATTTATTTGATAACTTTAAAATGGATGAATAAATTGATTTGACATTTGGCAGGTTGTTTTTAAATGTAAAAAAGCATATTTTGATAAAAAAACATTTGTCAACATAAAAAATTTTGTAGTTTTCAAGATATTTAATGTTTTCATGAAGTCTGCAACCTAATTTATTAATAATAAAATGAAAAAAATATTTTTTTGTATTTTTTTAATAACCTTCAAACTACTAATGGTTAAAATATGTATCAAAAACTAATGTGTGAAGCAGCAATGCATCTTAAACATTAGGAGAAGACTCTCAAAAATATTTGTCCAAATTTGTGCTTTTACTATTTAAAATGATATTGCAAACTTCACGAAAACATTAAATATCTTGAAAACTACACATTTTTTTATATGTGAAGGTTATGTGTTTTTCACGTGAAAAACATTGGGGAATACAAAATTAATTGAAAATAGCCACAAATGCCAGTGGCGTGAAAAATGTGAGGAGAAAAGTGACATATTTTTCCAGATGTACAGCACTGGATTAAGAATTGACAAATGTTTTTTCATCCAAATATACCTATATACATATAAAAACAACCTGCCAAATGTCAAATCAATTTATTCATCCATTTTAAAGTTATCAAATAATAGTATATTCTTCAACGAGTGCAGAATGATGGCTATTATTCACGCGGATGAAGTTTCCAAAACGAGCGATCGCAGCGAGTGAGTTTTGGAATCATCCAAGTGAATATTAGCCATTCTACACAAGTAAAAGACTATACTTTCTCCACGACTAAAAAAAGAAAGCTTCCAGTGAGGATCGAACCACAATCGTCCGCGTCAGAGTTAACTATTTCTACCACTAGGCTATAGTATACAGCATGTTTATTTTCAAAAAGGGATACGTAACATACAGTTTTAATCGAAACCCTTGCATTTATAAATGATAATTGGGAGTTATAACTAAATATAACTACTGTTGTCCATTTTTTCTCTAAATTAATACGTAAAATTATGATTCTATCATCATTATTTTGACGTTTCAAACGACGCGCTGTCATAATCGATTTGCATTATTTGGTATTTGTCGTTTTAAAAGAGACGATTTGATTTATTCATTTTAAATCATTTAAGCCTGAATTCTGAGGGTCAAGTTTTGAAATAATTTCATGTGTGAAATAAATTCGAATTCGAAAATATTTCACAAATATAATTCGGACGCTGTTTAGCTGTCGAAATGCTTTTTTGACAAGCGAATTATTCAGAGATCTTAGAATCACCGGAATTTGTGTTGTGATTTTCTATATATTTTACGTAAATTTTCTTGTTTTCAATCCTAGTTTGCAGTTATTAGTCTGTTATTTGGTATTTATTATAGTTAAGTGAGTAAGTGACAGTGACACGAGAACGTTTTTTAAATGAAATGGCCAATTTGGAGGAACTGCAACAAATAGTGGTAAACAACGTAGTGGACCTAGTGGAGGATGATTTATTATCAACAAGAACAGTACTACATCTTTTTAGGCAAGATCCTTTCAACCTGAGTGATGTCATCTATGCCCGAGTGATCGCCAGTTCCTTAAAATTTATAAATTACATAAGGATGGTGCTTGTGAACTAAAATTTATTAGAACCTCATTTGGCAGCTCTTTCAAGAATATCAGCTATTGACAAAGCTACTAAGGAATAAAAATGTATATAACCAAAATTAGATTCTAGAACTATTCTCAAATTTCAATATTATTTGTAATAATGACATAAGGAATTATTGTCAACAATATAAGCTAACCTCAGAATTGTGTGAATTTAGCTTGAGCTGAAGTGATTCCAAGTTTGTAATTAACTAAGTTGTTCTTCTTTTTAAAACCTACTGATCTGTTCTTTATTAACAAACAGTCATTTTCTTCTTTTTCGAGATTTTGTAATATCTAAGCGATGTTGTCAAATTAAAAAAGTCTATTGAATTCGAAGTAGTGAATTCATTTCATTTCATTATAAGTTTCATTTCACTTCTCTTGAAAACTAGGTAAAACATTGGTAAATTGATAATCGAAATATTTCGCATATGAATTTCATCTTATTTCAAAACTTGACCCCCTGGACCCCCCATATCCTAATATCATTTTGTCCAATTTTACGTTGTATGTTTCATTTGAAAACACCCTGTATATACAGAGGAAGTTTAAGAAATAAACAAATTTCGAATATCGATTTCATAAATAATTGTAAACTATTAGCTATTATTTAATATGAGTGAAGTAAAGGAGAATAGAAGAAAAAAACACAATTAATTAACGTCCTAAAAGTTCACAGAGGCGTTAGTTGTGTAATTGAAATGCGTTACGCTTCACTAAGACGTGTACATAGCCGATAGATTGTCATTTGTTTTCAATTTCCGGCGAGTGAACTAATTGCAGAAGTCCTTCCGTTTTTTTCGTTTTTTTTATTATGAATTGAATATTTTTGTGCAACATTCGATTGTTGTAGAGGATGTTGAGCAATTTTTTTTATATATTTTTTCGAGTTTTCATCACAACCTTCCATTGTAATTTGCTTTTTATACTATAACAGAAAGTGCGTAGTGAACCTTCAAACATTTTTTCTAATCCTCACTTTGTGATAAAATGGGCGATCAAATTATTTATAACATCAAAAATATTAACCGTAAAAGTACCCATATCAATCAGTACCTGCAGCTGCATAAATATCAACTTGTATTAGTAAATAATGCAGAGAGAAGGGCTGCTGTTGTCCTTGGGATCTCCCGTGTCTTCTGCCACTGTGATACAACCAAAATATTCTTTCGGTAACCAGTAAATGTTTTTATGATCCTATTAAGGTTGTCGTGAGGCCATATATTTTCTGTCTAAGTGATTCGTCAACATTTTCATCGATACTTCCCTACTGCGCACAAAGAATCTACATTTCGACAATTTCTCTGAACTATTTTATGATCTCGTTCATCTCATTTACGATGGGGCCAATAAAACGGATTTTTTTTATTGTTAGTAGTTGCTCACTTTATTTTTTTTTGGGAAATTTAACGCAAATTAGTGCCCGTTTTCGTAATATACTAATATAAGTAATATAAAGAGTGTGTATACTTCTTCGATCGCGTCTCTCCATTATACAAATATAATTTGCAAAATTAACAATTTCTCACAGCAGCGAAATTAATGGGAAAATTGACATTAGGCAAAATCCAAGTGAAGTAGACATAACCTAACCCAAAATTAATACCTACGTCCTACAGCTCAGTATCGTGTGCAGTACAGTCGTTTGTTTGATTTCTGGATGGCGGTCGTAGGAAAAATGCAATGTGCAACACGAGTGCCTATACTATTTTCTATCCCTATTAAGTTAGGCATACCAAAAATAAATACCTACAGCTTTCTACCGTGTGCAAAGCAGTCGTTTGTTTGATTTCTGGATGGCGGTCGTTTTGGAGAGTGGTCGTAGGAAAAATGCAATGTGCAACACGAGTGCCTATACTATTTTCTATCCCTATTAAGTTAGGCATACCAAAAATAAATACCTACAGCTTTGTACCGTGTGCAAAACAGTCGTTTGTTGGATTTCTGGATGGCGGTCGTTTTGGAGAGTGGTCGTAGGAAAAATGCAATGTGCAACACGAGTGCCTATACTATTTTCTATCCCTATTAAGTTAGGCATACCAAAAATAAATACCTACAGCTTTGTACCGTGTGCAAAACAGTCGTTTGTTGGATTTCTGGATGGCGGTCGTTTTGGAGAGTGGTCGTAGGAAAAATGCAATGTGCAACACGAGTGCCTATACTATTTTCTATCCCTATTAAGTTAGGCATACCAAAAATAAATACCTACAGCTTTCTACCGTGTGCAAAGCAGTCGTTTGTTTGATTTCTGGATGGCGGTCGTTTTGGAGAGTGGTCGTAGGAAAAATACAATGTGCAACACGAGCGCATATACTATGATCTAGTCCTATTAAGTTATATATTAATCATTGACCTACTTTTAAAGCTAATATAGAATTTGGGGATGGGTAATTTGGTCCCCGCTACCTGTGTTAATCCTTTGGTAGCCAGGCACTTCGATAATCCGGCTGGTAATTTCGCCCCCAAATTAAAATATAATTATTTCTGCTTCTTGGAAATTTTTAGGAATAACAGTAGGTTAGGCGGATATAAAACCCTTATATTATTATAATTTGCAATTATTCGTATTATTACTTGTAGTTAACGGTTACAAGTTAAATTTCCACAAAAAAACTGAAAACTTCAGAAGAAACTTGTTGGAAATGTACCAACAGAAAATGTAAGGCCTGTATCTATACATTAGGTGTATCAAGTGCAATATTCGTGACTAAAACTTCATCCGAACACTGTCATCTTGCGGACATTTCAACGTTAAATAGGCAAACAGTTTCTGCAGTTTGCAAGAGAAAAGCTGTTGACGATATTTCTGAAAAACCGTCAAAAATTATATGTATGGCATTGAAAGAAAATTTACCAGCGACACTAACAACCAGGGACGTCGAGTACGTTAGGAAGAATATGTATAATAGTCGACGTAAGTTTATACCAGCGCTTCCGAAAAATATTAACGATGTACATGAAATTTTGAATTCGATTGACGTAAAAACTTCGCGTGATGAACAATTCCTTTTTATTAATTGTGTGTTAAATAATATCATTGTGTTTACGTGTCTTTCAAATCTTGAAGCTCTGGGGAAAACGCAACGAATCTACGTAGACGGCACATTTGATTATTGTGCCAAATATTTCACACAAATGTTTACAATTCACGGTTTTTTACACGGACATTACATACCTTTAATGGTATGCCTTCTACCCAATAAAAAATCGGAAACATACGAAAGACTGTTTCTTTTGGTTCAAGATAAGTGCTCCAAAATTAATATTAACTTTGATTTTAAGGAAATAGTGTGTGATTTTGAAATGGCCATACATAAAGCTGTTCGAAAAGTTTGGCCTTCCACCCAAATAATCGGATGCAGATTTCATCTCGCCCAGGCATGGTTCCGGAAAATTAAAACTATCGGTCTAGTTGTGGAATATAACAATGCGAGCAGTGATATTGGTCGGTGGTTGCACTTGACTTTTGGTCTTACTTATTTAGATCCTAATGAAGTGGGTGATTGCGTTACGTTCGAAAATAGACCAAATGACATGAGATTGGAGAAGTACGCTGATTATCTAATCGAGAATTATGTTCATGAAGAATCTCTTTTTCCACCGACAATTTGGGCCAAAAATTCGTCTGATCTCACGCGGACAACAAACGCTTGCGAAGCGTTTCACAGAACTTTAAACGATTCATTTTACAAAGAACATCCAAATATAATAACATTCCTTGAGAAATTAAATGAATTCCAAATCTAAACTCATATCAAGTTGCAAAGTTGTCATGTGAAACATTATGTAAGAGACCCTAAAATTAGAAATCGTCAAAAATTTATTGAAAACCTTATAGAAAAATACAAAAACTCTGAAATAGATAGAACTCATTTTTTAACATGTATTTCATTTAAATGTGTAAAATTTTGAAATTCTCATTTGTGTAAAAATTATTCCATAGAGTTGAAATTAAAACCTTTAAACTATTTTCATGTTTTGATTTTATTTCTTCTTTGAACCGAAAGCATATACCTGATTGCAGGGACGAAATTACTTGTAGAGAATTTATACCTGTCAGCCATGGGGACCAAATTACCTCTTGAAATTTCGTGACGTCATCTTTGGGGACCAAATTACCAACTCCGTAGAATTTATTGGACAAAAAGTCCCAAGGCAAATATTAAGTTGAATACAAAAATTTTCAAAATTGCAGCAGTAAGAACGCTTATTGTCTCTATGGACTCCAGAGGTTCTCAAACTCATTTCGTCTAACACCCATTTTGGAAATCGGTTATTTTGTGGCGCCCCCCTATTTTTTGAAACCTTAATAGTGAAGCTTTACAATATTGATAGTATGTTTGTCCACGACCAGTTAATAAGTCAATATTTTTTACCTCTTAACAAAAGGTATATGGTACCCATATATCTACTGTCGTGGATTATGGTTCATAATACACTGGAGTATATTATGGTTCATAATTCACGACTCCAGATGGGGATACAATATGAAATAAACTATTAAATCTGTGTATTTTGTTCAGGAAATTTGTTTCTGAAATATATCGTATCGATAAAATATTGTAATTTTTCTACTCCCGTTTTATAATATACTTATTAAAAGACTAAAATCTGTATCATAATGAAATTCATTATGATACAGATTTTCATTATGATACAGATTTTTAAACCAATAGGAATGCGACATTCGCACAATATTTAATATAGCCATGGATACCTGGTTGACATTTCTGAAATTAATTATATTAGGTCTGTGGCCCTGCAATAAAAGTGTAGCACTGAGCTATACGAATTTATTTATTTTAATTATGTTTTAATGCTTCTTGCAGTATACAAATGCAATATACATATATATTCCCAAATTTAGTAATTTTACACGTATTTTTTCACAGATAGACCTGAATTTTTCAAAATTATATAGCTCAGTGCTACACTTTTATTGCAGGCGAACAGCCCTATTAAGTGACACTTGATTTGATAGCTGTCAAATAATTTTGATTTTCAAAAGTAACAATATTTAAAATTAATTAAACTAATAATTATTGATTGAATAATTTTTATTAATCGGAGTAGAAAAATCATTGTATGAAACTTTCATGTAATGGCCATTAATACACTCGCATATTATATACGAAACTCGCCTGCGGCTCGTTTCGTATCCTACAATATGCTCGTGTCTTAATGGCTATCATTACATGTTCGTTGCATAAAATACTATTTTAGTATTGCTACTTTTCATAACGATATTTTCTAATATTAAGTATTTTAAAACAATATATTTATAACGGTACGTTGTATTGATAATTTACACAGTATCTATATATGTCAAATTATTTTATGTAGCTGTCACAACATTTTGAAGTTAGTAATACCAAATGATCGTTACTGACTTTTATTTAATCAAAGAAATTGAGGGTCGTGGACAAATTGTAGTATTTTACTCGCAATTTATGGCCAATATTCACTCACCTATCGTGAATATTGGCTATCATAAATTGCTCGTTTAATAATATACTATTTATTCAAAATTAACAATAATCAAAACTATAATAATACAACTTAACAACATTAATCTACATTTGTTTTAAAACTAATAATGTAAAGGATGAATCTGATGATTTCTAACAAGTTTGTTAATATCGCCCCTTAAATCACATCAACGCCCCCCAATTTTTTCTGGGCCCCCAATTTTTTTGAATAAGAAGAATTATATTTTTTTTTCGCAGTAAAATATTTATAAGTGTTTTCCTCGTATACATTAAAAAAACAATATTTCTGGGTAAAGCAATCACAGTTATTTCGAACAGATGCGTGGGATCGTCATATCTCTGACAAATGGTGTGTAGACCGAAGTAATAATGAGGGAAGAAGCAGCACATATGCTTGAATCTTCCGATTCATTACCATCCATGATACGGGCCCGTGCCAAAATTTTCACTTAATTTTCCACTCCATCCTCAACAATTAGTTAGGTTGACATTTTGTTTGTTTAATTAAAGCAATTAAATGTACAAATTACTCCCGACCTCACACACTTTAATCTAATTTTGTGACTGCGTATCGAATCCGGCGGTTTTGACAAACTCGATGAAAGATGGTCGAGGGAAAAAGTGACTACTTGTGAGTTTCGGAAATGTCAGCATAGCGCCAGTGTTATCTTTTTTTTTTGTTTCGATGAATAATTACATATTTACTGATGCTGCATGTAACGGTAATTTGGCAATTAAAAACTATGTGTTTTTTTTAATATCGACTGGATACATGAAATAATATTAAAAAGTTACAAATAAAAGGATTTTTTTCTTTCTTATTTTTTGGGGAATAAAACCACAATGTTTTTTAAAATATTTATTTCAACGTTTGTTGTCAAGATAAACCAAGTAGAAATTAATTTTTTATTCCTATCTGACACAACGAAAAAAAATCGACTAGCCAATCAAAAATATTTTGAAGTTCAAGACTGCAAAACTTTGTTATCAAATTTTTGTTAAGGTCCATTCGTAGTAGATCATATCTCTGGCAAAATGTGAAATAAGATATTTCATTTTATGATATTCCAACGATATGATAGTCTACTAGAAATAGAATCCAGTGAAGTGCACGTTCCAGGAACGGTTTTTATTGGGATAGCGCGTTTTTTTCGCTTATATTGGAAATGATGTTAATAAAACGCGTTTGTTGTTACTTTTTTTGTTTCAAAATATGTATACTCAGTTTTGTGATTTTGTGTATTGAAATGTGTATCGATTAACAACTATTCAAATTATGAATCATAAGGAAACCTGGATAAAAACTTATGATGTTATCCTGACAACGCAGGTAATTGATTATTGGAAATTTCTCTTTCTAACATTGGTAACCAAATTTGACTACATTCGGCTGAGATACTACATTTATCTGCATTAAGTTGTATTAAAGCACTTTCTTTGATTTTTCGTCATTTATTATTGGGTTCTTTCAATATTATTTTTCTTGAATCCCATTGAATTTGATGACCCTCTTCCCAAGCATGTTTGCAAATAGCTGACTTAAAGAACTCCCTATCTTTGATATATTATTTGTGTTCATTTTTTCGTACTTTCAATGGTCTCTAGATGTTTCACATAAATAAAATTTGTCGCATTCACAAGATATTTGATAGGTATATGCAGTTTTTTGAAGATTGTTCTTCATTTTTTGGTTTCGTTTATGTTAGTATAGATCTCAACGTATTATTAGATTTAAAGCTAGTTCTAATATTGAATTGATTACCAATTTTCTTAATTCTTTCTGATAAACCCTTAACATACGGTATTGCCAAGTTTTAAAAAATCATGTTAGCTATGAATTATTAATATTATTGTTATTATTATGGGGTATTACCAATGAGCCCATCTCTATATTCTTAATTTCTATATTTACAAATTCTGCCTGGTAGGTAATTGTTGTTATTTAAAACATTTTTTTTTTAAAGTTTTCTCCTTTGTAAATTGATTATCACTAGAACAAGGTACAAGATGATTCTTGGAAAATATTACAAAAAAAAAGATACCACCTCATATTAACCAAAGGCTTTCAACAAAGGTCAGATGGAAGAAAGAAGAAGTTAGAAGTGAATTGGGAAAATTTGGTAGAGATAATGTCGAGAGGCAAGGATGAATAGATATGTGGCTTGGTGAAGGACATAATTAAGGAAAGAGGAGGACTCAATATGAGAAGATGGGGGAGAAGATGAAAGAGAGTGTGTTGAACCGCCGCTCGCCTTGAAGTAAGCTATGGTAGTGATTCCGAGGCGGGTTTGGAGATGACTATAAATAAAGATAGTGGGAAACTTTTAGCCAGGGAAGCAGCCTCCCAAAAACTATTGTGACCTGGCACTTTCCTTGGTCCGTCGGCGTCAGCTATAATTGACCTAATAAAGGAACGCTCAAGGGTAGATGGGACTATACAGAGGGTTGCAGGCTTGCCAAAGAACTGCTGCAGTATCTGGACAGCAAAGTAGCCAAAAATTACGTGACTATGAACAGACAGAAACTTAGGACAGCCACGGGTATTCTGACCGGTCACTGCCACTCACTGGGTCCACAGACTGGGTCTATCTGACACTTCACTTTGTAGAGGATGTGAACAGGAAGATGAAACTGTCGAACACATTCTTTGTGAATGTTCTACACTATTTTAACTTGGGTTTTCTGTATTCGGCGAGTACAGGATCAACACAATCCAGCATGAGGGAGGCGACGTTATCTCCTACTTCAAACAAGTAGACTGGATGACAAGCTAGATGGAAGTCTGAACTTCAGAAGGATACACAATGGGCCAATTGTTCACTTTAATTGATTTTGTATTTTTCATTTTATTTTATTGTATAAGCTCTGTATAAGTTCTGTTCTTAATACACAAACAAAGATAATGCGTTTTTTACTTGTTATTAAAACACTCAATAAAAATGATATTTTTATGATGTAAAATAAAAATGACAAAAAATTAACTCGATCTCTGTTAACATTTAATTCAACAAACCTTTTTTTTTTTGTTAACCGACTTCTTATTCATTTCAAGAATTCTTTCATGTCGTTGGAAATATGATACTCGAAAAATTCTTCTTTCCTACTTTTTACGTACATTCTTGTGTTTCAATCAAAATCAAGATGGCAATGACACAGCAATCATGATCATTGAGAAACGATATCCTGAATATCACGAAACGATTTTAGTTTTTTAGTCTAAAAAGCCTGGGAACGCTATATTTGTAGTGGATTCCATCATTGACTACTATTTTGAATTAATTTTTTTTTCGCTTGGTTATTGTTCGTCCCAATTGAATTAAATATTTCGGTTTTTACGCCGACGTCTCTTGTAAGTAATTTTGTCAGCGTTTTTTGTCTCGATCTACGATTCATTTAATTTTCAAATAATAAAATCGAAAAGTTGTGGCAAAAGAACTAATTTTGTACATTTTTGCTTTAATACAAAAGGGATCATCTGGTAGAGTAGAAGTTATAGTTAAAAATTATGATGAAGTCAAAAAAGTGAACAAACTGTAGAAAATCTCGACTGTGGAGGGAAAATATATACAGGGTGATTCATTACTGCGATAAAGTCCAATATCTTGTGAATGGCTAGAGATATTTGAATGAAATTTTGACAGATTGTAACCAGCTTAAAGGCTCATATTTTAAAATTAGTCGCACTTGTATAGCGTGTCCAGAACGCCGTACCAGATCAAAGTTATAATTTTGTAAATGAAACACTCTGTATTTTACTTACACAGCACAAAGCATTGATATACACAGTGTCCCAGGACACAGTAACCTCTTAATATATGGTAACTTCCATAAATAATTTTATTGTATCTATACTAACGTCTATAAAATAATTATATCCGAAGAAATGGTAATAAATTAACCTACCTTTCATTACCTAGTGTATCTAATAGAGATGAAAATAGTCCTTGCCCAATACTTCTAAGAAAGATACCTAATAGATATAATAGAACGCTGAGTGAGGCATCATAAATATCTTTTTCGGGGTCATCAGTAGCTACTGACAGACTACCAGTTGAAAATTCACCATTGCTGCGTGACATATTAAAAATTTTTCGCTCTACACGATATTCAGAAGTTCATTCAAACAGTTTGCTGACAAATAATACACCAATAAAATAACAAAAAGTCGTATTTTCGTGTCGTGCATTGTAACGAGTTTTGTTTAAAATATTTTAAAAAGGAATGATGATGCTTCTTACTAGTGAATTATGGATTTACTTTCAGGAAGCTGTTAGGGAGGATGAATGTGTTCTTAAACATTTTAAATGCGTTTCGCAAAAATATATTGTATCCTTGTTTACGCATATTATTCTTGTAGATATTGTTTTTATTTTTATACTTATAGTTTAGTCTTTTATATTTTGTATATAAAGTTAGAAATAAACAATTAATATGTATGTATTTTTGGAGTGACATTCACTTAGACCTAAAAGATCTATTGTGCCCCTTTACTTCTACTTAGTTTCTGAAGAGAGTCTCTGAAACAAGCAGCTCCTGTAGTCCTATTTCCTGGAGGAACTTTAGGACATCTGCAAGCTTCAACTTAGGCAAATGTTCCTCTTCTATCCAGTAATCTCCTAGGTACTGTGCTCTAGGATTTAGGAGTGCTGTGCAGTTAGAAATTATATGGATCGAGGTTTCTTCTTTCATGCCACAATATCTGCATTCTTCTTCCTCCACTATTTTGAGCTTTTTCAGGTGCCCATTAAGGCTCAGCTTTACTTCGATTTATGCATTCATTTGATCTCAACAGGTTGTAGTCACCCAGGAGAATCTTTGATTGTCTAAGCCCTACTAGATCTTTCCAATGGTCAGATCTTCTTTCTTTCGGATTCACCTATTTCTTCAAATATTACATTGGGGCTGATTCCGCAAAAGAGTCAGGCCCCCAGAAAGGTATTTCAGTCCCCCTCTTTGCTAGTTCATCTGCTATTTCATTTCTTATTCCAGTGTGTCCTGGAATCTATACTAAGATGTCAGTGGAAAAAGTAATTAGAAGAATAGAGATAAAACTAACTAGAAATGCTAGAAACATTCTCTTGGTCGTTAGATGTTGGTTTTTCAAAAATCCCCAGCAAGTGAATCGATATTTTCAATCAACAATAACAATATTTTTTATACTTGCAACCTAAGAATCGAATTGTTGAGAGAGTCTTGCTCTCGGTGTCATGTTTGATTGTATTTTTGTTTGAAGAGTAAGGCATTTAGATAATATAGCTTATAGGTGAAAAATTTTCAAATATCACTTTACGTTGAAATCAAGTTTTTCGAAGCCCGTCTCATTTTATAGCCGGTTTTATGAAAACCGTGTGAATTTTTGCACTAAGTTCGAAAATAATGTACCATAAATAATTTTCAAATTGTCCTGGGCAATGGATGATGGGACGTTATGTACCAATATTTTTTCCGCCCCGATAACCCGATTGAAAAATTTTAGAATTTTTTTACAGGTCTACTTAAAACAAAAAGTTTACTAGCTATAAAATGAGACAGGTTTTGAAAAACTTACTTTTAGGTTTCAGAGCAAGCAAAACTTTTTATCAAGAATGACTCCGTGGACACTCTGTATATTGGAAAGAATTGAGGCTTGATTTCAATTATACTTTTCCACTGACTATACTCAACTTTAAAATTTCAGTTTATAGGGAAAGCTTTAAGCGAAACTTTATGAAACTTTTGAAGTTGACTAAACATATATTTTCTTTGGAATCGTGTCTACTGTGCATTTTAAAAATAATAATTTAATTCATAGTTCCGGTGTATATTCGTGGGTACCTACTATCGTTTCTCCCACAATATTTCGGAGGGCGATAAAAACCTATCGACAAATCTGTTGTATGAAAAAAACAACGCACACATGACATATGGACCGTGTCAAATTTTACATTTTTAATATTATATTGGTATAGGTTCCTCAGGGACGTGCTTTCGAAAAAGTTAGTTTAAATACATTATTTCATAAGCATATAGAGAGTGTGTGTTCGGTGATTCTTGGCCTACACCTGCCGGTATAAAGGAGATGTCTCCTGTGGGCTTACTCCCACCCTACCTACTCGTATAGTTCCATACGGAATTGAGCAACAAGATGGAATTGGATTCAAACACAATTAACAGAGTTGGAAAGGATGCCATTAAATGGTATACAGCAATTCATATTCCTATATCGGTTAATTTATCTGGGAAATTAATCTAAAGGAGCCACTAAACCCTGAGGTATTTCTCATTACAAATCGAAATCAGGAGATGAACTGTTGCATCAAATATTTAAAACATGAGTGGCTCGATAATTTCATTAGTAATATTGTTCAACTTCCACATTTTCTCTTCTTAATCTTATGATTTATTGCCTCTTCCCAGTTTTCAGACTCCCCATTATTTACAGCCTCCAGAAATAACTGTTCAAACCGGGACCATGGCACATTGTTCTGATGCTGCATTTCAAAGATTATTAGACTCCTCCTTGTGTGAAAGAGATAAGGAATTGACAATTTAATACTAAACTTACTATGCAACAAGCAACAAGAAGGAATGGGATCTAAATACCATTACCAGACTTGGAAAGAATGTCATTCAATGGTGCACAGATAGCTCAAGAGCAATAGGAGAAACTGGGATATGAGTGTTCGGGCTAGGAACCAAACACTTTGAAAGTTTGGGAAAACCCCAAGTATCTTTCAAGCGGAAATCCACGCCATAAGTGCGCCCAGTTCAATATTGATAAAGGATACAGAGGACAAAAGATTATCATAATGACAGATAGTCAAGGAGCCATTAAGGCACTGAGCTCTTGTGTAATCAGTTCCAAAATGGTGTGGGAATGCCTAGACAAACTCAATGAACTAGGCGAGAACAATATAGTTACGTTATTGTATGGATTCCAGGACACACTGGAATAGAAGGAAATGAAATAGCAGATGAACTAGCAAAGAGGGGGTTTGAAATACCTCTCTGGGGACCTGAACCCTTTTCCTGAATCAGCTCCAATGTAATATTGGAAGAAATATGTGAAGCCGAAAGAAAGAGAAGATCTGACCATTGGAAAGATCTAGTAGTGCTTAGACAATCGGAGATTCTTCTGGGTGAGATCAAATGATGCATAAGACAAAGTAAAAACTGCGCTAAGAGTTGGATCCTAACGGGACATTGTCGCCTGAATGGGCACCTGAAAAAACTCAAAATAGTGTAGGAAGAAGAATGCAGATATTGTGGCATGGAAGAAGAAGAGATTCTCATCAGTGCTAAAATCTGACCATACCATTCGTTGAAAATTTTGGAATATGACTGCTGTGTTTGAAAGGTTTCCTTTATAGAAGCGTGTAATTTCCTTCAATAACAGAACAAAAAGCCAAAATCTTCAAAAAGCATGGTCTTATATTTTGGCAACACTTATTGTAAGTGCTTTCCTAGTAAGCCTATCAAGGAATGTCACAAACTGTGTGAAATAATTTAAAAGGCAGAAGAGAACATATCGTTCAAATGCCATCTTCACAGACAGCCAAGTAGCGTGGAGGTCAAGCGAAACAGGTCATAGCAAAACAGTTCATATTAATATTAGAACCCTCGCCAAAATTTACAGCAGATCTGATAACAGTGCTACCAAAAGATAGGAAAACTGTCAAAGCTGTAGTGGGTCTGTCAACGGGGCATTGTGAGCTCAATAGGCATTTAAAGCTGATGGGATTGACAAACAGATAGCTTGGCAAATGTGCGATTTTTTGCATTAGGTGAAGAAAAGCTTTTGACAGAAAGGTTCAGTCTACATGTTAATAGATTTTTGGAAAAGAGCCAGCCGGGAGATTTTAATCTGGAGTCTAGAGGACACAATAGATCTGAAAAGGTCGCAGTGGAATGGGCCAAGAGCCACCGCATAAAATCTATCTATAAAAATTTTGAGCAATTTTGATACAGAAGTAAACGGTTCAAGATAAAACCCCCTTTTGTCAAAACAAAAAATGTTCGCTACTGAATTTCCTTGTAATATTTGTGTGTGTGTTTGTGTAGGTAGCCACGCCATATGTGTGAGTTGATAAACATAATAAAATAAACGTTAGGGGACCCCATGTTGATCAAAATAATTCAGAGACAGTGTCTATTGGGAGATTCTCCGAATCCAATGGTAAGCGGAGGATTGGTTATGGGCGGAGATCGGCATTTTATCTTAATCTGTCGGTCGGTTATTTATTTTCTCTTATTTGTCGGTATAAATAATCATCTGAACGACAATTATATAAACTATTTTGAATTAAAAAAAAAACAGCTGGTATCAACGCACATTTTAGTTTTATTTATACATTTTTAATTGAAAAGTCAGACATGAAAAAAGAAGTACAAAAAGGGATAGTGATAGAAAGTCGCTCTGTATATTCAATAAGCAGAATAATAAGATAGATATTTGTGAATTTGATAGTAGCCGGCCAAAAAGTGTTTCGTCTGAAAGCGTTCTAAATGACAAAAAATTATTTTCAATTTAAAATTTTATATTTGTTAAAAACCATTTAGTTTTATTGAAACGTATATAGGAATGGGTATCCATTACTTGCAAGTTTTATATTCATTGATTGCATGTGAAGCTAGACGTTTATACTATACCATTTTTTATCTACTTCAAGATCGATAGTTCCTTTTACGATTCTCCTTTTCATCGCATTTATTCATATCTAGTTAAATCTTCCGGCGAAGAAGCAATTTTGTATTTTTATAAAATTAATGGAAACTGGATTGTGTGAAATATTTCTTATTATATACATCCACCTGCCGTTACATTGAGGAAATAGTTATAAAGTTATTTATTTACGAATACGTTTAGAAAGATGAGGATATTGTGTTTGATAATAATTAAAAAATAAATACACCGAGAATAGTTTTAGATAAATAATATACCAACAGTGAAATGAAAACGATAAGATGTAGAAAATAAAATAGTATAGAGAGAAACAAAAGTGAATAATGAAAGAAAGAATGAATATAAAGAGAAAGAGTAGGAAGTGGAAAAAGTGGGGTACTTTTGGGAAGTGAGTGAGAACAAGAGAGATGAATAGTTGACCGAAGTAGAGCAGAATTGAAAAGTAGATAAATGACAAGATGCAACGAGAGAGAAAATTATAGAAAAAGTACTATAGGTATAGAGATAGAGATGGTAGAGCGGAATAAGTGGAAAGAGAGAATAAATAGTAATGTAACGTTTATTTTAATTTATATTTACAACTAATTAATTTATATTTATAGATTTATATGTACGGTCCTTAATTTACTAATTTATATTAAACACTTAACTAACTAACTACACTAATTTATATGAACGTCACTGATTAACACTTTATTGATCGGTTTGTCTTTAGTATAAGCACTACAGTGTCCATCTATGCGACTACGTCTCAACTATCTGATTATTGTTGACTGTTCACTGTTAACTGTTTTTTTCGCCCTGTGCGGCGATGCTATTTATATCCGAAATGTAGGTTTCTAGAACACTCCCGATGTTTTGTCGCTAGACGAGTTTCTGGACTGTTCTCGTCGGCCCGTATTCTCGATCATCGTCGAAATCTCTGGAATGTTTTCGTCGGCTAGTAGCGTGGAGAGGGGCATGAGAGGGGATGGCAGTCTGAACATTCTCGATTACAGTCATAAGCGTCTCATACAGGAATTTCGCTGGGGCACTCGCGTAACAGTAAGATGAAAGAGAGGCGGTAGAAAGGTAGAAACAATGCAGCGAGAGGAAAAATAGTATAGAGAGGGGAGAATAAAGGAAGAGATAGATTTTATGGAGTGGCTCTTAGCCTATTCCACTGTGACCTTTTCAGATCTATTGTGGTCAAAGGAAGAGGAGAGACAACGAGAAAATGAGTGGTAGGATAGAGAAAATAATGTGATGAAAGAGAGGAACGAGGAGTTAGGTGGATGTATCGGGAAAGAAAGATGTAAGAAATAGAAGAGAGTCAGAAAAATGAAGAGAAGAGACAGGAAGAAAAAAATATTGTAGTATAGAGAATCTTTGGCACAGAAGTAGATGATGGTGACGGAATTGTGGGGCTAAAACAAAGAATAGCTAATAACCGAAGATAGGAAAACAGCAGTCATAGGTATTCCAACAGAGGGGACTGTAAGTTTAACAGATCCACGCCATAAAATAGTGCGCCCAGTTCAATATTGATAAATGATGCAGAAGACAAAGGATTATCATAATGACGGATAGTCAAGCAGCCATTAAAGCACTGAGCTCTTGCGAAATCAGTTCCAAAATGGTGTGGGAATGCCTAGACAAATTTAATGAATTGGGAGAGAACAATATAGTTACCTTACTATGGATTCCAGGACACACTGGAATAACAGGAGATGAAATAGCAGATGAACTAGCAAAGAGGGGTCCGAAATATCTTCCTGGGGGCCTGAACGTTTTTGCGGAATCAGCTCCAATGTAATATTGGAAGAAATAGACGAAGCCGAAAGTAAGAGAAGATCTGACCATTGGAAATGTCTAGTAGGGCTTAGACAATCAAAGATTCTTCTTCTCTTGCCTCAGAAACTGAGTAGAAGTAAGGGGACACAATAGAACTTTCAGGTCTAGGTCCTAGAAGATGCTGGTGAAGATTTGTGGAAACTGAAAATATACGGTTATCTGGACAACCTTGTAAAATAAATATATTATAACACCCAATAGCATTTTAACGTCTATCAAGGACTATAGAAATTATATTTTAAGAATTGTATGGGTGAATGGGATCTGCAAAAAAATCATTTGACTCTCAACATTTCTGGGTCAATACCGTCAACTTATCATATACTTGTGGAAAAATCTAGACATCTTACCCTATTAAAAATTGTTAAAATACGATACGATGAATACGATTAATACCTATTTGACTAATAGTAGAGCGAGGTAGGTCGCTGAAGCGAGAATCCAGAATCCTCATAAGATTCAGTGACGCTGGACCGCAAAATTGTCATGGATTTTAATAGAAAACCGTTTTTGCGTTTCTTTTTAATTCAATAATCAAATAGTTCATGTAGATAAATGTGTATCGTCGTTCTCAGGCTAGTTTGACGGGATTTTATGTAGAGAGAATATAAAAAAACATTCAGTTCTCACGATGTTTTAAAGAAATATACCGTAGTTTACTTACTTTTACTGAATTCAAACTATGTAGATTATCGATGGTATGTTTTTTGTTAAATTTACGCGTTAAAGAAAAAGTTGTAATTTGTTTACCATGAAGCGTTGTTCGATATTTAAAGATTCGACCACGCCTTTTCACATATGCACATTGGCTGAAACCATAACAAACGCTTAGAAAAAAAAAGCACAAGAATTTTCGTTAGATCTACGAATTCTTCTCTTTTATTCTGAATCTGAGGGCCTGGTACCCAATCTAAGGACTATAAAAAGTCTTTTAGTCTTTGGCAGTTAGTCAAATTTGTCAAATTATTCTTCTCTCTTGTATGTGTATGTATGTATCTGGGGTAACATTCACTTAGACCTACAAGATCTATTGTGCCCCCTTACTTCAACTTAGTTTCTGAGGAGAGTCTCTTTTAGTCCTATTTTCCGGAGGAATTTTAGGATATCTGCAGGCTTCAACTTAGGTAAATGTTCCTCTTCTATCCATTAATCTCCCAGGTATTGTGCTCTAGGATTCTGGAGTGCTGGGCATGGCAGTTGGAAAGTATGTGGATGGAGGTTTCTTCTTCCATGCCACAATATCTGCATTTTTCTTCCTCCACTATTTTTGAGTTTTTTCAGGCGACAATGTCCCGTTAGGATCCCTGTTAAAACTCTTAGCGCAGTTTTACTTTGACTTATGCATCCATTTGATCTCAACAGGTTGTAGCCACCCACATTTAATTGTCTAAGCCCTACTAGATCTTCCTACACCATTTTGGAACTGATTACACAAAAGCTCAGTGCCTTAATGGCTCCTTGACTATCTGTCAATTCGACATTCCTCATGTCTTTATTGAGTCTACAATGCCCCGTCAGGAGCCCAACCAGGATCCTCCGCATTACGACCTTTGCAGATCCATTGTATAGGTTGTCTCCTATTATTGTAAATTTCCGTCCATATTATTAGACTTATAATGCCAAACCTCAGGTCCTCCATATATTGGAAGTGTTGAGGTTGTTCCTCCACTTAGCCAGAGCCTTGTCAGTCCTTCGCAGTATCACTCACCTTTTTGGCAAAACCTAATGAGTCTAATTGTCCTCATGATTTTGTGGCTTGGTACCCAGGCTAAGGACAATCTATTATCTAAGACTTTCAAGCTCTTGTAGAGTTTCCAAATAATTTGGAATTTGAATGCTTTTCTTGCAAAGTGCTGTAACTTCGGCACAGTAATACTTTTGGATTTGTGTGTACCAGAACATTCCTACATTAATTCCTTCCATGCTTCTTTGCCTATTATGGCTTTATTAATGTTTCTAGGGATGTGGAAACCTTCCTATTATGTTAACTCTATGTATAGCTAGTTATAGGTACATCTTCACCTATGCAGACTACTTCTACTTAGGCGATCGCTCCCTGGTCAATCTAAGAGCGGCTGATCTGGCTTCGCTTTTTATGTATAAACATAAAGTACAGGATGGCTTATGATGCGGCTATTGGGATTGGGGGAATACTAGGTGGATACACAATCAGCCCAAGAGGTTGAGATGGTGCCGGCGAAGGAACTGCTCCTTTTCAAGAAAAAAAAGTCTGGTATGTATTTGGATCCCATTCCTTATTGTTGCTTAATTCTCTATTAAAGAAAATCTGAATTTAAATGTTTTTTTAATGATTTTTATAATGGTCACAGTTATACCGAGCCATATTCGTTTAAAATAGATCGAATATAGTAAATATTTCGAAATAACCAACTGAAAAAATGTCACTTTTACAAATACGAGATGCTATTGTCGATATTTACCATTTTACAATTCCGTATAGCTTCAATAAAACTAGAAATAAATTTTTTTGTTCGCGTGGTACCACTGTAAAACCGAACGGTGTCCCATAATGCAATAATAATTTTCAATTTCATCCTCAATAAGTGTAGTTGTCTGTCAACTAAAAACATTATTTTTTCTACAAGACCTTAATGGAATTTGAAATTACTTTCTAGCAATAAAAATTCGACAATGAAGCTGTAAATCTGCGGGCCCTATGGACCGGATTAAGAAAATTTTTGGCAGTGAAAGTATAACTTTACTTTGAAAATATTCAAGTCAAAAAACATTCATATACCTATTCTCAATTTTAAACATGTGACGTCAACCTTTTGTATATTGCTCGAAATTTGATTAATAGGCCTTAATAATCAAAATAAATTTTAAATTTGCTGCAAACTTTACAGTCTGTTATGGAGACCCTATAACAAATCTAGTAGTTTTGAAGCGGAATTTGAATTGAATTTCAAAAACATGAATATCTCATTTGAAAACTTTTTCAAGAAATATGTTCGTACAAATATCGAGGAGCATTTTTTCAAAAATCAGTAATCATGCCTATTGATTTTGTAAAAACTTGTAGGTATATTTTCTTGTGGTCGATCATCCACTTGGAGATATACTTGGATGCTATTGAATCTTGGTAAGTCTGGGACGACCCTGGTATTGATTTTCAGAAATTATATATATTTATTGCAGTTACTGGTTTTGTGCATACCCCAAAAATCTTGCCGTTTGCTGCAGCATTTATGATATCTTAGTCAGAATCGAACAATACGACGTTGTAAATTATTGTAAATATGTTGAAATTACGTTTAGACTCTCCAGCTGTCAGAAAAAGTATTTCTTTCCAAAAACTTTCAGTATATACCTACTTTTGTACTTATTGGGGACATTGAAAATAAAAATATCGTCGATTTTCCTCGATTTTATATACAAAAAAAGCAAAAAAAAATATAGTTTACATTTTTTTGACTTTCAAGTGTTGCAAATGACATATTCGACTGCCAAACTGTCATGTTAAGACAAAATCTCAAAGTTTTGAACCGCTTTTATTAAAAAATTCTATTGTATGTATATATGTATTTTTGGGGTAACATTCATTGAGACCTAAAAGATCTATTGCGCCCCCTTACTCCTACTTAGTTTCTGAGGAGAGTCTCAGAAACTAGTAGCTCCTGTAGCCCTATTTCCTGGAGGAATTTTACGATATCTGCAGGCTTCAACTTAGGCAAATGTTCCTCTTCTATCCAGTAATCTACCAGGTACTGTGCTCTAGGATTCTGGAGTTCTGTGCAGTTGGAAAGTATGTGGATGGAGGTTTCTTCCATGCCACAAAATCTATATACATTCTTTTTCCTTCACTATTTTGAGCTTTTTCAGGTGCCCATTTTATCTGTTATAAACTCAATAGGCTAGCTCTACTACTCCAAGCAATGGCTCCATAAGTGATAAATGGTCTTACTATGGCAGTGTCAGATTAAGAAAATACGTTGTCATGTGGTTGTAAAAAAGAAGAATAGAGAAAAACAATGAAGCAAAATACTTGAATTATCAAAGAAAAGGAAAAAAACGAAGAAAGGGAAAAGGAGAATAGTCAACGGATGAAGATAATGATATTGAGGACGATAATGATGATAATGATGATAATGAAGATGATGATGGAGATAAAGATGAAGATGAAGATGAAGATGAAGATGAAGATGAAGATGAAGATGAAGATGAAGATGAAGATGAAGATGAAGATGAAGATGAAGATGAAGATGAAGATGAAGATGAAGATGAAGATGAAGATGAAGATGAAGATGAAGATGAAGATGAAGATGAAGATGAAGATGAAGATGAAGATGAAGATGAAGATGAAGATGAAGATGAAGATGAAGATGAAGATGAAGATGAAGATGAAGATGAAGATGAAGATGAAGATGAAGATGAAGATGAAGATGAAGATGAAGATGAAGATGAAGATGAAGATGAAGATGAAGATGTTGATGATCATGATCATGATGATATATATGTCAGATTATTTGGTTACTTAAAAATTTTTACGTAACTGAAGTAGGCTAAACAAAAGCTCAACATTATTATCGACAATTAAAGAAATTGATGGATAAAGCTAACAAACCTGTAATCTACCATTATCCCTATAATCAAACTTTCAACTTTTTCACCTACCAGATGGTAGCACGCCTTCGCAGGCGTGGTTAAATAAGGCGGAGTCACCAACTTCTAACACCAGCTGAAGTCAAAATATTTTGAGTTAGTTCACAAGTTGTTATATTGTTGGTAACAGTTAACGCCAAACGGTGGCTGGTTTTCACATATTTTTTTTTCAAGATTACGATCAAGTTTTAAACTCTTCGTTTTCGGGCTCTTCGCTATCAACAAGTGCTTCATAGATTTTTTTTCTTAAAACGTTCAACTTATTGTAGTGCGGTGTATTTTTTATGAAGTGACTCAAGGACGCTGAGTTTGCGAAAAATGACTGTTACCGGAAATTTTGGAATAATGCACCGACCGTGTTTTTCTGGGTATCCTTTTCAAGGTAAGAACTAATCATTTTTTTCAAGATTGCTTTATTTCCTTCGGAATATCAAAAGAAAATAATTCTCTAGCTATTAATGATGATAACAGCTCTAGAATCGTTTCTTGCTGAAAATATTCTGGTTATAAAAAGAAATTAAATGTTTGGCCAATAGGTCAGTTGATTATGAGAAACAATCAACTATATCGTTAGGAAAACCAAAAATTTCACTATTTCTTTGTAAGATGCGCTTCTTTTCATGAGTTCAGAAACAATTTAATCCACCATTGGATCCATATCTGGATACTTTAACAGACCAGGATACTTCTGGGGAGCCATTCGTAATGTGTTGCTGATTTTCATCCTTGTATATGGTTAAAACATCGTTTTTCTTTCAAAAAGTCTTGTCCCATAAATACCGACGAACTTCACAAGCGAGGTTCATGATATCAAGTACCAGGTTTCGGTTATTTATTTGTAGAATAATTTTCCAAAATATTGTCATAAAAGCCGTTTTTTTCCTCTTTATCTTCGGCTATTTTCTTATACAAACAAACTTGTAGCATATCTTCTGTATGTTCCTTATGGTATATTATTCATTTTTTTATTTTCTTAGTTTTTGGGGAATTAAACCACAATATTTTTTCAAGTATTTATTTCAACGTTTCGGTACCGTTCCAGCTACCGTTGTCAAGATAACCTAAGTAGAAATTAATTTTTTATCCCTATCTGACTCAACGAAAAAAAATCGACAACAAGCCAATCAATAATATTTTGAAGACTGCAAAACTTTGCTATCAAATTTTTATTAAGGTCCATTCATGGTAGATCATATCTCTGGCAAAATGTGAAATAAAATATTTCATTTCTTGATATTTCAACGATATGAGAGTCTACTAGAAATGGAATCCAGTGAAGTGCAGGTTCCAGGAACGGTTTTTATTGGGATAGCGCGTTTTTTTCGCTTATATTGGAAATAAAACGCGTTTTTTGTTACTTTTTTTGTGTATGATTATTTTTGTTTTCAAAATATGTATACTGAGTTTTGTAATTTTGTGTATTGAAATGTGTATCGATTAACAACTATTCAAATTATAAATCATAAGAAAACCTGGATAAAAATTTATGATGCTATCCTGATAACGCAGGTAATTGATTATTGGACATTTCTCTTTCTAACATTGGTAACCAAATTTCACTACAATCGGCTGAAATACTAGCTACACATTTATCTGCTTCTATAGTTGTATTAAGACACTTTCTTTGATTTTTCGTCTTTTATTATTGGGTTCTTTCAATATTATTTTTGATGAATCCGATTGAGTTTGATGACCCTCTTCTCAAACATGTTTGCAAATAGCTGACTTGAAGAATTCTCTATCTTTGATATATTTTTGACACATAGTTGAAAACTAGTGATTTTAGTTCTTTTTCCCGAAAATACCATCTTGTTGACGTTGTTTCACAACTAAAAGACGTTTATTTGAAATATTACCCTGTACACCTCTTTTCGTATTGTTAAGTCAAATTTTCCAAAAAGTTTTTTGCTTTCTACACTATTTTCTCCTACTAAATTCAGAAAATGAAATTCACACGGGACATAACGGGCAAATTGATTCTGATTCTTTATTTCTGCTTTTACTTCTTCGTACGTTCCGCAGACATATTACTAGTGTTGTCATTTGTTTGTATCTATATATACACTAAACCCAACGAAGCCGGGGCCAGAACTAGGGGCTGTAATCCCTTTAGCCCTCCCTTAATCCTGCACTGCCTATTTCCCTGATTATAGCTAGTTTTTGGGTTTGCGATATTTTTTAATAATAATTAACTCACTCTTACTTATAAATATTTATTAAATGCTTTTTCCAAGTCATATTAAAATCATGAGTGTTACATATGGTTGAACTCGTATTAAACAGTCAATAAATGTCAAATTGTTACATTTCTCATTTCTCAGGGATGCTTCAGCTTCTTTTATACTGATAAAGTCATTAATCATAAAAATCCGAAATATTTTATCATACATCAAAAACATTCATAGACTCACTTATTGTTAACTTCATTCACAATTTCCAAAGTATCACAATATAATACCGAGTGTCCTTCAAATAAACTATACCAGAATAAAAACAAAAAAGTAACACAGGACTGTAATAGACACTTATGTATAATTATATTGGTACTAGGGAGGAGTTGAAGGATAGATTTTTAGTCAGATTATCATCAAGATTGCCAAGTGTTATATGAGCTTTTCCACCTTGAAGCCATTCAGGTACTCCATAATACTAACCTGATTTACAATATAGCAAGAATCAGAAAGGGTTTAACCTATCAATTATCTAAAGAAATTCTTCAAACCACAATAGTGTGTATATTTTAAACCCGTCAAAAGATTATTTCGACCATTGCAGAAGATAAAAATTTGAAAAAAAGTCAAAATATATACTTACCTGTATTTCTATATGAAATTGAATATACTGTGTGTCACTACATGTTTAACTTTAAATCCCAATAGTAAAGCTACCGGTTACTCGTAGTGAGTGATAATACTATTGGGAAATGTCACATACTCCTTAGAGACCAATTGGACGTATGTTGAATATTATAAAATTGAAGTGGCATGTAAGGTTTTGAAAAGAAAAATATTGAAATGATAAATTGAAATTTTTGATATTTCCGTATCTTTGAAGGATTGATTGGTAAATACGATTCGAAGAATTGCAAACAATCTGTGTCAGTCTTAAAATGTTTGGCGAAAAATTAACACATCTGTATTTACAAAGCAGCACAGATTTTAAGTTATGTATGTATTTTTGGGGTAACATTCACTGAGACCTATAAGATCTATTGTGCCCACTTCTACTTAGTTTCTGCATGAGGAGAGTCTCTAAAACAAGTAGTTACTTTAGTCCTATTTCCCGTAGGAATTTTAGGATATCTACAGGCTTCAACTTAGGTAAATGTTCCTCTTCTATCCAGTAATCTCCCTGGTACTGTGCTCTATGATTTCGGAGTGCTGTGCAGTTGGAAAGTATGTGGTTGGAGGTTTCTTCTTCCATGCCACAATATCTGCATTCTTCTTCCTCCACTAATTTCAGCTTTTTCAGGTGCCCATTCAGACGACAATGTTCCGTTAGGATCCCTGTTAAAACTCTTAGCGCAGTTTTACTTTGACTTATGCATCATTTGATCTCAACAGGCTGTAATCACCAAGAAGTATCTTCGATTGTCTAAGACCTAATAGATCTTTTCAATGGTCAGATCTTCTCTTTTTTTCGGCTTCAATTATTTCTTCCAATATTACATTTCAGCTGAATCCGCGATAAGGTTCAGGCCCACAGAAAGGTATTTCAGATCCCTTCCTTGCTAGTTCATCTGCTATTTCATTTCCTTCTATTCCAGTTTGTCCTGGAATCCATAGTAAGGTAACTATATAGTTCTCGCCTAGTTCATTTACCTTGTCTAGGCATGCCCACATCATTTTGGAACTGATTACCCATCTCAGTGCTTTAATGGCTGCTTTATCTGTCATTATGATAATCCTCCTCTTATAACAATGAGAGGTTAGGTGGCTAGTCCTTCTCGTGTGCACGAAAATTACAGAATTTCAAGAAAAAAATAATAAAACAAACCTTAATTTTAGAAACCACCTTTTAAGGGTGTAGGTGATATCTTGAGAAGAAGTGAGTCGAGGAAATTTTATTACAGGTAGGACTCATCTTAATTTCATACGAGCAATCACCTCCTGAATTTTGTCGCGTGAAATTAGAAACACCCTTTTTATTGTGGACCGGAATTTAAATTCACAATTAATTTATTTGTTTTTGGGTCCATTTATGTTCTTTTTAGAGGAATTATAACCCATAACATATCCTCAATAAGACGCTAAGATTATATATCATAATTTAATTAACATTTATACATTTTTTCTTTAATCGTGCATTCAAGTTTGTTGCAAAATAAAACCTATTTAAGATAAATTGGTTATATCTAGCAATGCCCACGAAGAACAAGAAATACAGTCAAGAATCACTAAAGGCAACAGAAAATTTGGAATGCTGCAGTCAATGATGAAATCAAAATACTGCTCAAGAACGATGAAGATAAGAATATATAATACCATTAAAAAACCCACTGTAACATATGAAAGTGAAACATGGATTTTAACAAAAAACTGGAAGAAAAGCTGGAGCGCTGGGAGAGAAAAATTCTGAGAGCAATCTTCGGTGGAATAAAAACACCTGAAGGATTGAGAAGGAGAACAAATGAAGAAATAGATATGTTATATGGAGAAGCAAAGATAACATCGAGAATAAAAACATACAGGTTGAGGTGGTTGGGACACGTAGAAAGATTGAACAAAGAAAGAATGACAAAAATAGCTCTTTACAGGACTCTTATTGGCAAAAGAAGAAGAGGACGGCCTAGAAAAAGATGGTTTGAAAGTGTGATGTCTGATATAAATAAACTGAAAATAAGAAATTGGAAACAGAAAGCTAAGAATAGAGAGGAATGGAGGAAAATAACTGCCCTGGGTCTGCAAGGCCTGTAGAGCATAATATTTATAAGATAAATTGGAATTTATAATTCAGAATACTTCTGCTTAGCGCGCCTTTGCTATAAATACAAAAAGGTTTCGTGAAAATAAAGACTATGTTTTTTTGTGATCATTTTGATTTCCACCCAAAGAAGGTATTTTAGGAAAAATTTTAAAAGAGTAAATTACTTTTTTTAATGACTTAATTAAAAATGTTCACTAATGGTTAGGTTCAGAAAGAGGAAAAAATAATAATAGGTAATAGGTGTCCAAAATATCTGTTCAATTAAATTGCCATTAACTTTAAAATACTTCAATTAATTTTAGACGACTTAATTTAAGATACCTTAAGGGCTGTTGTGTCCACTAGTTCATCATCTAGCTACTGTTTGAAATTATTGCGTGATGAAGAAATTAAAAATTTGTCTTTCTATTTAAAAACTTCAAATCATTTCCTTACAGTAAAGAAGTGTATAGAAAATATTGACTTATTTATTAATTTTGTCTGGAATGTCAAAATTTTCTGCTATATTGAAACATTGGTCGCGTTCATCCCAACAAAGTTGATCAGGTAGCGATGTTTAGAGTGATCCATCAGATCGTAATTCTGCTGAACGGGCTAATAAAACTATCTCTATAAATGTCAACAAATGTCAATAAATACAATAACAACAACTCAATTTTATTTGATATATAAGACAATTATTTATTTATTTTTAATTTTAATTTAGTCTAATAGTTATTATCAGTGTTTTGTGAGTATAGTAATCATCGACAACGAAAAATCAGCCTGGTGCGTAAAGTATTTTGTTTGAGAAAATCTTTATTTCTATTATTATATGATTAAGAAATGTTTCAACAGAAATTTTCTGTATTTTCCACTGCATTTTTCTTGTATTTTCAGGAGTATTTTCTAATGATACTAGTATTTTTTAGATTATTTTCTGTATTTTCTCTAATTTGTACACTATTTTCTTCAGTGGTTTACCCATCGGAGTGAAACTTCCTGACACACTATATAATCTATTATTAAAATCATAAGTCACCACCATCTGTTCATTCATTTTCAATGAAATACAAACTAAAATATCTCCCAACAATAATATTTTTATTATGTTTTTAACCTATGACATAAATGACAGTTAATGCATCATCAATCGGTAGCATGTAGCGCATTTTAGTTCTGATTAAAAAAATGGCGACTGATACCATAGCGCTTAATCTGATCAGTCAACAAAACACGCGTTCAGCAGAAAATTAATGATCGCTACGGTAGCGCTATGTTGTGATGAACGCGACCATTGTATACTCCCGGAGCGTAAATTTTCAAATTTAAAATAACATTTTAGCTTTATCATTCTTTTAGCATGTCACCATTCCATTTCTGTTATTCTGTCACTAGTTTTGTCAAATGTCAGTTATATTCGTTTTTTTATTATTCCTTTAATCGTTTATGTCCATTTTTCATTTGACTTTTGTAGCATTTCTAATTAGCTGTATCTCTATTCTTCTAATTACTTTTTTCACTGACATCTGACATAACTAGTGACATGCGACATATAACAGTAATAGAAACTTGCCAAAAATGACATTTTATGTTCTTGTGAATAAAACCATACAAGATTGCGATGCTAGTATTATAGCGGCTCTAATTTCTTCACTATCTTGCCCATTTTTCTTTTAGACTTTTCGACTAATCATATATTTATTCAAAAAATGACATTTTTCACTTTGTTCTACTCTCAATTATATTATCAATCACTGCAAATCATGATAATTACATACTTTTAAAATGTGAACTAAAAATTATGACAGAAAACACCTTCTTTTAACAGCTTATATTGTCGGAATCGACAAGATCAAAGTAAAATACACGTCGCTGTGACATGCCCGAAACTCTGGGAGGTCCGTGTCAGGGCAGACGGCTTCTAAATAAATGGAGATTTATTTTTAAACTTTTTTTCGCTATTATTCGGGTTTGTTAAAAAGGCAATCTTAACACGTAGATGTATTAACAATAAAAAATAGTATATTATGTTATGAGGACGAAAAATTAAGTTTTAAGGACGATGCGAAGGATTACCGGTAAACTAAATTTTCTCCGATTGTTCATGAGGATATTGTATTTGCAAATTATTACAATTCCCACAATCTCTTTATTTTAGTTGGTTGCTATGGAAATGTCACAGGCAGCAAAGTAATCACTTTCGTGCCTATAGGCAGCAAAGTAACCACTTTGCTGCCTAGGCAGGAAAAGTAATACTTTGCTGATTGATATCAGTCAGCAAAATTAATATTTGCTGCCAATCGGAGAAAAACTAAATTTCATCCTTCAGTCAGTATTGGTATTTTCAACGGTATTTAACATGTATTTTGACATATAACATTAAATTAAAAGAGACAACTACTTTTAATGCTTTTTAAAATAATACCTATATCCTATAGAGGGTTTTACTGCAATGGTGATGTGTATTCAGAATTATTAATATTATTGTTATCAACAATGAACCCTTCTCTATATTCTTAATTTCTTTATTCACAAATTCTGCCGGATAATAGGGAACTTGCCAAAAAAATAAAATCATTTAAAAACAATTAAAATCGTAAGATATTATCATAAGGAACTCCGTAGAAAAAGAAAAATTCCAATAGCGATTGAATTACCTGAGAAACAAAGGGTTAAAGTTTGAATAATTTGAACTGCTTTTAAAACGCGCTGCCATTGGTTGTGACGTCAGACCGCACTTTTCGTCCCAATATATTTATAACGGTACGTTGTGTTGATACTTTACACAGTATCACCCATCTCTATATATGTCAAATTATATTTTTATGTAGCTGTCAGAAAATTTTTAGGTTAGTAATATCAAATCGTTTCAATCGTTTCTGCGGTTACCGATGCGCGAGGTGCGGTGTGACGTCACAGCCGCTGCCGCGCATTTTGCTTCGTTTGAATATACCCGGTGGCGATTCCAACTTTAATTATTTATTGTGAAATAAGTATTGCGATTTAAGGGCTAATATTTGGTATAATGTGTTTTCATATATAAACACACATTTTAGTAAAATAAAAAAAAATGGGCAAGTTCCCTATTATTGTTATTCAAAAATAGTTATTTGTTTAACTGGGCAGTCAATCTACTTTGCTGCCAAGTTGAACATATAATTTTTTCTCCGATTGTTCACGAGGATATTGTAATTGCAAATTATTACAATTCCCACAATCTCTTTATATTGGTTGGTTGTTATGGAAATGTATAATCACAGGCAGCAAAGTAACCACTTTGCTGCCTAGGCAGGAAAAGTAATACTTTGCTGATTGATATCAGTCAGCAAAATTAATATTTGCTGCCAATCGGAGAAACAATTTTTTTTAAACATCTAAAAATGGCAAAATACTGTTATTTTTAATTTCAAATTTAATAGATTTTTCTCCCTCATTTATATTTGTTAAAAAATCATCCAGAGATAGTAAGTCATAGGGCTAAGATGTCGTCTACATGTCTCCACCAGACAATTGGTTATATTTTTGATTATTTACTATTTTGGCTTCAAAATTAGAGTGTAATAAAAAATCCATATTACTAAGACTTCGCTGTCCGTCCGTCACCAGGCTGTATTTCATGAACCGTTATAGTTAAACAGTTGAAATTTCCACATTTTCACAAAATACACTCTACATCTATAGGTACTTTAATATTTATTTTATTGTTGCAGGACAAGGCAGAGTAAATCAATTGGGAGGAGTGTTCATAAACGGAAGACCGCTTCCGAATCATATAAGACTGAAAATAGTTGAAATGGCGGCGGCTGGAGTACGACCTTGTGTCATATCAAGACAACTGAGAGTGTCTCATGGCTGTGTTAGTAAAATTTTAAATAGATATCAGGTGAGATTTTTAATTAATAATTTATTATTCGATTGACTATAAGATCAGTGTTTTGAGAGAAGGTTTTGTTGAAATAATTCAAAACGAAGAAAAATATCGAGCTGGAGCCGGCGGGTAACTTACAACGTTTTAGAAAAATAAGTTTTGTCCACGACCACCTAATAATAAGTCAATATTTTACCTCCTAACAAAAGGTATATGGTACCCATATATCTATTATCGTGTATTATGGTTCATAATTCACAACTAGAGATGGGGGTACAATATGATATAAATAAACTATTAAATCTGTGTATTTTGTTCAGGAAATTTGTTTCTGAAACATATCGTATCGATAAAATATTGTGATTTTTAGTATTGATACTTTTCATAACGATATTTCCTAGTATTAATTACCTATTTTAAAACAATATATTTATAACGGTACGTTGTATTGATACTTTACACAGTATCGCCCATCTCTATATATGTCAAATTATATTTTTATGTAGCTGTCAGAACATTTTGAGGTTAGTAATACCAAATCGTTACAGACTTTTATTAGATAAAAGAAATTGAGGGTCGTGGACAAAGTATAGTATTTTACTCGCAATTTATGGCAAATATTCACTGAGGCAAATGTCACCCATCGTGAATATTGGCTATCAAAAATTGTTCGTTTAAGAATATACTATTTTTATCGTCTATAAAATCTTCTATGGAATACCATGGTATTATTTACATTTTAGAAACCCAAATATATAGTATTGTAGACTCCCAATTTTTTTTGTAAATTTCCCAGCCATCTCGGAGAAAACCCCCTTTTCCCAAAAAATTTGTATTTTCACATTGGATTTCAAAGCTAAAGCTTCAAAATTATCAATGTACTAAGTCAGAGTACTGATGATTTTTGTAGACTTAGTTTGACATTTTTATTTTGTACAGTTTAGTCTTGAATACATTTTACATTCCAAAAACTTAACTGGTTTTTTCAGTTCAAAGGAAACACCCTGAGATTTGCCGAACCCTGTATATTAATAGAAAAAAGAAAAAATATTATATTACAAATATTGAAGCTCATGTATTGGGAATGTCCTGGATATCTACATCCATTTTAAGATCAATATATCTAGGAATCCAAGGAAAAACTATATTTGCAAATCTTTACAATTATTACTTTAGAAGAAAGGTTGATAGTGGAGAGCTCCCTAAACGTATCTGTTCATTGACGATATCATATTTTGGATTTCTCAAGTGTCTTCCAATTTCCAACTCTTCGAGAAAATCTAGTTCTTGTGTCACATTACAAATAAGCAGTACTTCTAATTCTGGTTGATTTCATCTGAATGGTCGTTCATTGTGTCTAATTTCAAAATTTCGACTGTTTCAACGAATAGACAGGGGATTATTCCGGGATTTCAAAAAAGGGCTTTGCAAGATCCGTTTGCTATATTTTTGAATATGATGGATGTATGTTTGTACGTATTTTTTTGGAGACCTAAAAGATCTATTGTGTCCCCTTACTTCTTCTTAGTTTCTGAGGAGAGTCTAGCTCTAGTTCTAATTCCCGGAGGAACTTTGGGATACCTGCAGGCTTCAACTTAGGTAAATGTTCCTCTCCTGTCCAGTAATCTCCCATGTACTGTGCTCTAGGATTCTGGAGTGCTGTGCAGTTGGAAAGTATGTGGATGGAGGTTTCTTCTTCCATGCCACAATATCTGCATTCTTTTTCCTCCACAATTTTGAGCTTGTTTAGGTGCACATTCAGGCCCATTTACCCTGTTAAAACTCTTAGCGCAGTTTTACTTTGACTTATGCATTGATTTGATCTCAACAGGTTGTAGTCCCCCAGAAGAATCTTCCTTTCCTTTCCTTTCCTTTCCTTTCCTTTCCTTTCCTTTCCTTTCCTTTCCTTTCCTTTCCTTTCCTTTCCTTTCCTTTCCTTTCCTTTCCTTTCCTTTCCTTTCCTTTCCTTTCCTTTCCTTTCCTTTCCTTTCCTTTCCTTTCCTTTCCTTTCCTTTCCTTTCCTTTCCTTTCCTTTCCTAGATCTTTCCAATGGTCAGATCTTCCCTTTTCCTCGGCTTTATCTCCTTCTTCCAATATTACATTGGGTCTGATTCCGCAAAAGGGCTTAGTCCACCAGAAAGATATTTCAGTCCCCATCTTTGTTAGTTCATCTGCTATTTAATTTCCTTCTATTCCAGTGTGTCCTGGAATCCATAGTAAGTTGATACTGTTTTCGCCTAGTTCATTGAGTTTGTCTAGGCATTCCCACACCATTTTAAAACTGATTACACAAGAGCTCAGTGCTTTAATGGTCGCAGTTTCAAATGGCGTGGTTTTCAGCTTGAAAGATACTTGGGGTGTTTCCCAAGCTTTAGACTGTTTGGTTCCTGGTTCCGGACACTCCTATCCCAGTTCCCAGTTTGAATATAATTGCGATGCACTTAATATCAATATCCAAAGAATGAAAAAAGTAAAGTAAACATTGAAATATTAAAAATAAAAATCGTATACGAAATTCAATTCGAGCCAATCGTTTGATTCTTATGACGAGAGTGCACAGGTGTTGTTGGTGAGAATACAACAAAAAATTTTTAATCGTAAAACATTTTTATGTGGCATAACGAACGACTGGTTGTGTTTTTCGATAATAAGTACACACATACATTCTCGATTTTTATTAGTACAGTTGATAAAAAAAAATAATAATTAGACGAATTTACGACTTACCGATCGTCATGGTACCTTTGCTGTAATAACACGAGTACCGAGAAACCGTTCAGGATTGAACATATAATTAGAAATTTCCTGGAATTCTTATTTCAATCATACAATGGAAGATATTGAAAAACTGGGTTATACAGGGTGACCGGTTTACCAGATACGAACAAGGAACGAGTGACTAGAAATGTTTTTGATTCTAGACACTTTTTCTTTTTTCTACTACCAGCCAAATTTGAGGCAAAAATTGAAAATAATTCAGAGAAGCGTTCACCCAGTCGTCTGACTGACAAGTACACTGTCAGTTTTCGATATATTATGAACGCACTTCTTATGTCATCAGTCATTTTTGATTGAGCGCGAATTTTAAACTAATGACATTCAAATTCAAATAATTTTATCTTGATAGGTAATTCCAAGCATATGTTGAAGACAATCTCCTGGGTATACACAATTTGTGGAATCTGTCCATTATTGACCTAGTTTGGACAAATGAAGCAATAATTGTCAACTTCACAGCTAGCAGTAGAAAAAATGATTATTATTAAATTAATTTGTTAACCGATTGCAGTAAACTAAAAATTATATTGGAATTGTTTTCAGGAAACTGGATCGATACGACCCGGTGTAATTGGTGGGTCCAAACCTCGCGTAGCAACGCCAGAAGTAGAAAATAGAATAGAACAATATAAAAGAGAAAACCCATCGATATTCAGTTGGGAAATTCGGGATAGATTAGTTAAAGAAGGGATATGTGACAGAAGTACTGCTCCCAGCGTTTCTGCTATATCGAGACTTTTGAGAGGAAAAGGAGGAGAATATGAAGGAGATGGTAAGCAATATTTAAATTTTTTTCACCTATAGATATTGAATATTTCTTACAGTTGACAAATTTAATATTTGAAAAAAAAATAGGACGTAAAATACGATTTTTAGTACAATTTAGTTCAAAGCAGGAAGAGACATTCTACTCCTGTGTAGATGATTTTTCCCTACCCATTATTAATTTATCTTCTTCTTCTCTAGATCCTTTTCCCCCTTCAGGCGTCGGATACGGATTCCATGTCCTGTACCCATTTCTTCCATGTCTTTCTGTTTCTTCCTTTTGTTTCATTCTATGACCATACCAGCTAAGTTGTCTCTTTACTATTTCACCAGTTTTCAGTTCCTGTTTAGTTGTCTCTCTAACGACGTCATTTTTAATCCTATCCCATTCAGTTTTCCCTGAAATTCTTCTTAGATGTTCAATTTATGGCGTTTATTCTAGTTTCCACTTTTTTTCGCACAGTCCAATTTTCATTTGCTTATAACATTGTAGGAGCTGTTAACATATTATGAATTTCCATTTTCACTTCTAGCTTTATATTTTCATGTCCAAGAATAGGGTACAGGCATAAATTTTGCTATTGTTGGGAATTGACGCTTTATCAGGTCTCCTAACACCTTGCATGCTTATTTTTTCAAAAAAATATTAACTTTTAAAACGACAATAAAATTTGAAAGTCCGCCAAAACGCGTTTTACGTCATAAAGATGGCTGCCTCAACCATTGACGTCACTACTTGTTTACGTTCTTATTCGTGTATCGTGTATCACTAGTTTTTGTGACCTAATTTGTTTCTGATAGCTTTAAAACTGGATAAAGCCAAAAAAAACTTCACATTCCAAGTATTGCATTGTTCCAGAGTGTAATTCGACGTCTATTGAATCTCCAGACAAAATATTTCTTATTTTACCTGGTGGCGCAAGCAAAAATGCACTTAAGAGAATGGCATTGTGATTGCAAGCTATGCGTCGGAATAAATACAATATTTCGAAAAAAAACTACCTACTGCTTTTGTTTGTGAAGACCATTTTAATGTAACTGCCTAATTCTGTGTTGGTATTGCTTCTTTAATAGTTGGTGGGTATGTACCTATAGGTATGTCTAGGAATGAACCATAAAAACATTTTTTTTCACGACCACACATCAAGTTTCCACTGAAAATGCGCAGAAATATTATTCAACAGGAGTGAAATTCAGTGGGTTCCCAGTGGGAACCCGAAAGGTACGATTAAGTCATTTTTAAGTATATTCGCAAGAATAGTTATTTGTATACTAAGGCCGCAAAATGCTTTTTCGCGTTCCGAGAGAGAGATTATCGCCGAGGCCGCTCCGGCCGAGGCAAGATAATCTCGAGGTCGCGAAAACATTTCGCGGCCATAGTATACACAATATTTTTCGTGCAACCGTGAAAATTACATAATTTCAATAAACATTATGTCTCTTTAGAAAAGACAGCGTTTCAACGCGAATAGAGAAAATTACACTCTGTTGCGGCCGGTTGCACGAAAAAATAGTGGAAACGGCTCGTGAGACAGTAACTTTCTTATACGGCGTCGAAATATGGTTGGTATATATTATAATACATACTTAATTTAAATCGTACTTAGGAAAATGCTTCAGCTTCCTCTGCATTAAAGCAGCTGTTTGACTTAATAAATTCAAGCAGCATAAATGAGTATACTTTGGGCAAGTTATCAGTTTGTGCTTTTACAAAACCTTCGCTGTCCATATCTTTACTCACAAAATATGAAAGAATCGTCACTGAACTAGTAAATGAAATATTTTTTTCTAAAGGTTTCAAAATATCCTCGGAAATATCGAATATTTATGTCCACTTTCCACTTTACGTTGACTTTTAGAAATACAAAAAAGCACACACAAACACGTAATGGTCTCAAACAAACATATAAATGATATTTTTACATCGATGAAGCAATTAATAGTTAATTAAAATACAATATAAACACAAAACTACACATAACCTAGTGCAATACCGGCCATATTGACAAAAGTAATAACAAGGAATGACATCACACGTATCATCGGTAGCGCTCGGAAATCATCGGGTGTTGGTCGGAACGTACATTGAAATATGAATTTTATTTTAAAATTTGTATGGAAAATGGTTTATTTCCTATTTTTATTTATTTTTGATATCAACTTTACTATTACAAATTAATAATCTAAGCAAAATATGAAATATGCGTGTAACCTATTGGCTTATTTACAAAGTAGTGTAGTTTTGTTGATTTATTTGCACTGTTCATTATTTCTGCATATATTTTTCCAAATTCTGTTACAAATGTTTTCCTCTCTCTATATAGCGTCCGATTTTTGCATTTAATCTCTTCATTATTTTAATTACCTAGTTGTTTTTTTATTTATTATCATCACTTTTGTTTTATTTATGTTCACCTCCACCTTCATGTTTTTTATTTCTTTTATCAAAATATTCACCACTAGTTTTTACATTTTGTCCTTTGTATTCGCTACAAAGACCACATCATCTGCATATAGTAGACTACTTGTTTTATTCCCTTATACATTTTGATATTCTTCTTACCTTTTCCCTGCAATTTGTACCTTGCCCATATATTAATATATCAAATATTATTATACAAAAGTTTCCGCTAATTATTGTTGAACATAAAATGACGAATTTTGATTCAAAAATTGGGAAAAACCAAAAATTATTAGTTATTTTCGAATTAGTCAAAACGGTCCCAAACAAAAAGCGTTATTATAGAAGACCTAGCAGAAGAATGGACCCCACCTGCGCTATACCTGTCGGTCTGAAACACCATAAAAGACCTAATAAATCATTTTCTTTTGCACCTAGCGACTCTCCACTTATGTATAATAATAATTACCTCGACATCAAACAACACGAAATGCGTTTTCTATTGAATTATGCTATTTTTAATACGAAAAAATAAAGAAATATTCTAAAAAAAAGTTATTAATAAATGTCATGCGCTTCAGTCGGGACACCGCTGAAACTGATCTAGATAATAATACCGTGAATAATGGGTCGTTGATGGCAATGTGAACTTCTTATTAGTTCGACGAATTTATGGTGTTTCGAGTAAAAAAATGGTTCAGACCGACTTGACATCTACTTCCGCCGTTCTTTAGTGGCTCTACAGTCTACACAATAATATAATGACCCTAAAGGCGTGTGACCAAATATATTAAGTATAATTTATGCAATTCAGAGTTTCAGCCAATTTCACCCCTATATATTTTAGATCCAATGTCTTCGTATCTAAGGAGGTGAAGACTATTGTTAGATATCTCTGTATCTGTAGAGTAGGAAGGGTGAGTGTGAGCTAACAGCTCTTAGGCCACATGTGATCCTCCGGAGGAGTTGTCCTGCTAGGTCATTCCCAGAAAGGTATAGACAGGTCACTAGGAGACATCTCCTTTATATGACATGTCTTACAGGTTGAAAGGATCCTGCCTAGAAGGATGTAGTACTGTTCTTGTTGATAATAAATCATCCTCCACTAGGTCCACTACGTTGTTTACCAATATTTGCTGCAGTTCCTCCAAATTGGACATTTCATTTAAAAAACGTTCTCGTGTCACTCACTCACTCACTTAACTATAATAAATACCAAATAGCAGACTAATAACTGCAAACTAGGCTTAAAAACAAGAAAATTTACGTAAAATATATAGAAAATCACAACACAAATTCAGGCGATTCTAAAATCTCTGAATAATTCGCATGTGAAAAGAGCATTTCGACAGCTTAACAGCGTTCGAATTATTTTTGTAAAATATTTTCGAATTCGAATTTATTTGACACATAAAATTAGTTGGAAACGTTGGGTTTATCGAAATATTAGCTAATTCACTAGTGAAATATTTCAAATCTTGACCCCCGGTTTGAATATTTTAAGTAACGGTATTTTTGAATAGTTTGAAGAAAACTCATATGATCGCGTCTTCAAAGCGACTTTAAATCGCCTCTAGTAACTGTAGTTTCCGTTTGAAAGGACGGACAGTTTCTAAACATCCTGTATAGCATAAAATTTTTTCTCTGAACTTTAATTTGCTTCAAAATTTTTCTAGGAAAACTGCTTTATTTTCTCTGATTTCAAATGCGTTGTCTACTCAGTACCCATTACACATTCAAAAAATTCAGTATTTTATTGTGTATATTCTTAATATGATCCTCGATCGACTGTTCTGAGTTCTCTAAAAATAGACTGTAAGAATTGAAAAAAAAATATTGTTCGTAGCAATTTGTTACGTCATTCCGGTACAATTAACCAACCGCTTTCAAAGTTGCCGCACTGTGTAATCTGACACCTTTTTTTTCTCTCTTTCTTCGAGCTGTTCCGATACATTCAATATTACGACTGTAATTAAAAACTAAATAGGTTGACTTTTTTTCTATTACCACTTCTTGCAGTTTTTAATGTTTTCGAAACTAGGGGATGGAATATCGAAACTCTTGGCAAAGATAAATGATATTTATAGATTTAACGAGTTTATTATGGCAATGTTCTTAAAGGAATTATGAAATCGAATAAATTTTAATCTACATAATCTAATTTCCAATTTATACAGTTCCTTAATACTAAATTATACAATACGGATATTAACAATAAAATTATGATCTAGAATTTGTCTTAATATGGGATTAACTAAAGTATTTAACAAGTTTACCTGGAAACTCATTCACAACTATCCTACACGGGTCCGGTCACTTGAGCGAACGTTGTAGAAATCCTCTCAGGTATATTCATTCCCACTAAAAGGGTACTGGTCACTTGAGCGAAAACGAGGGATTAAAATTTAATCGTAAAACAAGGATGCCGCCTTTCTCACAAATACGTACATGAAACTACTACTTACTTATCCAAATTTAATACGTAAAACAAGGATGCCGCCTTTCTCACAAATACGTACATCAAACTACTACTTATCCATGCAAATATAATACGGAAAACAAGGATGCACCCTTTCTCACAAATACTTACATGAAATTAGTACTAATTTTTTCAAATTTTAATACTGAAAACAGGGATGCAGTCTTCGCTTGACTGACCCAACATCGAAAATAAATTTTCGCTCAACTGTCCTGTATTATTAGAGAAGCCATGTTGATTTCTGAGAATTTTCGCTCAAGTGTCCAGCGTCCATCCTACAGGAATCTTTCTAGGTAAAAAGGTTTAATAAGGGAGAATAGGCATGATTACAGTCATTAAGAATCACCAAAATATTAATTTGATATAATTTTTTAAGATATACAGAGATTCTACAGAAATCACTTATTTTCCATTTTTATGTGTGATTACATTTATTTTAGTAAAAATATAAGCACAAAATTTAACCATCCGCCAGAGCTATAGGGTGACATCTCGGCTAGTATGGGAATGCGGCGAAGAACTTAGAAGACTGGCGACTCGGAACAGTGTAACACTGGAGTGGGTACCAGGTCATAAAGGAATCGCAGGCAATGAAAAAGCTGACGAACTCGCGAGAGTAGGATCGTCAACTCTGATGAACGGACCCGAACCTGCTGTGGGCATCCCCAGATGCTTAACGAGGTCATGGTTGAAAGGGTGGTTGAAAGAACAACACAAGAAACACTGGAAGAACACGACTGGGCAAATACATGGGAAGAAATTCATAAAAGAACCATCAGAAAAAGTAGCGAAAGAACTGCTCTTAATGAGCAGGAACAAGCTGCGCACCATTACGGGGCTACTTACGGGACACTTTCCCACAAAAGAGCACCTAAACAAAATAGGGCTGTACAACGGAGACCTTACATGCAGAAGATGCAAAAAGGATACCGAAACAGCTCTGCATATACTATGCAACTGTGAGTCGCTGGACCACAGAAGGCAGAAACTGTATGGCAGAACCCAAATGACTCCAGAAGACTTCTACAATCAACCAGCAAAGAACCTGTATGAGCTAATACAGGGAACGGACTGGCTGAATAGGTTGTAGTCAGAACACTAGGAGTATCCACAATAAGCCCAGGAGGCTGAGGTGGTACCGGCGAAAGGACGGCTCCGGGAAAAAAAAAAAAAAAAAAAAAAAAAACCATCCGCCATCTTATCTCAAACACCAATCAGAAGAGAGTGACGTCATATTTTCGCAAATATCCATGATCCGACCCGAACCAAATCCGAACATCTGTTTTGTCGTCTTTATATTATCTATGGTTTTGTATTTCCTTTGTTGCTGTTGGCTTTGCTTGGTTCATGTGATATTTTCTCGTTATAAACTATTAAGTATCTGTTTTTTATTACCACAAAAAACCGTTTTTGAAATTAGGTTTATGTATCAAAATAAAACTTTCAACCTGCAGGCTGTCAAGTGTTTGAAGTTTGACTTTGACGATTTTACTACATGGCACAGATCATAGATAACCTATCGACAGTTGACACTGTTACGAATTGATGATGTCATAGACAGACGCCATTACTATTCTAGCGTTTTGGCGCATAATTTAAAATGTGTTTTTTAAAGTTGAATTTTTCCTTCAAAAACATTTTTTTTTAACAGAAATAACATTTATTGTAGATAAAGTATATACGTGAAAACATCGTGGAGCAGTTTTTCAAAATCAGTCATCATGCCTATTGTTGATATCTATTTGGTCGTTAAGAAGATTATCTGAATATTTTGTTTTTATTTATCTTTAAGGATTCCAAAAGATTTAATTTGAAGGATTTAGGTTCTATATGCAAAATTTCAAAATTTGAATCGAAAGATTGTTGGTTTGCTAGTAAATGATTTGAATAGTTGGAATCTGATTTTTGGTTGGTTTGTGTTCTGAAATTCTAGTTTTAAAATTCCTAAAAGTTCTACTTATATAAATTTTATCACAGTTATCATTACCACATTTTAATTCATAAACTCCTGATTTATTTAGTTTTGAAGATTTGGATTTGTTGTTTTTAATGAATTTGGATAAATTGTTGTCGGTTTTGAAGCAAATATTCAAGTCTAAAGTTTCTAAAAATGATTTGATTTTTAAGGATAGTATTCCAAAGTAAGTTAAGCTTCTAATTTGGTTATTTTTGTGTTTATCAGAAGGAAATACTTGTTTCCATTTAAAAAATATTATTCAAGATTAAAAATCTCTTAAAACTGAATTGAATAATCTTAAACTTTTTAGTATGATAACTTTGTTATACTCGTGAACCCAAACGTTTCTATAATGATTTTACAAGAATGAAAACTAATTAAAAAAACAATACTCATTATACGAATACCAGCCCATCACATGCTTGTAGATTGGAAGAAGTAAAAAAAAACGCCAATGTGAAGAATGTTGACAGGATATCTACAGTGGGGCCAAAATTTATAAAAAATAAATGTTATAATTTGTATTAAATGTTATGTATTAAAGTGGGTATTATACGCTCATCGGCAAAAAAAATTGGACCACCTAAATTTTTTCCAAAAACTTTCGTAATTTTTCATCGATTTCAATTGTTTTTATACCAAATTGTAGATAAACTATTTAATATTAAAACAAACTCCAGAAAAGTTTTCCAAAAATGTTGATAGCTTATTTATACAGGGTGAAAAAAAAGTATTTGCAGCTCAACTTCTCAACATCCTGTGGATCAGTTCGGTAAATTTGTAGAGTTTACTCTTAGTTTATTACAAATACCGTCCTTTTTTATTTCACCTTGATATTCAGCAACATTTTAGGTGGATTTAAAAGCAGTAGTATTTGTCGAAATATTGTCTTTATTCCGACGCATAGCTTGCAACCACAATGCCATTCTCTTAAGTGCATTTTTGCTTGCGCCACCAGGTAAAGTAAGAAATATTTTGTCTGGAGTTTTAAGAAACGTCGATTTACACTCTGGAGCAATGCAATACTTGGAATGTAAAGTTTTTTTTTGGCTTCATCCATTTTTAAAGTTTTCAGAAACAAATTAGGTCACAAAAACTCAGAGCGAGATACACGAATAAGAACGTAAACAAGGAGTGACGTCAAACGCGTTTTATGACTTTTAAAGTCACTTTAAAAGTGAAGTTAATATTTTTTGGAAAAAATAAGCATGTAAGGTGTTAGGAAACCTGATAAAGCGTCAATTCCCACCAATAGCATAATTTATGCCTGTACGCTATAATTACGACAAGGAAAATATAATAAAAACTGCTTGAAAGAGAGAGACGCATAATTGTGAGCAGTCAGCTGTTGCCAAATGTACTTACTTATCTGTAAAAGTTCCAAACATGTAGTGGTTAACAATCATTCAATCAATTAAACAAAAATAATGAAAATGCAGTCAATATAAGCTACTTATATAACACCATTATTATCTATTGCATCGGCCATTTTATAATTCACCTGTTAATTCAGGAGCCGTAACGATAGACAATTATTTACAGTTGAGAAGATCCGAAAAAAAAAGGAAAGCAAACAACCTCATTAAAATTATCTAGCCAATGATTCGCCGTTTGCGGTACATCTAGTAATGTAGGTGGTCGATCGGCTCGTTAGAAAGGGTTTTAAAACAAAATAAATGAGTTATTTATAATATAGGTATATTAAAAATAGGATGCAGACGTACCTTTTTTAGCCGTAATGTGTCCTACGTATTTGTTAATGTCTCACTGACAGTTCTCGTTAGATCTATACTTTGTTTAGGGTCAATTATTATTTATGAAGAGTAAATAATAATGTTATTGTTGTATTAATTCAAATAATACAAAAATTTGCCTAAATAGACGGAAAAACATTGGCATTTTAAAAATTTTCAAGTATTTCCAGTTAGAAAAAGAAGGCAATTATTAATTCCATATCATTTCCGAATTTGGAAGTGAATACGATACTATAAAATTTAAGGTTATATATATGTCAATATAGCAATTAATATAAACGACATACCCAAAACCCGAATATACGTCACAAACTATGACGCTCGCCAAGAAGGCTATCGAATCACTATATTTGTTTCTTTATCATATTCTCTATTACACATTTTAAATACTGATTTTTATAGCGCTTTCTTTCAGACGACACTTTATGGCCGGTTACTAGTGTCTGGAAAGAATTGCGCGGCTAAAGATACATTAAACACCAGGTATTCCTTATCTGCGTCTCGTGTAAATGCGTCTATTTATATTAATGTATTTCTAGCCGCGTGACTCTTTTCAGACACTAGTAGCCGGCCACAAAATATCTTGTCTGGAAGCTCTAGCTTTATAGCCGCGCGATTCTTTTCAGACAACAGTACCCGAACACAAAGTATCTTGTCTGAAAGCGCTGTTTTTAGCCGCGTGACTCTTTTCAGACACTAGTAGCCGGCCACAAAGTATCTTGTCTGGAAGCTCTCTTTATAGCCGCGCGATTCTTTTCAGACAATAGTACCCGACCACAAAGTATCTTGTCTGGAAGCGCTGCTTTTAGCCGCGTGACTCTTTTCAGACACTAGTAGCCGGCCACAAAGTATTTTGTCTGGAAGCTCTCTTTATAGCCGCGCGATTCTTTTCAGACAATAGTACCCGACCACAAAGTATCTTGTCTGGAAGCGCTGCTTTTAGCCGCGTGACTCTTTTCAGACACTAGTAGCCGGCCACAAAGTATCTTGTCTGGAAGCTCTCTTTATAGCCGCGCGATTCTTTTCAGACAATAGTACCCGACCACAAAGTATCTTGTCTGGAAGCGCTGCTTTTAGCCGCGTGACTCTTTTCAGACACTAGTAGCCGGCCACAAAGTATTTTGTCTGGAAGCTCTCTTTATAGCCGCGCGATTCTTTTCAGACAATAGTACCCGACCACAAAGTATCTTGTCTGGAAGCGCTGCTTTTAGCCGCGTGACTCTTTTCAGACACTAGTAGCCGGCCACAAAGTATTTTGTCTGGAAGCTCTCTTTATAGCCGCGCGATTCTTTTCAGACAATAGTATCCGACCACAAAGTATCTTGTCTGAAAGCGCTGTTTTTAGCCGCGTGACTCTTTTCAGACACAAGTAGCCGGCCACAAAGTATCTAGTCTGGAAGCTCTCTTTATAGCCGCGCGATTCTTTTCAGACAATAGTACCCGACCACAAAGTATCTTGTCTGAAAGCGCTGTTTTTAGCCGTGTGACTCTTTTCAGACACTAGTAGCCGGCCACAAAGTATCTTGTCTGGAAGATCTCTTTATAGACGCGCGATTCTTTTCAGACAATAGTACCCGACCACAAAGTATCTTGTCTGAAAGCGCTGTTTTTAGCCGCGTGTCTCTTTCCAGACAACAGTATCCGGTCTGGAAGCGCTGCTTTTAGTCACGCGATCCTTTTCAGACACTAGTAGCCCGCCTCAAAGTATCTCGTCTGAAAGCGCTCTTATCGTTAACGCATAACGCATTGTTACAGATAAATCCAGTGACAACGAAGGAGGTTCAGACTGTGAAAGTGAACCGGGAATTCCCCTTAAAAGAAAACAACGCCGATCTAGAACGACCTTCACGGCACATCAATTGGACGAATTGGAAAAAGCATTCGAGAGAACACAATATCCAGATATATACACCAGAGAAGAACTAGCACAAAGAACTAGACTCACTGAAGCCAGAATACAGGTAAATTGAATATAATTATACTTTATCTTATTCCTTGAAAGTGGGAAATAGTTTCTCATTTCTAAAAGGTATATTTTTTGTCTAATGCATTTAGCAGTTATTTTTTATTGTTTTCTTGGATTTGTTCAAAACTCTAGTTTCAATTTAGTTGTGATTTTTCATAAAGGATTTGCAATGAACCCCAGTCAATCGGTACTCTCCCATTTTACTTCTCAGCCAGGAAATATTAGCCTTTTCCAAGTCCTTCTAAATCTTTCTTTATCCACGAATTATAGCACTAATCTAATTCTACACAGATTTTGCATTTTGCACTCTTTGCGGATCCTGTGAAACTGGCGTCGAAGAAATATTTGGCGATGACCAGGAAAAACCTAGTCCACCTTGGATTGGATTATGACAAACTTTAGAATCATTTGAAAAAGAACTGGATTTTCAATAAAATTTTATATCATCATTTAATTCCATTTTAACTGTCGCTAGGTGTTGGTGATTGAGCAATTTTTGAACAACTGTAGTTAAGTTCAACGGAAATCAATTACGATGAAAATAAAATTAGAAACGTACAAATGTCTCTCGTAAATTAGGGTTAAATCAACGAATTCTTTGTATCGTTTATCAAGACGATAATATATATTTTTTTTATGGTGATTGGTTATTACGTACTCGCAAATTAGAATTGAAATAACTCGACGACCTTGATTCCAAAATAATTCAAATTCACGTTGTCATTTTCAATTAATTTTTATAGTGACACTTTCATAATCGACTTTTGTTGATTGTTATAAAATTGTAAATTATAGAGATAGTAAAAAAAGACAATAGAATTTTTGAATAAACGATTGTGAAGTATTACCTAGGGGATAATTTGATTTAGTGATTGTTTTAGAGGATTATACAATGTCATCTTAAGTTCGTACTATTTGGGAGCTGTTTTATTATCAATTTTAAGAAAAAAACTTGTTTTTCATAAAATTTTCTGCATCTTTAAAAACCTAAAATACGATGAGAGACCTAAAAGTTCTATTGTGCTCTCTCCTACTTCTACTAGGTTTCTGAGGAGAGTCTCAGAAACTAGTAGCTCCTTTAGTCATATTTCCTGGAGGAATTTTAGGATATCTGCAGGCTTCAACTTGTGTATTCTTGAAATAAATTTGAGGGAGGGAGCATCTCCCAAGAGAACTCGAAGTTCCCCTACTAGGTAGTGAGAGAATTGCAAAAGGGAGTATTTGACCTAACCTCTATAATTGTTTTGTTTTGATTGACTGTGGTTCAAAATGAATGTTGAAGATTTCAATTTAATGCTGTGGAATAAAATAATTAACGAGAATGTTGAGGAGGCGTTAGAAGAAGTGGGTATTGGTAGGGATGTTTTGAGACAAAAAATTTGTGCAGTTATTTAGAGTCGATAAAGACCTCTGTCATAACATAATAGACATTGTCACCCCTTTTCTATTTCAAACCACAAGAACCTCTGCTCTATCCATACAAACCGCGCGTAAACAAAGTTTCTTTTTGTTTAGGACTCAACTGTTTACTTTTAACATCTATATTTTGTTCAATTATATCAACCAAACAAATATAGTAAATAGTGAGGTTATCGATGAATTAAATGCCTGTCAAAATTTCTACAAGTTCATTGGTCAAGGCAACTGGCAACGCTGTTCCCCGATCTTGCTCCCTCATCGCTACTCTCCGGTACTTTTCATTTTTCAAGAATATAACGTTTTTTTATTGGGGAGTTGAAATGAGGGAGCTCTGCCTGGGAGCACTCCCTTCTCGTTATTTCAAGAATAAGCGAAAGGTATTTCAGTTCCCCTCTTTGCTAGTTCATCTTTCTATTCCAGTGTGTCCCATGGAATCCATAGTAAAGGAGACTATATTGTTCTCGCCTAGTTCATTTAGTTTATCTAATCATTCCCACACCATTTTGGAACTGATTACACAAAAGCTCAGTGCTTTAATGGCTGCTTGACTATCCGTCCTTATGATAATCCTTTGTCTTCTGTACAGTGGCGTAGCGTGCCATCATGGCGCCTGGGGCGGGAGACCCCTTTTGCCGCCCCTATTCTATAGGTGCTTAATTAAAATTGAATTTCACAGGCAATGAGGTACTTTTTATTGAAGGTAAAATAGGTTGAGCGGTTTTACAAGCGGATTCTACGGGCCTTAAGAGCAGCGAAGTCAGAAATAACGTTGTCAAAATCAATATTAGCAGCCAATTCTTGTTCAATCGACAATATAGCCAAGTTTGATAGTCTAGCGGAGCTCATAGTAGATATGAGGTAATTTTTTATTAGCTTCAACTTGCAACACTAATCGCCAAAGTCAAATATAGCGTTAACGTGGCTTTCGAACCAGAGCTGGAACTTAAATATTTAAGTAATGCACCTTGAGACTTCTTCGCGTCTGCTTGTTTCTTAGCCTTTTTTTTCGGAATTCCGCACCGCTTTCTTTGACTTTTTTCATTTTCTAAAACTAGTTCAAAGATTGGGTGAAGTTCTAAATGTTTAGTTTAAGAAGATTCAACAGTATTTAAAAGATCGGAGCACAATCAAAATGACTTTCGTTCCGTATCCGAAACTCTTGCGAAACAGACATACGAATAATGTGTGATTGCGTAACGGTAGTTCACGATGCACTTAAGGTTAAAACAAACAAAGTTCAGTACAATGCGTAGTACTAAATTCAATGAGTGCGAAAGAGAAGCAGCGACACTACTCGGCTCGAGGGCGCCGGCGGCACGGCGTGATGCAAAGTTCGTATGTAAACGAACAAACGTTATAAAGAGCTCTGTCAGTGATTTCGCAGTTTTTCTTTTAAATTAATATTAAAAAATACTTAGTGCAAAAAATTTTTGATTAAAATGGATCATTATAGTGTGTCTGACACATATAATTAATGAATCATAGATATGATCTCAATCCGCTTCACCGGCGACATTTTGCCGCCCCCGCGGACTGCCGCCCCCTCCGCCCCACCCACGCTACGCCACTGCTTCTGTATCCTTTATCAATATTGAACTTGGCGCACTTTCTTATGGCGTGGATTTCCTTAAAAGATACTTGGGGTTCTTCCCAAGCTAACAGTTTGTTCGAATCCTAATATACGATCATCAGATATCAATTTTTATCAGTATTATACGAGGTTTGTCAAAAAATATAAATTCTACTGAGAAATAAAGTCGAAAAATGCTATTAAGAAAAGTTGATCAGAATTGAAAACTACGTTGAAATATGCAATTTGTCAAATTTCTAGTGCCAAACCTCAACTCCTTGTCTCCATTCAACCCACAAAGTTTAATGGTTTTTAGGTTGAGTTTTCTCTTCTTATTAGACAAGAATATTAAGATGGTTTTAGTGGAGTTGATGCTAAGTACTATTTGCCTACACCTTATAGTTCAGATCCTTCTCTACGATGTCGCAAAGGTTGTTTTCGAATTTTTCCCTGTCTGTTATTACAACTATAATTACATCATCCGCATATTCTAGGCAGGATATTCCCGTCTGATCCCAGAATTTACATTGAAAAGCTACTCCTCCCTATGGGCATTCTCTGGTTGTACAAATAGACAATAAATGTTTATTCTTTGCTTATACTTTTTAATCATTTCAGGTTTGGTTCAGTAACAGAAGGGCTAGACTAAGAAAACAACTATCTTCATCGTCGTCCTCATCGTATGCTCCCTTGGGTGTGGTCGGAGGACCTTACAGCGCACCCACTACACCATATGCTTCTTCTCTTGGACAAGGATTAACCGATGGTACTTTCCCGAATTCAGGAGCTACCGCTTCTAGTACTAGTCATAGTAAGTAACAAATATTAGTTTTACCACCACTATTATCAGATTCAGATTCACAGATTTAAATCATAATCAATTCATAAGTTATTTTTAGACGCCATGTATATAGCTTTCTATATTTTAAAGAATTTTTGAAATCGTTTAAAAATTTTGCGACCGTTAGGTTAACTACGACGCATTCGCCATTTTTGGAAGAAAATTTGTGTAGCGCCTTCGCCATTTATTGAAAAGTTTTATATCGTTTAAACAGGGTGTTTTCAAATGACGTTTACAACGTTTGCATGTGAATACCTTTCGTAAAATTTGACAAAATGATAGATTGAGAGGTCCAACTCATTTACTTTTCGAAATACGGGGTGTTGAAGTTATAAAAATTTGAATATTTTTATTTGATAACTTTAAAATGGATGAATAGATTGATTTGATATTTGGCAGGTTGTTTTAAAATGTACAGAGGCATATTTTGATAAAAAACATTTGTCAATTCTTGATCCAGCGGTGTACATTTGGAAAAATATGTCACTGTTGTCCTCCCATTTTCCACGCCACTGGCATTTGTGGCTATTTTCAATTAATTCTGTATTCCTTAATGGTTTTCACGTAAAAAACACATAACCTTTACATATCAAAAAATTTGTAGTTTTCAAGATATTTAATGTTTTCATGAAGTTTGCAACATCATTTTCAATAATAAAAGCACAAGTTTGGACAAATATTTTTGGGAGTCTTCTCCTAATGTTTAAGATGCATTGCTGCTTCACAAATTAGTTTCTGATACATTTTTTAACCAAAAATATTTTTTTTTCATTTTATTACTAAAAAATTAGGTTGCAGACTTCATGAAAAGACTAAATATCTTGAAAACTACACATTTTTAGATATGTAAAGGTTGTGTTTTTTACGTGAAAAACATTGAGGAATACAAAATTCATTGAAAATAGCTACAAATGCCACTGGCGTGAAAAATGGGAGGATGAAAGTGACATATTCTTCCAAATGTACACCACTGGATCAAGAATTGACAAATAATGTTTTTAGATATATCAAAATATGCCTTTTTATATTTAAAAACAACCTGCCAAATATCAAATCAATTTCTTCATCCATTTTAAAGTTATCGAATCAAAACATTCAATTTCTCAATACTTTAACACCCTGTATTTCGAAAAGTATAATAACCTAGACCCCACAATCCCTTTATCATTTAGTTAGTCCAATTTTACGAGAGATGTATCTACATGCAAACGTTGTGTCATTTGAAAACACCCTGTATAAGATAAACCATTAAAAAATTAACCAATATTTTTCAATTTCCAGTGACTGAGCTGTATCCCAATCACGCGGGTCATTCGATATCTCCAAATCTACCCATATCAGATGTGAAATGGGAACATTCCCTCTCCCATAACCCGTACGCAGCTCATCCAATATACTCCACTTCCAATTTAATGCCAATTTCCCAAACAATAACACCTACCATCAGTCTTCCCTCTAACGTACAACCAAGCACTTCACCAAGTATGGCAACCAACACTCTACAGAGTTTACCATCGACAACTGATATAGGTGAATACAAAGATGGGAATCATAATACCATCCACAATGCTTCCAGTCCCTCTATGGGTCAACAAAATTATACGAATATGGCTCCGACATCTGGGATAGTTACTATGCTTGGACCAAATAGCGGTAAGTAGAATAAATTTAGGTAAACGTAGTCGAAATTCTGGAAATTGACAGCCTCTTAGCATTTGTTTAAGCCACTAGCATAAGCAATAGCAAATAATACACTCTGGATGATCCAGGTAGCTTTGCCAAATTTTACTTTTCGACCCGAAAAGGTCTACTTCACCATAATATATTTCAGGTCAGAGCTAGACAATATTGAATAGTAGGACAACCGTATTCAACGAACCATTTGATTTCTCATAATAAAAAAAAATGACAAAATCGAACAAATTCACAAAAACATTATACAACGTCTAAATTACGTCCATCATCAATGACCAGCTGTTGATGAAAAAAAAGGTCTATTCGTTCAACCGAGAACGACATTCACCAGACCAAAACGTTTAATATAATTAAAAGCGGTAGATTTCTTATTGATATTGCAACAATAGTAAATACACTTTTACTTCTATTTATTTATCTATTTGCAAATATACCCAAAAAGATTCAATTTAAGATCAACGAATAAGTAATAGTATATTACGTAACGTGTGTGGTAAGAAGCATTTTACGCACGAATGGAAAAGTTACGCACGATGCCGCCTAGCGGCGAGTGCGTAATTCCGTGAGTGCGTAAAATGCTCTACAACACCAGTTACGTACTATACTTTACCTACGACCTACTTCTACATGTATTTATACTCTTATTATTGATAATACTTGAACAACATCAACAATATTTGGCTATTTCTGCGATTTCCATGATAATATTAAATACATCTCACTTTCACTCGATATTTTTTAATTGAATAAAGCTTTCCACAAAATACACAAACCATTATAAGTTATAAGGATAATAAAAGTGTTTTAAAAGTTTCTTGGCAGTTCTTACGCAAATCGCTATTGCAGCCTATACCTAAGTTTGATGTTTTGACGGCTTATGTCAGATTTTTGAATAAAATGGTGACGTCTATTGACAGTTGCTAAGATGTTGCTAGGGAAGCCGTGCGATTTACTTTACAGCTGTGCGTTTTTTTTACCGTGCGTAATAGACGTCATTACATTAGCGCCGACTGTGTGTTATTGACTGATTACAGGGGGGTCGTAGGTAAATATTTTTATATTGACAGTTACCTGTGGTGTAGGCAACCAAACATGCATTTCAATGTTATTATTTATTTTTGACAGTACTATGAAACAAATAAATATTTTTATTTTTTAGTTTTTAAATATTAAAAAAAAACTAATACAACTTTATAATTAATTATCTCGATTGTTAATAGCCCTCATTATTACACTTGTTGGTTAAATAACTATTTTCTTCCAGGGAATAGCAACAGTAACGATGCATCCTGTACAGAATCGAATACGGACCATCATTTACCTTCGCAATGGCACATGTCGTCTCCACATCAAATAAGAAATATCAGCCCCACTTTACCGAATCAAAGCATTCCCGGTAGTTTGGGTCAATTGGGACAACCTTTATCACAAGGTTTGGGAAGTTTTACGCAGAGCAGCATGCAGCACGGCATTCACAGTTACCACACTCATCAAGCGCCGAAAACTTTTGGGCATCAACCTTTTTATGGATGGTATTGAAAAATCATAAATTGTTCAAAACTTTATATATTAGTTTACCAAATTTTTGTCTCATCGCGTAGCAAAGCAAGTGCCTTACCACAGCACACCCCCCTGTGCCTTACTATAGTTACGTTCGTTATTTGCATCGTTATTTACAATCACAAATATAAACAAACATCTAACCTTGTTTTTACCTGTCTATCCCATTTTATTTTTATGTATATGGTCTATCCGTGAGGCACTTTTGGTCGTCTTTCACGGTCAACAAACATCTAATGACAGGAGTAACTACAACATAACCTCATAATATGACAGATAAACAGTCGTTCAAAATATTCCGAGCAAACAGATTTACATAGAACTATTGTGAGAGGAACATGAGAGGAACTACCGAACACTTAAGATCACAGAGTAATAAATATTTATAACTCGATGGTTCAGATGTACCTACCCTACCTCTAGACTTGAATAAAACGCAAATAACTTACGCAGGATGAAAATATAAGAATATAATTTTTATAAAAAATATTATTGTACATAGGTATAAGTATGTTTATACACTAAAAATAGGTTTAAATAGTGTTTTTAAATATATAAAACCATAATGTTTGGTAATTTTTCATTTCAAGTGAATGTCTTGTATAGAGTAGGTTAAAATTATAGGAACCTAAAGTGGTATGCAAGTGGAAAAAAAGTTCAAAATTGGAAATGGTTAGTCACATCAATCAATCATATTATAAAACGCATCTAATTCATAATTGTTTGTCCAGTTATTTAACCATGCAATATTTTTCATGATAATTTATGTTTATAGTGAACAAATCATTCAAATAAGATTTAAATTTCCTACCTTATTCGAAGTTACCTTTTCTTCTTCTTAACGTATATATTTTCTTTACATCCATTCACTATTCACAGAAAAATTTTATTAGTAGGCACAAGTATCTACCGAAATACTATATTATGAGTTTTTAGATAACTTGGCATCGAAATTAATAACGATTATTACATAAACATGGAGAATAGAGATAAGGAGCACAAACTCTGTGTTATAAAAAGTGACCATCGAATGTCTGAAATTGTGATGGCGCTAGTGTAGCAAATTGGTCTGATTTGTTTAGTTGGAATGTCATGGTAAATTATTTAAGGTTATGTAAATGGGGATGGTTTGTTTATTTTAATTAGGTTACATTTTATGCATGGTTTTAGCAAATTTTAAGGAAAAAATAAGTAGCTGGTGCTATGTTTGGTTAAAGGTAAGTTTCTTCAATATTATTATATAATTTTGTTGCAAAATAGTAATGAAAACAATAGAAATTTTACACTTCTACTTTTTATCTGAAATATGTACCCATAAGTAACTGATTCATTATTTATGATGTTTTAGACAGACGATGCTCCGAAAAAGGTGATGAGTAAAATTAAAATCCACAGAGAATTTTGGTCACTGTGCGGTAGCAATTGAGTCCATTTGTCACATCAAAAAGTTTTAAGTGCTGATTGAAATGGAATCAAATGAAGAAAATACTCCTCTTGAATAATTCCAATTATATGGTCTTGACCAACACCAATTTTTGTTTCAAGATGGTAAAATATACAAATTGTGATTGGCTTAGTTTTCATCATGTTCTATAATTGAGTATTATATATTTGTGTTCAAAGCTCGGTTTGAAGTAGAATTTAGAAATGAACCAAAACAGTTCGAAGAAGGTGTGGTAGTGTATGGGCATGCAAGAATTGTTTTTATATAAATTGTAATCAATATGTTTAGTAAAATAGATCTGACTACATATAGAAAGAGTTTAATTCACAACTCATAATATCAATTATAGTTGAAAATAATAGCATCAATTAACTCTTAATTTTATATAAAAAGTGATTGGTATTGGTATATGACCTTTCTTGAATCTAGCTCAACCAGTGTTTCTTTGTCAAACCAGGCAATGTTTAGATTTCCCTTGCTTACAGTACAAATATTGGTTCAGTTATGCTAAGTTATGTTAGTAAATGACAAATATGTACCACCTCCCAATTAATTCTAATGAATAAAAATTCTTGACAATTTAGATAAACAGCTTTTCTTTAATCCCCTCTGATACCCAATTATTAATAAAACTTCAATTTATTTTGAAAAGGTTGAATATCATTTTTAAACACTTAATTATCTGTACATTAAATAGTAAATACAATCATTTTCTCTTCTATTAAAAATAGAATTAGGTAATTAATTTTTAATGAAAACATATGTACTTTTCGAAGAATTTATTGATTCAAAAAAAAATATAAACAAATGTATTCATAAGATAATAAGCATTCATTTTTTATTTACTTAATAGACATCAAGATAATAGGATCATACTATTATAACACCTTACAAATTTGGAAATTACTTTTCAAAGAGTAGACCGTTCACTAAGAAGCAGCATATACTTCTCAGGATATATGCCCGAAAGAAAATGAATAACACTTCTAAATTAAACAGGGTATATGTACAAGATAGAACCTACCATTTTACAATCACTTGTATCCAAGTTTTGGCGTATGTGCAAATTATCAGTACAAGGTAAATATCATCTGTCCAGAAGCTCTGAGAGCATAATTCTGTACTGGAGATAATTTGAACTTGCAGTTAGGTTCTCAGCATATCAATTATTATTGTATGATAAATGTATGAAATTTTCTTGATGTAGATCTGTTGTACTTGATATTGCTGTTCGTTTTTACAGGGACTGCAGCATTTGCTGTTCATTAGTGATACTTGCTTCCATGAAAGTAAATAGGTGATCGTTGGCGAAGCTTCATTATTAGTGACATTCTTTCTGTGGGGGATATCTTCAATATGAGCCTGTTCTTATATTATTTTACGATCCTCTTACTCTTTAAAAGTAGTGTGACCAATATAATCATTTGCTTCATTCCTTCCAATGCTAAGGTTAACGTGAATATATTGTGAATATATTTTACGTACTGTTGTCCAGAAACACTACAGAGATCGCGCTGAATATTTTCCATCATTTTAATATAGCTTGACATTTTTTCATAACACACGTTTTTACCATTTTACCATTACAAAAGTAAACAAATTAAAGTTAGGTTAACTTGATTGGCAAACTTCACTCTTTATCTAGACCAATTTGCTACTCTCGCGCCATCTACTATTTGTGCTTACCGCTGGCCACTTTTTCGACATTTTTCCTATACCAGTTTGTGCTCCTTATATCTAGTCTCCATTACATAAATAAGTTTGAAACTGAAACCGGACCGGACATTTTGCATACTCTAACCTAACCTAATACACAAAACAACCTACTAATACCATTATCAAAGAGTACACCATCTAGATGGTGTACTCTTTGATATTACTAGCTGCGAGATGACAAATAGTGTCAGGTAAGTATAGGTTCCGCTAGAGCCAGCTGAGCTTCTTCCACAGAATACCTCGATGAGGTATTCTGTGCTTCTTCTATGAAAATTTTTAGTTCCGTCACTCTCCGCTGTGGTGAGGCTGGCATTTTGCTTATTATGTCAGCTGTCGGAATCGGAATATAAATTTCATGCTATCGTTCACCTTTTAATTAAACCAATAAAACAAGTGGATAAGTAATGGCGTAGTGGCGAATAAAAATTCATAACGAAAATATCTCACGCTTCTAACAAAACTTGAACTTTCTTTCACTTTGCATATAACTTTTTTGAAACACACTATATATTGTAAATTATTTCCTTTGTATTTTGTAATAAGTGTATTATATTGTATATTAAAGATTATTTACCATACATATTTAACATCTTTGATACTTTCCTACATCTGTAATCTCCTGTACATTGAAATTAAATACTTTCTTGTAATGGAATAAATATGGAAACAAAAAATGTATCATGTCAACACAGGACTGCAGCTCAAAACTGGTAAAATAGTTAGACTAAGTTAAACTATTATAATAGTCAGTTTTCAAGGTAGTCCCCAACCATAATACTGCATTTAAAAACATTGTAGAGTTATAAAAAGCCTTAGAAAAAAATGCCATGCATTTTTAGCTGCAGCCCTAGGTATTCGACATGTTTTTTGGCAAATAAAAATAGTAGGTGAAGTAAAGAATTACAAACTCTAGGGAGAGATATGATTTACTGTCATAAAAATTACAAGGTAGCTTACAGAATTTTGCCACTGGGTGGTAAGTTATTTCCAAAAGAAATGCTTTTTTTAATCTTAGGTACTTATTGAATGTATTTGCCACTTTTAATTCTCAAGGTGGACTCTCCTTATCACTTAGTGGATCTTGTTGAATTGTCTATTGGGGCATTTAACTCGTGGAATAGAGTTGGGATTGAAATAAAACACATTCACTTCAACATCTATAACTATAATTTTATTTTTAAAATTAATATCACAATAATAAAAAAGTCTAAAACGGCAATAACTAATATACAGTAATTTAACCATATTTTTCAACAAGTCTAATAATAATATTTAATATAAATAAAATTTATCAAGCTCAGTGAATTTTTTTCCATTCAATTTTACCCTAAAAAATTTCAATATATTATTTAAAGCTGGAATAAAATTATTACGAATAGATATAAATTAGATTCGGTTGTTCTAAATAATTTAATGACGTGTAATAGTTTTTATTTTGTATATGCCATATTTCGATTAATTGACTAGAAATCGTCACAATCAGTCTAGTTAATAAATGCATCTTTATTTAAATGGAACGTTACATCGATAAATATCTCACAAATTAAGCGTGCACAACAATTGTTGTCCCGTAGTGGTTATCAATTTATGTATTTGATTCGCGTGCATGGTTTCCTTGCATACAATAACGTAAGGTTCGTAATTTTGGATTTCTTTTAAAATATCCGAATCGTCATCGGACATTACGGTTTCAGATTTATATAAATCGGTGACTTTTTGATTGGACGATTCTTGGTTATTGGTACTGAAACGTTGGGGGAACACGAGTATTAGTTGATCCAGAGACATGTTTGAAGCTACGTACGTTAGAATATCTGAAAAAAAAATGGATTAACAGGATCAACAATTGCGTAGAAATAAAAAAGAGTGACCACAGGGTAGAGGATGGACAAAAAATGTATCATACCTTTCAAAATTTTCTTATGAAAGAAACACACTCGTTTCAATTTCTCGTTTTGGGCTAGCTTCAAAATGCGTCGTTGAACGGTCGCTATTAAAAATTTCCATTCGTCCGTTCTAACGAATCTATCCTGTAAACAAATAAATTCAATATTAATGTATTTACAAGCAATTACTCAAGTTAAAATCAGGTAAATATGGTGAATGAATTAAGTTATTAATACGTGAACGCAACTCTTGGCAATAGCGCGTGCGCGGTAAGAACTTTTTTGACACATTTAGATTCGTTCAGACACATTTAAGGCATTTTTTCTTGACAAACTCTTTTAAAACTAGTTCAAAACGAAAAATGTCAGTTGTCATAATATCAGTGAGAAATGCATAGACAAAATTAAAAAATACGGATTGAAGCATAGGTGGTATACGGCATAACGTTTCTGCGCAACTACCCGCGCATAGAGTCGCTGCGGTCGCGAGAACTACAAGACTTTTTACATAAGGGAAATGGAATAAAATAGTTTAAGATATTATAAATTACATTTCATTTCAATATTTATCCTTTAATATCGATAAACATTAGGAAATATCCTAGTATATATTAACTTTTAAGTGATTAAAAATGAAAATATACAAAATCAATCATACATTGGCTGGTGTGAATCTAGCTTCTGCTTGTCAAAGTCAAAGTGTCAACAAAATGGTGAGTAGGATTATTTTACTTATAGATTTATTTAGGATTTTAGTTCTAAAAAAGTAAATAAAAGTAAGTGAACCTTCAAAATATCATCAACAAATATGACTCGTCATAAATGTATTGCAAAATATTGTGATAGTCAATATTATTGGCCACTTCGTAGTAAAAATAAAACATTTTTCAAACTTCCATCTGATATTAATCAAAGTAAACAGTGGTTCATAATTTTAGGATTTCCTTCTAAATCCAAGGATCAAAGTTTGTGTAAAGATCATTTTGATAATAATGCATTTAAAGGTTCATTATGCAAAATACTTATTAGATTTGTTTTACTTTTACAAGAGAACTAGTTAACAAAAATAATTCTTTTTATTTGTAGCTTAAGGTACTGCATTTTATTTATTTTGTTTCAGACCTGTTTCTGTCTGGAGAATCTACTTTCCAACTACTTTTTATTGAAATTTTTGCAGTTTTTGTGAAATAATGTGCAATTTGATGTGATATTGGATTAACTTTCCTAAATATAATGTAAGTAGTAAAAGTATGTCCTTTTGCGATTAATTATATATAAATGTTTCATAAATTGATAATATACTTAGATGTAGATTATTTGTCATGTTATTATGTGCAGTTTAATTAAAAATTTAAATTTGTGTTGATTTCTCTCTTATCCAAACAATATGTTCTGAAATTGTTTATTAATTATAGTCATTTCATTTAAAAAAAATGAAATATAATCTTTTTTGTAATGAAATTATTATATATAATAAACAATTTTTAGACAAAATCTAAACTAACCAATTTAAATATCCCGCCTTCAAAAATTAGTTCCAACACCCCTTCGTGGTGCGCTTCGATCAACGTGATACCAACTGTTACTGCAGGGTTGACAATTCTCATTATATTATATTTCTCTATGGAGAAATGCATGGAAGTAACAATTGACAGTTAGAAACGATTCTAAAACAGTTTGTCAAGAAAAAATGCCTTTAGATTCGTTCAACGTAAACCTCCTTTTTTCCATGCTTTCCGTAAACGTAAGTTTTATTGAGCCGAGGTATATAAACGATTGAAGTGTCACTTAACTTGTTTGTTACAGATTGGTTCTAGTACGAATCAAAAACTATCAGTAATTGTTATGTGCATGCGCAGTTACGACGAGAATCCGTGACAACTGACAAATGACTGGCTTTCAATATGTAATAAAACTTTATGTAAACGTATTGGGTATGATAAAATGAGTGTACGTATTGCCTTAGGTGTCTAGTAATTGTCTTATACTGACCTTGCCAAACTGTAGAAGACACTGAGGACAATTATCGATCAATAATAAAACGGCGTCGTTCGTTAACATCGATATAGACTGCAAACTTACGTTCCCTCTTAAATTCTCATTAACCGACAAATAACCATTCACCTGAGAAAAAAAAATAAGGAATTTAAAGAGCGAGTTAATATTTTACTACATAGACTTACTTCTGTTAAAACTTGTTTAGGTACGACTTGACTACAAAGTAAAGCTTGTAATTTTCTCAAAATGATATCGGCTTCTTCATTCATTGAACTTTGTTTCTTAACCGGGTAATTTTCTATACAAGCCTCGTATAATTTGGAATTTATTTCGATTTGAAATGGGGGCATCTTATCCAAATATTCCCAACGCAAACTCGAAAATAAATAGCAGTCTTTGGGCTTCTTTTCTTGTTCTTCGAAATAGGTTTTGTTTATTCTGTTGTAGCCCAATTTTTCTTGATGTCGATCTTTTTTCGTATCGTCGTTTTCGTCTTCGAATATGTCCTTTTCGTCGTTTCTGTTGAAATATAAATAAAAAAATTATCAATTTCCCCTCATATTTTTTTATAAAGCCCGTTTGTAATTATCAATTATTTAGTACAAGTTTTAGTAAATTTTTTAGGATTCTAAACTTAGGATACTTAAAAATTGACAAGAAAAAAATGTGTTTGCAACACACCATGTTTTAGTCACTTATTTAGGTTGTGATTATGCGCGCTGAGCAGTATGATTTTGTTAGTAACCTGTCACTTTTCAGATTTTAGCAAAGAATTTGAATTTTTTAATTTATATTTTGTAACTCTGTTGCAATAGTTTCATAAGCAGAATTCCTCATGTGCTTATTTTTATATTGAGAACTTTCAACTATGTAAAGGCAAGGGCTTTCTTTATATAGTTCAATAAGTCGAAGTACTTGATCATGACACCACATTTTTGATAATTTTAAAATAGCTTCTCCCTCAATAAACGATATATATAATCCAATATAACTGAATAAACAATAAACTATGGTTATTTAGCAGAACCAGTGTCACCACAATCATGAAAAATAAAAAAATCAATAACCTTAAAATAAAGTTTACACTATGTTTGCCCCAAGTTGTCATTTAATTGATAGAAAATAGGACTGGTTCTATAAATATTTTCTATCAATTAAAATTGAACAAAAATAGGACAAGTTTCGTCAATTTCAAAATTGGCTGAAAAATTGATGATAAATGTGTATGCATCTATCATTTATTTAGGATCCTAAAAAATTGACTAAAACTTGTACTAAATCATTGATAATTACAAACGGGCATAAGATGGAATATTATTGCTTACTTCAAACTGTTTCCGTCTTTGTTGCTTTCGTCTTTGATTTGTAAAATTTGTAGCTGCGAAAGATACGATCTTACCAGAAGTTTCATCGCTTCGCTGGCTCCTCGTTCGTAAATGATTTTACTCAAATCCACATTTTCCGGCTTCGAAAAATACTTTTCAAAGTAAGTTTCCAAAGTCTTTTGAAGTAACATACTTGCCGAATTGCTATCGCTTCCTATACTCGATGGTAAATATTCCAAAAATACCTAGAAAATATGTGGAATCGTCGCAAATTCATCAGAATAAACAATAACGAATGATTTGGTAAGAATAACAACAATATTTCACATTACTTTGGAAATACCCTGTATAGAATGAAAATATAAACAAAAATCCGATCACTACATCAACTCCTTTAAAAAATTTCATCGCGCGCCAATGGTAAATGGAAATTTCAACAAATTTCATCTTATGTCAATGGTAGGTAGGAATTTTTCCAATAGATGCAACACTATATATGCTTCATTGTTAATAGTGTTGCATAAAACCGAAACAAATAACGAAATGTATTGTGTGTTGTATAGAACAGTGACGATGACGAAAAATCTATGAAGTACTCAACGCGCTTAAAGAATTCGTACCTTGAAGAGTTCATTCAAAGTGATAAATTAAGTGGAATCGTCGGAAATGATTTACGAATGCATCAAAATAGACAATGACGAATAATTTGGTAAGAATAACAACAATATTTCACATTACTTTGGAAATACCTAGTATAGGATGAAACTATAAACAAAAACCCGATCACTACATTAACCCCTTTAAAAAATTTCATCGCGCGCCAATGGTAAATGGAAATTTTCACAAATTTTATCTTAATGGTAGGTAGAAATTTTTCTAATAGATGCAACACTATATACGCTTCATTGTTAATAGTGTTGCATAACCAAAAGTATTGTTGCGTAAAGCCAAAGCAAATAGCGAAAGGTATTGTGTGTTGTATAGAACAGTGACGATGACGAAAAATGTATGAACTACCCAACGCGCTTCATGAATTCGTACCTAGATGAAAGAAATTTTAACAAATTTCATCTTATGTCAATGGTAGGTAGGAATTTTTCTAATAGATGCAACAATATATATGCTTCATAGTTAAAAGTGTTGCATAACCAAAAGTATTGGATTGCATAAAATCGAAACTAATAAAAAATGTATTGTGTGTTGTATAGAACAGTGACGATGACGAAAAATCTATGAAAGAATTCTTACCTTGATGAGTTTATTTAAAGTGATAACTTTCTTTTCCATCATGAGATTTACCAAAAGCGACGAAAGTAATTCGGGACAAATGGTGATCAGCAAAATGGTCAATTCGGAAAACGTAGTAACGCCTCTGTTTTTATTCTGCGGTGTAAACGTACTTTCGAAAAGTAGCTCGTAATTGTCCAGAATTAGCAGACACAAATTATCACGGGTTATCTTGTCCAGGTGCTTTTGTGCCATATCGGGATTGCATTTTTGTATGTAGAGTAGAGTGAGAGCCAAATGTTTTTCTGCAGGTTTTGAAAAATTCCTAAAAAATGAATAAATAAATAAATGAATTGTTTTTATAATTTTTTATGTAAATTTTTTGTGAAATCAAACCAAAATGAGGATTTTAGCAAATATTTAATGTCTCTATGTTATTTATTGATTACTAATGAAACTGTGAAGAATTGTATCATTCTGTATTAATGATTGTCAATTTGAAGGACACGTACTGAAAGCCTTGAACAAGTTGCGGTCAAAAATGTCTACCAGACCTGACCACTTACCTTATATTATTATTAAAGATTATGGATAATACCCTTGACAATCATTATTAATATTTATATCACAGTATTATTACTTACTCCGATATTTTTTCTGTCAAAATCAGAATTAGCTTATCAGTTGAATATTCCCTGAAAATTTTACTCTTTAAAATTAAATTAGGAAGATCTTCATAGCCGTGATGTTCCAATAAATCTAAAATTGTTTCGGAAAAGTTTTGTTTGGAATTTGATCCGAAAATTTTGTCTGCATCAGGTCCGGCCTTGATGTCTAATAAAGTTTTCTTTAAATAATACATTAATCCTTTGGTAAACTGAAAAATTTTTGTTAAAAATATAACAATTTTTGTTCGATAGTATTTACGTGATTTCCGGATTGTTCTTGTATTTTTTTAACGCGTTTTAATACTTCCGCCGGTATTATTCTAGCCATTTTATAATATGGCACGGCTAGAATGTAATCGGTTTCATTGTTACTCCTAAAAAAATAAACACTACAATAGAGGAGTTCAGTCTAAGGTCAGTGTGGCCAACAAAAAATGGTTTTTTTTCTGACAAGAATGACAGTTAACGAATAATTTGGTAAGAATAACAACAATATTCCACATTACTTTGGAAATACCCTGTATAGGATGAAAATATAAACAAAAATCCGATCTCTACATTAACCCCTTTGAAAAATTTCATCGCACGCCAATGGTAAATGGAAATTTTCACAAATTTCATCTTATGTCAATGGTAGGTAGGAATTTTTCTAATAGATGCAACACTATATGCTTCATAGTTAATAGTGTTGCATAACCAAAAGTGTTGCTTAAAACCGAAATGAATAACGAAATGTATTGTGTGTTGTGTTGAACAGTGAAGATGACGAAAAATCTATTACTACAAGAATTCGTACCTTGATGAGTTTATTTAAAGTGATAAAGGTCTACTTCAAAACATAAGATTTTTGCATGGTTTTTATCATTGCGAACATCTATATTGCTTTATTAAAATAATTAATACACCCCCGAAGCGTATATCTTGAAATTTAATATGACTTTTTAGCTGAATACTCAACATATCAGTGGCCAATAATTCTAGGAACTTTTAGCATGTAACCATTTCATTTTTGTTATTCAGTCAATAGCTCTGTCAAATGTCAGTGAAAAAAGTAATTAGAAGAATAGAGATACAGCTAATTAGAAATGCTACAATATCTAATCGAAAATGGACATACACAATCAAACGAATATCAACAAAAATAAATATGACATTTGACATAAATAGTGACTGAATAACTAGTGACATGCCAAGAGTTCCTGATATGTTGAGTATTCAGCTGAAAAGTCAAATTAAATTTCAAGATTTATTGATTATTTTAATTAAGCAATATAAAAGTTCACAATAATAAAAAATATGCAAAATCTTATGTTTTGAACGGTAGACCCTGTCATTCTTGTGAAAGAAACCCACTTTTTGTTGGCCATACTAACCTTAGACTGAACTCCACTATTAATAACTTGCTCTTATAAAATTATATCCAAAAAAAATTAATCTGTACAATAAATTAGATAATTAGATTCATTTTTTTTTATTAATTAATATTGAACTGTACTTACATAACGTAGTGATCTCCAAGAAGTGCACAAGAAATACGATACGTCTCCACTATATCATCTTTATTAAATATTCTTGAATTCACTAATTTAACATTATCATCAGTCATTTGCCATTTTTTTAATAATAATACCACTCGAAGTATCATATGGGCTTCACTCATTAGATGACAATATGTCTGTACTGAAGTGAATCTAATTAAATATAAAATTAGTAATTTATACGCTTTGAAAATTTATTTAAATACCTATGAACGTTAGCAACAATAGATATATCATTAAAAATCATTTTTGGTGACGGTAGTTCCAAGTTATACAATGTAAGGAATGAAGCATTTGAACTACTATTCGAACTGGCTGAATGAGCAGGTGACGTCTCCGAATTAGCTAATAACACCATATGATTCTCAGTTAGTAGAATTTGTTCTACTCCCAAAAATGGTCTTAAACCAACCAGACATATCGAATCGCTAACTTGAGGGCAAGCCTAGAATAAAAATTATCAAATGCCACACACGTTTAAAAGAGATTCCTAATTAATTGAAAAAACTTTACCACATTGATATTATCGACAATTTCGAAATTTCTACACATCTGATGACCATATCGTAGAGTATAAGATTCTAAGCCAGTTTCTGTTAAAGCGTGCAAAAAATAGTCTTCCATAACCAATTTAAAAACTGGAGCTGTGAATGGATACACTGCAAGACAATTGTCCTGATCAAGAGACTTTTCTAAAAAATAATACATATAAAGTTGTTTTGGACTCTTAGTAGCAGACAGATACTTGCAAAACTCATTTGTATTGGGCGGAGTAGAATTCAATGAGACCTCTGGAAAAAAAACTTTTAATTGTCGCAACGAGTAAAACAGTTCGTTTTGCATTGTTTTTGTATTACATGCAAGTCAACGTAATTACCGTAAATTCGTACTTTATTTGTTTAATTTTGTGTCATTGACAAGTAAAATTGTGTTTTTCTATCCAACTCAACTGTCATCATTTCTGAGGTTATGTTATTCTATTTTTTGTTTTCATTGCACTTTTATGAAAGTGTCACTTATGGTCAGCATTTAAAACTGTCTGTCCCTCATTTATACACCTAGAAGAAGGCTTAGCATTTACAAATTCAAATAAACTTTGAATAGTCAGTGTATGCCTAATCCATAGTTACAAAAACAAAGAGAAAATAAGTTGGTATTAAAGATTTAAAATATTACTCAATACAAACGCACCTTTCCTGTAACTTTTGTAGATATGACTATATCAAAAATAAAATAAAAATACGAAATCAGACCTAAACTTGTTTTATTTTTGACAAATATCAACCATACCTATTACTCCAAAAATAAAATTATTAGGCGTCAAAATTTAGTTTAACAACACAAAATACTAAAGCACATCAAAGAAAAAGCAAAAGTTTCACAAAACACACACTGAAAATAACTAAAACAGCAGAATAAAACCACTTAAATATCAAACTAAGATGACATTGACATTTCGTAGCGCCATCTATTGAATTCTACTTTTCCCAATAGTAACCTTATCAATCTGACAGCATTGAGTGTACTTACCATTGTTGTCAAAATGGTAGAGATATCCTTCTTGTTGTGTAGCAATAATACAAACAACGCTATTTAAACATTGATCAAAATCGCTACACAACAACTTCTTTCCCGACGAATTTGCTTTGCCATTAAGACATTGTTCGATGTAGATGGGTTTTAAAATGAAGCTTTTGAATTCTTCTGTTACTTGTCTTTGGGCACTTTCTATTAATATCGGCATGAGTCTTAATTGTATCAAATTTTCAATTTTATATTGTACATTTTTATTCTAAAATATCATATTTCTCACATATAATTAATAAAAGGGTGTAAAGAAGTGACAAGTAAATACTTACATCTAAAATACCGTTTTGTCTAATTGCTGCTAGTATATCTCCATCACTGAATGTAAAAGGGCTGCTCTTGTGAATTATACTATTTTCTTTGACAATCATTGGTAGGTTAACAGTCATTTTTTCTTTGTTATTCAACATTTCTTCTCTAAGAATGTTTTTATAATCAATTGGACCACCAGTATTAGAATCTGAAAGTATTTTTAAATCAAAAAATTATTATTCAAACTACTATTTTTATTCATGTAGATACTTACAAGCAAAACTAAAGTCATTATTAGACAAATTCATATTACTGACTTCCCTTCCTAGAGTTTCACACACTTTAAACAAATGGAAAGTATCCTTGCTCATACAAGCAATGTAATTTTCGCAAAATGCTACATGATGAGGACTGAATGACAGTTCAATCAACAATGGAGTTTCCTCAAAATCCACAAACTTCATTTTAGAAATATCATGAGTCTTAATATGGAATGTGTAAATGTTTATAATATTTTCTGAAAGAATTAATAAGTTCCCAGATATCTACAAAAATAAATCAATTGATAGGAACACCACAACAAAGTTTATATTCAACTATCTATTTGATGTAATAAGAGATTTACCTGGCAACATTCCACAAAATTTGGATTTCTTTTTACAGGAACCTCAATCATCTCTAGACTTCCAAGTTCTGTTTGGTTTGTAGTAGGTGTTACTCGGCCAGCAATCCTAGCCCTCATTGGTTGAACCATACCACACTCAGAGGATCCTAAACTAATACCGCTACTTGTCATTTTTGATTGTTGTAATGTAGCAATGCTATCCCAGTTGATATAAATACGAACAAAATTTATTTCTTTGTTTTGGCGATTGAATTTGGTTTCAAGAGTGGCTACATAATCTCCTAGAAATTAAATGATTGGAATAATTTTCAGATTGTGCGATTAGAATCAAAATATTTCCATATAACATTTCAACAAAAATGTTTACTTACCATTTAGACAGTGAACAATTTGAATTACCTCATCTACTGTGGGAAAAGAGAATATAACTTCAGATTCATTACTGAGATCTCTAACTTCAACACAATTATTCATTAATGCTGAAAGCAGGCGATTTGGGGGTGCAACTGTACATGCAGTGGGTTGTTCAACAACTTGGATATGCTGGTTAGCAAAATGATGTACTGATATCACACGTACCATTGTGTAACTACTACTTTTTATTATGGATGAAGTAGTTCTAAATTTGTTTAATACACTTTTTGTGTAATTAATTCTTTTGTAGAGTGGGTGTGGAATACGATCCAAATTCAGGTAGTAGTTCTATTTTACATGTTGACGTAATTAAAAGGTGTGTTTCATAGAAATTCATTAACTTTAATTGATTATAGGAGAGTCAACTGGTCAACAGAGTATTTATTGATCAAACCAGAGACAACCATTTCTAATCACACTAAACATATTAAAATACATTTATAACATTGTGGAATCGTCATTATCTATAGATCAAGAAAATGTTTTAAATGTGAATGTAAGTTCAATGTGTGTTGGGTGAATATTCTCACTTTTTTTAAAAATATAAATATTTTTTTATCCCAATTTAAAACTAAACTGTCAACGGTCAATGTAATGATTGTAATGTCAAATCAAATATCAAATCCATCAGTTGTCAAGATGTAGTTTTTTATCTATGGTCAAGATGTTATGGCAAGGCCACCTATAGGTGGCCTTGTGTTATGGTACAAAGCTGGCGCCCTCAGAATCCACACCATAGACAAAATAAAAATATATTTCTCTATGATCCACAGAATCCAATATTTGTTTAAAAATTAGCTCCTTGTTAAAGTTATTATTTAAGTAATTGCTAAAAAATTAACTTCATTTTATTATCAAACCCATGCTAAGCAGATTATTAACTTCCACTAGAGTATCTTGTGAAAATATATAATTACGAAATTTGGCAAGACCGCTCAAGTCTCAAATGTATCATGCAAACAACACTGTGGGGAAGTAATCTAAAGTAATCAATGAAGGTGTGTTAATCAAAGTAGAATACCTAATTTATTTGGAATCAGAATGATGTGTGAAAATTTATTCCATTAGTTGCTGTGCGGACAATTAAATCGTTTTAAACATTCTCATCCTCATCGTATTGTTAACATTTTAAAAATGAAATCTATCTAGTCGTATAAGTTAAATTGGTGGTTATAAAAAAATTAACTGTCAAAATGAGTAGCAGCCAGGGTCTCTCAAAGCTAAAAAAGAAACATTTTCGAGTAAAACATCAAAAAGTAAAGCTATTCAGGGCTAACGAACCATTTCTGTCTGTATTTATGTGGGGTATCAATCATACAGTAAGTTTTTGTTTATCTATTAACCACTCTTCATTTCTAATGTTTATTATTTTTTTAGATTAATGAACTGATGCACGTTACCATTCCGGTAATGCTGTTACCAGACGATTTTAGAGCTTATTCCAAAATTAAAATCGACAATCATCTATTTAACAAGTAAAATTATATTAATATCTTTTATCTAACCAGAGTAACTTAATCATAATCTATTTTTAGGGAAAACATGCCCTCTCATTTCAAAGTCAAAGAATACTGTCCTATGGTGTTTAGGAACATCAGAGAGAGATTTGGAATTGATGATCTTGATTATAAAGAGTCATTAACAAGGTAATTTATTTGTGCTCCTAGAGTGTTTTCATTGAACTCTTCAAAGTATTTAAATTTTTGTTTTCTTGAAATGTATCTAATCTAATGTGTCTAACCCTCCTTATCTAGTTAATTTTGATTCCAGTTAATCAATTACACTTCATAAGTAGAATTTTGCAAATAAACAGGATCATAAAGATAATTTATTTAAATTTAGTTTATTACTCATAAGCAGAATATAAATAAACTTGAATTTCTATTAAAATTGGTAATTCTACTCATAAAATGTTACAACTTGTATTATTTTTGTTTTATTGTGATAAATTATGTAAAGTTATGTTTAATAACATTAAAACTTGAAATTTATTATGCAAGGAATAGCGAATAATGTGAAAAAGAAAATGTACTATTCTATAAAGCATTCAATCTAATATCAATAACAAATATTATTCATAAAAAGTGATAAATATTAATTTTTACTACAATGGTGTGTATACAATGTATGTGGTCAACTTATCTGTACAAAGTCTCTTTTATGCAGTGGTATAACCATGAATGGTGACAGTGCGTTGAATCCCCCTTCAAGATATTAATTGATTTTTTTATATAAATGTCAAAATTACATTTTATTTTAGATCTCAACCTTTACCAGATGATTCTTCAGGTAAAAGTGGAGCCAAATTTTACTTGAGTTATGATAAAATTTTTATAATTAAAACACTCACTTCTGAAGAAGTAGAAAGGATGCATTCATTTTTGAAGACGTATCATCCAGTAAGTATTTTTCACAAAAAAATCAGAAATGCAGAGATAAGGGAACTAATTATATTTTCTTTTAGTATATTGTAGAAAGGCATGGTAAAACTCTACTCCCTCAATACCTTGGAATGTATCGTCTAACAGTAGATAATGTTGAACATTACATAGTCGTAAGTAGAAACGTGTTTTCAAATCACCTCAGCACGCATAGGAAGTTTGATTTGAAGGGTTCCACAGTGGATCGAGAAGCGTCAGAAAAAGAAAGAGAAAAGGAATTGCCGACCTTGAAAGACAACGATTTTGTTAATGAACAAATGAAGGTTAGATAAAAAAAATGCTACTTTATTATAATATAATGATATATTTTTTCTAATTAGGTGACAATAGGAGAAGAAGCTAAGGCAAAACTGATGGAAACTCTAACTGCAGATGTTGAATTTCTTACTAAACTGCATTTAATGGATTATAGTCTGCTCTTAGGTAATTTGTTCAGTTTTCTTTATTCTATTTTGAAATTTGGGTAATTAACATGAAAAAAAATTATTTAGTGTTTCTAGAAAACAAGACAAATTTAATATTTTCATAATTATAGGAATACATGAAGTGGAAAGAGGAGAACAAGAACTCCAAAGGCAGCGCGAACTAGAAGCAGAAAATCCTCAAGAATCCGACGAAAGCGAAAGCGGTTCTGGCCTAGAAAATCGAACGATGGGAATAACGACACCACCCGATTCACCTAACGCTTTTGGACATTACCTTCATCGCGAACACAGTCTCCAATACGAAGGTAAATTTAATAAAATTTACCAGTATTTAGACTTAGTGACAGGTAAGCTCGAAATCAAATATTTAATATTAGAGAGGCGCTTTGGTAGAGCTTATCGTCGTGTCGCTAATCTAAGCTTGTCCAATCAATCTAGTGTAGGAAATAATTTAATTTACATGTTCTGTTATAATTTAACAAAATAAATACACAATTTATTTTGTTATAACTCCTACATCAGATTGAAAATAATACTCTGTATTTGTTGGATGTTCTGCTTTATTTTTGTAAATAAACTTTTTAGTTAATTGGGTGTTAAATCAAATCTATATCGTGACTTATTTTCAGTTTTGTTTTGTTGATGATTTTCAATGTTGCAGAAATACTTTTAAAGCAAATTAAAAAAAAAATTAAATTATCAAAATATAGTTTCTAATATCATTTGATTAGTCTTCCGTCTAAACTGGTATATAATCTGATAACAGCTTAAGCCATGTATACAGGGTGACTCAAAAATGTTCTACTATTGGGAAAAGTAGAATTCGACAGATAGCGCTACGAAATGTCAATGTCATCTTAGCAACGAGTAAAACAAATCAGCCGCCGTATAAGCCCTTTGATATTGAAGTGGTTTTATTTTGCTGTTTTAGTTATTTTCAGTCTGTGTTTTGTGAAAATTTTGCTTTTTCTTTGATTGTGCTTTAGTAGTTTGTGTTGTTGAACTAAATTTTGACTCAATATTTTAAATTTGGAGTAATAGGTATGGTTGATATTTGTCAAGAATAAAACAAGTTTAGGTCTGATTTCGTTTTTTTATTTTATTTTTGATATAGTGATATCTACAAAAGTTACAGGGGAGGTACGTTTGTATTGAGTAATATCTTAAATCATTAATACCGACTTATCACAAAGTATAAACTGACTATTCAAAGTTTATTTGAATTTGTAAATGCTGAGCCTTCTTCTAGGTGCATAAATGAGGCACAGATAGTTTTAAATGCTGGCCATATATTTTTGCATGGTACCTATAGAGGAAATGTGACACTTTCATAAAAGTGCAATGAAAACAAAAAATAGAATAACATAACCTCTTCCATAATATCTCTGACTATATAAGAATATAAAGTCAGAAATGATGACAGTTGAGTTGAATAAAAAAACACAGTTTTAAGCTTGTCACTGACACAAAATTAAACAAATAAAGTACGAATTTACGGTAATTACGTTGACTTGCATATAATAATAAAGCAATGCAAACCGAATTGTTTTACTCGTTGCGACAATTACAATTTTCTCCGCCAGAGGTCTCATTGAATTCTACTCCGCCCAATACTGTAACCCAATCACAAAAAAGCCACGCGTTTTGACATTTCCATAAGGTATACATTATTGCAAGGGTATACCTATCAACCTACTACACACTGAGAAAACTGTCGAAATAACTTACTCTGAGATAAAATGAGAACAAGATGTCGCTTCTTTTTGAGTGGGGTATTCTGTGGCATAACCTTATTTTTATATAAAACCACCAGGAGGTTTTGTGTTTGTTAAACATAATACAGAGGTAAGAAATAAAGGAAGACAACTTATATTTTGTTTTTAAAGTAGACACACAATTGACAATAGTTAAAACAATTGTAGTACTGAAAATAAGTTCTATAGTAAATAAACTTTGGCTATAGACACATTTAATAAAATGAAACTCAAATACTCTTTCACATTACAATTTTTAATGATAAAACTGAGTCATCTTTGTACTTTTTAGGTTCATTCAAATTGTTCAAAGTATATCCGTACCTCAAACCGAAACGTAAACATATAAGGCTACAAGGTATATAAATTTGAGTGCAAAAGTTTTTCCTTTTTTTTTAAACTTCCTTTGATATTTGATAATTTATTATTAACTATTTGAATCATCCTCAGCTTTCAATTGAGCTTTGATATTTTTTAATACAGAAAATTCAAAGTTGCTACTAAAAAAAATGAACTTTATATGGGATAAATGTATAACCAATTTGGCATTTTTAAGACCGTGGGGAAGCAACATTTGACTCGTTTTGTATTGTCAATAGTTTGAAGTTTTCTTTGTGATTTTGTTTGTTTGACAATTTATGTATTCATAACTATTGGAACATAAGCTTTGGGCTAAAATGCCTATAATCATCATGCTTGCTTAGAATACTTTTGCAAATTATTTAAAAAGTCAATATTGTACTGATTCTGTCATTTTATTGTCTATGTTGCTTTGGGTAAAGTAGGCAACCCACTTCACTTGCAGAACTTGTCTATTTTGTATCGGATTAAATTTGACATTTTGTTGATCATCTCACATGGTTTTCATTAAATTATTTACTTTAATTTGTATAAATTGCAAAGTTTCCTATAAGTTAGCATCTTTCAATGCTTCGTTGCGTCTTGTGCTTGATTTTTACTTGAACAAAATTTTGAAATTCCAATTTTTGTGCACATTTATTAGAAGTAACCGCATGCGCTGATTGCTTTTTCCAGGTGGAATCATACCAGAATTGGACATATACGCCATTCCCTCGTCAGAAGTAGCACCGGTTAAAGAAATCTATTTCATTGCCATAATCGACGTTCTAACTCACTATGGCGTCAAAAAACAAGCGGCGAAAGCCGCAAAGACGGTAAAATATGGATCGAACGTCGATGGAATTAGTACCTGTGATCCGGAACAGTACGCCAGAAGGTTTATTGATTTCATGTGTAAAGCCATTGAGTAAAGGTGGATTTTTGAGTGTTTTTTTTAACCTAACCTTATGGATTGGTGGGATAAATCTTAATATCTAGTTTGTTCAGCCATCCTTTGTCGTTATGTCATAATCTGTGACGTATTCTGCTATTTTACGTTTGTCTTGTATTAGTTGAATGATATTTTACACTTAACCTCAAAATCATAATCAATGACATTTCGTTGAATGGATGAGTTGTATACAAGGGGAATTGCTGCCAACATAACGAACAAAAAATACTGAAAAAGGTTAGTCGCATAAGGAAGTGGTTTTTCCAATCAAGGTTTAGTTTTTCTTATATGTTTTGAGTCCCTTTACCACCCATGTTGTACCCGAAAAGTTTGGAGTTTTACCCGAGAAGTTTGCAGTTTAGCTTGGGGAATTTTATATCTTACAGTTGACGATCAACTAATGACAGCTGTCAGGTACAGCATGGGTGGTAAAGAGACTCAAAACAAAAAAAAACTGATTGGAAAAACCACTTCTTCATGCAACTAACCATTTTTTCAGTATTTTTTTGTTCGTCATGCTGGCAGCAATTCCCCTTGTATAGAACTCGTCCATTGGTTACAGAATATGACAACTGAACTGTCAAGAGTAAGAAATAAAATTTACGTCGATATTAGTTAAGAAATACGTTAATGAGGTCAAAGGAGGCAAAGGATGGTTGAACAAACTCTACATAAAATGCACTTTTGCTTCTTGGATATTCTATTTAAGAGAATATTTGGATTATTTTTTAATTGATTAATAAGAGAAAAGTCTGTTCATATTTATAGTGAAGTGACTACCCTTTTACATCTGTTTAATGTTAAATTCCTTTCTGAGGTACCTTATGTGTCGAACCCTGTTTTATCCAAAGAAATATAACTTTTCTGATCACTTAATTTCCATTACCATAGTCATTCCTGAACATATAACATTGTTTGTTTACATTAACCCTTTAATAAGTTCTTTAGTCACTTCAGTAAAAATATGTGTGTGTAGAATACATTTTGAGTGAGATTAAGATTTAACCCAACGCCAGTTCGACTGGGTCGTGCAATTTGCCTTTACAGAGAGAGGTTATGAGTCTGAGAGTGCGAAAATTCGAACTGACCACACCAGGAATAATTATATTTCATTATATAAACAGTTTTAAACAGTCAACATTTTCCTGTAGCAAGTAAAATTTAAAATATGGTCGGTGTTATTTCTAGTCTGTTGGAATGTTCTATCTATTAATAAAACCCTTATCTGGATGGGAAATTTTTTGTTAGTTGTTTGTATATCATTTCAGTTATGCTTTAAATTTAGCGTTAAGGTGAGTTTCGACTTTGTTATTAAAAATTTTCAAAAAATGTTGCTTGTTGCCCTTAATAAAAAAGAGATAAGTATAATTGAGTCTTCATCTAACCATAATTGAAGTAGTTTTATTTGGAATTTTCTCTGTTTTAGCCACCTATATCTAAAAATTTCTTAGACTTGCTCTGGCTACCATCTACTTATTTAGAGGGTGTCCATTTTAGTACTCCTCTCCTTCAAGAACCGAAAATGGTATGAAACCCAGACATATTGATATTAAAAAGTGAAGGAATTCATATGTCAACCCAAAATATAAAACCTTTCTATTCAACATGCTTATTAAAGGGCCTTTTGAACTACTGATCAATGAGATCTATTTAACATCTTCCTTTTTTGCTAACTTTCCATCATATAATACCTTTCTATTCAACATGCTTTTTAAAGGGTCTTTTGAACTACTGATCAATGAGATCTATTCAACATCTTCGTATTTTGCTACCTTTCCACCATATAAAAACTTTCTATTCAACATGCTTATTAAAGGGTCTTTTGAACTACTGATCAATAAGATTTGGTATATTTTTCTAATTCTGCCATCGACTATTTGCTTTTGGTATAGTTGTGGACTTATTTACGAATCTCTTTTAAAACATTGAAAATATTTAGGAGGTTAACAAATAATTTTCGAAAAAGAAAGTACAGGGACAACCTAAGTGATTGTAAGATTATAGAGCAATTATAATTTTACCGAAATTCTAATAAAATCAATGTTGCTAATGCATATACATTTATTATAGTGTTTAAAAATAAAATAAATTAAAAACTAACTTCCAATATTGTATAAATCTATGTATAGGTAATGAGTATGACGTAGACGTTTAAATATTTGTGAATTGTGGTGGAATGAACTCGGTCTATCTGTAACATTTTTAAAATTTATCTGTAACATAAATATATTAGTCCTTTTTAATGAACACTCGGTAAAATCTATATAGGAATTATATTTTTCTTGTGTAGTTGTAATTTTTCAACAATTACTTACAATATGATTCCTATAATATTGTTATTACCGAAGGTTTGAGCGGATGCTCCAGAAAAATATAATTTGTAGATTTTATACCTACTTTTGGGAGTTTTTGGTTGGCAACCCGACTTTTTTATGGACTCTAAGTTGTAAAAACTATATTGTAAATATAATACGTTTCGGTTTTTGTCTTGTATATATTTATATTATACATTGTGATGTATTTCTGAAGTTTAGTTTATTTTTATTTTAACAGATACACGTGTTTTCTTGCATTACATTATATCTCATTTATGTGTTGTTATCAAATATATAATTTTTTTTTATACTTTTTACTTATTAATAATATATGTTCCTCAGCTGTAGGGTAAATCCGCGAAAATATCACGTGTGGGGTAGCATTCACTACTTCTGCTTAGTTCTCAGGCCTCGTCTCATGCGCTTTATAGTTGGTAGGGTTATAAACTTCATGTGATAAACAAATTATTTGATATTTTTCAAGAAGGGGAAGAGAATATACCATGATTCATGAGATATTCACATTTTTCCTTCCCCTTCTGGAAAAAATATCAATTAATTTGTATTCCATGTGAAGTTTGTAGCCCTACCAACAACATGGGGCATGTTTGCAGCCAAATTATTTCCTTATTTCTCTCCTGAGACTATTCTGAATTTCTGTCAGGGCTATTTCGATCCATTGTTGCTTTTTTCAATATTTGCCCTACTAAAACTATATAAACTAGGTACTAATAAACAATATCTAATTCAATAAATAACATTTTAAAATAAACAGCTTTCAAACAATCACAGCTAAATATTAAGAAGTCTTCAAATTTCCGAAGCTCAGCACAATTATGATCCTGACATATTCATTGACATTTCTGTGATCGTCAGTCTTTTGTACTTTTTATAAACATTTTCTACTGTTTCAATCATTAAAATATTCTTTTGAAATAAGTACACGTTTTTAAATATATTGATCGTTTTTTTTTTATTCCTATTTCTAGCTCTTAATATCAGTATTAATAATTTACATTTTGTAAATTTGCAAATAAGTATTCTCCTTATTTGCTCATTTTCAAGTTTGGTCTTTCAATTCTGAGATATATAAAGTAAATTTGAGAAAATTGAATTCATTACCGGAATTTTTGGCCCAACTCTAATGTACCATATTGATGACATATTTAAAAAAATACCCAATCTAACTGATTTCATTCTTAATTATATTTTTCATGTGATAAAAGTTTTTAAAATGAAAAAACCTCGAAATGATACAAACATTTTCGAAAATTGATGGTTTTGTTTCAATAAAGCTTCTATAGGTAACAAATTGCAGTTTTATTTTTTCTATTGTGTATACAACTGTTCTATACCTCATTTAAAAACCAGATACAGATTCCGTCCAGTTTCACACAACACTCTCTAGTATTGACATCAGCTGATAATTTCCACAGATAAATATAATTAGTTCTGTCATCGAATCCGCTCTTATTTTATTATTTTCACTCAGTTTCGTTGAAACTGTTTCTTTATAAACTTCACTAAGCTATTGTATTGAGAATTTGCAATTATGGATTCTTCTTTTTCGAGTACCAGTACTTCGCTTAGACCGATAAAACAATGCATGGTCATTTAGGACCGTCAAAAATCAAATACATTCATCATATCTACAATAAGGATCTAAATAATCTACTCGAGACGAGAAATCGACTTATGGCTATGGGTGGCTGATTTCTTTATCAACCAAGGCATATTTAATAGATTTGGAACACGACTGTTAACTACTTTTTCGGAACACACCCTTTAGTAACTAATCTGGTAACTTTTAGTAGTGCGAGTAAGGCTTTTCAAATTACTCCTCCTGGTTATTAAATGGACTATAGCAATGGAAAACGTGTTCCAATGAAGTTAACTAACTTTTCCCCCTTCACGCACTGCTGTAAAAGACTGAACTTGTTGGGTAGATCAGGTATATAACCAGAATTCTTAGTGGTCACATGCTATGCTAAATATACTAGGAGGAGCGTTTATACTTCCTAGATAGACTTACCCCTTCACATATAATCAACTTTGTTTTGTATATTCAATGATATCTAATTTGATTTGAACACAAGACATCACCGGAACCAAACTGCTCCTGTGGATTGTTCGGTGAGGTAAGTAGGAGGCCAATAAATAAAAGCGGTTTTAATTGAAAAAATTATTTATTTTATGTACATTTTCTTTTCGATATTTTACAGAAACTTACAAACTAAGATATATAAATAAGGTATTTGTAGTTTAATTGAAATCACAAAATCACGTAACCAATATATACTAAATTGAACATTGACCAAATCCAAAACGTTTCAGACAACGTATTATTATTACACGTGAACTTAAGTTACATTCCCATTTATAAAAATATTTTTCAAAAATCCGAAATTCATACATCAGTCGAGAGTGCACTCGGTAAAAAGCGCCACGCACATAATTGGTTATGGTTTATTCAATAGCCTTTTTGGGTTTTCTGTATGTCGTTTATTTTATTTGCTATTTTGACACATATCTAACCTTAAATTTGATAAATAAAATCATCAGGATCGCATTCAGCAACAATGGAAAAGGCTATGAAATTAATAGTTACCAGTTTCTTTTTCCAACTGAAATTACTTGAGATCTATTAAAATGCTGATGTTTTCCCGTGTATTTAGGCATATTTTTGTATTATTCAAATAAATATAACAATAAGATTCATATTCACTTCTCATAAATAATAATTGACCGTAAACAACAAAGTACAGACCTGACAGGAACTGTCAGTGGGACACACTGCCAATACGAAAGGTATATCTGCATCCTATTTTAAACAAAGAAATGTCACCCGATTGATAGGTCGCGCTTGCGCTTAATCTAAACATCAACCAATCAAATTTGGGTAAGTCAATGATTAGGGTTCACGTTTGTAATACATTTAAACGGCTCATTATTGTGATATTTTGATTAGGATTAATCACAGACCTGACCTTTTTTCCATTTCTTTCGACGTAATGTGACATTAACAATCGATGACGCACACCAAAGAGGCTATTGAATGAACCATATAAAATTTGAATATAAATACACGATCAACGTTCAAACTTAATAAATACCATAATATAATATCCATTTTTTTAAATGGGTAGTGCATGGTACTTTTTATCACAAAATCTAAACATGCTTGAAAGATTTTTGCTACAATTAAATGTCCAGTAAAATTGTCCCGAACACAACCGAATGAATAAAGCTCCTTTCATCTTTTAAAGCCAAAACAATACAAGGGTCGTTCCACGTCAAATCCAATTCTTTACAGTTTTCTTTTATTTTATAACACACCAAATTTTTGTAATTTGAATGATCACTAAGGAATGTGTATAGATTGATTATAAACCTCCTTCAAATAACAACACTGTCTGATTGAATAGACAATTTAACACACACCCCAAGTTTAACAAATTGCAGATTTAAAATTGCACTAATTGATTGAGTTTAGCGTTTAGATTCGTGAAAATATTTAAGTTCATAACATTTTTCACAAAAAACTTTGGGAGAATTTAATTCGGTTGGCTTTAAAAATAAAAAAAAACAGTCCCACCAACTCATAACACGACTATGAAAAATAAAATTAACCTAACAGAGGTACATTTACTTGACTGAGGGTTGTAATGGATTATCTCTTAATCTTCAACTTTATAAACCCTGAAAGTAAAAAAAAACAATTATAATGTATTTAATATTTGATAAAAATGACAATTTGTTTTATACAGGGTGTTTGATTGGGAAAGGGCCTAACTTTACCTGTAGATGGGGATCACTTTGGTGGTTCCAAAAACCTATATTCAATGTGTCTTCTGCACTTTATAACCGAGATACAGGGTGTTTTATAAATTTATCCTATTTCTTTCGAACCTCATAACTTCCGAGTTACCCTGTATATTATTTTGAGATTTGGTACACGTGATAACCATTACCTAAAAACTCCATCAAAAGCATCTCCAAAAAGATAATGCAGGTCCGGATTAACAAAAAAATTCAAAACTCGTTTTTCCTGAAAACAACACCCTGTATTATGTATTTTTTGAAAATTGCTCTTTATAATTGGAAAGGGTATAAGAAATCGAATCTACTTATTTCCTTTTTATTTTTCCGCAGACAATTTTTCTACCAAAAATTTACCGTGAAAGTTATAATTTATGCACGTTTTGGGGGTTAACAATGGTATCGGAGAGGTTTTTTTCATTTTTTAACTTGAAATGAAATCCATTTAATACATCTAGAGAAGCATCCTAAAAATTCAATTGAGTTTGTATGTTTACGAGTACAGACCACTAAAAAATGTGATTACAGGGCCGTACTTAGAACATACTCATTCAGTATGTTTCGAATATCTCGAACACCCTGTATAAGGATATGTATCTGGAAACTATGCACTTCTACATTTAGAATAACAAGAGTAAAATACAAGAAATAAATTTATACTTCGAAAAACGGAGATTTTTATAAATTTTATAAATTGACATGAACAGAAAACAAGAAATTCTAACAACAATGTCCAAACGAAGAAAGTCCAACCTACAAAAATTGCTCAAAATGCATAGTTTCCAGATACATATCCATATACAGGGTGTTCGAGATATTCGAAACATACTGAAAGAGTATGTTCTAAGTACGGCCCTGTAATCACATTTTTTAGTGGTCTGTACTCGTAAACATACAAACTCAATTGAATTTCTAGGATGCTTCTCTAGATGCATTAAATGGGTTTCATTTCAAGCTAAAAAATAAAAAAAACCTCTCCGATTCCATTGTTGACCCCCAAAACGTGCATAAATTATAACTTTGACGGTGAATTTTTGGTAGAAAAATTGTCTGCGGAAAAATAAAAAGGAAATAAGTAGATTCGATTTTTTATACCCTTTCCAATTATAAAGAACAATTTTCAAAAAATACATATACAGGATGTTGTTTTTTAGGAAAAACGAGTTTTGAAATTTTTTGTTAAGCCGGACCTGCATTATCTTTTTGGAGATGCTTTTGATGGAGTTTTTAGGTAATGGTTATCACGTGTACCAAATCTCAAAATAATATACAGGGTAACTCGGAAGCTAGGAGGTTCGAAAGAAATAGGATAAATTTATAAAACACCCTGTATCTCGGTTATAAAGTGCAGAAGACACATTAAATATAGGTTTTTGGAACCACCAAAGTGATCCCCATCTACAGTTAAAGTTAGGCCCTTTCCCAATGAAACACCCTGTATATACATTGTAATATTTGTTTCTACAGATAATACCATGGATTATACCACTTGTTGATAAAAATTACATTCCTCACTTACTTATAGTTTAGTCTGCATATACAATATAATCTGGATCGGCTACTTCCACCTGTACATATGGTTGTTGTATCATTTGTATACTATTTGAAGTACGTTGCATGTTATTTCTAGATCTAAAATTGGACATTAAATACCAACGGTAAATAATTCATTTTTTTTTAACAAACATACTTAGCTTTGGCGTGTGTTAAAATATGACTCTTAAGATTTGTCGATTGTGCAAATTTCTTATTACAACCATCAAAAGGACAAACGTACGGTCGATCGCCCGTATGTATCCTTACGTGTGTCCTGAAAAAAAACTTGTTTAAACCTCATTATTATAATATATCAATAAATCATTACCTTAAATTAAAATCTAAACTGAACCTCTTGCCACACCCTTCGAATGTGCACTGGAAGGGTTTTTCACCTGTATGTACCAATTGATGTCTTTTGAGTTTACTTGATTCTACGAAAGCTTTTCCACATTCAGCACATACATGTACACGAGGACCATGTGTGTGTAAGTGTTTCCTCATTGCTGAATTATCTCTAAACATTTTGCTACAACCCTTGTGTGGACAAGCTGGAATACAAACAAATATTCAGTAAAGTATACAATAAAAAAAGAGATAAAAAGTAGTTACCTATCGTTCGATCCGAATTATCTTGATTTGGTCTTCGAACTCTCGGACTTTTTAGACCAGGTCTTGCAAACTCAGCTAACTGTTTCGGATCTGAAAGATCCAATCCTGGTATTCCATCAACAGGAATTTTTTTACCAGTCATGTATTCAGTGTAATCTGGATCTGGTTCGGGGTTTGAGCCTTCATCTACAGAAATTATAATTTAATATCAATATATCTGATTAGGATAAAAAATAATAATCAGTGACATATTCTCCTCAGCTGTATGAATTATATTGATATTATATGTTAAGCTAAGAATTTGTTCATTATTTTACCAACTTACTTGGAAAATATTATGTAGTAGGTATATATGAATCAAATAAACAATTTAGTGTGATAAACAGAAATTTTTGTAAGTAAGTGGATATAATTTTATTTATTTTCTCAAATACCCTGAGATAACCCATAATTTGATCAGCAATTCTACAAAAATATGTTATCAATTCGGCAATTCCTTAAGAAAACTCACAACTTGCATGAATCTAACTTAAATTTTGGTTACTATAGAAACAATAGTTAATGTCCACACTAAAATAATATACAATGCCCTCTACTGACTAGGACCATTAATTTGACACATACTTTTCAAGGAAATTATACAGCTTATTACATTCATTATACCTTATTGTTGACTCAAGTTTTAAACAAACATATTTTCCATATGTTTGACATATTGTGTGTATCAACTATCAGGGCCAACTTTGTAAGCACAAGCACACACAATAAATCAAAATTAGTTCTCGAATTCATATTATAATATTTCAGCAAATACCACATAAATGTTTTAAATAAAAATATGAACTTTTTATAGTTTTAAAAACGTAATATTTGATATTTGTTATTTAAATTGAAGCATGGATTAAAAATGTTTCCCAGCATCCGCCATACTTGTCCACCATCACAATTTTCATCGGCCATTTAAAAGTATGGCAGATTCTAGTTTACTTATAGAGATGGCTGCTGCAAATCAAAACAAACGTGAAATTTTGCGAGTTTATCATATTGTTCAAATACGAGCATGCAGTTAATTAAAACAATTCAATTGAGTGATTAAACAGTGACCTTGAAGTTCCAAATCAATCGAGAGGTGGAAAATTTCTTGACGAAGTGCCGAATTTACTATATACCTAGTAATTATTATGAAACTTACCGTCACTAGCACCTGATGCCCACATAGTTACAGAAAATTCGCCTTCCATTGTTTTTATTTGAACCTGTTTTTGTTCCCATTTTCGGGGTTTTGTTTCAACATGCATATCACTGAGCAAAATTTCGTTTTCGCGTCGAGAAAGAACGGCACGGTTTTTTACATTCTTTTTTCGTTTAGAGGGTCCGGGTGAAGATTCAACGTATAAATCAGACGAGTCTGGCACTGGTACATCGTACAAATTTAAAGGATCACCGGAATCGTCTATAATTTCTTCCTGAGCCTCTAAAATAATGTCTCTGCCGAGATCTCTACCTTCTAAAGATTGCATTGACATCATATGTTCTCCGCATTCTACAATAGTTTCACAACTATCAGTCATATCTACGGGAATAGCTTCGATTTCAACGCATTCTTGTATGTCCGGTTGAATTTCCACTTCGCACATGATATTTTGATGGTCCGCCATGACAATGGCTGCTATTTTGTTTATAAAAGATGGTCGAACAAATATGGCCACTCACAACACAACAATGGCGGACAACGAAACTGTTTATTACGAGCCAACTGCGTCCTAACGAAAATCTAGTTGTCGAAAATGAAATGAGTAACGACATACTAAACAAGCAGCTATCACTGTCGCTTCCACTGATGCACAGCCAGTAATGCAATTTCCGAATGTTCATTCTACATTTAAAATATTTTGTGGTTACTGCCATCTATGAGTAAATAGATGATACTTTACAATATTTGGTACATTGAGATGATTAATTGGAAGAAAACATCAAAATTGTAATTTATTTATAGCACTGGATAATACAGGTTGCATTAGTTTTTGGAAGGCAACTGCAAATTTTTAATAGTTGAATATCAAGCAAATACTTTTAAATTCTGTTTTACAATTTATTAAAAACATAAAATAAGATACATTTGAGTGATAGGTAGTCTCATATCACAAAAACTATATAAATAATATAGAATATTAAAAAAAAGTTTAATGGTGATGTCCCACAGACAGTACTAATGGAAATAGACACCCTAAGATCAGAAATAATAAATCCAACTTTTTTAATCGCGTACTTGACGTCGAAATTTTTGAATTTTCAACTTGTGGAAGCTTATCATAACCTGTACCTTGAGTTATGTCCGCTAAAACGTGAACGGTAGCTACATATAAAAATGTCCCTGCTGAAAATAACATGGCTATACCTAAAAACAAATTGTATGAGGCATCATATAAAACGTTCTATGACAAGCAAGGGTGACAGACATATTTTGATTTACATTTACCTGTTGCATTCATTGAACTAAGTGTTTCTTTCTGTTTCTGTCCTATTCCAAAAAAGGTTAAGCATGTTAACACAGGAGCAGCCAATGAAAATATCAATAAATGTTTACGTATCCTTTGTCTGAAAAAAAAAACTTGTTAATTTAGCAATTTCAGTTTAGTTCATTGGCATAAGTGACCTGTAATGACTGTTTGACTTACCTTTCCATACCTTCATGCAAAAGGAAAGTCACAAGACCAAAGGCAGCTGGTGCTTTGTGCAACATAATTGCTAAAAATACAATTATTTCTACATCTGCATGACTAGTAGTAGCTGCAGCCCCAAGTGCAATGCCATCAGCAGCTGCATGGACCACTAAACCAATAGTGGCTGTACTGTTTCGTTCAGATGGAATTAAATTTTCATTTTTACTCTGGGATATCTGTAAGCAAGAATATTTAAAAAAATGTGTACCTAACTACATATATATTTTGGTATGATAGTTCAAATATTACTAATTATCTTCTAGTTCGTTGTTATATAATTGATAATTTATAAAATTAAATGTACCTACAGTAAAGCAATTGTTAAGCTGTTTAAATATTTATTTGCATGTAATTCTTTTTAAATAAAAAAAGAAAGAATGAGTTTTTGAGGGAAATAAAAATATTTCAACATACCTGGTCAACTAATAACATAAAAATAAAACCTAGAACCAAACTGATACCAATTGCAGATAGAGGATCTCTATGCTCTTCAGTGTCAGGTTCAAGGGAAGTATGATGATGGGAATTATTTGGCAGTAGTGATCTAACTCCTTCAGGAATAATAACCGCCAAAGCAGCTCCAACCAACAGACCTGCTCCAAATACTGTAATCTTTTTCAATTTATCCTAAAAACAAGGTTGAATTAGTTGGAAATGGTAGATATCTATAAGTATTTTAAAATTTAGATGAATAGGAATTTACTTACTTACCTCTGAAAATGTGAAAAATAGTGGTATGGATCCTGCTACAAATGATCCAACCAACATAACAAAAGCTAATGTTAGTAACACAGATGTTTCTTCCATGATTTCACTTAAGTATTGTTGAACTACTTGTAATTCAAATTTCAACTTATTGTTTAAACATTATTCACAAAGGGTACCTAGAATATGCTTACGTTTCACAACATAATAATTCAACAAACATTAATTTTATTTAAAAAGTAAATATAAACTGTAAATTTACACGTATTTAAAAAAATTAAAATACTTTCAAATTGTCATATACACACATATTTGACTTGACACATTTCAATTTTATGGTTATGCGATCTGCCAGAGATACCATAGACAAATAATCTCTTACCATCTGTCATGACCAGTGACCTCAAAATGTCTTCGTAATTACCAGTAGGTTATCTGTGGTAATTATAAGTTTTCAATATATTTTAGGTCATAGATTACCGACGTAGGTCACATGGAATATAATCATATCTGATGACATCTATCTATATATGAGATTAATGGAATTAAAAAAAATTACACATTTTTATTTTGGTTGGACGTTTTACGGCAGTTCGCGAAAATATGTTTATTATTTACAATCATATGACAATAATAATATGTCAAAAACTGTGTGACCCTGACTTCAGATGTCTTACCAAAATGTATACAGAAAGTATAAAAATAAATGAAATATAAAATGAACTTACAAACATTGTTTCAAGATTTTAATCCAAGGTAGATTACTATGCAAAAACTATATTAAAATTAATCATTACGTAACTTAATATATTAATTATAAATTCTTTTGCAGCAAGTTTGTTGTACACAGTTGCCTTTTGGTATTTACGATTTTATTTGCTTTAAAATTAGATAGTTACGTATCTTGGTCATTTTGGACTGTTTTCACTCCAATTTGGGTATGGAAAGTTTTAGTTATAGCTGGTGCAACAGTAGGAAGCTATGTCTGGTGGAGATATCCACATTTCAGGTAAACAAACCACCAAGAGATCTTGTTTACTTATATAACAGTGCAGTAGCAGTTGTGTATAATTTCTTGTAATAGCACTCAAAAGGTATATTTGATTTTTTTTAGACTAGAAGGTGAAGCCTATGTTCATTATAAGTCAATGTTAATATCCTTAGCATTGCATTTGATATTGTTAATGTTTGAGTTATTAGTTTGTGACAAACTAGAGTCATCAAGACATTTATGGATTTTGGTATTTATTCCTTTGATTTTTATATCAATTGTCAGTATAGCAGTCTGTATTTGGTCTGTGAAACATGACAGATCATTTGAGGTGAGCCATTTATTATTAAAAATTATAGAATGAATTATATAACCATTATTTACTTTTAGCTTGAGCTCTTCTGTGCGGTCAATGTGTTACAATTTATTTTTCTTGCCTTAAGATTGGATGGATTTATATCCTGGTCTTGGGAAGTAGTTTTTGTTCCACTGTGGATTGTTATGTGTCTTTCACTGGTAAATAAAAACTAACCTATAATACCTTGTAATTATTTGAACTTTAAATGCATTTTAGGTTGGCGTTTTATACACCATAATTTTTGCTGCCATCTTATTGAGGACTCCAGAAGTTAGTGCCCAACAAAGAAGAAGTAGTGTTCATTCTGCTGTAGGCTACACATTTCTGGTGATACCGATTCTAGTTTTCCAAGTTAGTATTAACAGAAATACTGCATACCCTTAACCCTTTTGTTTTTCCAGTCATTGTAAAAACTTTCATGTTTATTTTGTAGGTTCTGTTAGCAGACAAACTTGATGATGATATTCGTTTATCTTATACAGCAGTTGTTAGCCCTCTTTTTATATCTTTTATAACACTTATATTAATGTCTTTCAGTGCCAAAGGTGGAAATAAATGTAAGTACTTTTTATATTGGGTTTCATAAATACTTTTTTTTGTTATTTTCAAACTTCCTCCTGTAGTATTTATTCTTTTTATCGAAACATAATAGCTATATGTTATATTTATAGTTTGTGTATTTCAGGGTGGTTTGGTATGAGAAAAGATTTTTGTTCCTTTGTACTAGGTGCTTGTCCATTATTACAAGAATATGCGAATATAGCTTACCATAGCGAGCGACGCACAAACGGTGTAGAATTGGAGCCTCAACTTGATGTTAAGGAAAAAATTGTAAAAAGGGCCGATTTGATGAAGCCGATTGTACCTATTATTTCTATAGAGATACCAGACTGAATGTATGTAATTTTAGAATAGAATTTTGTTAAAATTTATCAATTCCTTGATTGAAATCAAAATGTTGCATCAAAATAGAGTTGGAAGTTTTATGAAAATCCTTGTTTTCTCATTGTAAATATTTTTAAAATAATTTCATTATGTATATGTTTTTAAATATAATATTTTTTGTCGACTAAAATTACAAAAAGAATAAGTTTAATAATACTTTCATGCAAAATACATGTTTTTCTTTGTTTTAAATGTAGTCTCTATTTCCGTATTAAAAAATGCGAAGTTGTGCATAATATTGAGGACAAATTTCGAACAAATGTGGAAGGATTATTTCTTGATTAGTCCTGTTGAATGTTTTTTTTTTCTATTGATAAAATAGTTCGTAGAAAATATGGTGTTATTAAGGATTGTCACCAGTTGGAGGAGAACATCTCAGAGATTTTTTTAATTAATGATACAGGATTCCGTAATACAGATAAAAGAAGAACAAGTGAGAACGATTTTATAAATGTTACCAAACATGCATACTTTGAATTTAAAATAACTGAGTCGTTGCATACCTTGGGAAGTTTCAAACATAATCAGGACTTTTAGTATTTGACCACCGTAAAAATGCCTTGTCATCAAAAAAATATCAATTTCTGAATGTTCTGCACACTGGAGCCGCCACTATATATTATTGCATACTTGAGCTTTTGTGATCTCCACATTATTGGTAAAAAACTTCATACTTTTTTGATAATTTTTATTAGTTGTTCGTTGTTGTTAGAGGTTGTGCCAATTTATTAAGTTTACATGAAATTTTTGAGTATTTTGTACTTATTTTAGTGTTTGTAATAAAATAATTATTTAAGTTACAGTCTCATCTTTTAGCCTTTTTAAATTCAAAAGATTTTAACATTTAAACACCCTTATAGTTTCTAGGAACAATATTTAATCTTTTCTTAACCCTAAATAAATACATTTTATACAATATTTACTCATTCAAAGAACTTGCGTAGCAACACTATTTGTAAAGTATATAAAAGCACCAGTTAGATTGATGAACGTTGCACCAAGGAAAACAGACATCCACTTTCCGTTAGAATAAGTTACTAAACTAGCAGTAACTGGTCCACACAAAATACCTGGTATAGTTGCAATAGTATTACTTATCGCAAAAGTAGTGCCTGCATAATTAGGAGCTATGTCCACATGGTTACTCAAGTGCCCCGCTGAATTACTAGCTGATAATCCCATTGATATACTGACAAGAATAAGTGCAAATGCCAAATGGTCAACTACACAGAAAATGGCTAAGAATAATGCTGGTCCAATCAATCCTATGCTCGTCATGAGCCTACGTACATTCAAAATGGACCAGTTTTTATTTCCCAGAAGTCCATCAGCTACATGTCCACTTATCACACCAAATATGGAATTTATAATATAAGGTACAGCTGTCAAACTTAAACTATGAGCATTTCCACCTAAATAACGGGACAAATATGTCGGTAGCCATTGCATAATAATGTAAGAAGACCAATTCATGGCAAAATGAGCTGTGTATATAGCCCATAGTGGTTTGCTAAAAATAAAATCGGCCCATCTAATTGTATGAGAAATAACCTTTGGCATATGTAAAGGTAGAGAGTCTTCTGCATTGTATGCATCTTCTGGATAAAAACAGTACCAAAGGAGGATCCAAAGGAATCCCAGTGAACCAAACCAATAAAAGCATGCCTCCCAAGATAAATGTGGACACACTACTGAGGCAACTGTTTGACCCACAGATCCAGAAGCCAGTAGGTAGGAAAATGCTCTTGATCTTTCTTCCACTGGTATGTTATGAGCAAATAAATGGAATATGGTTGGTAGACCTAAAAAATACATTATTCATTCAATTATACTACTCTGCCCCCACTTTGGAAGATGTATATTTCCAAAAATAAGCAAAAAGTAATGAACCCCAAAAATCTTGACCAAAACACTATCACAACTGTTAAAAATAGTCTTCTTCATGTTAAAATTATGTAGAAATCACTATATATGAAATTTAGAACTTACCTAATCCTTCTGCAAATCCAAGTATAATCCTACAAGCTAAAAGGGATATTATACTCCCTGCTAAAAATGGGGTCATAAAGGTTGCAATGCTCCAAAGTAACACACTGCATATCAATACATTTTTAGCACCTACTTGTGTAGCCCAGAAACTACCTAAAATTAATGTGTGTTTGTATGAAGATCGGTACTTGAAATGTACCTTGTAGATATTTACCCACCTAGTAACTGACTGGTAAAATAACCAAATGCAAATGCTGACAAGATCCATCCTTGAGTATGTAGAGTCCAGTGAAAAATATCAGTCATTTGAACCATTGCTATGGGCATTATCACTCTATCGGCGCTATTGATGAAATTTGCCAAACTGCATAGTGCTACTATCCTCGAAGTTCTTGTTAGTCCACGTATTCTCACCATATTAATTTTTTATTGGAATTATCTTTGTGTCGAATGGAGCAAAACTAATATGCTTTTAATAAATCACTAAATAATTTTGTTTTTGTATGATAATTTTTAAAATATATCATTTTAAATCACTGCACTGCTGGCATTCCAAAGAATTTTACTTATATTTCACTTTGTCAACAATTATTTAAATGACATTTTCACAGAACTGAAAATAAGATGTCACACTGATTTGACAATAATTTAGGCGATTTCTTACGATGCTCTATAGTGCAGTCTTTGTTGTAATTGCTTCAGTTACCCTCATATGAGTAGTTCTAATGGTCCTTGCCACAGATACCTACTTCTATATAGACCACCCAGTCAAGGCCTTGCACCCAGTAATCAATATAATGAAAATAAAACAGCTGAGGCCTGAGAGTGGTAACAGGAAGAAGAAAATGTGAGGACTGCTAACTGATTATTGCATTTCATTTTTCAAATATTATTGGAATATAATAATGGAGGTGGAAGCTGGCGAATACCTATTAGATTGAACTGTAAAGTATCAATCATTAACAACCAATTATCATAATTGCCTTACTTTAGTGAGTTAATAGTGGCCTGTTATCACTAGGCTAAACATTTTAAATGTAAACAGGAAGTATTTGTAATGAATTTTGATGGAAGATTATTCATTGATATATTGGAATTACATATACAATTAATGGAAAAGTTTAATACAATATAAACAAATGGCATTATAATGTACTTGTCAATCAAAGAAAGTTCATTTTTTATCCACTTTCAGAAAACCAGATGTATTTGAAAAATATTTAGCATTTGCTTCATTCACTTTAACTTCAGCAGCTTGAGGGTTCACAATTTCTAATCCTTGTAAGGGTGTAAAAGCTACACTTGATGCAGTTCCTGATATTTGCTTCTTGACAGTAGTACTTCCACCCCAAATTTGTTGCTTTTGTAAATTCTTTTGCAACGTTTTTGAAATTCTAACTTTAGTTTTTTCGTCAACTTGAGGTAATCTTATTCTGCCTGTACCCGCTTTACCAATTGTACCCCTAGTATAACCTAAATCCTCTTGATAAGCATCATCTTCTATGTCAGCAAAATTCATTCTATTTGCATGTTTTCTAAATTCTGTTAAAGCATATCTTTCTTTCATTTTTCTCACTCTTTTACCCCCCCTTTTCTTTTTTGACTGGTCTATGGGTTTTGGCAAAGGTTTGATGAATTTAACAGGTGGTGGTTCCTGTAATTTATCCAATTTTCTTTCAATTTCATCTCTCAGTTGTCTACCAATATGTCCATCTGTACTTTCATGACACGCATCCACCCTTGCTGCCAAGGTACATTTAGTTGACACTAATCTTGCTGCTTTTCTTCTTAAATCAGGAGGTGTATTTTGTACCATATCTGAATAATAAACAAATCCTGTATGGGGCAGCATAGTAGTTTGTGAAAAACCTGATGGAGATTTTTTTTGTTGTCCCAGAAGCAACACATTACAAGCAGGTATTTTGGACAGTCTAGTTAGACCACCTGCTACTCCCATTATTTTAGCAGCTACAGATGCTCCTAAAATTACTGAAATGTTTGGAGCTATAAAAGCCATCCTACTTTCTACATATTCAAAAATTCTCAACTTGAAATTGTTCAATTCCATTGCCATATCACAAGCTTCAGCAATTTGCTCTTTCTCAAATTTTGATAATAAAGAGCCTTGAGTTGTGGATGCAGTTACAGATACAACCATAATAGTAGCTTGTGTTAAAAACTGCTGCAATATTTCATTGTTTTTAGCTTGATCAAGATCATTTCCAAGTTCTTTGACAGTTCTTAAATATTCCAAAGGACTCACTACTAAAGATTCTAATTCCGGAAATCGTTTTTGGTATTTATCACGCACAAATTTATGAACAGCTACTATTTCATTATCAATATCTTGAGCTAAATTATTTGCTTCAACTATTAACTGATATTCTGGATCTGTTTCAACGGGACCTATTACATCTCCAGCCTTTCGAATTTTTAAACCAAAATTTTCTATTTGATTTATAATATTTTGTAACTTTTCAGAATCCCTTAACTTACAAATTTCTCTAACTGAATTTATTTGGGTAGTATCTTGTTGCATAAGTAAATCTTTAAGATCCGGTTTTTCTTCGGTTTCTTCCAATTCTGGTTCTTCCTCCATGGGCACATCATCTTGATCATTTTCTTCAAGATCTGCTAGTAACTCGTCAGCTAGCGACATTTTCAACAATAAACATAAACGATATAATGTTATATTATCTACGAATTCTACGATACCTAAACGTTTTGGTGTTTTGGATATTTGGATACAAATATAAAATGTATAGGTTATATTCTTCTTCGTTTTCTTTATGTTTGGTAGCTTGGTACTAACAAGTCATTCAATCAATCATGTTTCAGCCAAGAATGATCAACAAATTTTAATAATCCCTTGGTTATATTTTTAATATGATAACAAAAAATACAATACAATCGCAATTAAATGTGTATTACTTATTTCGATAATTTTTGTATTTGTGCTTGTTTTTCTTGTCAGAAATGACACGTCGTCAGGAATATGTGTGAGAAGTGTTCGAATTGTCACTGTCAAGTCCTCAAGTCAGCAGCAGTTGTCAATGCCGATTTGCCATGATACATAATCAAGAATTTGGGTAAATATTTATGTTTTCTTTCTGGAATTAAACGTAAAACAAAGATATTTTTTATCAATCACGTTTGAAAGGAACTTTAATGATTAACTGGACTACTGGAGTCATTTTCACAAGTCTTATCACGTCTTTACTTATGAGTAATAGTATTGCCATATGTGATAAATACATTCTCAGAACTTTAAATATTATGTAAAAAGTGCAATTTCTTTTTGATTATTTTGAAAATGTGTACTGTTACTCTATTAAATGACTTACACAATTATAATGGGTACTTTTATATAATATAATTAAAACGATTGTAAATCTTGACGTCTAGAAATTATTACAAAATATTGCTATTAATTGTATGAAATTCTGGTTTATGTAAAATTAATCATTACTTTTTCATTTAATGAATACAGTGCAACTTGAAATTACCTGCATTGTTAATATTGAATTGTCAATTTATTTGAACAATAACTATTAATAGTCTTTATCAGTATCTATCTGGCATAGTGTTGATATAATCTTTCTTTGTCTTGACACATGATGCAATTTGGCAGAAGATTGTAGGGGATTTAATAGTTTCTTCTGTATAGAATTATACTATAATGGACAACCTGTATACCTATTGAATAGAATAGATATAAGACAACTGAAGGTCCACATTAAATGTATATATTTTAAGCAATACTATTTTTGAAAATTTTCTATTTTATTGCACAACATTTAATTCAAAAGAATCATTTCTGGATGGTAAAGCCCCACTACTTTTATTCAGTGTATATAAAAGAGGTGTACCTAATTCCCCATTTTATTTTCAGTGTAATCAGTGCACAAGAAACGGTTTGAAATTTTAGCATGTTATTACTAAATCCAACCACATACTGTGTGATAGAGATATTCATAACATAAATATATATTATATAAATTTTTTTTGGAAAACGTTTTTATAAAACGGCATATTATGAGTGACAATAGGGAGACTTTGAGCTCCTTTGTGGAAAAACAAGATCGTTCATCTGAATATGATAAAATTTTGGGAAGAAAAGTTTTAGTTGCTCCCACAGAGGAACAATACGAATTGTTATTAAAGAAATTGAGACAACAGTTGGGAGAAGGAAGAGGAGAAGTTATTTTAGAAGTAAGTGTAGCTTAATTTTTTCTGCTGGAAACTTGAAAATCTAAATTATTACTTTTGTTCAGATTGGTAGATCAGATGATGGTAACGATAATGGATTGTTAGATGATGAATTAGATGCTGCAGTCGCCACCCTCCAATCACTAGCAAATACATTAGAATGCAGTTGTGTGAAACTTAGGGAACGAAAAGAAGCTCGTGGTGTGGTTGTACAATATTTACTTAGAAGAGTACTTGATCAAACAGGTAAGTAGACTTTATATCCTAATTTTCCAACTAATTTTTTTAATTTGATTAGATTTTCTGGAAATACGAGTAGCTGTTGTTGGTAATGTTGATGCTGGAAAATCAACATTATTAGGTGTTCTGACACATGGGGAGCTGGATAATGGCAGAGGACATGCTAGGCAGAGGCTGTTCAGGCACAAACATGAAATGGAATCCGGTAGAACCAGCTCTGTAGGAAATGACATCTTGGGATTTGACGAAGAAGGTAAAAAAAATTAGTTGGGGGTTTGATTGTGAGCTGTTCTTATCTATTTGGTGATTTTCTAGGTAACATCGTAAACAAACCAGAGCATGGGTCTCTGGATTGGGTGAAAATTTGCGAAAAAAGTTCCAAAGTAATAACATTCATTGATTTGGCTGGACACGAAAAGTACTTAAAAACCACCGTCTTTGGAATGACTGGACATGCACCGGATTTCGGAATGTTGATGGTAATTTAATATTTTTTTGTTAAAAAATAAATTTGTTGAAAATTTTGTAGGTGGGCGCTAATGCGGGAATAATCGGTATGACAAAAGAACATTTGGGTTTAGCATTGGCCCTTTCAGTACCTGTGTTTGTGGTAGTCACAAAAATTGACATGTGTCCCTCTAATGTTCTTCAAGATAACCTCAAGATGCTGGTGAGAATACTGAAATCTCCTGGATGTCGAAAGGTACCAGTTATGGTAAAAACGTCAGACGATGTCGTGTTAAGCGCTACAAATTTTGTGAGTGAACGGTAAGACACTATTTCTTTTTTTTTTTTGTTTTTGTAATATTTTTGTTTCAGATTATGTCCCATCTTTCAAGTCTCCAATGTATCAGGAGAGAATTTGTTTTTGTTGAAAACTTTTCTTAATTTACTAACAACCAGGATGGAATACCATGAAAACGAACCAGCCGAATTTCAAATTGATGATACCTATTCTGTACCTGTGAGTGTAACTTATTATAAATTTACAAATTTCTGCTAAACTCTGTGTATAATTGAGAGCTGTGCTTCAACAGTTCGGCTAGCACAGCCCCGGTTGTTAGTATTGATAATAAAGAGCCTTGAGTTGTGGATGCAGTTACAGATACAACCATAATAGTAGCTTTAGTTAAAAACGGTTGCAATATTTCATTATTTTTAGCTTGATCAAGAACATTTCCAAGTTCTTTGTCAGTTCGTAAATATTCGAAAGGACTCACTACTAAAGATTCTAATTCCGGAAATCGTTTTTGGTATTTATCACGCACAAATTTATGAACAGCCACTATTTCATTATCAATATCTTGAGCTAAATTATTTGCTTCAACTATTAACTGATATTCTGGATCTGTTTCAACGGGACCTATTACATCTCCAGCCTTGCGAATTTTTGAACCAAAATTTTCTATTTGATTTATAATATTTTGTAACTTTTCAGAATCCCTCAACTTACAAATTTCTTTAACTGAATTTATTTGGGTAGTATCTTGTTGCATAAGTAAATCTTTAAGATCCGGTTTTTCTTCGGTTTCTTCCAATTCTGGTTCTTCCTCCATGGGCACATCATCTTGATCATTTTCTTCAAGATCTGCTAGTAACTCGTCAGCTAGCGACATTTTTCAACAATAAACATGAATGATATGATGTTTGGTATAAAGTTATATTTACGTTTTGGATACAAATAACAAATACAGAATGTAGAGGTTATATTCTTCTTCGTTTTCTTCATGTTTGGTAGCTTGGTACTAATAAGTCATTCATACAATCCTGTTTCAGTCAAGAATGATTAACAAAATTGAATAATCTTCATTATATTTTTAACATGAAAATAAACATAAACGATAAAATTTTTGGTATAATGTTATATTATCTACGATATCCAAATACAAAAAGTAGAGGTTATACTCTTCTTCGTTTTCTTCGTGCTTGGTACTAATAAGTCATTCAATCAATCCTGTTTCAGCCAAGAATCATTAACAAAATTAAATAATCTCTTGGTTATATTTTTAACATGATAATAAAAAATGCAATGCAATGGCCGAATTTCAAATTGATGATACCTATTCTGTACCTGTGAGTGTAACTTATTATAAGTTTACAAATTTCTGCTCAACGCTGTGTATAACTGAGAGTGCTGTGCTTCAACAGTTCCAGTTGTTAGTATTCAAAAGTGTGTAATTATTTTGTATATTTGTAGGGAGTCGGAACAGTCGTATCGGGGACAACGCTGAAAGGAGTAATAAAACTAAACGATATATTAATGTTAGGACCTGATCCGCTGGGGAGGTTTCAACAAATAGCCGTTAAAAGTATTCACCGGAAACGAATGGCCGTTAAAGAAGTTCGAGCTGGTCAAACCGCCAGCTTTGCACTTAAAAAGGTATAATTATAATGATGCAAAGGGCTGTATTGATCTACATGTGATTTGCTTTCAGATTAAAAGATCACAAATCAGAAAAGGAATGGTAATGGTATCACCGGCTTTGAATCCACAAGCTTGTTGGGAATTTGAAGGAGAAATATTAGTTTTGCATCACCCCACTACCATTAGTTCTCGATACCAAGCAATGGGTAGCTATTTTTATTTATATATTTTCCAAAAATCCAAATACCATTGAATAGGGACTGTGGACTCCAAATACCACGCCACAGATCCCAATTTGCGTACAACGCTAATGAACAAAAGCTCACATCATCGTTGAAATTCTTTATTTCTCTCGTTGCTGTCAGCTGTCAGCTCATGAGTCATAATCGATATCTCTGCCTCCTGTCAGGAATGCACTGCGCAGTGATACGCCGGTACCACTATCATTGGTGGAAAACAAGGCGGTAAAACCGATACGACCAATCAGCCTATGGGGTTTGAATTCGAGCATGCGCAGTTCGAAATACTTGTTATATTCTAACAACCATAGTGTATTATGATGTATAGTATACTTTTACTTTTATTTCAAGTACATTATTCGTTAACAAGGTTATGACAATTTATTTTTAGTACATTGTGGAAGTATTAGACAGACCGCAAGCATCGTTAGTATGTCGAAAGATTGTCTTCGAACGGGCGACAAAGCTTTGATTCACTTTAGATTCATCAAACACCCCGAGTACGTCACGTCCGGCCAGAGGATGGTTTTCAGAGAGGTAAGACATCTTATTATTGGATGATGTGTATTTATTTTCGTTTTACAGGGACGAACGAAAGCAGTCGGTAATGTAATTAGGGTGTTATCTCATTCTACGCCCACTCATCAAGGTAATAGATTGAAACAAAGTAAACAGCAACGATACGGAAGTGGGAACCAGCAAAAACACGAAAAAAATCACGGCAAGAACGAAAACATTCAAGAGGTATGATATCGACGAAGAAAGAAACTTTTTTGTAAACAAAATTTTTAGGGTGTAGATCAAGAATTGACGGAAAACGGTGCCGAAGAAACGGTCGATAAACGAGATAGTACAACGCAAAAAACTGGATTCAAAAAAGGTCGCAGTCGACGTGGAGGTCGGGGGAAATCTAATAACAACAATCCGAACATGGGTTTAGGAAAACCTCTACCGGATGTTACCAATATCACACCTTTATCGGCGGCGAATAGAAACACCGCAGCCAAAGTGCAATAGAAATAATTTTTAAGATTTCTTCCCCATCGTTCGTTTTGTAAAACATCGATTTTGTTTTTTATCTTCAGTAAATTTTTGATTGGTTTGGTTTTTGATTAAAAATTTTATATTATTTCGAATGACATATAGTGACAAATGGTAGTGTTCACCACATTTGTGTATTGTTTGAAAATGTTGCTTTTTTTTAATGAAATATAAAATAACTTTCTTAAATGGTCTTTTTTAACACGCTTTTATTAGCTTCACTTGTATGCTTGTAACTCTCATCTGGCAGCTGCTGTGGCAACTCGCTACACCCCACTCCGTTGGGCGTATTTATATTATAGCACCGAATAATCAACAAGGATCACTCAACCCCGCCTTCCTTTACGATATTTTCATGACGTCAATCTGTGGCACCGTCGCAACTATTTTTTCGGAGTCAGACTCCTTGCATGAATTATACTTGGAGACAAAAGTTATAGCGATAATATAATTTTGTGCTGACGAAGTATTTGGTTATCTAAGTATTTCCGACAATTGAAAAGCTATAATAAAGATGCTGGATATACATGATAAATAGAGAAATTGATTTGGATAAAATCATTGAATTAACAAAGTATTCTAATTGAGTTAATATTAAATTCAACTTCGACATAAAAACGTTAAAGTCTAGATTGTTTATTTAGAATTTATTACTGCTAATTTTCTCTTTATCTCGAAACAATTTTTACTACTGTCCGCCCTCTGTTGGCGAGTCCCTATACTACCTGCTTCAGTATCACTTTAAAATTTGGCACCTTAAATTTTATTGTCAAAATCTAAAAAGTGGAAAATGAATATAGTTTTAAAAAAACTAAAAAACACGCTTTTATAATAGGATAAACTAAAAAGTAGAAAATAATTTTAATGTATAAATTAATAAACAATAAATAGTATTATTGTGGAAAAAGCGTGGGGTGCTCCGTATATCTGTTCTTAAAAAAGCACCCCACATTTTGTTCCAAAATAATACTATTTATTGTTTATTAATTTATACATTAAAATTGTTTTCTACTATTTAGTTTATCCTGTTATAAAAGCGTGTTTTTTAGTTTTTTTAACTATATTTATTTCTAAATACGATTCCTTTCTTCTTTCACGTTCTATTTTTACAAGTCTGGCAAGCTCAATTATAGTCCATTTAATAACCAGGAGGCCTTACTCACACCACTAAAAGTTACTAGACTAGTTACTAAAGGGTGTGTTCCGAAAAAGTAGTCAACAGTCGTGTTTCAAATCTATTAAATATGCCTTGGTTGATGAAGAAAACAGCCACCCATAGCCATAAGTCGATTTCTCGTCTGTTCAGTAAACTATTTAGTATTTAGATGTTTATTGTAGATATAAGATTTTATTTTATTTTTGACGGTCCTAAATGACCTTACATTGTTTTACCGGACTAAGCGAAGAGCTGGTACTCGAAGTAGAGGGATCCATAATTGCAGATATTCAATACAATTGCTTACTGAAGTTTTTAAAGGAACAGTTTCAACGAAACTGAGTGAAAATGAAATAACAAGAGCAGATACGATGACAAAACTAATTATATTTATTTGTTAGAACTATCAAAAATGGAAATTATCAGATAATGTCAATACTAGACAGTGTTGTGTGAAACTGGGTGGAATCTGACCAATCCGAGGTCTACAGAATTGCCAACTTAAATTGAAATTACTCCTCCTGGTTTTTAAATTAGGTATAGTACAACAATGAAATAAATTAGCGTATCAAGAGATTCTCTGAATCAATAAAGCTTACATTTAATTATTACAAATACTTTGTCTAACACTTACTACTACTTAGTGCAGCTACAAGTTCCTCCAATGGTTTTCTGAATATCCATCTACTATAAATACTTGAAAAATCACTAGCCATTTTCCATCAAACACCCAGGAAGAGGATTTTTTTTTAAAGTAATAACTAATTTGATAGGTTCTTTATTATTTAATTTTTCATATAAACAAAACTTCTATGCATGTAAGCAAAATGAAGGAATATTAAACTAAGTATATTCAAGCTACAAATTATAGCACACACAACGACTCTAACAGCAGGAGCTGGTATACTTTTCAAAAAAACCAAAGCTAATCTAAAGTTACTTAATCCACCAAATACAATTAAACAGAGAAAAAAGAAGGAATTGCTTTTTTCTTCGAAACACAAAAAGGATGCTAGTAAACTAAATAAATGACCATACATTGAATAGCCTATTATGGAGATGATCTTCAAGAAGCTTATTTTTGCTTGTCCCAATTTACTAATGGTATAAGAAAATGTAGGCATCAATAGAGAATACCAAAAAATAAATTCTACAGGATTAAGTTTTATCTTTACTAGTTTTAAACTATTTCCATAAGTGACCAAGCTAACTAGGCATAAAACAGCTAATAATGGTCCCAAGAGGTCAATATACACTTTATGGCTGCTTCGAATTGGAGGCATAAATGCTTTCATTATTCGAACTGCAAGTTCATAAGGTAGTATCATAAATAACTTTCCAATACTAGATTCTTTTTGAGGTTCTACTGAACCTAAATAAACATAAGTGTCGATTTCTCCAGACATAATAGAATTTTACAAATTTTGTTGATATGATCAAAGTTTTAAATATAATCCATTGTTATTCTTCTTTAATTCCATGTCACATCTAAAAATCACACCAGATCAATATTATAAACATTTCATTACCTTACATTCACAAAATTACGTGAAAATTATGTTTTTATTTCAGTTTATTTAAAGAATGATACTTCCTAAGTGGGGGCATGCATCTTATATAACATTAAAAATTTTTTTATTACTCTTAAACCGAAAGTGTGGTGTATTTAATAATACCATAAATAAATGAGGCTTTTAAAATATTCGCATCTTAAAAGCAAAGGTCTAATCTTGGTTATAGGTGGTCTGTGGTCCATATCATATGTGGTGGTCAGGGTGGTCTTCTTAGCACTTCTAGCAGCCATAGAGATAGAAGTGGGGTTTGCGTAACTAAAAAAGATAGATAGGCAACTCATTTTACATTTATCAAACCATGTTTTCTGCTTGCCATCTATTGAATTGTGTGCGCACCTATAGCGAGAACTGTAAATTTTGTTTAGCCGCGACCAGCGTCCATTTAAAATAATAAATCCCACACATATCATGGTCTACCGGTCTAATATTTATTGGTTTAAAACATTATTGGTCAGCTTGAAAGCAGTTATGGATAGTTTCACCACAAACTGCTCTCCCAATGGTAATGGTGAAAGTAGGTATATATCAATGGTATATTTACACATGAAATTAAAATATTAGGTATGTATTTCTTTATTCACTTCAATGCACTATAAGCAAAATGGATAATTATAAACTGATAGGGTGACAACCACTAATGTCGAGCAATTGTTGTGGACACTCTACTTCTTCAAAGCGAATATCAGGGTTGGAATAGCCCAACATCCATTGGAACCTAAATTTACATCCCTCCCATAATTGTTGAGGGAGATTATTACATTCCGCTTCACTGTTTACTCCACCATATTGGGCACCCCAATTTGATATGTCAACGTTCCATTGAGAAGAGCAGCCCCGTGTATAATATCTGAAATATATGAACGAAAATGTCGATAATAATTACCTACCTACAGTTAAAAATATGTATAATATCTGCTTCTATTGGGTAACTCACCCAACTCCACTACCCGGCATAGCTATGTCGAATTCATTGTGCTTTGCATTAGGATCATCATTTCCAGTATTGGTAACTTGCAGAATCATTTGTTTGCCGGCGAGCTCGTGTGGGGTGAACGTAAATTTCACGCAAGAGCAACACATATTTCTATTTGTATGAATAAATTTAGCTGCTACGAAACCTACAATAAAAAGGATATATTTAGCTTAGTGGCCTAATGGTGCGTCGGAAGTGGGTGTAATATCTGTGGTCTGATACGGAACAGAATGACGGGACGTCAAATGTCGGTAGTCAGGGAACAGCGAATGAATAAAGAGCTCAAACCACAGAACTAAAACACGTGGCAGGTGGCTGACTTTATTTTAATTTATCAATTAACTGTAACGTGCATTTATTATGGTATCATTATTTTCATACTATACTCAAGCGATAGTGCATTGACTTTGACGCTAACCTTGACCTAACAAATCCGAGGAAACTAAACCAAATGCTTACCAAGAGCTAAAGAGTTATTGATAGCACGTTGCGATTGGGCAGTACAAACATACGAGGCTCCGTTATCTGCACATCCAGATTGAGTTTCAGGATCCTGCTTATCGACACCATTATTTTTGCATGATTTTACAGGAGTTTTATAATTGACATTTCCTGGCCAAGCACAAGTTGGTTTACAACAATCCCAGTAACGAGTAGTTGTACCAGTACCACTTAATCCTCCAGGAATCGTTTTAATAACGATGTTCTCATCGTTGTATGCTTCTGCCGAAACATCTGTAAAAATATTAAGTAATACTGTGAGATTAGTAACAATCATGCAATTATTGATAAGAAAAGATATACTTTTAAATACTTACAAACGAAAAACAATAAAACAGTTCCCAAAGCGACCATCATTTTGATATTATTACACTTTAAATTATGTCATTTGACATAAATACCTACTCGTGCTCAATTTAAATACCTACAAAATAAAATACTTGAAGATATGCTTATTATGATGATAAAGAAAAAAAATTAAATTAAGTTATATTACGGATAATTTATGCAGAGACTGCTCCATCGTGGGGCATGCGACAAGATGTCTGAATATGGTTTTTGTATAAAAATATTGATATACGTTCCCCAGTCCCTTTGACACGTCTTTGTATCAGTCAATCCACTTGGGTATTACGAACTCTTTCTATGAGGTATCTATAGGCCCGTGAAGAAGTCATATAGTCTTTTTTCCTATCTAAAATGAGTTCACCTACGATGTCATTGAGGGATATGTGCCCAGATCTGGTTCCTTTCCATAGCCATCTCTTGTCTCTAATAAGTTAATGGTCTCTTGAGGATCTTTTGAGAGTATCTTGAGAGTTTTGCACATTTGGAGGCCTGTTCTATTTCTTCACAGTATTTCCTCCATATCATTCTCGCTCCAGGATTCTCAAAGTTTGTTTTTATTACGTCACCAGTAGAAATTGAGAATTATCTATGATTGGGAACAATAGACAACTTCACGTTTAAACTAGTGACGTATCTGTATTATGTTGCATAATTTCAGTGAATTTTTATTTCCATTTTTTTTGATGATGGAAAATATAAAATAACCTATTTGCCACTTAACATAAAACATATGCAGCTAAAATTTGAAGTTGAATAACCTATTAGGGGATGGGTTGAATTAAAAGCTTATTGTTTTTAAAAAATATTTAATTTATTCTTCATGGGTGCGATATAGGAGAACAGCCGCTTATAGCCAGTAATTCTTTAGGACATTCCACTTCTTGAAAGCTAACATCAGGATTCGAATATCCCAGCATCCACTTGAATCTAAAAGCGCACCGTTCCCAAAGTGGTTGGGGAAGTTTGTAGCATTCAGCCTCGCTATTAACACCGCCATATTGATCCCCCCAGTTTGTTACATCAGTATCCCATTGGGTAGTACAACCTTCCGTATAATAACCTACCCCACTTCCAGGCATAGCGATGTCGAATAAGTTGGTTTCAGTTTCTGGTGCATTTCCGGTGTTTGTTACTTGTACTAGCATTTGTTTTCCAGCTAATTCGTTTGGATGGAAAGTGAATAATACACAGGAGCAGCACATGTTTCTAGTAGTACCATGAAAACGAGCAGCTACATATCCTACAAATTAATTTAAAATAGTAATTTTGATTTAAATGGTTTAAGTAATATATACGCTTAGAATAACTATTCTAATCTACTTTAAATGGCGGTGCTAAATGTCAACTTAGCCACAACATTTTAGAAAATAATTTGGAAGCAGCATATAGCCCACGTTGGGCGCCAATTTGTGTAGCGCTAGGAATGGTAGAGTTTATACAACAGCCTTTTTGGTGTGCGTCATCGTTTGTGACGTATAACCGGGTTTTCGGTATGTCGTTTATTTTATTTGCTATTTTAACACATATCTAACCTTAAATTTGATAAATAAAATCATCAGTAACGCATTCAGCAAAATTCCAAAAGGCTATGAAATTAATAGTTACCAGCTGATGTTTTTCCGTGTATCTATGCATATTTTTGTATTATTCAAACAAATATAACAATAAGATTCATATTCCCTTTTCATAAATAATAATTGACCGTGAACAGCAAAGTACAGACCTGACAAGCACTGTCAGTGGGACAGTAGAAAAAGATGTAAGACACATTGCATATACGAAAGGTATGTCTGCATCCTATTTTAAACAAAGAAATTTCTCCCGATTGATAGGTCGCACTTGCGCTTAATCTGAACATCAACCAATCAAATTTTGGTAAATCAATGATTAGGGTTGACGTTTGTAATACATTTAAACGGTTCATTATTGCGATATTTTGATTAGGATTAATCAAAGACCTGACTTTTTTTGCATTTCTTTCCACGTAATGTGTTAGAAAGACATTAACAAACGATGACGCACACAAAAAAAGGCTGTTGTATAGGTATAGCTTGAAGCAGGATCAACTCGATTGTTTGTCGGATGACAGTAGAAAACGATAATAGTATATTTTTCAATGAGTGCAGAATGATGGCTATTATTCACGCGCATGAAGTTTTGGAATCATCCAAGTGAATATTAGCCATTCTACAAAAGTGAAAGACTATACTTTCTCCACGACTAAAAAAAGAAAGCATCCAGTGGGGATCGAACCCTAATCATCCGCGCCAAAGTCAACTATTTCTACCACTAGGCTATAGAGCATGTTTATTTTCAAAAAGGAATACGTAACATACATTTTTAATCGAAACCCTTACATTTATAAATGATAATTGGGAGTTATAACGAAATGTAACTACTGTTGTCCATTTTTTCTCTAAATAATACGTAAAATTATGATTCTATCATTATGTTGACGTTTCAAACGACGCTCTGTCAGAATCGATTTGCATTATTTGGTATTTGACGTTTTAAAAGAGACGATTTGATTTTATTCATTTTAATTCATTCAAGCGTAAATTTTTTTTCATTATTCACTGGTGTGAAGAATATATATCTTTATGTAGCTAAATATGTAAAAATAATTTGTGCGTTATTATTTAGTCGTGGAGAAATATTATTACTGGTACCAAAAACAAAGTATTAAAATTAAACAAAGATTTTTACCGTAAGCTAAACTTGAATTGATTGCGTAGCCACTTTGATCTGTACAAATATATGATTCTCCTCCAACGCATCCGGATTGATTTTCTGGATCATTGGCAGTTACACCGTCTGATTTACAAGCTTTAACCGGTGTCTTGTACTCTACATTTCCGGGCCAGGAGCATGTTGGTTTGCAACAATCCCAGTAACGTGTAGTTGTACCAACTCCACTTAGACCTCCAGGAATTGGATTAATAACAATATTTTTGTTATTTGTTAAACTAGCAGATACATCTTAAATAAATATAAAACACCATGTATAATAAACAACAATAAAACTAAATATTAAAAATCAATTTGTAGACGAATGTAATTAACAAGTTATTAATAGGTACTTACACGCTGCTAGAAGAAGAAGAGCAATCATTGGTTTCATTTTTAATTATAGTTTAATTTGAATTATGAGCAAACAGGGTTATAAATACTAATTCTACTTATAGTAGCAGTTAGAAATATTCCTATCGGCTTAATACATCATTTTATGTCAAATAAACACTTGAGATATTTATATGTTGGTGTAAGTTTAGAGTTGCTGAATTTGTTAAATGGTGAAACATGAAAGTGATCCACAATAGCATATTGTGGAGGAAAAACCTAACAGACCCTCACACCACAAACCTGTAAATCATAGGCCCTACGCCGAGGCTTTGGAAGCTGATATAGACAACGTTTTCCCCACTTTAAATTTACGGTATGGCACTCCTAAAGTGTAGCTTTTAGGAGGGATGAATTATCAAACGAGTAATAAATATCCAAGCCCCTGTATTTTATGCCCGTTTTGGTAAGCGAATATCTGGCATTTCCACAGCAATGTCCATAAACTCTTCAATATCCCTTCTATCCCTTTAAAATGAAGGCTCAGGATGTGGAGTTTACTCCATATATAAGTTTACTCGAGAACACTAAGCCCAAGGATTAATTGGGGAATGGGAAACAATACCAGCGTGGTTCAAACACAACTGGCTGGTATCTCAATTACCACAAAAGAACCATCCAGAAAAGGAATTTCTGACAAAAATATAATAATCTGTACTGATAGTAGACAAGCCCTATTAGCCTTGAACACTAGTCCAGTGGCTAGTACTAGAGTGGCCACCAAGATTAAGCTAACGCCTCGGCAGATAACAATATTATCCTGAGGTGGGTTAAAGGGCACAACAGGAGTAAAGGAAATCGTATTGCCGATTCTTCAGCCAAGGAAGCCGCTGGACTAAAAATTTTTGGACCCAGTGAGACCTACGTCCTAACGACTTCGACAATTGCGGAACTAGCCAAACGTTACACCCATGCTCAATCCCTTAAGAGATGGGAGGGAATCAAAGGATGCAGTTTTGCCAGGATCACCCTGGACGACCCTGGGAAGCTGGCGCCAAAGAAATATTTGGCGATGACCAGGAAAAACCTACGTTTAACAGTAGGATCTCTGACTGACCACTGTCAACTAAGGAAACACCTCCATACTATGGGGTTAGTGGACACACTTCTATGCAGGATGTGTGAACAGGAAGATGAAACTGTCAGGCATGTCTTATGCGAGTGTCCGGAGTGTGAGAGTGTGTATGGTGAGTCTTGGCCTACACCTGCCGATATAAAGGAGATGTCTCCTAGTGACCTGTCCACCTTCCTGAGAAGAACATGATGGACCATGACCTAGGAGGACAACTCCTCGGGAGGATGTACAATGGATCACATGTGGCCTAAGTGCTGTGAGTCTACACCCACCCTCCCTACTCTACAGATACAGATCCCTTTAAAAATATAAATTTTCTTATAAAATCTGACTGCTGAGACTAATGTATTGAACGAATGCTATCGACAAAAACCTAAGACATGCAGATCCTGATCTCAATATTATTGTATAGAAGCTAAAGAAACAGGATCTCTGGAGCATGTTCGACAAGTCTCGGAATCAATTGAGAATTCATAATTGCCACACGTCCAATTATGTGTCAGGTATTGCGTGGCTCGAGTGTGGCATATGAAGTGGTGTACAATATAGTGTGGCGGGCTATTAGTGGCCTTCTATCTTAATATAGAGATCGCTACAACTGAGGAGGTGTAGCAACTAGACAAGGTCACTATTTATATTCTACTGTATAGATCAACTTTTCGTTGCTACATACTTTATGTACCCTTGCAATTAATATAGTATTGTGAGATTCAAAATGGATTTTAAATTAAATAGAACGAATTTCAAGAGGTATTAGATTTTATCTACAATCAAATGTCGTCAACATGCTTATAAGTGAGTATAGCAAGATACGTGAATTATCATCAAAATTGTTTACTTTGGTTTTAGCGACAAAAAAGATGTGATATTGTATTTGATTTCGCTGCTTATATGTGACCAATTTTGCTCTATTCATAAGCGGCCCTAGTATATGTTGCCAACAAATTGGGGAGGAGGAACTCCATCTTCAACCAAATCGTTTTAACCGATGGAAAATGTGACATATCTGGCAGTGAATTTCTTGAAGAACTTATAACTTTGAGCGCATTGAAATAGCATCAATCAACAGAGCTACTACTCCTACTTATTTAAAATGATTATTGGTAGAATATTTTTCCGAATAAGTGGACTGATCTAATATCATTTATAACAACGGATAACCAGCGTCTTAGTTTATGAACGCTCCTACTACCTTACAATTTTGCTAGTGTCGTCACTAGACTGGCTCTATCTCGAATAATTTTCGTGCTCGTGGAAAGAAATGATAATTTAGGGGATGGGTTAAATTAAAAGCTTATTGTTTTTAAAAAATAGTTAATTTATTCTGTTATGGTTGAGATATAGGGGAACAACCGCTTATAGCCAGTAATTCTTCAGGACATTCCACTTCTTGAAAGCTAACGTCAGGATTCGAATATCCCAGCATCCACTTGAATCTAAAAGCGCATCGTTCCCAAAGTGGTTGGGGAAGTTTGTAGCATTCAGCTTCGCTATTAACACCGCCATATTGATCCCCCCAGTTTGATACATCACTATCCCATTGGGAAGTACAACCTTCCGTATAATAACCTACCCCACTTCCAGGCATAGCGATATCGAATAAGTTGGTGTCTGAATCATTTCTGTGGGTATCTGATGACCCTCCGGTGTTTGTTACTTGTACTAACATTTGTTTTCCAGCTAATTCCTTCGGATGGAAAGTGAATAATACACAGGAACAGCACATGTTTCTAGTAGTACCAATAAAAAGAGCAGCTGCATATCCTATAAATTATTTTAAAATAGTAATTTTGATTTGAAATGGTCAAAGTAATATACGTTTAGGATAACTATTCTAAACGCAACTTAGCCACAACATTTTAGAAAATAATTTGGAAGCAGCATATAGCCCACGTTGGGCGCCAATTTGTGTAGCGCTAGGAATGGTATCTGTTGAATAGGTATAGCCTAAAGCATTATCAACTCGATTGTTTGTCGGATGACATTAGAAAACGATAAAGATTATTTATTACTGGTACCAAAAACAAAGTATTAAAATTAAACACAGATTTTTACCGTAAGCTAAAGTTGAATTTATTTCGTAGCCACTTTGATCGGTACAAATATATGATTCTCCTCCAACGCATCCGGATTGATTTTCTGGATCATTGGCAGTTACACCGTCTGATTTACATGCTTTAACCGGTGTCTTGTACTCTACATTTCCGGGCCAGGAGCATGTTGGTTTGCAGCAATCCCAGTAACGTGAAGTGGTACCAACTCCACTTAGACCTCCAGGAATTGGATTAATAACAATATTCTTGTTATTTGTTAAACTAGCAGATACATCTGAAATAAATGAAATATCCTGTTTTATGAACACTGGTAACGATAAAACTGAATACCAAAAATACATTTGTTAATGAATTAAACAAGTTTTGGATACGCTTATACTTACGCGCTGCTAGAAGAAGGAAAGCAATCATTGGTTTCATTTTTAGTATTAATCTAATTTGAATTATCAGCAAACACATAAATACTAATTCTGCTTGGTAACAGTAAAAAATATTTTTATCGGCATAATATATCATTTTATTCAAAATCCCATTAGATATAATATATCAATTGTCTTAAGTGTAAACACTTGAGGTATTTGTATTTTGGTGCAATTGCTGAATTATAAGGTGAAACATATAGGCGATCCACAATAGACCATATAATAGTCCCACATTTTATCTCTGATTCAAGTGTTACCATGAGTTTGTCAACTGCCAGTTATTCAGGACGTCTATTCTTGAACAATGAGCGGCATAGATTTATGACGAATGATCACATGAGGCGATCGTCGTTATATTCTTGGCCCGTGATCCGGTATTATTAATCGCATGAAAGTCATACGTTCCGGATCGCATGGTCCAAAATAGGGGAGCAGACTCGAATGAATTGACATTTGGGCAGTAAAGAGGTTATTTTATGAAAATTTGATTCCATTCTGTCATAGGGAAATTATTAGAAAAAAAGTACTATATAATTACTACTTCTCCATGCATTCCGTAATTATTCTGTTAGTTCTCTGCCTTTTTGAATCTTAAATTCATGCGCAAAGACTTGAAAAAATACTTTGTCGTGAGTTTGAGTGGTTTTACTGGTTTTCAGTCTTTTCAATCGGTGTTTAATCATGGAGGACATAGAGAACCATTATTTTTGGTACGTAATAAGAATTTACGGGAGTCAGAGGAGGAAGTAAGAATGGACGCTTATAGGGGCTCCAGGTATTTATATGGTCATCGCTTGGAAGTGTACCGTTTGTAGGGTGTTCTTTTGTGAGGATTGAAGCTCGACTGACTCATTTTCATGCAATTTCAATACTAACTGATTTACTAAACAGACTTTTTATTATTGGTTATATATCATAACAAATATAAGAAATAATTAATGACAGAAAATTATGACAGCCGTACAAAAAAAGAGGCCAAGAGGCCAGAAATAACTAAAAAGTAGATCTTTTGTATCGAATAATGCTGGCAACCACGCAATAATTTTGAACGTTCACATGAAGGTTCAAGAATTAGTCGATTTCGATTTTCGACAGTGGGATTCGATAGATCGCACGGGATAGATCCCATCGTACGAGAGAAGCACCGGATCGTATGATTTTCAAGAATAGGTACCCTGGTATTCCCAGATTCGGTACATCCTATATGGTACATCCGCAGTTGATATATTCTGTGATCATAACATTATGTTATCTATGATCATAACTCATTGTACAGTGTAAAAGGTGTTGCCTAATAAAACAACCAATCCGATTTTTTTATTGGTAACCCTTGGTAATCTATGATATTCTGTCACTGTCAGCACAACTGTCAGTAAATTGTCACATGACATTGACTGCTAATGCATTTTAATTTGTCAAAATAAGTAGATGACGTTAGATATTCAACACTTAATGCCGCATTTACTGATATTTTTAATGAGAAGTCGGTAAATCCGAATATATTTTATATATACTCATAAGTTATTAAGTTGTATTGTGATAATGGATTTTAGAATATTAAATATGTTCAATCTTAGGACTACATTATTTTTCTTAATTATAGTAAGTACCTACACATTATTTACTCTAGTTCTATAAAATATGTTCGACATACGCCATAAAGTATCTTCTACTGAATGCCAAATAGACTTGAAAAATTCCGTATTAATTTACAAATAATCATGTATGATTTAGCATAACCTCAGCGTTCAACCCTTCATTTTTCACATTATAGATTATCTACCTATGCAATCCAACAGATAGTGGAGCTGTCCAGTTGAATCAACAAAATATAGATATGACTTTGGGTAAGTGAAATATTGACTAAAGTTACAATTAATTAGTTCTTAAAATGAACCTTGTGTTGATACTGTATCTATATTATCGTTATTTGGAAACAGTGCTTACAATTTTAGTGATTTATGTGGTATCTTGGGATAAAATAGTTTATCCTGTAGATGTTAGGCCAAATAATGAAAGAAAATAAAGACTCATTAGGCATAAATTTGGAGAACTGAAAAACTTTGTAATCATAGGCATTACAAATGAGAAATTTAAAACAGCAGGAAATAAAATAACCTTGATATCTGATAAAGTTTTAAGTAAAGTTTACATTTTTATCAAATATAATAAATTCTTAAGGTCTTTTCACCAATATTTGCATGTCTGAAATAATCTATTGAGTTATTAAATGTGCATCATTGATATTGGTCTACAAAGTCTGTATGGCAACCAATTGACTTTCTTGCTAGATAGATTATATATATTTTTAAAATGCTTCACAGCAAATGTGAAAACTCACAATGTTCTATTCTAATTAATTGTGTTGCCCAGCACAATAGGTACAATCTCTTAAAGCCTGGAATTGTCTTTAGATGGTGGTGACTGTATTTCAAATATTTATTAGACACTGAGTCCTAGTCATTATGTAGTATGAGAATGATATTCTATTACATTTAATAGCAATAGATTTGTTATTGATGGTTTAATTTTTTCAATTTTACCTAGATATACAAACTTGCCAACTATTAATGGTAATTGGAAGATAATAATATGCCAGGACAATTGTTTTATGTAAATATTGTACTCATTTTATTGATATAAAAATATTTTGTATCTGAAATATTTTTACAAAATATGTAACAAATATTTGGTTTTTGTACATTTAAAAAGGAATTAAACTTGTTGACTATTTTAATTCCAAGTGTTTTACAAAATAAGTAATACAAACATTCTTTATGCCTGCATATTGGGTGAAACAAAAAATCCAGGAGGACAATTATTAATCACAAAGTTAAGCATATCACAACCCACAGCAATTTGATCCTGTGTAGTTCATTGCACATCATATAAGAAAGAATGGCATGAAAATGCCATGGCAATGTGGAAATTCACCTTTTTAACATACAAATGTTTGTCTGTGACATCACGCTTTTGTAAGAACTCATCTATTGCAAGTTAAAATATTTGATATTTAAAAAAAACGTAGAATTACTAGTAACTTGATCAAAATTTAACTTTAAATTGTCATATATCTAATTTATTACACAGTATACTTGATTTCATGTTAATCTTTTTGCAAGAACTATAATATAGATATGAAATTTTTTTTTGTTTCAGCTTCCAATGAATTAGTATTTTTAAATTTTTATGCGGATTGGTGTAGATTTAGTAACATTCTTATGCCAGTCTTTGATGAATCGGCAGATGCAATTGCCAAAGAGTTTCCAGAAGCAGGAAAGGTTGTATTAGGTAAAGTGGATTGCGATAAAGAAAGTACTATCTCGTCTCGATTTCACATCACAAAATATCCAACTCTAAAGGTCATCAGAAATGGACAACCTGCTAAAAGAGAGTACAGAGGACAGAGGTCAGTTGAGGCTTTCACCAAGTTTATTAAGGACCAATTGGAAGATCCTGTTCAAGAATTCAAAGAGTTGAAGGAGCTAGGAGCATTGGAATCTGATAAAAGGATCATCATAGGTGAGTTGCTTTTTATTTCATGAACAGTGTCTCATTATATTCTGACTTTTTAAACGAGTTTTTAAAATACCACTTGTGGAAATTAATATGAATAATGTGACAGTACTGGTGCTTAAGGATATAGTATAATAATTTTCTTCTATCCCAGTAATTAGATTCCTTGAACTCTTTGAAATACCTGTCAATGGATGCAATGCATTGAATATGTGAATGTAAATTATCTGTAGGTATATTTAAATTACATGCATATTTTCTAGTTCTGTTCAAGTGGGTATAATCTTATCAACTATTATTGTTCCTTATAATTTTTTTTCCGTTTTTCTGTTTTACTTACCTATTTATAGATATAGTGTACGTGTTTAATATACAAGTTAACTGTTGAGTTTTTTTCAACGAGCACTAGAAAAAAATTTGTTATCAAACTCAAAACATCAAGCACGTTCTAGTGATATAACAGAAAGTATAAAAAAAATTATTGTCCGTTGTGTGAAATAGGAAAATCAACCTTTTGAAATGATTTGGACGTTCCTATAAGTTTTTGGAAGTATAAGGTCTAAAAATTCTTTGTTATCTCTTATTGTTTATTGTTTCTTGTTTACGAGCAATTTATGATAGCCATTATTCACGCAAGTTATCAGTGTGAATATTGGCGAAGTAGAATACTATACTTTGTCTACGACGATTTGGTAATAGGGCATGTCCACGACAGCTGACATTGACAATACGACGGTGGTAAAACAATAAACAATAGACACGATGAAAAATTATCAAACAACAAACAACTATTAACCTATATTATATAGTATTAAATATGCAAGCTCAACAATTAAAATAACTTTAAAAGTACACTGAAGCAAAACCAACTAAACTCAAACACGATCTAACATTATGAAGCAGCATAACCTCACTATAAGTACCACGTGGCTTTGTTTATTGTTTTACCACCAGCTAGTTTGTGACGTCACGTGGACATGCCCTATTTTGGTATTACTAACCTCAAAATGTTGTGGTTAGCTACATAAAATAATTTGACATATATAGAGATGGGCGATACTGTGTAAAGTATCAATACAACGTACCGTTATAAATATTGCTTTAAAATACTTAATATTAGAAAATATCATTATGAAAAGTATCAATACTAAAAATTTTGATATTTTATCGATACGACATATTTCAGAAACAAATTTCCTGAACAAAATACACACGTTTAATAGTTTATTTTATATTGTACCCCCATCTCTAGTCAGTGTATTATGAATATTGACTTATTATTAGGTGGTCGTGGAAAAAATATATTTATTACAAAACGAACCTTCCTTTAAGATCCTGAACCGGATTCTAAAGCTACAAGATAAGGCTTAGCGATTAACTAAAGTAGTGGTGATAAAATTATAGTAGTTTACCTAACTAGTGCGGAAAAGTCACTTTACGCACGTGTTAGGTACACTATTTTTTCTACTAGCATCTGGGAAAAACCCAAAAGTTAACATAAAGAAGCATTTATTATTAAATACATAACAACAACTCAATTATTATTATTTGACATCCATTTGGCATAAGGCTTTTACCAGGGATATGTAAAATTATTGAAAAAATGTCTTGTAAAAAAATTATAGCAGAATTCTAATAAATTCCATAATTTTTCAGTCATTTGGTAAACTACAACCATACATATACATATTTTAAATATTCAAATGTCAGTATACTCCCCAAAACTCTACAAATGTACAAAGTGGATCTTTCCGCACGCTAGTAGAAAAAATATTTTTTGTGAAATGGAAGTAACATTTGACGTGGTACAGTATTGTCGGAAAATTTTAAGATTATACGTTCGTAGTTATAATTTGTATGCAAGACTGTACCAGTACAGTTTTCATGCAATGTATGAATACACTAATACTTGCAATTTGCATATACATCCATGATTTTATATTATTACCTTTCATTTCAGGTTACTTTGATCGTCGCGACCAACCAGAATACAGCATTTTCCGACGAGTAGCTACTAACCTAAAAGATGATTGTCAATTCCACGTGGGTTTTGCAGAAGCTTCCAGAGAAATGCACCCCGCTGGTCAACCAATCATCGTATTTAGACCGAATAAATTGCGATCCAACGATCTAGATGAAACGTATCCTGGTTCATTGAATAATTTCGACGAGCTGCACGTTTGGGCATCCGAAAAGTGCGTACCGTTGGTCAGAGAAATCACATTTGAAAACGCCGAAGAGTTAACCGAAGAAGGTTTGCCGTTTTTGATTCTTTTCCATCATACAGATGACAAGGAAAGTATTAGGAAGTTCAATGAAATTGTTTCTAACGAGTTACTATCAGAAAAACGTAAGTATTATTTTCTACACAAGTTTTCTATGAATAGTTTCCTCTAAAGATTTAAAAAATCGTCCCTATTTGCACATGTGGCCTTGAGATTTACGACAGTAGCTCTAGCACCACTGAAATTGAAAAAGAAGATTCCTGTAATTTTACAACTTTTAGCGGCATATTCACAATTACTGTAGTTTTATTTTTATTGCAAAATGTCATTTATGGTCCATTTTTTGATATTTCATTCAACGTAGCTCAACATTAGATTGATATTTTATTAATAACAATCATAGAGTAATAAATAAAAGAGATGTTAAACGTGTAGGGTTTTGAGGCACAAAGTTACCACTAGCGCCTACCTTGGCTACCGGTATGAACTAGCATATGTGTAATATTGTATTAGTAGGAGTAGGAAAAAAAAAACTCTGCTAGTGAGAAATTACTATTAAAACAACATTTTTCATACAATAAAATATCGAAAATTACACATAAACGGTCAATAAAAATAAAATAAGAACAGACAAACAAATAATCCACACTTATACACAAATCTACCTGGAGACATCTCAACAATATCACACGAACAATGTTCAAAATACCACTTTTTCACATAACTAGAGATTTTAGAGACCTTATTGTCTACAAAAAAAACTATAAAATGAAAAATATTGTTTCCATTATTTTACTTTTTTAACTCACCTATGATGAGTTATAATAAATCCTATGATAATAATAGGTGCCAATGTTAAAGATAATTAATTTAAATAGAGAAAGGCCAATAAGAATTAAATTAAAATAGATAACATATAGACGCAGCCTAGAAACACTATGCTGTGATATTATAGATATGTTCAAAAGGGACTTACCTCCACAAACCACATCTAACCTCAAATTAAAATAATATTGACAATTTCGTGTGGTAAGAGGCGGGGTTTGTTAGTTCAGTTAGTCCCTGTAATGCGCCATGCTCAACTGACTGCGCACAAACTTTGCGCCAGTTTCTTCCATAGGTTTTAAAACCTCTATTACTTTATGATAACAATCGAATAGTCAAGTTTGATTAAATTAAATGTCTAAAAATAGATGATTGTGGAATAGTGATGCTAATAGTTTTGGTTGTATCTATTTATTTCAAATAAAAGTTAGTCTCCTACCGAGCGTACCTATAGGCAACCAATAATACACAAACATAATAGAGTGCCACCCCTAAAGATACCTACACGATATAATGCCTCAAGTGGGAAAAATGAAGCAATAATCATCAAATTTAAATGTTTTATTTAATACAAAAAAGTACACAATAAATAAAACGTTTTTTACATATTTCAATGACAAAAATGAAGAAAAATGAATGCCATATTACCATGACATGGATATATACACCATCTAGCGCATATGGGACGAGCTACAATTCTGTTTTTTGTTGTACCGATTAGAGTTGTACTTAAAAAATCATTTTATTGAATATATTATTAACAACTAATTATTTTTTAGAATCGGTCAACTTTCTCACAGCTGACGGTAAGAAATTCGCCCACCCTCTACATCACCTTGGTAAAAGTGAAAAGGATCTACCTCTCATCGCCATCGATAGTTTTAGACACATGTACCTGTTCAATAATTTCAAAGATATAGAAATTCCTGGGAAACTCAAGCAGTTCCTTAAGGATCTTTATTCTGGAAAATTACACAGAGAGTTCCATTACGGTCCCGACTCAGATTCTAATTCCGATCAAGATTCCACTACTCCTCCAGATAGTACATTCAAAAAATTAGCTCCTTCGAAAAATAGGTATACCTTGCTGGGCAAGGATGAACTTTGAATATTTTAATGTAAATTATATTTTGTGTTTTTTTTTTGTAAATTTTGGTAATACAAAGTTCAAGTATCGATTTTTAAGTGGTTAATTTGCGATGCGATGTGATTGTTTTGTTTACTACTAGTTATGATTAACTGTTGGTTAATGTATTTCGATTTTGAGGTTTCTACTTGCTAGTAAAAATTTTTGGTGGAATTAACGCAGCCTTCATTATAACTACTTAAAGTGTGAAATAAACATAACGTCAAACTTGGCCACATTCAATTTAGTGGCGAGATAGACAAACTAAATACGATTTTTATTAATTTCGCATTTTTAAAATGATATCTGAATAATTTGGGGGTAAAAGCATGAGTCATCGTATGTAAAGTAAAGTAAAGCCCTTCGCGCATGAGACGATCGTGATTGACGAGCTTCTTGCTTCCACTCACCCGACTGGTAGCGTTTTTTGCTTTTTCTTTACTGATTATTCTGTAATCGCGTCAATCAAAATGTTGCTGATTTTAATTTGACAGTAGCAATTGTTTAATTATTGGAAGGTAAATTATTTAAGTAGAAAAATCATACAATGTGCAAATCGAATAAATAAACAAGTAAATAAGAATTCTTTTTCACCAATGAAATTCTTTAATATGATTACCCATGAAAATGCTTTTTTTTGCTAAATTTATAAGTAAAAATGTTATTATAAAAGGAAAACTTATAATTTTCTATTTCCTCACTTCTCACGGATCCGCGAACTGTCAAAGAAGCTAGGCAACCAGTAAAACTCTTTTCAAGGCTTATAATTGGTTGGTATTTTTTTGCCTCTGGACATTATAGAACACTAACGCCCTCTTCTTTGAAGAACATATTTAGAGTTCGTACTGATTATATGGTTTTGTTATAAAAAGGTTAAGAATTGCATTAGCGATATTTCTAAACGACTATATATCATTTAAAAACCAGGAGGAGTAATTTGAACTTAAGCTGGCAATTCTGTAGACCTCTCATTGGCCAGATTCCATTTTTGATAGTTCTGACAGATGAATATAATTAATTTTGTCATCGCATCCGCTCTTGTTATTTTATTATTTTTACTCAGTTCCGTTGAAACTGTTCCTTTAAAAACTTCAGTAAGCAATTGTATTGATTATCTGCAATTATGGATCTTTTAATTCGAGTACCAGCTCTTCGCTTAGTCCGGTAAAACAATGCAAGGTCATTTAGGACCGTAAAAATCAAATACATTCATCTTATATCTACAATAAACATCCAAATAATCTACTGAACAGACGAGAAATCGACTTATGGCTATGGGTTTTCTTTATCAACCAAGGGATATTCAATAGACTGTTGACTACTTTTTCGGAACACACCTTTTTGTAACTGATCTGGTAACTTTTAGTGATGTGAGTAAACCTTTTCAAATTACTCTTCCTGGTTATTAAATGGACTATAGTTTTGCTATAATGAGTGTGAATAATAAATTGAAAAAAGATTATAAACAATGTACAATCATCTAATTTTTTATTAAAATTATTATGGTTAGTGTAGGTTAGATTTGTGGGTCTATTTGACCCTAAATATCTAGCAAATCTTGATTTTAACAATTTTTCTTGTATTATACATAATTTTTTTCATATTTAGGTATTTAAATGTTAGCTTTGATTTCAAACGTGTGTCCAAATTTAATCCATGTTTGGTTAGTTTTAATAATGAATTATCTGTTATTCTGTGATTTAATGTTGGGCATTGAATATGTTTTCCGATACTATTATTATTTGCTGAACTTTTTCAAGAAAAACTTTGTAAATTAAACACTAAAATTATTAAAAGGATGTTTAAAAAAATGTAGATTTATTTTTTTTATAATTTAAGAGCGAAACTTCTAAATATCTTAATCTATAAAAATACCACAGAGTACACCACCTAACAAGAGGCGAAAGAAAGTTGTTTTCCTGATCGCAAATTTGTGTGCACATGCGTGAATCGATTGGTTTATCTGTCAATGTCAAGTCATCACTTCCGTTCATTCCCCTCATTTGTCCGTGTATTATTTTATAGAGTTGAATAGTTTTAAAGTGAACAGTGTTTCTATTGTGAATAGAGGAGTTCAGTCTAAGGTCAGTGTGGCCAACAAAGAGTGGTTTTTTTTGACAAGAATGACAGTTAAGGTCTACTATTTAAAAAATGAGATTTTGCATATTTTTTATCATTGCGAACATCTATATTGCTTTATTAGAATAATGAATATACCCCCGAAGCGTATATCTTGAAATTTAAAATGACTTTTTAGCTGAATATTCAACATATCGGTGGCCAATAGTCCTAGTAACTTCTGGCAAGTCACCATAATAGCTGTTTTCGCGGAGCACATCCTGAACGTATTCGGAGGGACTACGCATGCGCAATTAAAATTTGAGTGTTCGTAGAGTGCTTCAGAATGTGTTCAGGATAAAAAATCCCGTGTTCGAGGAAGACTTGGATTCAATTTCGAGCATGCTCGGAACGTGCTAGGATGATAGCTGTGATTTTTTGTTCCGGACAGATTATAACCTCAAAATTTTGGTTGTATGACTTAATAGTGGCTTGATTACTTTCTAATTTACGTTTGAAATTTTAAAAAACTTTTGGATTATATATATTTTAATGATAAACAATGTTTGTTGAGTTGTTTGGCTTTTTTTTATTTTTACTTTATTATAGACTCCGTTTTAAAGTTTTATTCTTATACAAATTTGCTAAAAGGTAAAGTTTTTATTCATAATTAGCCTCCAATAAAAGGTTATTCTTCTTTTTTTGCACATTTTTTGTTAACTCAACATCATGTCACTTCAAATTCGCGTTCGCGCTACCTTTAAAATTCGGAATGAGTCTGTAGGCACGCTTGCGCATTAAAGAAATCCAGTATGTACTCGGTTTGTGCTCTGGATGTGTTCAGGATTTGCTCCGCGAAAATAGCTAATCATTTCTGTTATTCAGTCACTAGTTATATCAACTGAAAGATGCAAAATACCCCAAACTAAATAGACTGCAAACTTTTCGGGTACAACATGGGTGGTAAGTGGACTCAAAACATATAAGAAAAACTAAAAATTGATTGGAAAAACCACTTCCTTATGCGACTAACCTTTTTCAGTCTTTTTACGTTCGTTATGCTGGCAGCAATTCCCTTGTATAGAACTAGTCCATTTTCAAATTACAATTCCTTTGGTCTACCATAGTCAACATAGTCAGTTATGTACCACTGTCATGAATAAAAATACTAATTTCCATTCTATCTACAATACTTAATCCACAACTTTATTTGCAAAAATATACACAGGATAATAATATAAACAATTTTAATTTAAAAATAAAAAAATAAATTAATCTTAACCAATACAAAATCGTCAAAGTTAAACCTAAAATAGAGAAGGGAATAGTTCTGATATACTTTGATCCCAAATATCTTCAGGTAAACTAACTGGCGAATCCAAAGATTCATATCCTCTATCCGAATCACTACAGGACATCGGTGACAAACATTGCGTTGCTGGCGATGGAACAACCACATTTAGCTCTGCTTCGGGTTCCAACCTTTGTAACACTCCTTCTGTAATGGGTATTCCGTCGTTGTCCACAATTATTGTCACCACATTGGTAACTTCATCCAGCGTTCCAAATATAACTTCATTTTGTGATTCAACATCGGGTTGTGACACAATAGCATTATTTGATTTAGGTTTGATTGATTTCAACTTTTTATTTTTTGTGTGGGAGTTTTTGACTCTTCTTGGTTTATCTACTGGTGGTTTTGCAGCATAGTTGTGGTGGAGCAGTAGATATTTTGATATATCGATTTCTAACGACTTGGTATTGGTTGCTGTAACTCCACTGGGTTCCAGTTCCGTTGGTGTCTGCCCCACCATTTCTCCAGAACGATCTCCAAAGCTTGTTGCTGTCTGAAAATTAAAAAAAATTAATATAAGTTCGTGAGAATGTTAATTTGATACAACATATATGGGTTACATTACAAAAGCTAATACACATTTTGTCAATAATGGCTTCAAACCGTATTTGTTAAAAATGCGATTTGAACCTTTTCTACGAAAATATGAATGTTAAAAGAAGTACCAGAATTTCAACATTTTTCATATAAATATCAATCCATTTTACAGTTTACTTGAAAAATTATTTTTCTTCACGACCACAAAATAATAAGTCGATAATAAGTCAATATTTTACCTCCTTACAAAAGGTATATGGTACCCATATATCTACTGGAGTGAATTATGGTTCATAATACACTGACTAGAGATGGGGGTACAATATGAAATAAACTATTAAATGGTGTATTTTGTTCAGGAAATTTGTTTCTGAAATATATCGTATCGATAAAATATTGTAATTTTTAGTATTGATACTTTTCATAGCGATATTTTCTAATATTAAGTATTTTAAAACAATATATTTATAACGGTACGTTGTATTGATATTTTACACAATATCGCCCATCTCTATATATGTCAAATTATTTGATGTAGCTACCATAGAACTACAACATTTTGAGGTGTACAACATTTTGAGGTGTATTCTGGGCAAATTATCCCTTGTGATATTACCCAATAAAGGATAAAGAAGAAGAAGAACATTTTGAGGTTAGTAATACTATCGTGAATAATGGCTATCATAAATTGCTCGTTTAATAATATACTAATATGTTGTTAGAGCTTGGCAATTCGGTATAATGTTACTACAAATTTTTAAATACACTAATTATGTATGACGATCATGTCGCAGTAGCCTACTTCTAAATTTACTTCATAAGTATCAAGTTTTTAAATTTACATTTCAAATATTGGTACTTTTGATAACATCACATATTTTAGCATGCTTTATAATACAATCATGCATGCATAGATATTTTTAAATAATATGATAATAAATAAACATTTCAATTGATTGTGTCAAAGATAACCCTTCAATAGCATATTAAGACAATATATTCTACAAAATATTTCATGGAAATGAGAAAGTTGAATAGAATCAATTATTGATTTATCAACATATTATTTTAGAGTGGTGCAGTGCTTAGAGTCTACATATTACGCAGTATGACACATTTGCTTTAATATTGATTTACTTTTAGAGAAAAAAACAAAGATTGTGTAAATCATATGCATCACCTTATAAGGTACAAGGTTTGCAAAATCAACGCATCAAAGTATCTAAAAACAAATGAAAATACGATTATTATTGAAAAATAGTTATTTCGTTGTGCTCTTAACAATGTCAAGTGTTCTGAATGTAAATGGTTGTAATCATCAGATTTAACAGCCAAACTGAATAATTCTTCCATTTTATAGTTTTCATTCTCACAATAAAACAATTATCAACTAATTACCCCTCCTGTTGATTTACTGGAATTAATAGTACCAGTGCAAACATTTACACTTTTTTGAGAATAGTTGCTCATAAATTACCGTAAATTACTTATACCATTGTCACTTTTTATACCTTGCAACACCAATAGTGGCAAAAAATAAGTGATTCTTTAAAAGCTATTTACACAAAAATCTAGTAATATTACAGATATGTTTAAAAAAATGCACTTTTATGATCAATAAAAGACGTTAAGTTGCATTGTTATTGTAATATTTTGACTATTTTCAAGCTAAGAAATCTAATTAATGCTATCAAAAAAAATTACTCACTTCACTATCGGTTTTCTGAGCAGTAGCCTCCAAGTCTCTGGCGATATCTTGCAAGAGGCTTTGAGTAAGTTGTTCCAATGAGTTAAGGTCAACATCTGCTTCAAGTTCATCGAGGAGATCTGGTAAAGAAGGCAGCTCAGTACGATCTTCATCAATATCAGTGCTTGTTGTTTGCTCAAAGACGCTGCTGGATGCGTGGCTCTTCCTTTCTGCAGAAGGAGGGACTCTGTGGATCCATTGGGAGTCTCGCATCCAACAGAACGGCTTTGGGCTTGTATACAATTCAAGCAAGGGCTTTGAAGACGATTGTACAGGTCTGTGTTTTCTTCCTGGAGTTTCTGATTGGCGACCTTGAGGTTTTCACATTCAACTATAAGTGACTCATTCCTAGAGAATAATTGTTGGAGTGCTTGTTCCATATGTTCCATTTTGGCCTTTTTGCGGTCTCGGGACGTTTGTGCAGCCACTCGATTTTTCAATTTTCTGTAACAATCGTGTACATAGATCAGACAAAAATTAATATTCCTATGTAGGATTTGATTGGATACTTGGAACTAGGGTACAAATTTCATACATTAACAGTAGTCATGGTAATATATTGGAAGGAAAATTTTTATAGTCGAAGGCACTCTTAACGTGCGGGTTCAAAGGTTACTAACCATATGTATCAAATCAGAAAACACAGAGGTTACCAAAATGTGAGATTACACTGCAGATTGAGGAATTTCCACTTCTTTTTTCATTCTCGAAATAATCCATCGAACTAAGTACAAAGAAACTGAAAATTGCTACTTATTATTCATATTGTCACTTTGAGTTGTCAAAGTGACAAAACTGACATATTTAAATAAAAACTTTGCTGGTGAAAGACTTTTTAGAATCGCTGAAAACTAAATACATATCCTTCTTTTTCCCGTCAAAATTGCATAAGTCTGTCTTATTTATCTAACGGATTTCATTTGGAAGTTATAATTTAACGTAATAAAAGAAAACAAAAACTGTGAGTATGTCTTTGTTGAATCGTATGACCCGCACGTTAAGAGTGCCTTTGACTATACACTTACTTCCTTTGAAGTTTTTCTTCCCATGTCAAGTGGTCCAGTTTTCTTTTCTTTGCTTTAGGAATGTCGTTACTGGAGTCCATTGAAAAATTTTGATTGGTGTTTTCTAAATATTTAAGTATTGACGACACAGCAGTAGCCATACCAATGTAAAATAATATTTAAAACTTTATATTGATAATATTCCAATGTTAAGCACTTGTCACTTCACAATAACTACAATGTTTTCGACCTCACAATATTTTTTAAGCCACCGTATTATTGAATAAGTCTTTTTTGTGTCTGATGCAACTATCTACTTCACAAAATCCTATTTTCTTTCCCCACTGTCCACTCAATACGATAATTATACAAATATCGACCTTTGAATTTGTTATTTGACAGGAAAATTTTAGTTATGTGGATCTTTTTCATTGGATGTCATTTGCTCATGAGTCTGAAGCCGCCTATGAGCATTGAGATTTGGAAGCGCGTAATTTAAAAGTTACTCCAACTACTCCGCATCTTGCTGATGAAATACCCAGGGAATACCAATAATAAGATTGTTTTTATTCAATGTGAGTCATGCAGTGGCAAATCAAACTTATGTAACAATATATTTGATTGTGCAACAATCAATAGTGATTAGGTATTTCAAGCAAAATGATAGACTAAATAAATATATAATAAATAAACATTCAATAGATGTGTGTCATTTCTTTTAGATGAGGACTATTTTATTTTATTTTCATCAACTTTATAGATAATAATATTATGCTATACATACTTATCTAACATTGTAATAAGGAATATGAATATATTCAACAATTTTCAAAAAATAAAATCATAGCTAATTAAAATATGTGCTGCAACTTTTTTATAACTTTTCTCCAATATTGTTCACTGTATATACAGAGTTTGTAGGTACTTTAAAAGGTGAATATTATTTCATAAAAGTAAAAAAAAATATCTTTGGGAACTAAGTAGGTATGAACCGTCTTATTTTTTCTATCATGGTATGAACCTATTTTTCTTATAAGTATAAATCCTGACAGCATAAATTCCCATATCAGTGGCGGCGTTTCAAAGGAGGCAAGTTTGGCAAAGCTTCCCCCTAAAATATTTGGAAAATAATTTTTTCATTGCTTTGTTCACTTAATTTTGTAAAGTAATTCAAATAATATGTATAATATTTAGTCGCATTTTAATTACGCCTATCTGCAGGCCACCCTACATACGCTGTACTGGATTTCCACTGTGTGTGTAGTTTATACCTATTTTATATTTAGATATCATGGATAATAGCTTTTACATACATTTTATCTTATCACGCAGATACTGAATGAAGAAAAGTGTTAGCTAGAGATGGATAAATTGAAAGATTTGAAATCACAATGCAACAAAAAGAAGAACTAGAATAAGGATTTTTGACGTAAAAGAAATATTGTTTTGCCATACCTACAGAATATGTTGCGCCACTGCTAATTTTTCAAGTACATAGAATTATTAAAATAAATGGGAGTCAATATTTTCCCATGTGAATTTTACCAATTTTAGTAGATATTTAAACATGTTATTTAGTATCCTCAGAACCGTGCATGCAATAATGCCCTGTGAAGATACCCGCTTAATTACCATTTAGGTATACTGTTTAAATTTTACCAGTAAAGAGACGATAACAACCTTTTTTCTTTGAGAATATAAATAGCCAAAACATAACAGGAAGGAATATCATACACTAATTTTGGTTTGTTTGTATTGTCTTTATAATTGCTTGAACGAATATGGAGTTTATGGAGATAAGTACTCTATTCCAAGATATTTTGCTTTAACAGCAGGTAGTCTGAAATAATAGAAGGTATTAATAATAAAACAATACTGTAGAAAACGAACTGTAGAATAGAGGAGTTCAGTCCAAGTTCAGTGTAGTCAACAAAAAAGGTTTTTTTCTGACAAGAATGACAGTTAAGGTCTACCAGTTCAAAACATAAGATTTTGCATGTGTTTTTTTATCATTGCGAACATCTATATTGCTTTATTAAAATAATGAATACACCCCCGAAGAGTATATCTTGAAATTTAAAATGACTTTTTAGCTGTATACTCAACACATCGGTGGCCTATAATTATAGGAACTTCTGGCAAGTAACCATTTCATTTCTGTTATTCAGTCAATACTTATGTCAAATGTCAGTTATATTTATTTTTGTTGATATTCCTTTAACGCGTATGTCCATTTTCGATTAGATTTTTGTAGCATTTCTAATTAGCTGTATCTCTATTCTTCTTATTACTTTTTTCACTGACATTTGACAGAGCTAGTTACTGAATAACAGAAATGAAATTGTGATATGCCAAGAGTTCCTAGAATTTTTTTTGGCCACTGATATATTGAGTATTATTCAGCTAAAAAGTCATTTTAAATATCAAGATCTACGCTTCGAGGGTGTATTCATTATTTTAATAAATCAATATAAATGTCTGCAATGATAAAAACCATGCAAAATCTAATGTTTCAAACAGTAGACCTCAACTGTCATTCTTGTCAGAAAAAACCACTTTTTGTTAAACCTTAAACTGAACTCCTCTATTCTATAGTGTGTAGTAAGTCCCGTTTTTGATTATATGTCAAAAAATACACGATTATTCCACTTTGTATGATCCGGATCTGATTAAATCTTCAACGAAATTCACGTCCGCACACCCACAAATCTCACTAATTTGTCCGTGCTCTACCATCGAGTTTGCGGCAGTACACATATCATACAGAATTATATTACACAGTAATTTGATATTATCTCGATAATACAATCATGATGTGGGCTGAACTCATACCAAATGCCATACAATGATAACCATCTCACACTCGAAAATTCCTTATTCCATAACTGCTGTTATATTCTTTCTTTCTTCTTTTTTTTTCGAATAAGATATACATAATGTGTATTCAATTTCGAATTACGTCACCTAATTGGTGGTTTTGAATTAGTATTGGATGGAAATTGGTTAGCGTCTAATAAAACCTCAACCCGGCTTATTTTGTGGGAAAGATTATTGCGCAGATTACATCGTGATATTATTTATTGAGCGTAATTAAAAAAAAACGTACGTTAATGATACGATATACAATAATAAAACGAATGCCTATCTGTTTAACAGTTTAACTTTATTGGATAAACATAAAAACCAATGTGACTTTGTTTATAAATTAATGATACAACTAGATACGAAGCTTGGAGGCTTAGAGTCATCGTTACTTCAGCCTTTAGGCTTTTTGTGCTCTTAGTTGTGTCATTTATATGAAGACAACAGTAGCCATTATCAGACTTAACAGACTTTTCCCTAGGTCCTTCTTAGAAAAATCCTCCCTTGGATGATATAAGCCTGGGAGTCTATATCTACAATTAGATAATGTATCACAATCGACTGTTTCCTCCTCTTCCAACCGTTGATAGGTTCATCCCTATACATATATGCCGATTGTATGCTTCCCTAGGGAACAGTGACCATTGAGTAAACCCGTCACTATCATTATGTATGTATGTATCTGCAGGCTTCATCTTAGGCAAATGCTCCTCTTCTATCCAGTAATCTCCCAGGTCTATGCTCAATGATTCTGGAGTGCTGTGCTGTTGGAAAGTATGTGGATGGAGGTTTCTTCTTCCATGCCACAAGATCTACATTATTCCTCCACTATTTTGAGTTTTTTTCAGGTAAACATTCAGGCGACAATGTCCCGTTAGGATCCCTGTTAAAACTCTCTGCGCAGTTTTACTTTGACTTATGCATTCATTTGATCTCAACAGGCTGTAGTCATCCAGGAGAATCTTTGATTGTCTAAGCCCTACTAGATCTTTCCAATAGTTGGATCTTCTCTTTCTCTCTGCTTCACTTATTTCTTCCAATATTGCATTAGGACTGATTCCGCAAAAGGGTTCTGGCCACCAGGAAGGTATTTTAGTCCCCCTCTTTGCTAGTTCATCTGCTATTTCATTTTATTTCATAATTTCCTTCTATTCCAGTGTGTCCTGGAATCCATAGTAAGGTAACTAAATTGTTCTCGCCTAGTTCATTTAATTTGTCGAGACATTCCCACACCATTTTGGAACTGATTACACAAGAGCTCAGTGCCTTAATGGCTCCTTGACTATGTGTCATTATGATAATCTTTTGTCCTCTGTATCCTTTATCAATATTGAACTGGGCGCAGTTTTTTATGGCGTGGATTTCCGCTTGAAAGATACTTGGGGTTTTTCCCAAGCTTTCGGATTGTTTGGTTCCTGGCCCGAACACTCCTATCCCAGTTCCTCCTATTGCTTTTGAGCCGTCTGTGTACCATTGAATGGCATTATTTCCAAGTCTGGTGATGGTATTTGGATCCCATTCCTTCTTGTTGCTTAGTTCTGTAAAGAATTTCTTCGAAAAGTTGTACTTTTTCATCATACCGTCTTGTGGCATGTCCCAGGTTGTCTGATTTTTAAGAAGTGAAGAGGTGGTTTTTTAATGATTTCCTATCTACGTAGTCTGTATCTTGTTCTTTCTGCAACACTTTACACCACCATATGTAGAGGGGTGAGGTTGAGAATCACTCCCAAGGCTGTCGTTGGGCATGTTCTCATTGCTCCTGTAACACATATACAGGCTAGTCTTTGAATTTTGTAGAGGTTATCTCTCGTCGTCAATAGACTAGTTCTACTACTCCACGCAATTGCTCCATAAGTGACAATTGGTCTCACTATGGCAGTGTACAACTTAGGATTTTTGGGTTGCAGCCTCAATTTCTCCCTTCCAGATTCCTACACACCATTAGAGCCATTTTCGCCTTGTAAGTAATCTCCTTTTCGTGTTTGTTCTACAGGAGTTTACTGTCTAAAATCAAACCTAGATACTTGTCTTCTTGTCTCCATTCAATCTCGTTCCCATCAAGTTTTATGGTGTTGAGGTTGAGTTTTCTTTTCTTAGTAAAGATGGTTTTAGTGGGGTTGATGCTAAGTCCCACTTGCCTACACCAGCTATTTGTATAGTTCAGACCCTTTTGTACAATATTACAAAGGGTGTTACTGTCACTCTCCTTAAATCGGCATATTTAATAATTCATTAGTCAGCTTTTACGAGAGTTTTTTGATCAGGAGTTCGCTGTCTTCCTTTCTCCAGTACGACTGATGTTTAGTTCGAGTCCACTGAGATATACAACCAGGTGCAGCAGATTTTGATACTCCAAAAACTGGTTCAGGATCTGTGAAAGCAGTTTAAGTCCCTAGCTTTGCTAGAATGTTTGCCATTTCACATCCTACAACATAAAATGGATAGTTACGTTTAAAAAAGTCTAACTCCATTTCCATACCATAGAAATATTCGAAAATGGTATGAAAATGTATTTCTACTTTTTTAAACATAACTATCTATTTTTTTATTAAACCAGAGCGAATTTGACAAAATTAAATGTGCATTTGTACTTATTTTTCAACGACCTTTCCAAATCTGTTATTATTTTTCATGAACACTATTTGAAAAGTTAACTCGCGTTTGACAGTTTTGTACAAGGTTGCTTCATATAAATAACAGAGTGTATATTGGAAGCTTCTAATTATAAAGCCTTAAAATAACTTTCTTAAAAGAAATGGGAAAGAGTGCGATATTATAGGTATCTAGGTATAAATTAACAGTAATTTGGTTACTGTTAGAGAAATTCGAAGTTCGAGTTCCTTTAGAAGGCGAAGTTTTTAGAGACGGACTGTCGAAGAAGAAAACGAATAACAGCCGGTGGAATCCTCGGTTTCTCACCGCTAGAGGTCGAAGGTCAGTTCGTTCTCACGTAGACTACGCCCCTTACACGCATACGTTTTTTATCATGATTTTTTATAAATTATAGGGGCTAAAATTAGGGGGTTGCCCTAAGATTCCATGAATTTATACATTTAATGTGTTCTTATTTATAATTAATGTTTTATTTATTTGCTTATTTCGGTGCTCTTTAAAAATATATTGCTAACCACAAATATTGTTCATACTATTAATAATTGTGCCGTTTTGGTATTTAGTAAAATCGTAAAAAAAAGAAAAAAGAAAATATATTTCCTTTAGGGCCAGTTGTATCAAACACCTAAGCTCGGTTTAATGATAACTGAAGTTTAGACTGTGTCTGATTGATGCATTTATTATCTACAATTTCATCAGTCTAATCATCAGTCATCATTAAACCGAGTTTAGGCGTTTGATACAACTCGCCCTTAAACAATTGTCAACTTCACAGCTAGTAGTGGGCAAGACATTATTTGCTGTATTTTTTGGTACCTACGTGATTTTTATGAAAACTATAAATCAGGGATTCCCAATCTATTTCGGATCCGATTACCCTACCCAATTTTGAAAATAAGCAGATCCCCACAGAGAAATTACTTTAAAAATCTTGTATAGGTGAAGCTTCTTCCTGTTAATAAGTGACTACCTACCTGAACTTGACATCAGTTTCTCATAAAAATTTACCAAAGAAAAAATAATCATAATATGTAGCTTGTTCAATTGAAACTCATCTTTGGTCCAGGAAAAATTTATTGACAAGTACAGTTACAAATAACTACCACTACAATTGAGGCACATATCCCACTGTTTCACCAACCGATGTATACCCTGCTTATAGAATTCTTGTGGCTGCTGCTGGAAGAATTCTTTCACAGCGTTTTGTACTTCTGCGTCCGACTGAAAACGGTTACCTTTTAACGCCTTTTTTAGTGGTCAAAGATGTGAAAATCGCAAGGTGATAAATCGAGACTATAGGGTGGATGCTCTAATATCCTCCATTTCTTTCGTTGCAGATTTTCTTTCACTACGTTGGCAACATGAGGCCGAGCATTATCGTGAAACAGAATAAGATCAAGTGAAAGCTTCCCTGGACGTTTTCTTCTTATTGCTTGATGGAGCTTGTTCAAAGTTTCATTATACAGGTTTGCGTTGATATGCACTCTAGGTTCTGTGAACTCTATCAGCAAGGGTTCTTCATGGTCGAAAAAAAATGTCAACATCACCTTGCCTGCAGAAGGTTGAACTTTAAACTTCTTTGGTGGCGGAGAATTTGCGTGTTTCCATTGCATCGATGACAGCTTACTGGATGGTTCAAAATAATGACACCAAGATTCATCGCCAGCAACTATTGACGAGAGAAAGTCATTACCATTTCGACTGTATTCCGTGAGGTGTTGCAAAGACAAGCCCATTCGCAAGCTTTTTTGGTCCTCAGACAAAAGACGAGGAACCCATTGCGCACAAGCTTTGCTGTAACCTAGTTTGTGTACGATACTATGGACAGATCCTATACTCACACCAACATTTTCTGAAATTGCTCTGATTGAAATTCGACGATTTTCTCTAATCAGGCCTTCCACACATGCCACATTCCTGTCTGTTCAATGGGAACCACTTTGGTATTCCCTTTTAAAATAGTATATAATATTTAAACAAGAAATTTATGATAGCCAATATTCACGATGGGTGACGTTTGCGTCAATATTAGAAAATTAGGTTATGAAAAGTATCAATACTAAAAATTACAATATTTTATCGATACGATATATTTCAGAAACAAATTTCCTGAACAAAATACACAGATTTAATAGTTTATTTCATATTGTACCCACATCTCTAGTCGTGAATTATGAACCATAATACACTCCAGTGTGTTATGAACCATAATTCACGACAGTAGATATATGGGTACCATATACCTTTTGTTAGGAGGTAAAATATTGACTTATTATTAGGTGGTGGTGGACAACTAATATTAACTAACAACATTATACACAATAATATTTAATTATTTTTCCGAAAAAGTGCCAGTGTATTAAATAATTACAGTTGTATTATCTTGTCAGCTCGTGATATGTATATAATTATTTGTATAATTCTTCGTCAAGGAATATATTGTATATTAAATGGGCGTTCCATTCCGGATACAATCGTTTCAGGATGTTAAACTATTCATTGTCAAAGTATATTTACTGTGAATCATAAATAAAATATAAATTTTATTGATTTACTTCCTTCCATTTATTAGATATCTGTTAACAAGAAAATATAGATATAGACAAAAAGGTATTTATTTAATATTCCGTTAGAAATAGTTGTAACCAGTTATTTGTAGTATAATTCTTGGATATTTTATTATTTATCTACCTTTTCTAAGAGATAATAAAATATTAAATAGGCAATTAGAAAGTAATCATTACCTACAGTAGCTTTGGATTAAAGTACATTTCAACTTTGCAGAACACTGAGGAAGTCGTAGAAATATTAAAAATATAAGAAATGTTTCTTTATAGTTTCTACCATTTTATTAAATTATATATCTTTGTCCACGACCACCTAATAATAAGTCAATATTTTACCTCCTAACAAAAGGTATATGGTACCCATATATCTACTAGAGTGAATTATGGTTCATAATACACTGGAGTGTATTATGGTTCATAATACACTGACTAGAGATGGCGGTACAATATGGAATAAACTATTAAATCTGTGTATTTTGTTCAGTAAATTTGTTTTTGAAATATATCGTATCGATAAAATATTGTAATTTTTAGTATTGATACTTTTCATAACGATATTTTTAATATTAAGTATTTTAAAGCAATATATATTTATAACGGTACGTTGTATCGATACTTTACACAGTATCGCCCATCTCTATATATGTCCAAATTATTTTAAGTAGCTTACCAAATCGTTACTGAATTTTATTTAATAAAAGAAATTAAGTGTCGTGGACAAAGTATAGTATTGTACTCGCAATTTATGGCCAATATTCACTCGGGTGACTTGCGCTCCTCGCCTGCGGCTCGTGACGCAAACGTCACCCATCGTGAATAATGGCTATCATAAATTGCTCGTTTAATAATATACTATTTCTAGCGAAGTTCCTATAATACACTTCGGTATTTTATCTTTTTTTGTTTAGGGTGAAATTGATTGTATAGGGTGTCTCGAATAATATTCTGATTGTTTTTAAGAGCTTATATCTTTGAAACGGTTCTAGATAATAAGATGCGGTTAATGGACGACTACTGGAAGGTGGTCTGGAACCGGGGCTCTAGTAGGTCGAGAAGTCGGATCTTTTGACCGAGATCTGGCAAAATTTTTTTTATATTATTATCTCCAAAATCGTGGAAAAATTATGTATCTCTGATACCTTTATTTACAATTCTAATGACTATTTCTATTCTCCATAATTTTTAAAAATTTTTTATATTTGAATATCCACCACTGGATTTTACGAATATTTTGTATATTTCACGTTGTTATTTTGGTATAAAAAAATCGTTATGTGCTATCTACCTGTCCTACATTTAACCCACTTCAGAAACCGCCCCCACGACGTTCGTACCTTTTGAAAAGACCCAAAAGGCACATTGCCTATGTTCTCCCTCTTCAATTCAAAACGATTATTTCTGTTTCATGTTTCACGATCTTCAGGTCTTCAGTTCGCTTCGAATAAGTTGTCATGTTGGACGGTGCCGCTTGGCTCAAAATCACCGGAGTAACGTGTTACAACGAAGTGTTAAACCGGCGTATGGTTATTGAATTTTCCATGTTGTTTGAGAGTTATTTGTTTCATTAGAAAACTTCCAAATGTAAATTACGTGAGAATTCTTGTACAATTAGGTATGTATTACTGGTGACGGTTAACAATTTGTATTGGAACTAAATACAAGTACTTTGGTTCATTTTTCATATTCGTAATTTAGTTGCAGGATAGAGATAAATAAATTTTTTAATGACAAAATAAAACTTTTAATTTACATCAACAGTTCTACAAAAATCCTTCTTAGAGAGTTGTCTTGTTGTTTAAAATTAGAACATTTTGTTGACGAAGTGAAAAATCTATCTACCTATAACTATAAATTAACAAGTTTTGTTTCTAATAGACACATAAATTAAGACATGAAAAAATTAGTCAACTTAATTTGCATCCACAGATGTTGTTGTTATATCGTATTATTTAAATAATCTTATATCATCATCCCCTATAATAGTTATTATTTAATTGAGATAAATGAATAAAAATGAATATGCAATCATTGACAATTTATAAAACTTACGGGAATATATTATATAATCAGAATGTCATTCTAAAGGTATCTGTATCTGTAGAGTAGGGAGGGTGAGTGTAGGCTCACAGCACTTAGACCACAAGTGACCCATTGTACATCCTCCCGAGCAGTTGTCCTCCTAGGTCATCGTCCATCCTGTCCTTCCCAGGAAGGTGGACAGGTCACTCCTTTATATCGGCAGGTGTAGGCCAAAACTCATCGAACACACACTCTCTTATTGACAATAACTCCGGACATTCGTATAAGACATGCCTGACAGTTTCATCTACCTGTTCACACATCCTGCATAGAGCTGTGTCCACTAGCCCCATAGCATGGAGGTGTTTCCTTAGTTGACAGTGACCAGTAAGAAACCCTACAGTTAAACGTAGGTTTTTCCTGTTCATCGCCAAATATTTCTTCGGCACCAGCTTCCTAGGGTCGCCCAACGTAACGTTTGGCTATAAGTTCCGCAATTGTCGAAGTCGTTAGGCAGTGGGTCTTAAAATTTTTAGTCCAGCTGCTTCTCTGGCTAAAGAATCGACAATGCAATTACCTTTACTCCTACCAAGCTCAAGGTTTTATTTTTCATGTGACAATTCCACTTAAATTTGAATGTTTACATTTGTTGACAGATGTATGTTTTGATTTTGACCAAATAACACTTCATGGTTGATAATGTGACGAAATTCTGTTAATTTAGGTCTGAAATCTTAAGCATCTAGCTCCACGAAGCTTAGGGGTGCCCCGTGATACAGAAAAAAATGTTATGGTGGAGAAAAAATCATGAACTTTATTCCACTATTGTTAATAAAGCTCGTTGGTAAAGTTTTTCTTATTTGAGGGTTTTCTCCGCCTTTAAGTTGGCCCCAGCTCGATTTAGTCCCGGGCCCCTCCACTATTCGTGTCAATTTAAGAAAATATTTTGGGGCTTTTGAGATGCAAATCAACTTTCTCGATGGAAAAATATCATTGGGGGAAGATAATATTTTAAAGGAAGCTAGTAGCTTGAATTTAATCCTTATGTAAGATAAATATTTCTATCATTACTCGAGTATTCTAATATGAATTTGAATTTTCATTACATTTAAACCCTTCCCCCTACAGCACGGCACTGTTGCTGGAGGCTGGCACCTTTATACTATTACTGGATGTTGGTTACAAACTAAGAGTGTTGTCAGTATTGCGGGTTTTGCGTCTAATATGTGTGTAATGATCGCAAATTAATAGAAAAATTCTTAAGCAACAATATTCTTTTACAACTCTATTGGGAAGAGTAGAATTCAATGAGACCTCTGGCGGAAAAAATTGTAATTGTCGCAACGAGTAAAACAATTCGTTTTGCATTGTTTTTGTATTATATGCCAACGTAATTACCGTAAATTCGTACGTTATTTGTTTAATTTTATGTCAGTGACAAGCTTAAAACTGTGTTTTTTTATTCAACTCAACTGTCATCATTTCTGAGGTTATATTCTTATATATGGTGTTTTCGATTATTTACTTTTGGTTGCTAGTAGCAGCTCGTAGTGACTGAATTTCGTTCGTTTATTACCGGGTGTGACGCCTTGTCTTACCTCCCCCTTGCCCCTCGAGCACATGGGGAAAGTATGAGCTTCAAGCTGCTTCAAGCCACGGACATTGAATGATTGACGTTTATTTAAAGGTTAAGATTGTGATTAAGATTACGATTTAAATCTTACGGAAAATATTCAAATTTGCAAAATTATATTATCAATAACATAACATAACATAATCGAGAACTGTTCTTTTAAAAACACAGGAAATTCATTAATAATATCAGATGATAGTTCGGATGATGACATGACATAACAAGTGGTTTTGAGGTTCCTAAAAATCGTGTTCGTTTTGCTTAAAAGTCGTGGCGATTGAGGCGTCACGCACAAATGCTTGAAGCCCAAATAAACGAAAGCAGCAATTATCAGAGATATTATTGAAGAGGTTAAGTTATTCTATTTTTTGTTTTCATTGCACTTTTATGAAAGTGTCACTTATTTCCTCTATAGGTACCATGCAAAAATATATGGCCAGCATTTAAAACTGTCTGTCCCTCATGTATGAACCTAGAAGAAGGCTCAGCATTTACAAATTCAAATAAACGTTGATTAGTCAGTGTATACCTAATCCATAGTTACAAAAACAAAGAGAAAATAAGTCGGTATTGAAGATTTAAAATATTACTCAATACAAATGTACCTACCTTCCCTGTAGCTTTTGTAGATATGACTATATCAAAAATAAAATAAAAATACGAAATCAGACCTAAACCTGTTTTATTTTTGACAAATATCAGCCATACCTAATACTTCAAAAATAAAAATATTAGTAGTCAAAATTTAGTTCAACTACACAATCAAAGAAAAAGCAAAAGTTTCACAAAACACACACTGAAAATAACTAAAACAGCAAAATAAAACCAAAAGGCTTATACGGCAGCTGATTTGTTTTCTCATTGCTAGGATGACATTGACATTTCGGAGCGCCATCTATCGAATTCTACTTTTTCCAATATAGTTTCCTCACAAAGTTATTGCTACCGCAACAAGTATTGATTCTGGACAACTTGATTATGGAACTATATTTTTGAAACTGCAAAAAATATTAAATATCCAGTGAGCTATTTGAAAAATTAACAGGACTTCATTACTTGCAGATGGTTTAACCTGTATATTTAATTATTAGGTACGTTAAAATACAGTAAATGGAATTTAAAGTTGACTTGTTTTAAGATTTTTTCTCAGAATTGTTGGTCTAGCCGAAAATTTATTTATTCCAAACTTTACGAGCCCAGCGTAGGTATTTCACTTTTAATTACGTTATAAGATGAAGCAGATAAAATGAATTCACTATACGCTGTCGCTAGCATACCAAAAAAAATTAGTGAGTAGGTATTTTCGCTCGACTACAGTCTATTTGGATATGATGTACTTTACTATATGTAAAAGTCAGATACGATTAAAACTGGATTTCTGTTGAAAAAAATAAAAAAGTATTTCACGTTAAGATAGTTGATTTAATTTCTGTTACAATCGAAAAAGTTAGCCGAGCGTTTCAAATTAATTTTGACAACGCGTCAAATAGTTTTACTGCATGGCTGCTTTCATGAATTTCATTGCCATTGCACGGAGGAATTTTTATGTTTGTTACCACTGTCGCTAGAATCATTCAAGATTCTCGTAAGTGCAGTATACCTTTCTCGTTCCTAAGGTTTAGAGTGTCGAACTTGGAAGGTGCAAATACAACTTTCTGGAAGGAGTGATAAAGCATGGATAAAGTTCATGTGTCTATACATTCGAGTTTGCGCACCTTAGAGTACTCCATACGATTCCAGAACGATTTATACATGCTAGTCGGGAAGGGTGTGGGCAAAAAAATGGACCAGGAGGTATCCCATGCAGTACCTAATGTTGTACTAAACTATTTTATACCTAGAGGTGTTCTCAAAGGTATATTGGTAGATGTTCTAGAGGCTGCATTTTCCACAGCAATTTAGGAAGAAACGTAAGCAATAAAATATAATTGTATGTGAAGTAGCTTGGATAAAATAGAGGGAGTTTGGAAGTGGCTAATAAGACGTTGAGCGTGAATTAGATAAAGGATCAAATGAAAGTTCATCTCACGACTGTCGACTACCAGTATCATTATTGAAATGGTGTGGGAATGCCTAGACAAACTCAATGAATTAGGCGAGAACAATATATAGTCATCTTACTATGGATTCCAGGTCACACTGGAATAGAAGGAAATGAAATAGCAGATGAACTAGCAAAGAGGGGAGCTAAAATACCTTTCTGGAGGCCTGAACCCTTTTGTGGAAGCCAAAAGAAAGAGAAGATCTGCCCATTGGAAAGATCTAGTAGGGCTTAGACAATCAAATATTCTTCTGGGTGACTACAACCTGTTGAGATCAAATGAATGCATAAGTCAAAGTAAAACTGCAGGGATCCTAACGGGACATTGTCGCCTGAATGGGGTCCTGAAAAAGCTCAAAGTAGTGGAAGAAGAAGAATGCAGATATTGTGGCATGGAAGAAGAAACCTCCATCCACATACTTTCCACCTGCACAACACTCCAGAATCCTAGAGCACAGTACCTTACTGCATAAAAGAGGAACATTTGCCTAAGTTGAAGCCTGCAGATATCCTAAAATTCCTCCAGGAAATAGGACTAAAGGAGCTACTAGTTTCAGACTCTCCTCAGAAACTAAGTAGAAGTAAGGGGGCAAAATAGATCTTTTAGGTCTCAGTGAATGTTACCCCAAAACAATACATACATACATCAATGAAAACTTGTGAAATGAATAAAAACCAATAAACCTAAAAGTGACATTGAGCGATATTTCCCAAACGAGTTGGATTAATTAATTTATAACTGTAGTTTTAATAACTGCGGTTTATTACCTATATATCAGTCAACAAATAAATTAAATTTGTTGAATCTTTCAATAAACAATATTCTTGTTAACCTTACAGTTATAAAAGCTTCAATGTTCGAATGAAACTAGTTTATAAAAGGAAAATGAACATTTTAAAATATTCCAAAAGGAAATAAACGAAAGTATGAACATTTATTACTACACTAAAATTTACATAGTAATCGAATATATAAGCTTGTCGACAAGATATTGTTTAAATATCATAGGCAAAAAATAATGTATTTCATTTTATAAATGGAAAATAAGGTTGGCAACAAAAAACTCACGAGAAAAAATATAGTATTTTAATATGACGCTGAAGGCTGAAGCTGGACGCCTTCTGAATTAGTGAACTGCAAGAAAAATTAATATTTTATCAACGTATGTTAAGAGCGCTTTCAGACGAGACACTTTGTGGCCGGCTACTAGTGTCTGAAAAAAGTCGCGCAGCTAAAAATACATTAAGCACCACGTATTCCTTATCTGTGACTCGTGCGAATGCGTCTATTTATATTGATAATATTCTTAGTGTTGGAAATATTAATATTCAAGGGATTTTATTTGATGTATTTTTATCAGTATTTATCACAGGCAGATGTGAATTGTCAATGTCAGTTTTGAATGTTCATATAAAATATAATAAAAGGATTCATAAAACTTTGAACGTTATTTTTATCCATTTCCTAAGCTTAATTATAACATTTTGGCGACCGTGACAGGACTCATTGAGCTAGAAATGGAAAATATCAAAAAAGAAAGGCAATTGATAAGAAACCACTTCTCCAAGATATGCAGAGAGTTAGACATGATATTTCAAGATAAGGCAGCAAATAAACAAGATCTGTTGGCCATTTCCAGGCAATTAGAAGACAAAGGCGACAGATTGTTGAGAGCAGACGAAAATATCAGAGAATTCTTTCTCTCTACTGAAATAGATGATGCAGCATTCGAAGAAGAATATGACACAAGTGAATTCTACAGAGAAGAATTGATAAAATACAAATCAAGATGTGAATTGTTCCTGAAAAAAGAAACCGAAGATGATAAATACAGTTCACATAGTTGGAGAAGCGACACGAACAGAAGGAAATACCGTCTACCGAAGATAGAGTTAAGAAAGTTCGATGGGGATGTTAAAAACTGGATTGGTTTTTGGGGACAATTTAAGAAAATCCATGACGACGAAGAAATCGATTTGACCGATAAATTTCAGTATTTACTTCAATCCACGGAACAGGGATCCATTGTCAGGGAATTAATCGAGAGTTTTCCTCCATCAGGGACGAACTACCAAATAGCTATTGACCAGTTAAAGGCTAGATTTGCTAGGGATGAGTTGCTTGTAGAAGTTTACGTAAGAGAGTTATTAAGCTTAGTTATGAAACAAGCAATGAAGAATACAGGTATGACACTTTCTCAATTATATGATAAGCTAGAGACGCAGTTGAGGGCTTTGGAAACTCTTGGTGTTACGAAAGAAAAGTATGCAGCTATGTTGTTTCCTCTTGTTGAGTCTGCATTGCCGGATGATCTATTGAAAGTTTGGGAAAGACACAGAAATGCGAATAAAAAATCCTCGTTGGATCATGCTAGAGACAATACTGATAATTTATCTCTGTTATTAGATTTTCTTAGAAGTGAGGTGGAATCCGAAGAAAGAATCAATTTAGCTCAAGCAGGCTTCAATACGGATCATAAGTGTAAATACATGTCTACAGCTATTGAACATAAAAAACCCACAGGTGAAAATGGACCATATACCGCAGCAGCTTTATATTCGGCTAATTCGAAAGGAGTAACAAACGATGGTAAGAAAAATCCATTTTGTTTATTTTGCGAAAAGACGCATACTAGTCAGGACTGTGTGAAAGCACAAAAATTGTCTCTCGATGAGAGAAAAACCTTGGTAATGAACAAAAAAGGATGTTTTACCTGTTTAAAACAGAATCATACCAGTAAAAACTGTAAGGCATTTGTTAAATGTATAGTTTGTTCAAGAAAACATTATCCCATAATGTGTCATGATTTAATTGCTAAACAAGATAAAATTGATAAAAAGGAAGAGCAGCCAGTAGAAAACGTTTTGGCAAGTAACTACAAAACTACTGTTTTATTACAAACTATCATGGTGAGAATTTCAAATAATAATAGAGAAAAAATTGTTCGAGCATTGTTGGATTCCGGCTCACAACGTTCATATATTCTAACTTCGTGCATCAAAGACATGAAATTAAATAAAATAGATGAAGAAATAATTGTTCAAGGAGTATTTGGTGGTCAACAGTCATCACCACAAGCACATGGAATATATGATATTACAATAAAAAGTCTGCACAGTTCTTACAAATGCAACTTGAAGGTCACAGATCAAAATAAGATTTGTAATCAAATACCTCGGCTTCATGATGGTTCTTGTATAGATTATTTGAAAAGCAGAAATATAATAATAACTGATGTCAGTGTCAATGATACTCCACAAGAAATCGAATTGTTACTCGGAGGGGATATTTTTGGAAAATTATTAACTGGAAATACAGAAAATATCAATGGTGACTTATTTGCTATAGAAACATATCTTGGTTGGACGCTAATAGGAAAAGTAGAATCAGAAGAGGATAATTTAAATATATTTTCTGGCTTCGCCGATTTTTCAATATCTGACTTATGGAGTTTAGAGATGTTAGGAATAAAAGAGTCAGCTGAAGTTCAATCGAAAGAAATTCTTGAAGAAAATTCTCTGAAACAATTTTTAGAAACTGTTGAATTCAATGAGGATAATAGATACGAAGTTCAACTACCTTGGAAAGAAGGTCATCCAACTCTTTTAAGTAACGAAGAATTAGCACATAGCAGACTTTTATCTAGTTCAAAAAAGCTGTTAAATATTGGAAAATTCAATGATTACGAAAAGGTATTCACAGAATGGGAAATGCTGGGAATCATCGAGCGTGTGATTGATAATTCAGATAAGAACAATAGAGTTCATTACTTGCCCCATCATGCAGTCATTAGAGAAAATAGTTCAACGACTAAAGTACGCCCTGTATATGATGCCTCTGCAAAAGACAAAATGGGTAATTCCTTGAATGATTGTTTGGAAAAGGGACCTAACATCTTAGAACTGATTCCTAACATATTGATGAAATTTCGCACGGGTTCCATTGGTGTTATTTCTGACATTGAGAAAGCATTTCTACAAATTAGTGTCAAACCAAGAGATAGGGATTATTTGAGATTTTTCTGGTGGGAAGATTACAAATCTGGAAAAATGAAGGTGTATAGACACTGTAGGGTGGTATTTGGTGTTAAATCAAGTCCGTTTCTCTTAACAGCTACCATGAATCATCATTTAGAAAAAGTTCCAGAACAACTTATGAAAACAGCTACAAAGCTAAAGAATTCTTTTTATGTTGATAATTGTGTTACCAGCGTAAATACTGAAGAAGAATTAAAAACATTTATTGAGGAATCTAAACAATTAATGTCTACCGCTAAATTCAATCTCAGAGGATGGACTCATAATAAATTATCCACCGACACTTCGTGTAACGAAAAGGTTGTTGGGGTGTTAGGTCTACTTTGGAATGTTGAAGAAGATACTCTTTACTGTGACATAGGTTCTCTAGTTCATCTCGAGAGTATTCCACGGACAAAACGAGGTTTGTTGTCTACAGCGCACAAGATTTTCGATCCAATCGGTTTTGTATGCCCAGTAACATTAATACCTAAATTACTACTGCAAAAAACATGGCAATTAAAGTTGGGATGGGATCAGGATTTACCGGCAGAGATAATTAAACCATTTGAGGCCTGGTTGAAACAAATTCATATGATTAGTCTTTGTAGAGTCCCCAGAACACTTGGCGAAAACTTTGATTTGGAATTTCCCGAAAATTCCAGTATTCATGTGTTCTGTGATGCTAGCAAGCTAGCTATTGCTACTTGTATATATTTGAGAACTACCTGTGAAAACTTTACTTCAGTAAGATTACTACAGGCAAAGTCTAGATTAGCTCCAAAAGATAGTACTATACCTAGACTCGAGTTGATCGCAGCTTTACTAGGAGTACGTTTATGTCGTTCTATGAAGGAGGTAGAGGGATTTCGGAATATGAAAACGTATTATTGGAGCGATTCAATGGTTGCATTAACCTGGATAAAAACTAAAGGCAACTGGAATACTTTTGTAGGTAATAGAGTCAAGGAAATCAGATCATTCTCTCAGATACAAGAATGGCATTTTGTTTCTGGTAAATTGAATCCTGGAGACATTCCATCAAGAGGATGTGATATCAAATTTTTGTTAGAAAATTGTTGGATAAACGGACCCAGTTGGTTGAAAGATGATATTAAAGATTGGTCAACCCATGAAACTACTTTTTCAATGGAGGAAGTAAATAAAGAAGAACGGAAAACTATTGTAACACTTATATCGAAAGTAAATATTTCAACAGATGGATTAAACTATTTTTCAAAATATTCTAAAATTGTGAGAATGATGGGTTGGATATCCAGATTCTTGAATAATTCAAGAAAAATATCCCTTAGGAAAATCGGAATACTCAGTTACGATGAAATTATGGAAGCTGAGATACAAATTTTGAAGTTGGTTCAATTGGAAAGTTTTGGAGATGAAGCTAAGTCTATTCAAAATTTACATGTATTCAGAGATGCGAATGGATTGTGGAGAATCAAAACAAAGCTGATCTTGGGAGAGCTTTCAGAAGATTTCAAGTGCCCTATAGTTCTACCAAACAAACATGAGATTGTGAGAAAAATCATAGAAGAAAATCATAGATTGAATTTTCATGCTGGTGTACAAGCACTTTTATGTATATTACGAGATAAATTCTGGATTCTAAGAGGTAGACAAACAATAAAACGAATTGTATCTAAATGTGTGATATGTAAAAGATACAATACGAAATTTGTTCAAACACCGTTGTCTCCACTACCAAAAGATAGGATAACGTGTAAAGCAGCTTTCGAAATAGTTGGAATCGACTTAGCGGGACCTTTGTACCTGAAAAATAAATCAAAATCATGGATAGTAGTATACACTTGTGCAGTCTACAGAGCAGTCCATTTTGAATTAGTTGAATCTCTTTCTACAGATTCATTTCTTTCTGCATTGAGACGTTTCATTGCCAGGAGAGGAAGAATATCAACCATATACTCTGATAATGGAACGAATTTCGTTGGTGCTCATAATCAGATGAATAAAGTTGATTGGGATAAAGTTTTAGAGTATTCCAACATTAAGAAAATTAAATGGAACTTCAACCCACCAACAGCTGCATGGTGGGGTGGTTGGTGGGAACGCATTGTCCGCATCATCAAGGACCTTTTACGTAAGAATCTAGGCAAATCTTCTGTTACTTATGAAGAACTTCTCACTTTACTGTGCGATTGTGAGACAGTTATCAACGCTCGACCGCTGACCTATGTGTCAGAAGATCATGAAGATTTAAGTCCTTTAACTCCAGCAATGTTTATCAACGATATTCCGAACCACGAGATGCCCGACTTAGATGAAATTGATCGAAATAGTTTAATAAAGCGTAAAAGATATATCCAGAAATTACGAGATTGTTTTCGGAACCGCTTCAAAAAGGAATACCTAGCAGAATTAGTCAATACTGGTCAAAGCAAAGTTCGTAATTTAGACGTTGGCGACATCGTATTTGTGGGAGCCGAAAATGTAAAAAGGACAAGCTGGCCACTAGGAAAAATATTGGAAACATATCCAGGAAAAGATAACATTCATAGAGTTGCAAAAGTTAAAACAATGAATGGTGAGATTTTACGTCCTTTTCAACGACTGTATCCATTAGAAGTGAAGAGTGCACAAAAATTAATACCAGAAAATGGAAACTTGCAAGATAGTGATGAAAAAGATGAGGAAGATGGATCCAAGTCTGAAAAGAAAACTCGAATAGTGACAAGATCAGGGCGCTTAGTTAAATCACCTAAGCGATTTGGACATAATGTTTAACTAATATTTCATGTTATTTAACAATTTCTTAGATTAGCAAATTGTTAAGGGGGGAGAATGTTGGAAATATTAATATTCAAGGGATTTTATTTGATGTATTTTTATCAGTATTTATCACAGGCAGATGTGAATTGTCAATGTCAGTTTTGAATGTTCATATAAAATATAATAAAAGGATTCATAAAACTTTGAACGTTATTTTTATCCATTTCCTAAGCTTAATTATAACACTTAGCCACGCGATTCTTTTCAGACACTATTAGCCGTCTACAAATTGTCTAGTCTAAAAGCGCTTCTAATGTATTTTTAGCCACGCGATTCTTTTCAGACACTATTAGCCGGTTACAAAGTGTCTAGTCTGAAAGCGCTTTAATGTATTCTTAGCCACGCGATTCTTTTCAGACACTATCAGCCGGCTACAAAGTGTCTAGTCTGAAAGCGCTTTTAATGTATTCTTAGTCACGCCATTCTTATCAGACACTATTAGCCGGCTAAAAAGTGTCTAGTCTGAAAGCGCTTTTAATGTATTTTTAGCCACGCGATTTTTTTCAGACTCTATCAGGCGGCTACAAAGTGTCTAGTCTGAAAACGCTTTTAATGTAATTTTAGCCACGCGATTCTTTTCAGACTCTATCAGCCGGCTACAAAGTGTCTAGTCTGAAAGCGCTTTTAATGTATTTTTAGCCACGCGATTCTTTTCAGACATTATTAGCCGGCTACAAAGTGTCTAGTCTGAAAGCGCTTTTAATGTATTTTTAGCCACGCGATTCTTTTCAGACTCTATCAGCCGGCTACAAAGTGTCTAGTCTGAAAGGGCTTTTAATGTATTTTTAGCCACGCGATTCTTTTCAGACATTATTAGCCGGCTACAAAGTGTCTAGTCTGAAAGCGCTTTTAATGTATTTTTAGCCATGCGATTCTTTTCAGACATTATTAGCCGGCTACAAAGTGTCTAGTCTAAGAGCGCTTTCAATGTATTTTTAGCCACGCGATTCTTTTCAGACACTATTAGCCGGCTACAAAGTGTCTAGTCTGAAAGCGCTTTTAATGTATTTTTAACCACGCGATTCTTTTCAGACACTATTAGCCGGCTACAAATTGTCTAGTCTGGAAGCGCTTTTAATGTAATTTTAGCCACGCGATTTTTTCAGACTCTAGTAGCCGGCCTCAAAGTGTCTCGTCTGAAAGCGCTTTTAATGTAATTTTAGCCACGCGATTCTTTTCAGACTCTATCAGCCGGCTACAAAGTGTCTAGTCTGAAAGCGCTTTTAATGTATTTTTAGCCACGCGATTCTTTTCAGACATTATTAGCCGGCTACAAAGTGTCTAGTCTGAAAGCGCTTTTAATGTATTTTTAGCCACGCGATTCTTTTCAGACATTATTAGCCGGCTACAAAGTGTCTAGCTAAGAGCGCTTTTAATGTATTTTTAGCCACGCGATTCTTTTCAGACACTATTAGCCGGCTACAAAGTGTCTAGTCTGAAAGCGCTTTTAATGTATTTTTAACCACGCGATTTTTTTCAGACACTATTAGCCGTCTACAAATTGTCTAGTCTGAAAGCGCTTTTAATGTAATTTTAGCCACGCGATTTTTTCAGACTCTAGTAGCCGGCCTCAAAGTGTCTCGTCTGAAAGCGCTTTTAGGCTCAGCCATCTACACTGTTTAAATAGATAACAGAACAAAAAATGTTGTAGATAATCCATCGAAGAAATTTGATAAAACTTTTTATGAATACCAGTAGCAATATGACTGTTAATGCCACCGCCATCTGATCTTAAATTTCACAAAAATATGTAGATTTTATGAAGCATTGGGTTAGTATGAACTGTAAATATGGTAAAAGTAAAATTTATAAAATATTCTAATAGCCATAAAAACAATATAAATAGTAAATTTAAAAAACTCCGAAGTCATTCTTTATAAAAGCAATACAACATACAATAAGCATAACCTAAACCTCATTCATACTATATGTGAAACCTTATGTTGCTAACTTCATTTTTAGGGTATGTACGTCATAGTATAAATGGCGGATTATTTAAATAATCTGAAAGTTGGAATTTCAAGTTGACATAAAAACTTTCTTACAATAAAAATATTAAAACTAATTGATTATCCACTAACATTGAGAAAAAAAATTCACAACATTGATCGTGATTTGTTAATATTCCTACACTGGTCTTAGATTAAAATGAATGAACTGTTTATTATAAAGGTCGGAAAAGCTAGAGAAACGCGTTGTGGACAAACAAATAGCTCGTTGTTGGGATGCGTTTGCTTGCTTTGCGACTACTAGATATTAGATCGTCTCGTAACAGGCAATATGTCCTTACAAGGAAGCCAGACCAGTAATGTCTCATTTATAAGCTTTCGGTTGCAAAGACTAATGAGAAGAATGGTGATAAGGAATTTTACTTATAGTGGACGTGGATTACAAACGTATAAAAGGAAATATTTCAACTATTTTATACGGTATTTTATATTATTGTTTTTTATATTATATAGTGAATACAATTCATGTTTCATTTCACTCTTATTCTACAATTTTAATAGGCTGAAATAGAAAAGTAAAAGATTATCAAGGAATACACTAAAATCGTTGAGTGAAATTCAACGCTAAAATGTAAGAAATCCTTTCTGCCGGGACTTAGATTTCGATTGTAGCTTTTTGGTACCGGCTGCTTTTTGTTTTCCACACCCAATTTACTCTACACTTTTTCTATACATTAATAATTCAAACAATTTGGCATGTGCCTTACTTTTGTTACATTATTTTTATACTAAAAATTAATGATAAACTTTTTACATACTCGCCGTACAGATTATATAAATAAAACCTTTTTTTTGCATACCGTAGCAAAAGTAGTTATACCAGATTCCTGGTTTTATACTAACAGATTAATTGAAGAAATAATTCAGTATGAATAATTTATTTAATGTTACATTTTCAAGTAAACATGTTAATGACCATTATTTGATATTAAAATGATTAAAGATGGAGTTGCTATGTATCCGTTATAATTTATTTGGAAACTGCTTCAGATGAATATCCAATTATATCTTTTATTTAGAATTCTGTCAATAATTTTATATTTATATTTTTGCCACCAACTTTATTTTGAATACTTAAGAGTAGATTTTGTGATAATGTTAGGTTAGGTAAGTGGTGAATGAGTCTATTATAGGTACTTCGCTGTGATTCGCAAGGGTCAAACCAAGAAAACAGGCACCGAGTAGACGCATTAATTCGAAATAATGATGCTCCCATTTCTGTGCAATAGGTATACTCCGTTTCCCATAAGAAGAAACCACGTGAAGTTTGCCAACTGTGTTGCGTAGTAGTCAAAATTGCTCTTGTTTATGTATGTCACTTCGTAACGACGGCTTCATGACTACAAACGAACATCGTCAATCGAGAGTATATCAAGTATATAGGTACCTACATATAGGTGTCTATTGTGAGTGAAAAACTTCTAATATTTTCCAAATATGTTTTATTTAAACTATACATATGATAGATTCATTTTTATTATTCTAATTTGATGTTACTACAAAATGTGAAAACATTACGTTACTGATTTGAAGTAGAATGTCAATTTTACAATATGGCGCTGATTTTGACAAGTATACACAAAATATGTAATTGTTGAATTCAATCAACAATGTTTTTTGCTGCTTCAAGTTGTTGTTGTAGATCGGTGGGTAATGGACAGACAAAAGTTTACTAATAGACTTAGAGCATATTCTACTATCTTGAGCTATCCCGTTGCAGGCTCGAAACTTTAAGAGCAGCGAAGTAAATGCGAAATAAAAAATATGCACGCTCTCCTTTTTTGTATTTGCTTTATATTTGGCTGTGTATAGTTTGACAAGTTTATCTGAAGCTACGGGGCATCGGTAAGAGGCGAGGGAACATGGCGCATATCTGTCATAAACGTACCAGTGGCTTACTGTACCTATTTTATAAAGTATAACTGATGATACAAAGGTCACTAACACCACCAACGCCACTAGATAAATCAATATCAGTCAATTGACGAAGTGAGAGGAAAGAACACACGCATGCGCTTGCCAAAAGAAGTCAGCTGTCAATAAAAAGTATCAATAGAGGAGTTCAGTCAGTTTGTCCAACAAAAAGTGGTTTTTTCTGACAAGAATGACAGTTAAGGTCTACCGTTCAAAACATAAGATTTTGCACGTTTTTCATCATTGCTAACATCTACTTATATTGGTTTATTAAAATAATGAATACACCCCCGAAGAGCAAATCTAGAAATTCAACATTACTTTTTAGCTGAATACTCAACATATCGGTGGCCAATATTTCTAGGAACTCTTGGCATGTCACCATTTCATTTCTGTTATTCAGTCACTAGTTATGTTAAATGTCAGTTATATTTATTTTTGTTGATATTCGTTTAATTGTGTATGTCCATTTTCGATTAGATTTTTGTAGCATTTCTAGTTAGTTGTATCTCTATTCTTCTAATAACTTTTTTCACTGACATTTGACAGAGCTAGTAACTGAATAACAGAAGTGAAAGGGTGACATGTCACGAGTTCCTAGAATTATTGGTCACTGTGTTGTTGAGTATTAAGCTAAAAAGTCATTTTAAATTTCAAGATATACTCTTCGGGGGTGTATTCATTATTTTAATAAATCAATATAGATGTTCGCAATGATAAAAACCATGCAAAATCTAATGTTTTAAACAGTAGACCTTAACTGTCATTATTGTCAGAAAAAACCACTTTTTGTCGGCCACACTGACCTTAGACTGAACTCTTCTATGTATTATGTAGTTCGCATACACTACATATTAATACTGTATACATTTTTGACAACCTTCAATTGTAATTTATATTTTTTCATATAATAAAGCTTATACGAAAACTGTTCGATGAACGCAAGTACACCACTGTTATCGATAAGAATAAAGATGCAACTGCATCGGTGAATCTATATTGGTATCACAAACGATTGATTTATATCAGTCTTAATTAGTGTCACGGTCGCTTATGGGATATAAAGTAGTCAGCCACTCAACGAACCATTCAAATCTATTTAACTTCCATTTGTGAGCCGATATTAACAACTGCACTAATAAGAATAAATTAAACATAGGCGTAGCATAATGGAATTTCATATTCTAATATTGTTAATAATAATATTCAAGTTAAATAAAGGAAAATGCATACAAGAAAATGAAAAATGACATTGGCTAGCGAATTATCCTACTATATAAGGTCGTAAGGCAGTCACAAACGGTTGGAAACTGGGAGACGCATGCGCAGAGTCTTTTTGGGAACGGTTTTCATTCACTGCGCATGAGTTGCCCATTTTTGGCTGCTCTACGACCAGAGCAATAGAGAATTTAGAGTATTAGAACGTCCAGGTAGGAGCGTATGAATGACAGGCAGTGTACAGGGGTTTGGAAGAGTAGAGTTTGGTTGGCAAGACTCTTCTACAAATTATTTCTTCATACTGGTACTGGTACTGAAATTTGGTTGGGAGTATCACAATAATAGGTTTGTTCCCACCCCAATTATTTGTTCCCCCATGTTTTTATATTGTATTTATCTTATAGTTTAAATACAATTTGAATCAATAATTATTGTGAACATGTAACGTCCATGTGCTTACAGTCTTATATGGCTTCTATTTACCATCAAACTAATTATTTGAACAGGTGAATAATGTCAACATTTACATTTACTTTTGTAAAAACAATAAAGCTAAGCTTATCGTGAGAGCTGGGGGTTATTTTGAAATAGATATCAAGGTTAGATAGATTCGTTTATTTATTTATCAGTTACAACAACGCATAGAAATGTTTAATATAACAATGCTTCATAGTTTTTTTTGTAAATCTATTTACGTTTAAAACAGTAATAGAGATGAGATGAACAATAAATACTTTATCCATGATGAGAATTCTCTCTAAAAGGATTTCTTGTAAGGTCAGAAATAAAAATTTGTTCGAAAGAAAAGGAATAAATCTCACGGGGTTGGCAAAAAATAGCTACGAACTATCACCTGTCCCTATATTTTTAAACCTCCTGTCCTACTAAAATTTCTATAGCTTATCTCTTGCAAATGTTAGAGAGGATACTGTGGCTATGAAAAAGTGAGATGCAAAAATTCTTGCGACAATAGAACATTTATTTGATAAGAATGATCAAGCTTATAAGAAATCACTTAGATCTAATGATCCAGCTTACCTAGAGAACGAAAAGGAGACAGGAACTGAAACTCAAACCGAAAGTAGAGGAAGGAACTTCCAGGTGTTGAAAAAATAAAAAGATTAAAGGAGAGGGATTGAATAAAAGAAAAATGTGCTGAAGGGAGATCGAACATGAAAGATGTGGGTTGTTTAGTGAAGTGCATAACTTGTCATGTGGTAGCCTGAGTCACCTTGCTTCATGTCAAAATGTCTTTAAATTTTGTAAATTTTTTATTATTGTATTAGATGTGTTAGATAGGAAGCAAATATATTAATAATTTGAAAAGAACCAAAGGACTTTTGCCGATATTAGAACTAGTAAAATCGATATATTTGTGGTAAAATAAGAATCCATAATTTAAATTTTTAGGATGAAGATGAGGAAACAATTTTGGGCTCCCAATTCTAAATGATATGGGTCAAAAGCCATCCCATCAACAGGGTCAAGGCATTAAGAAAAAATTACATTTCACTTTATTTTCCCAAAAGAATGAAACTTTTCACGATCCAAATCCCCAACAACCCATTAAATTCCAATACAAAACTAAGAGGAAAAATAATACTCAGGATTTTAGTTATATTAAACAAAACAACGTAAATAAGGATAATGTTCATGTAAGTAGCCATTTTGATTATTAATTGTTTGTGGTGTCCAATATAATTAATTCAATATTTAAAAAAAAACTAGAGTTATCTTGATTAGAAAGGTCGTGTGGAACTTCTGCTATTGATTTTGGAGGACAAACTTAGGGTCCTTATTAATAAGAAGAATAAAAAGAAGAAATTTTGTGTGACAAATCTATACAGCGTGGTGTTCTGCGTAAAAGGAGTGAAAAGTATGGGTAGCAGGATTCATCCCAAACAACTAATACGTTTTGCAATGGAAAGCAAGACGCAATATTTCTTGACCGAAAGCATGCACAGATGAGATCCAGCTGATCAGTTTCTGCAATTCGATGCAATTGCAATTTATCGGTTTGGTGCCATTTTTATTGCATGCAAGTTGCAATTATAGGGAGAATTCTAGTTACTTTTGGTTTAACAACCAACCAAATGTGATATATCAATCGGGTTAGTTGATTTACTGGACTAGAGGAAAACTAACCATGCTGATGTGCTGTGTTGATGTGTTGATTATTCATTTTTGAAACACAAAAGAGAAAAGGATTTGTTTTGGTTGATGGCAACCATGACACATAATTGCAAGAGACTTGCATAATGTCATACAAAGTGAAAGATTCTTCATGCAATATTTTGACCCTGCACAAGGAATTGCATGCAATATTTTGCAGGTTGTATTGCACCCTGTCAATCGGCCTTTAGTCTATTATACTTGCTACTGTTGATATAATACGCTACCTTCAATATGTTTACTATGGAAATAGAGAAAGCAACGTGTTACAAAAAGATAGATAGATATATACGCGTGCCACTGAACAAGCACGGCGTATTTGAAACTACAGAATGACTTATTAGAGCCAATAAATCGTCTGTTAAAATATACTTACCTGTTATGATTATAATGCTGCTACGATAAATATTTGAATTATTATATACATCTTGTTAAACAATAACGGTGAGATTAAAGTACATTTGTCCATTTAAACTAACCGTTTGCCACAATTCTATTTGACGTTTCTGTTATATTATCATAATAATATCTCTAGATTAATCTATATTTTATGCAAATGAAAAATGTCTTGATGATGAATCTAATTTATTTATTGAGGCATTTTAATTTCCAAAATTTTGATTTACCATGTTTGTTATTGATTGTCAGAGATGGATTGGTCGAAAAGGTACAATTGAGTGGCCGGTAATATCCCCGAATTGACACAATTTGATTTGTTTCTTTGAGGCTACATAAAAGCCTGTCTTTATGTTAACAGACCCACTAATTTCAATGATTTAAAGGGTAGCACACGTCTTGAAACGCAGGGAATCACCCAATAAAAGATCTGCGATTCTATTTTATAGCTTCCAAGAGAGATTGAATCATTGACAACAAACATATGGCGACCATTTCAAAAAATTCAAGATGTCGACCGTAAAATAAACACTGACGTCAAAAAAAATACTTCTTTGCATATTCTTTTTTATGTTTCATTTCGAGTGTAGGTAGATACTGAGCATTTGATTGCATATTATATGTATTTAAATATAATTGTGATAAACTTTCTCCACAATTAAATAATATCGCACAAATTATTGTCACATTTTACTTGTATAATGATATAAATTCTTCACACCAGTGAATAATGGAAAAGAATTCACTCTCGTTAGTCAATCCCATTCTGTTATTATCTGAATAGGGTATTTTCCTATGAGCGGAAAAAATTAAAAAAGAGTCGGAGCAGGTACTTTGTGTAACTATTATGCCTGAAATCAATATTTCACACAAATAAATTAAACCAGTGACTTTTTATTAACTTAACAAAAATGGTAATTTTCAAATATTTACTCAGCGCGGGAAAATATGTGAGTTTATTGTGACGTCAGACGTCTCGTTGCTTGCTTGTTCCTTATAGGCCAGCTCAGACTGGCGGCCGCGAGTCGAGCCGATGATTGCCGAAAATCAGCTATTTTTGCAAGTCGCTCGGGATGTGGTAGGCGGAGCGACAAGACCATTGACGTCATAAAAAATCAGCGCGTTTTGGCGCGCTATTTAAATGGAAAATTTTTAAAGTTGGTTTTGGCAACTTTCCCGCTTAGTAAAAAATTTGAAAAAAATTTGAAGTACTTAACTGAGGTCAGACAATCTTTTAATGGTATTTAAAGAAAATTGTCAAATACCCTATTCACGCTAAAACGAATAAATCAAATCATCTCTTTTAAAACGTCAAAAACTTATTATCTAATAACGCAAATCATTTATGACAGCGCGTCGTTTGAAACGTCAAAATAATTATATACCATAGTCTTTCACATGTGTAGAATGGCTATTATATTCACTCGCACTTCATCCGCGTGAAGAATAGCCATCTTTCTACACTCGTTGAAGAATATACTATTTCCTTACTATTCCAACTCTATTATTATTATTCACACTATTAGAGTCTGCAGGGGCGGCTCTAGCTCACCTGCCGCCGGGGTGCAAACTCTTGTGTGCCGCCCCTTCTGGGCGATAAGTTGAAGGAGGTTACAGTCTAGAAAATAAGACTTATTTCCTATATACCGTGAAGAAGGTGAACGACATAAGGGAAGCTAGATAGGTAGAGAACTATTCTTAAAATAAACCAAACAATTTTATTTATTTAGTTATATCACAATTTAATAACATCAGATATATATTTAATTAAATGAAAAGTAAGTCTCATATGTATATACATATTATGTACCAGATGTAAAAACAAATTATAAAAAATTACGTACTTATACCTATATCCGAATACATACTTATGATAATAATACACATCTTGAAATAGGTAGGTATTATCTAATGTTTGACCATATTTTTCAAAAGCTAAAATCAATTTTTCTAGATTTTCGGATAGCAAATTCTTTTATAATGTCATTAATATTTATGTCAATATCATTTTCAATGCTTATTATAGCTAGATTTGAAAGCCTTTCTTGTGTCATACTAGACCTTAAATAGTTTTTTATAATCTTTAATTTGTTCACGCCGAGACAGTGGCGTACACTTTAAAGTAGGCTATATAATATACAGCATATTAAGTGTAGGTAGGTACATCTTAGTAAAATAGCGTTTGTGCATATGCGTATGTAAACATGGAACTTGTCATTCGTTATGATCCAGCTGCCGCCCCCTATAACCTGCCGCCCGGGTGCCGTGCACCCCTTGCACCCCCGCTTAAGACGCCACTGAGAGTCTGTAGCAAACGTGACGTTATGTGTCTTTTGTTTTTAGCTAAACAATACGCTGAAACCAAACCAAAGCCAAGAGACAAATAGCAAGTCACTGTGTAAATTAGTGAAAACTCAAAACACTCCAGTAAGGACAAAATCAGAACCTAATTTAGTATTTCAAAAAAGTAGAGATAGATGTAGACCAAGAAGAAAGAAAATTAAAAATAATCTAACAAATGAAACGCCACAGTTTGGATACGAAATTCAAGATGTTGATGCATTCTTAAACAAGGTAATATCTTTTCTTAATTTTTCAGTGAACGTCTACTTTTTCAAAAGTAATTTCCATACATCTGTTTTAAATGAGAAAAAGACTGTCTGACACTGATAACCAACTGAATTAGTTACACCACATGTCGAAACACACAAACTCCAACTGTTGGAAAAATCCAGCAAAGTCAGGGGCTCTGACTACGCTGTCCGTTCGTCTGTATGTCTGTCTCTCCGTCTGTTACCACGTTGTGTCATACCAGTCGTTTTCGTGCCAACAAAAGTGGTTTTTTCTTTCTGACAAGAATGACAGTTAAGGTCTACCGTTAAAAACATAAGATTTTGCATGTTTTTTATCATTGCGAACATCTACATTGCTTCATTAAAATAATGAATACACTCCCGAAGCGTAAATCTTGAAACTTAAAATGACTTTTTAGCTAAATACTCAACATATCAGGGGTCAATAATTCTAGGAACTCTTGGCATGTCACTAGTTATTCAGTCACTATTTATGTCAAATGTCAGTTATATTTATTTTTGTTGATATTCGTTTAATTGTTTATCTCCATTCTCCATTTTTGATTAGATTTTTGTAGCATAATCTTATGTTTGAACGGTGTAGACCTCAACTGTCATTCTTGTCAGAAAAAAAAAACACTTTCTGTTGGCTATACTGACTTTAAACTGAACTCCTCTATTAAAATTTCAGTCGTTTCCTATTCTAGAGAAATGATTCAAAATTGATACTCATGATATATATTAATTTCAATTCATTTTCTGTTCGTCGTGTCTTTCAAAAAAAAAAAAATGATTATAATCGTGTTTAGTGACCAATACATTTACGGATCAGTCTATATTCGGAAAAAAGTCCATAGTTCACTCTTTGGAGTTCGTTTTATTCGCTTCAGCCGAAGAAGTGGTATTTAGGCTGTCATGAGGGCAATTAACAACGATTCGCTTGATGGGTCAAGGGGCAGACAAACAGCTGTCCAGTCGCCTCACCGTCGGCTTCGAATCCGCCAACCATGGCAGTAACGGTTGAAATTTCTGTGGTTTCGACCAGAAAAAAAAACCGTTAGTCAAGAAACAAAATACTCAAATGTCTTATTAAATTGATGTGTGCGAAAAAATATTGAGTTGAGCAGTAGAAAATTATGGAGGGCATCTTAAAAGCCATTTTAATTATTAAAACATGGATAATGAATAAGGCTGTTACTAGATGGCACTGTAGCGGTAAATAGTATATTCCAAATAACCTGGTGACAACTACGCACTGAAAAGTTACAGCTCTGTATTTTAGACATATACACAATCCTGCACGAGCAGTCAGGCGACACTCAAAGCAATCTGGATCCAGGAGGTGACGTACTAGATCAAGGATAGTACGGAATTGCATTGAAGTACTGATTAAGTCATTCGCCGAACCGAATAGCGTCAAGCTAGACACCCGACCAGGTCACTAAAGTATGAACGGGAATAAAAAATTTGTAGAAATAGAGTCAGAGTATACACAGCTTGAGCAATGATAGATTCGTAGGAAAATCAAAAACAGAAGTACCAGAATTTCAACTGGATTAGGTAACAACATAGATATAACAACGGTACTGCTCACAATATGCAGAAAGGAGCTAGGAATTAAAACAGGTTTCATGATTATTGTTCATCGTATATTTTGTAAAACAAGCTTGAGAAAAAAAGTGATCGGCCACTGACAAGTGACACTGACCATAAAACATGGTATGCAAATTTAAAGTTGTGCCAACTTGAATCGGCTGCAATGGCCAAGTTCTATACAAGGGAATTGATGCCAACATAACGAACGAAAAAATACTGAAAAAGGTTGGTCGCGCAAGGAAGTGGTTTTTCCAATCTATTTTTAGTTTTTCTCATATGTTTTGAGTCCCTTTACCACCCAGGCACCCATGCTGTACCCGAAAAGTTTGGAGGTATTTTGCATCTTACAGTTGACGAAACACAAACAAAGCCAAACAAACATGTATTGACAGCTGTCATTAGTTGTTCCTCAACTGTAAGATATAAAATACCCCAAACTAAATAGACCTGCAAACTTCTCGTGTAAAACTCCATATAAGAAAAACTAAAAATAGATTGGAAAAACCACTTCTTTATGCGACTAACCTTTTTCAGTATTTTTTTATTAGTTATCTTGGCAGCAATTCCCTTGTATAAAGCTCGTGTATTTCCAGGAATACATCATCTGTGAAAAATTCAACTGTCTAACCATCAAGGTTCATAAAATACAGCCTGTGACAAAAACGAACTGACAGATGGACAGCATAGTTAAGTATATTAATAGGGTTCCTTTTTTACCCTAAAATCAGATAGTAAAATCTCATCATTCGGCGAAGTATCAACTTTTATAATTATAATAAAATTGATAAATGTACCTACAACAAAATAAATCGGCGAATAACTGATCGTAGTAATTTTTAAATTAATATCTCCATAAATCTCATATCTCTCATTCGTTACTTGTAACACACCATCAATCTCTTGATAGTGACTAACAGACGGACCTCCAATGTCTGATGCCCGTCCCGTAGATGGACTAAGAGAAATACTAAATTATAGAGCACGATTGGAAAGGAAGATTATCGAGATTGCGGCAGATTCTCATGGGTCGTGGACGCACGAGTCTGTCCTTTTTTTTCTTCTTTTGGTGTTGTTATTTTAAAAGTCGGATTAAATGAGGAATATATAGGATTTGACCTTGATGCCAAAGATAAATCTTTAGAGGCATAGATTAGTATTTATTTGCAATAAATAAAACAGCCGATCGATACTTTCAATAAATATATTAAGGGCAAGTCGACGTGATGTCAAAAGTGTCAGTCGCCCTGGTGAATCTGATGATAAGCTTGCGTTCTTTGCGCAAAACGTGGTTATTAATAGTTCATTTGATTTGGATACGGTGCTTTTTATAATTATAAATATAGTTTAAGAAAAAATTAAACACGCTTTTATAATAGGATACACTAAAAAGTAGAATAGTTATTTATGCAACAAGTGCAAAAAGTGAGTGTTTTTTGCACGCGACGTGAAATTGTCCTACGAGGTCTTCAGTTGGACAACACGTCGAGTGCAAAAAACACGTTTTGCAAGAGTTGCATACAATATTTTTTCTACATTCATGCAAAAACTGGAAAATTAGAATATATGTTGGGAACCTAAACTCCTAACCTAATCAAACTCAAACCGCTCTTCTTTTTTGTATCTTTATGGCCTCCACCTTGTCAGTACTCAATCATAGCTGGTTTTCGCCTTGACCATTTAAATTTTAAATAATTAAAGATTTTTGCAATTGTAATTCGTTGAGACTAAGTAGTAAGATATACATATATTATTGTTGTATTAAAGCAGGATCAGACACTTGCTCTGGATTTTTATTTTATTTAAATGTTCATGTTTGTCATTAATCATCACAAAACTGACACAAGAATGACATCAGATGAGTGCAATAAAATATTTTTTCTACTCCTGTTTCATAATATACTTATTAAAAGACTAAAATCTGTATCATAATGAAATTCATTATGATACAGATTTTCATTATGATACAGATTTTTAAGCCAATAGGAATGCGACATTCGCACAATATTTAGTATATAGCCATGGATACCTGGTTGACATTTCTGAAATTAATCATATTAGGTCTGTTCCCTGCAATAAAAGTGTAGTACTGAGCTATACGATTTTATTTATTTTAATTATGTTTTAATGCTTCTTGCAGTTTACAAATGCAGTTTACAAATGCAATATACATAGATAATTCGTGCGAGGAAAATAGTTGCGACGATGCCACAGATTGAGGTCATGAAAATATCGTAAAAGAAGGCGGGGTTGAGAGTGATCCTTGTTGATTATTCGGTGCTATAATATAAATACGCCCAACGGAGCGGGGTGTAGTGAGTTGCCACAGCAGCTGCCAGATGAGAGTTACAATCATACAAACAAACATGCAAGTGAAGCTAATAAAAGCGTGTTAAAAAGAATCTATCATCAGTGTCAGTTGGTAGACTTGCCTTCTCACAGAATGGCAATGCTTACTAATTTAAAACAGAATTTATATCATATCAATAGTTTTATAAATAACAAGCTTTTTTATTGTTGTTGCAGGCTACAATAGAAAAACCGGCAAACATACCAGTTGTCCTAGCATTTCCAAGTGTTTTATATCAAACAAGAATAGGAGGGTACCAAGCGGAAATTTCTCTTCCCCTAGGAATGGTCGTTAACGCCGTATTCAAAAACCAACATTGGTTATATGTTCAAACACCGCACGCTGAAGAAGGTTACGTTAGTTATGCGGCATGTCTGCCTTTAGGTTGGTGAGATAAGTACTTGTAATTACCGATATTTCAGATACATTTTAATATTACGCTATGTAGGTACTTATACTAGGTTATAGTTTCAAATTTAGAATAAAATAAGACTTTGTTCAATATTAAGAGGATAATAATCTGATTCTAAGCACATAAGCCATAGGGCATGTCCACTGTTGTGTAAACCAATCCAAGATTGGCAACACTGATATGCTATGTGTCAACACATGAGACATACGACAGAACAGAAGAGCTATTCTACATCCTTCCTTGTACATTAGGTGTTTTCGATTATTCACTTTTGGCTGCTAGTGGCAGCTCGTAGTAACTGAATTTCGTTCGTTTATTACCGGGCGTGACGCCTAATCATATCTTCCCCTTGCCCCTTGAGCAAATATCGAAAAGTATGAGTTTCAAACCATTTTCAAACCACGGATATTAAATGTTTGACGTTTATTTAAAGGTTAAGATTGTGCCGATTACAACATAATAATCCGGTCTATTTACACATTAAAGGTTACATAAATTCCCAACAAGCTGAAAATTGGCATAGTTGTTCTAAATATCATTATAAAGAAAACCTCAAAAGTCCTCATCGTTTCGAGGTGTGCTAAAAATTTGGCACGGGTTCAAGCGGTGAGTTTTTTCGCAAAATTACCCCAGTACAAAATTGAAGATCACAAAATTCTCTACAAAAAATATATCCATAATTTTTTTCCCAAAAGCCACCATTTTGGAGATATAACGCTTTGAAAAGTTGAATCAGTCGTAATCCCCTATTTTGCATACGTTTCCACGCCACCTGTGAGGTTGTGTACTTAGCGCGTTTTTTCAACATGGTTTTCCCAGTAGGCCTATTCCACGGGTCTGCTGAGATTTTGTATGTTTTAAAACTATTGGAAAATAATATTATATGGTTCATACAACAGCCTTTTTGGTGTGCGTCATCGTTTGTTAATGTCTTTCTAACACATTACGTGGAAAGAAATGGAAAAAAAGTCAGGTCTTTGATTAATCCTAATCAAAATATCGCAATAATGAACCGTTCAAATGTATTAACAACGTCAATCCTAATCAATGACTTACCAAAATTTGATTGGTTGATGTTCAGATTAAGCGCAAGCGCGACCTATCAATCGGGAGAAATTTCTTTATTTAAAATAGGCATGCAGATATACCTTTCGTATTGTCAATGTGTCTGACATATTTATCTACTGTCCCACTGACAGTTTTTGTCAGGTCTGTACTTTGTTGTTCACGGTCAATTATTATTTATGAAAAGTGAATATGAATATTATTGTTAAATTTATTCGAATAATACAAAAATATGCCTAGATACACGGAAAAACATCAGCATTTTGAAAGTTCTCAAGTATTTTCAGTTACAAAAAGAAGCTGGTAACTATTAATTTCATAGCCTTGTCGAATTTTGCTAAATCCGATCCTGATGATTTTATTTATCAAATTTAGGGTTTGATATGTGTCAAAATAGCAAATAAAATAAACGACATACCCAAAACCCGAATATACGTCACAAACGATGACGCACACCAAAAAGGCTGTTGTATGAACCATACATAATATTTGGAAAAATAACGGCGGTGTAATCAAAAATAAAAAAATTGTTAAAATAAAAAGCAGCTCGTCTGATTCATTATTTTCTAGGATTACTGTTTCTTCTTCTTCTCGTTTTTCTCCCTGTTCGTCCTCTTCTTCCTCTTCGTCCATTTCACACGTAAACTGTCCCGATAGCGATTCCTGATCGGTATCAAATGAATCTTCGAGAGTTGGTGACTCAACCTTCGAGCATGACCGGCCTTGAAAGTGTGTGCATGCCAGGAAACAGAACAGTCCAACTTTTTCGCAACCATATTTTGCACTACATCCTTTTTGCAGTTGCAAAATATTGTGTTGAGAAGTTTCTCAGGTGCTGGTGGTAGTAAAGTTTGAACTGGCTCTAGTGTATTGTCGACCAACTTCCAACCCCAGTCTTTAGGGTCCAGTTGATTACCAAGCCACACTTGAGCTTGATAATATACCCGAAACAGATGTTGGTGAGCAGCTACTGAGGTTGGACCGTTTTGCTAAAAATTGCAAAAAACTCATTTTTTTGACCTTTGACCCCGTGCCAAATTTTTAGCACACCTCGGAACGATGAGGACTTTTGAGGTTTTCTTTATAATGATATTTAGAACAACTATGCCAATTTTCAGCTTGTTGGGAATTTATGTAACCTTCCTCCTTATTTTAGGCTTAAATTGACCGGATTATAAATCTTACTGAAAATATTTAAATATGCAAAATTATATTATCAATAATCGAAAATTGTTCTTCTAAAATCACAGATAGTTCGGTTAATGTCATGACATCAACAAGTGGTTTTGAGGATCCTAAAAATAGTGTTCGTTTTGCTTAAAAGTCGTGACGACTGAGGCGTCACGCACAAATGCTTGAAGCCCAAATAAACGAAAGCAACAATAGTAACTTGTAAGTACCGGCCATAGATAAAGGATGCGTTCGTGGTACCGGCATGAGAATTAATGATTAAAGTATATTACACCAATAACATTATTTTATTAAAATACCAAACCTTACATCCACGACACTTGACACTAATCCAGTGGTAAAACAATAAACATATACACGATTAATAATTATCAAACAACTATTAATCTATATTATATATTATTAAATATGGAAGCTCAAGAATTAAATTAACTTTAAGAAAACACTTAAGCAAAAACAACTAAACTCAAACACGATCTATCATTATAAATCAGCATAACCTATAACCTCACTTTTAAATACCAAGTGCTCTGAACGCTTTGTTTATTGTTTTACCACCGGCTTGTTCTCAAAATAGTTTGTGACGTCACGTGGACATGCCCTATACAGTAGATTAGGTTTGAGAGAAAAAAAAGACATCAGACATATGATACGGACCGCTAGAGGTCAATCACAACATCTACCCAATTTTTTTCTCTTTTCGGTAGCCGTTAAATATTAAGATGTTCTGTTGTAACAAAATCCACTGCAAGGAAGTATGCCTTTTCACAACCACCTACACCAGAAATCCAGACAATTGTAGAATACCTATCACATATTATTACCAACAACTTTCGTCAGAATATAAAATGGCTGAAATCTCAAAAGGACATGAGTTATTTGGAAATAAAGACTGGACGATTAATTAAGTACATGATTCTACCTATTTTTAAAATTGAATTTTTTATTTATCACTTTCAGGCATTATACCCCCTCCGGATGACAAACAAGCCCCATGCTGGGAGAAAAGCACAGACGTCTTTCCGAAGCCTTCAGGAAATATGACAGACACCGAAAAACTAAGTTCAAAATCAGACTGCGAAGGCGAGGATAGCGTAAGATGTCGAACTAGATCTAGAAATGCTGTTAGTACCTGCGGCGAAAGAAGTATAGATAGGCTTTATTTACGAGCTGCAGCAAGTGCAAAAACTATAGGAGTGCGACACACTTTACTAGTGATTATTACTAACTTTTGTGGAAGTGGAAACAATAATATTTCAGTACAAAAGGGGGACGTAGTGTTTTTATTGGATGCAAGCATTAAAGGGTGGTTTTATGTGAAAGATAAAGGGGGAGAAGAAGGATATATTCCAGCTGAAGTAGCTGGGCACGGGTTTCTGTGAATTTTTGTAACATAATATTTATTTCTAATAAATTATGAGATTACTAAATCGTATATTTTTAATCCCACTTTTTCAGGTTTTGAAAACGTGACATAAATAAATAAGTTTAATAACGACTACTTTTGGTACCTATAAAAAATAATGTATATAACCTTTGTCTTCCTTACTAGTCCTTACGGGACGCAAACGTTATCGTGAATAATAGCTATCATAAATTGCTAATTTAATAATATACTATTAAAGCCACATGCTGTATAATGCACTCCACCTTAGGGAGTGAAAATTTCACCAATTAGACTATTTTATACGCTACACACCATAAAGCTATTAATAAAAAAAATAAAAGTAAAAAAATACAAAATTTTACTCTCAAAATATATTGAATCGTCTTTAAAGCTTAATACAAAGATAACTGTTGGTTTTTATACATAAAATTACTACAAACATCAATTTTCGAACTAGATCCTGCTAAACTTAAAATATTACGAGGTAGTTCTTGATAAACGGCACTGTAAACAGTAACTGGAGAAACTGGTATTTCAGCTACGATATCACCTAGAAATGACATTTGATAGAATAATCGCGATCTTCCTCCAGCCAAAATTTTTTCATTGCTAATTTCTGCAACATGAATTCCCTTATCATCTATAGGAAACACTGTCGAGTTTGATAGGAAACGGTAGTGCCACAATGATAATCGAGGGCCGCCTCCGCAAAGCTGAAAAACAATCAATCTGTTAATGAAAATCATTATACCCTAAAATGCCAAAAATGTTTCATAACTGGCTATTCTTAATTAGTTGAATCAACCTTAAGTAATCGAATTTTAGGTAAATTGTAAATTGATAAAAATGAACATTACACAAAATACTTCATATATTTGTAAGGTGACAGTTGATTTATACAGCAATGAAGATATCTAGAATACTTTAGAACATAAAAACTATAACTTGCTATTATGCCACTTTGGACATAACTAACATGTTTAATTAGCTTATTATAACCACACATACCACATAATCATCATTACAGCTGACAGCACCAATCCATTTTCCTACTTCAGATCGTCCAACTTTGTCATTCAAGTGTGGTTCAATTTTATGAGATACTTTGTATGTGCGGGTATCCCATATATTAACCACACCATCCTCACCTCCAGAAATAAAATCAGCACCTCTGAAGCAAATAAAGTAATGGAATGAATAAATACAATCTTAAAACAATATGTCAAATGAAAACAGATATGTCTTCCTTAGAAGAGAACAGTATCATGTGAAAATGCTGATATAGTGATCTGTAACCAAGAATAAAAAAGTACCACTAAATAGGAGAGCGAGATAATATTTGAGAGAAAACCTTATGTACAAAAGCTATTGCCAAGCTTTTCAAAACAACATCCAAACTACTACAAGTAATGCAGATACTAAAATGATTACAGTTGCATTTTTGAAAATTAGATTTAGATACTTACATGTCTGATAAGCAGTGTATATAATCATTATGACTGCTAAGAGTTTTCAATAGCTTCCTAGTTTCTAAATCGTAAACATAGATATTGTTGTCACCACATCCTACAAATATATGCTTATTATCCAGACATTTAATAACATTTATGTCTGCGTTTTCAAAGGCATCTTTTTGATTTGGAATGTCAATTGTCCAATCCACTTGAGGATGTGTGTTTTTTATCGATTTCCAGTTGTAACCAACTATTTCTCCCACAACCCCAACTACCAGATGAGATGGAGTAGTTAACAAACTGTTTATTTGAAAATCTTCTTTAACTGTAATTCTATATCGGGGCGTCAAATCTTCTTTCGTTAATACTGCTTCAGAATTAGTGAGTTTCGATAAACTGGAATTAGTATAAATAGTTTTAGAAATACTCAATGATATTAGTAAATTAAGCAAACTTACAGAAAAACGGATAAGGTACCATAAATATCACCAACAACAAGGAATTTTTCACACGGGCTAATTGTTTGAGACAAAATCGTAGTATAAAAATCTTTTCTAACCATTTTGAGGAAGTTAGTTTCAAAAAGATAACCTCAAATAAAAATATACAAACTTTAAGGAATCTGTCAGAATTGCCTTGGATGTAGGCAGTCCACAATACAATACCTCTGCACACAAAACGCTCAGAGAAATCATAAAAAGAAATGGTTTGGTGTCTTCACAAAGGAAAAGGCCGCTTATCCTTTACTATTTTTGTAAATAATTTCTCTGTGAATGGGATAGCATAGATTATATCAAAGATCGTTGCATGAATCCACTTTAACACTTTACACTATCTTAAGAGAATTTCGATCACCAACTTATCTTCTTCAGAGACTTTATACTAGTCATAGTATGATTTAATAAAATTAGATGGTAGAAAGCACAGACGGGATATTTTATAGAATTTATTTACTACCAGTAATACAATAAAAAAAATGCTTCTGTATTTTGTTATATTCTGGATCATTACTGAAAAACAATATCAACTGAATCTTAGACATTCTTGAAACTACAAATTTTTTCAGGAAAATCGAAGTAAATAATATTATTCAACAAAGAATGTCCGTTTAAATAACATTTCCATTGTCGAAAAGAATAACACTTGGCCAGCATTATTTCTCCAGTTGTAGATAGAAAGCCCATTTAATCGAGTCCTTACTCTCTGGATTGTCAGAAGAAGAAGCAATCAATTTTCCTGTACACGGGGCGCTGATATCCACATCTGTTTTACTGTTATTAAAACCAACAATGATTTTGGTTGATTTTCTTCCTTTGATTTCTTCCATTCTAACTTTCGGCTCAAACATATCGGAATCACAGGAATAAAAAAATGTTTTTGAATCATTGAATGGGTTGAAAAAGTTTATAAATGCCGTTCCACCAGGTTTAATCAAATAGGGACCTTTCGGTGTTGGACTAGTACATTCACCGAAAAGAGGGAATCTAAAAATGAATATACTATATAGATATTAGACATATACATATTATACTCTGACTGCTGTAACCGAATAATAATCAATTGAGTTCGATATTGGTCGACTAGTTCAAAAGCAGTTCAGATACAATGCTTTAAATCCCTATATGTTCCGTTTTTCATTGCATGTATCTGTATACTTAAGTATAGTTTATCAAATCTACTGTTTACCTTGGATCAGCTCGCTTCCCTTGCTATTAAGAATCGAGAGATTGTTAATTTCTTGTTCAATACACGTGTAACTAAGCTTGGTATTGTTGGTATTGTCTTTTTAATAATTGAAAAACTTACATGAATGCTCCAGAAACAGCGGAATTCATAACTACTTTACTTTCTAAAACACCCAGTCTACTTGGATCAAATCTAATGGGAATATGGCCTATTTCGCCTGGTTGAATAGTTGCCTTTTCCATAGAAAATTCTGTATCATCAAACTAAAAATTATTAAATATTAAGAGAAAACTATGAGGAGAATGAATACTTCTCTGATGTTCAACAAAATTGTAGACTTAATTCAAAACTAAGTGTCAAAAATTGACAAGGAAGTTTGAACAAAAATAGTGAAGCCTTGGCGGAGAAGGTCGCTGTTGTAAGTAGATTATTATTATTGTTATAAACAATGACCCATTATCTATGGTTATACCTAAGTAGAATAATTTACTAGATAATGAAATAAATAAACACATGTTTTACCTTTCCACTAATTTCCAGTGGCAATGCGAATATATTTTTGATCATTGCATTTTCGTATCCTGTAAAACCTAATTCTGCCACAAATGAAATGGGTTGTTCTATTGGTGGTGGATTCGTAATCAGTCTGAAAGGGTAGGTTATGGAGCCGAGCTCATTACAACGTGCATCTATTGCTGTTGTAATTTCGCCATTTTTAATGGGCAGATAAGAAACTTCTACATCATACTAAAACAGAAAGTAGATTTAAAAGGAATGCGCCAAATTTATAATAGCAGTTACTATAACAATGCAGTCACAAATACTATAGTACGGTTTGGTTTTGAATAAAATCATTTTTTCGTTTTCAAAATCCACTTTTCAAAACTAAAGATGCTCACAACTCGACTAATATGATAGATAGGACTTTCTAGTCTCCGGCAATCGATTCAGCGGAAAATTTCTCATCCTCCAGTGTATTTTGAGACCATAATACCGACCAGGAAAGAAGTTAGCATGAAGCAGTTTACATGGAATATTTCCATACCTATAACCCTTGCTTCAAAATTTTCGACAAAAAAACGTTTTCGACATAAAAATTGCTCAAAACTTGTTTGTAGGGGTTTTTTGGTGCAGAAAATCGACTGGCACAGTCTGTTTTTGTATAAAGTCATCTTTTCTCCTACAAATGAAGTCATGGAAATTTTCGAAAATCCACTTTTCAAAACTAAAGATGTTAATAACTCGACTAATATGATAGATAGGCATTTCTAGTCTTCGGCAATCGATTCAGCGGAAAATTTTACATCCTCCAGTGTATTTTGAGACCATAATTCCGACCAGGAAAGAAGTTAGCATGAAGCAGTTTACATGGAATATTTCCATACCTACCCCTTGCTTCAAAATTTTCAAAAAAAAATGTTTTTGACATAAAAATTGCTCAAAACTTGTCTGGAGGGGTTTTTTGTTCGAAAAATCGACTGGCATATTCTGTTTTTGTATAAAATCAATTTTTCTCCTCCAAATTGTCATGAATTTTTCGAAAATCCACTTTTCAAAACTAAAGATGCTCATAACTCGACTAATATGATAGATAGAACGTTCTAGTCTCCACAAATCGATCTAGTGGAAAATTTTACATAGTTCAGAGAATTTTAAGTCGATGATTTCAAGTAATAACTGAGTTTGCGCTACTATTCCCAAATAGACACGTCATATTTGCCAAGAAGTTATCGATATTGCCACACCATCTTACGCGCATTGTGATAACCAAGTTATCTTCCTTGATTATGATTATCGAAATAACGCACATGTTAGAGTGTAATAATGTATAACTGTTTTTGTAGTGTGTGTAAACTTTGCTCATTGTAGTTACCTTAGTGTAGGATGGCATGGAAATAGTCTTCTCATACTGTAATTCTGGTGGTCCGCCTTCAAGAATAAATATAACTCCTGCGTTTATAGGATTTTCCAACTTAATTTTAGTTTTCACCAATTGCCTTACGCACGTTATCAATTCTTTCATAGATTTTTGTTGAGCCGGTAAAACTTTGACTATTATTTCATAATAAATATACTCTTTGGTGATCTTATCTTTGAATACAACCTATAAAACAAATTGAGCAACATAAAGTAGGCTTCGTATTGGACGACTGGCATTGAAATGCTAGCAGTAGGGAACATAATATGCCCCGCTCATCCTTATCCACTTGTCTATAGGCAAGTAGTGAAAAAAATGGTAAATACTCAATGGTGGTGAAGACATTCCTATATAAGCCTCGCTCGTGGCAAAGTCCATCCGCGAAATAATTTTGGTGCTGAGTCAATAATGACAGGCTTCACCACCTTGGTGTATAATACACTATTATTTATTTTGTAACTATATATACGTACGTTAAATTCTAAAGTTTCTTCATTGATAACGTAAATATTCCATTTATAATTCTTCACATCATTTTGATTTACTTCTACAGATTCTAAACCAAATACTTTGTATAAAGTTTTTGAAGTAGGAGCACTTTTCAGAATTGTTTGCACTTGACAACACAATCTAACGTTAGACCAATTTCTAACAAGAAGAGACTGACAGTGATTTTCTTTCGCTCTAATTTCTATTGTAATTCTTTTTTCTGGCGACGGCGGTAAAGCTGTTCCAACTAGAGAATAAATTGTTTCTTTGTCATCCATAGGTAGTATCAAAGTTGCCTGTGAATTGAAAATAATATTTAGTAGAAAAACGTTTGATGTAAGTAGTTATGGTATCGTTTTAACACTATAGATGGCGATGGAAAGCTTTAGAGTTGTGGCATAATTTACCAGGATTGGTTCATACAAAGTTCAAAGGAATGTTTACATCTTATCTATGTTTACATCTTCCAAACAAATGTGTTGAGAGGCCACTGTCATTTATTGTAGCCTCATGTCATAAGGCTAGGAATGCCAGAAAATCCAGTTGGGTAAAATAAAAATAAGTGTGAAATATATAATATACTTACAGTATCCAAATAACTGAAAGTTGTCATTCTTTTTGGATGGTATTCTACTGGCAATGAGAAATTTGACTGTGGGTCAACTAGTATTTCTGAAGAAACTTTAAAACATTCGCTGATTAGCTTAGGGTGAATAATCGAAAATACTTTGTATCTAAAAAATATCAAAATATAAAATTATAAGGTTTTATTGACTGCATGTTAACATCTATTATGTTATCGTTTGTGAGTAATAACATTTTTGTTGTTATTGTTAACAGTAATACAAAAAAATTGACATTGTAATGGCCGTTAGCACCGATTGATATTTAAGTCGACTTAAAGTTAAATGGCGCTTTAAGAAAGTTCTGTTTTGCACTATGAACAACTGGTCATTTTAAGCTACAACTAGCTTACAAAATTGATCGCTTAGTCTCCACTTATCCTTACAGTGGAGATTTCTAACCTAAATTTCTTGTGTTTTGATTGATTATGTCAATGTTTTTCCTCTTTTCGGGTTTTCGTCTTCCAGTTTCAGGTGTGTTTCTTTTGATTTTTAAAGAAGGATGTTTATGGGTGATTTGGAGATATTTTTGAAAATGAATTTCCAAGAAGACGGTGCAACCGTAAAAACTATTATGAAGAATTGGATGAAGATATTAGCAATTCTTTTTCATGAACTCTATAATTTGCCGATCTTATGATATTTTTTTATTTTTTAGTGTGTTTTCCATTATAAACAATTTTCTTGTTTAGAAAACAAGAATAAAATCCTTTGGTTTCCAAAAAATCGACTTTTAATACAACTTAAATAGCTAAGTTGACAAATAATGTATTAAGCACTTAGCTAAGAAGCAGAGCAAAAACATTGGTGCAACTGAACTTTAACTAAGTGACCCTTAAATTTTAAACTCGCCATATAGTTATCCTAAGCTTATGCTTCTATTGGGACAAACGGTCATAAGTGAGTCAATCAATGGAAAAAATGATCATCATCAACAAGTCTTTAAATCTAATAGATTGTGGTTAAGAGCGGCTGTACACGGACCACATATTTGCAGTCGAGACAACCACAACTGATCACGTCAACTGCACCTTGTGGTTGAACCAGCGACATTTTTGTGGTCGACTTGCGGTCATATGATCCGCACGTGTAGTTAAAGCGACTGCAACCGCACATCACAGAAAATATTCTCCATTGCAAACAACTTGTCGATGCACTCGTTTAGGTACAAACGACTTCGAACGCGACGGCGCAACGCTGTTCATACGACCACAAGAATGTGGCTCGTGTATGGAGGCTCTAACGCTAATGCGCTTTAAAATCCATTTATTTAGGTAGATTACACCCTTTTCACTCCTATTTTCTTCCATTCTGCTCTATTTCTGCAGTTTCCCTCCACATTTTGATTTCCATCCTTTTTGTATCCTCTTCTATCTGATTCCTCCAACTTTCTCTGGGTCTTCCTCCTCTTCTTGGCCATAGTTGAGGTGTCTATTGTGTTATTCTTATCATTTCTCAAGGCTTTCGTCTCATAATATACCCTGCCCATTTTAAGCGTTGTACTTTCATATATTTTACGATTGTCTCATTGCTTAAATTGTTTTCTTTTTATTTGTTAGTTTTGAGTCTCTTTTCCCCAGCTCTTGTTATCTTCGGCCCCAATATCGTTCTAAGAAGCTTTCTTTCTATAATTTTTAAGTCCTCTGCTTCTTTTTTGTTCATTGCCGTTGTTTCTAAACCATACGCGATCACAGGTCTTATTAGTGTTTTGTACATTTTTATTTATGGCTTTACTTTTCAGAAGTTTTCTATTTCTGATGATACTTACGGATTACTGAAAGTAATATGCTCAGTACAGGATTCTCTAACAGGACAAGAGAAGTGTATAACTGCCTTTGGATCCGGTCGTGCAACTGTATTAGCCACCAGCGATAATTCTAGAGTGTGTTCATTGTCAATCAAACATTTACACTGAAAAAAGTTAATTAAATGTCGTTACTGTGCATTGGCAATACTACCTAATTCAAAATAGGATGCAGACGAACCTTTTGTAGCGGCAAGGTGTCTTTTTCTAATGTCCCACTGATAGTTCTCGTCAAGTTTGTACTTTGTTGTTTTTATGAAAAGTGGATATTAATAGATACAAATAGATACAATGAAAAACATCAGTATTTTCGAAGCTCTCAACTATTTTCAGTTATAAAAAGAAGCTAGTTATTATTAATTCATAACCTTTTCGAATAGGGCTGAATAAGATCCTTATTTATCAGATTCAAGGTTAGTTATATGTCAAAATAGCAAATAAAATTAACGACAAACCCAAAACCAGGATATAGGTCACAAACGAAGACGCTCACCAAAAAGGCTAATATAAGAACTATAGTTATATGTATACAATAGGAAAAAAATATGTAACCTTTCTAAGGATTTGTCCTTCAAGAAGATCACATTTAAATGTAATGCTCATTTTAACTTCACAGTGCGGAGCCAAATATCCATCTACAGGTTGTATTTTAAAATAAAGCAGTCCTTCGGTAATCCACTTAAACCTGGAACCGTGATGAATATTCAAGATAATGTATATGAAACACTAGATCTTTAGATTTTACCTGACCCCTATATCGCCAGTGTTTCTTAATAGCACGTTATTCATCCGTTCATTACCGACTATAACGTTGCAGAAAGTTAGTAGGTCTTGATCCAATGAATATTCTGGTACTAAACAGCTTCCTTTTACCGAACTTAACAACCCAGTATAATCAAAAATTTTGTAATATATCTAAAACACATTTAAAGAAAACAATTTGATATCCTGTCGAAATCGAAAAGGTGTCAATAGAGAGATATTGCCAATTGTACTATTTTAGTAACGGTCTACCTAAAATTTATTTGGAAATAAAAGCCATTCCATCACTCTAATTTAATAACGTAATGCTGCGTCTTGTTGGAAGTGGCATAATTGTTATAAACAATATAGGCCACAAGAAATCACTCAAGATTCAAACGCAAACAGCAACACAAACTTAACAATAAATACAATAATAAACAAAAGTTTTATCCTCAGAATTCTGATGCGATTTGTTATATTTTTTCAACTGCGCAGGATAATTATGTACGTAATCGTAAATTACGGAAAGCGCTAACGTTATTAGCGTTAGAGACGTAAAACAGTGAATCGCGACTTCAATAAACGTCAAAATACCGTAAACGTAATAACCGCAGACCATTTTTCAGCGAGCAATATCTTTCTAATGTGAAAATACCTTAGAACGAAGACTTTATTTCCCGTAGTTGCTCTACATATAGACCTCGTTTATTACAAAAAAGTCAATAGTCATGGAGTCTAATTACTAAAGATTCCTATTGATTTTAGATATTTACTTTTTTTGTAAATGTTTCCTGTTTCTCCTGTGGCCTAAACTCTACAATGAACTCATATTTTTTATTAGGCTCCATTTTGACAGTATTTTGGGGATATATAAAAAAATGTTCCTGAGACTCCTTGTGATGTGGATCAACAAACATCACCGATCTAAAACATGTATAACATAAAGGCAGGTTGACACTGGTAGTGAACCACGAACGTGGCTCACGCTTGTGATAATTCGTGAAGTACGCTTGCTTGCGATCGTTTCGTGAAGGCATCTTATAGTGTATACACTGGCCACTAGAGTATTCTGTTTAATCGCAACGTACAAAATAATAGCCACGAAATTATAAAAACAAGAATGGAGATGGTAGAATAGGCAGTGGATTTTAACCTTGTGATATAGGTACAGAATGCGAAAAAGCTTAACGAACCATGCAATTTACATAAGTATGACAAGGAAATATGAAAAAATAGCTTGAAAGAGAGAGAAAGAATAATTGGGCGTGGTCAGAGAGGTGGGCGTGGTATCTGCGCTTCTGGCAGCAGCGGTTAAAAATAGGGGGCAATAAACATTCGGCCGATCTCGGGAAATAAGTTTATACCCTCGCTGACCACGCCCAATTATTCTTTCTCTTTTTCTGTTTTCCCATATTTTCCTTGTTGTACTTGTGTGAATTGCATGGTTCGATAAGCTTTTTCGCAATCCGTATAAAGGCTCATTTTCAAACAGTTCCACAAATGTACCTAATTGTGTCGCGTTTGTTCATTTTCAAAATAGATACATTTGGGACACTCATTTTTGGAGTTACGAGCTACCAACAAGCAAACTATTTGCAGTGACAATGCAATTTTAACTAATTTAATATTAAAATGAAGCGTGAATTATTAAACACGCTTGATATCAGTCGTGGCGTGGCGTGAACAGTCGTGAGCCACGAAAAACTGTTTAAACTAGTAGTGAAACAAGCGTGAACTACGAAAGCTTGAGCCACGTTCGTGGTTCACTACCAATGTCAATCCGCCTTGAATATGAATCTGAAAATATAAAAATCTGAAAAATCAATGCCTCAAACTTAATACTACAGACCCAATTTCTTGCCCCTCGTTGGGCGCCAAGCATAATACGTTAATTATGAAAATTTGTTTTTACTTTCTGAATAAATCTGTTCTAGAATTTCAATAAGTGATGTTGTTGACATCTTACCCTTCTGGTTTCGGTTTGTTCGATTGTTCTTTATCTTTTTTATTTTTGCCTTTCTTGCCTTCTTTTTCTTCACTCTTTTTCGACGATTTTAACGATAATCTGAAAATATTTTATGACGTAGGTACTATAATTTGTTCCGCAAAGAAAAACAATAACCTAAATTGTTCTCACTGCACTTGCTGCTCTCAGCTCACACCAGTTAATATCTAATAAAGTTATTTTGTCCCATAGATAACATTCACTCAAAACCAACTCAAACATTTCTTCATCCTCTCCACTTTATTCCCGACTCAAGTATAACTGATTCTTTTGCTTAACCACCTCAAAACACTCCCGCGCGTTGAATATAGTTATTCTTAAAGTATTTTTTCTACATTCATGCAAAAAACAACACTTTTGTGAACCACATTTAATGCAAAAAGTGGTACTTTATTGCACTAGTGCAATAATAGTATTTTATGCAACGAACATGTAATGATAGCCATTAAGACACGAGCATATTGTAGGATACGAAACGAGCCGCAGGCGAGTTTCGTATATAATATGCGAGTGTATTAATGGCCATTACATGAAAGTGGCATACAATATTTTTTCTACTCCGGTTAATAAAAATTATTTAATCAATACTTATTAATTAAATCAATTTTAAATATAGTTACTTTTGAAAATCAAAATTATTTGACAGCTATCAAATTAAGTGTCACTTAATATGTCTGTTCACTTACAATAAAAGTGTAGCACTGAGCTATATAATTTTGAAGAATTCAGGTCTATCTGTGAAAAAATACGTATAAAATTACTAAATTTGGGAATATCTATGTATATTGCATTTGTAAACTGAATGAAGCATTAAAACATAATTAAAATAAATAAAATCGTATAGCTCAGTGCTACACTTTTATTGCAGGGAACAGACCTAATATGATTAATTTCAGAAATGTCAACCAGGTATCCATGGCTATATACTAAATATTGTGCAAATGTCGCATTCCTATTGGCTTAAAAATCTGTATCATAATGAAAATCTGTATCATAATGAATTTCATTATGATACAGATTTTAGTCTTTTAATAAGTATATTATAAAACAGGAGTAGAAAAAATATTTTATCTGATGGCATGTCATAATGACAACGTTATGTCACTCAATTTTAATGACATAAGGAAGCTCATTATGGGACTAAGTACCATAATGAAATTCTATAAGGAAAACATGTAATGGTTTGATCAAAAAAGTTTATTCAAAATGCATAACTATGTACAAAACTATTTATTATAAATGGTAAAAGAACAATTACTACAATTTGTAATATTAATTCCAATGGATTCTACAGTTTTTACATCAGTAGTTGATGATTGTTGGCAAACTTGTAATCCTGTTTGGTTGTTGGCACCAAAAATTGCTTCTGATATTTTGCAGTTTTTAATTTTTCGAAAATGTATTGATATAAATGCCATCAGATAAAATTTTGTATGTAATACGAATCATAAACAATCATTATGGCACACGACGTGTTATCGGCGTACCATAATGATCGTCTTTATGATCCTTATTACATAAATAACTATTATTGCACTCATCTGTCATTCTTGTGTCAGTTTTGTGATGATTAATGACAAACATAAACATTTAAATTAAATAAAAATCCATAGCGAGTATCTGATCCTGATTTAATACAACAATAATATATTGTCATGATATATATATTATTCAATAAAAAAAAAAAAAAAATATATAGAATTAATTTTTACCATTTAAAATTTTCAATTAATTACTTAAATGGTTTGGTTTGTTAAATGTTTGTTTGAGTTTGAAGAAGTTTGAAAATTAGAATTGTTAAAATTTTTTTAATATAGTTTATAAAAAAAAAAAATGTAGTGTAAAATACATTGAAATTTTTAAGTATTTTATATTTGATAATTATTTATATTTAAATTGATTTAAAATAGGAAAAATTTCAATGTTTTGTTTATATTTAAAAAAAATATGAGATATGTAAAAATTATTCATTTGCCAAAAGTGACAAAACTTTGGTTGGTGACAAAAAAAAAAAAAAAGAAAAAAGTTTGTTTGGGTCTTTTTGAAAGAAGTCAATTTAAAAAAAAGTAAAAAGTCAGAAAAGAAAATTATATTTATTAGAAATAACAGTAGACATTAAAAGGAAAAAGAAGAGATTTGTATTAACAAATCTATAAAATTTGGAGAAGAAATAAAAGTAAAAATTGTATAGATGCAGAAAAGATTTGTGTGAACAGATCAATGGAATTCAGAAAAATTTAAGTGGTAATTTTGGAAGATATATATGAATTTGGTTGGACGATGAAGAAGTAAACATTTTGAACTATTTATTGGATTTAAAAGTTTTTTCTTTCGGACTATAGTAAGAATTGAATTTATATACTGCTTTATTGTCAAAAGTTCATTAGATATAGTCAATATATTTCTGTTTTCTTTTTGGGTATGAACTTGCTCCTTTTAAAAAAAAAAAAAAAAGTTATAACAAAATATATATAATAAAAAAATAAGTAAAAGTATTTTATTTATAGTTGGTGATTTAAATAATAATTTTTTTTTAATTCACTACAATATGTATACTTAGTCTCAACGAGTTACAAGACAAGGTGGAGGCCATGAAGATACAAAAAAAGAAGAACGGGTTGAGTTTAATTAGGTTAGGTTCTTGACATAATATTATATTCTAATTTTCTAGTTTTTGCATGAATTTAGAAAAAATATTGTATGCAACTCTTGCAAAACGTGTTTTTTGCACTTGTTGCATAAATAGCTATAAAGTTAAACACTCACTTATCATCTTTCTTTTTTTCCTTTTTTGACAATTTTGTACTTTTGCTGCCTTTTTCTTTCTTGTCCAAAGCGAACGTAGATCCGGTATCTTTTTTCTTTTTACTGTAATGAATGATAAACCATGAAAATAATATACAGTTGCTTTGTTTTGTAATTGTACATATGAGCTGAAAGCATATTATATTGTATAGGCACCTACTTAGGTCTGAATATTATAATGAGATGCCAAGCAATAGTGCACGAAAGTACCTACAGTGATGCTTGACATAAAAAATCATAGTAGGAAACGGATGATGATACGTAGTACAAGAGAAGAGATACGTAGTACAAGAGAACAACACCAACCGCGGCAATGGAACTCATTACTGGTCTGACCCCTCTGGACCTATACGTCAAGAAGATTGTGTTAATGGACATGGTAGGATTGCACACGGCTGGTGCAAGCCCCGAAGTAGGAGTGGGCCAATTGAGGCTAAGCCTATGGTAAGAAGCGCTAACTGCGCACCCATGCTCAATCCCTCAAGAGGTGAGATGGAATCAAAGGATGCAGTCTTGCTAGGATCCCCCTGGGAAGCTGGCGCAGAAGAAATATTTGGTGATGACCAGGAAATACCTACGTTTAACAGTGGAGTTTTTGACTGGCCACTGTCAATTAAGGAAACACCTCCATAGAATAGGCCTAGTGGACACACCTCTATGCAGGATGTGTGAACTTGTCAGACGTCTTATGCGAGTGTCCAGAGTGTGTGCTAGGTGAGTCTTTGCCTACACCTGCCGCTATAAAAGAGATGTCTCCTAGTGACCTGTCCACCTCCTTGGGAAAGGATGACCTCGGAGGACAACTCGGGAGGATGTACAATAGGTCACATGTAGTCTAAGTGCTGTGAGCCTACACTCACCCTCCCTAAACTACAGATACAGATACGTAGTATAATTTTGATATGCTTTGAACACGCAAACGTTTGGATTAGGATAAAAGCAATTGCTCATTAAGCATATAAAGGAATTGTGGGTTGATATTTACTCTTTTTCCTGGGCAGGTATTACAGGTACAACAATCTCAGGTTTAATAGCTTCCTCGGGTGGTTCAACAATCGCTGGTAGATCTTCGTTCGATAATATCATTTTCGCTTCAACTTGCACTGGCGTTTTGTTTACAACAAAAAGTGAAAAGGTATTGGTGTCTCCTATTTTTGCTCCTCCCATATCAATAAATGTATCTTTGGGGTTAATAAGCTGCAAATTAATTTTAACTCCGTTTCCAATGATTTTAATAAATCGTTTAACACATTTCAGCACTAGAGGTATATTAAATTCGTATGGACCTTCTTTTCTTGGATGGAAATAAATCGGCAACCGCTTTATACAGTTCGGACCCACTTTCACGCTTGTGAAGTCGACAGTTATATTGTCATTTTCCAATAATTGATTTTCTACTCTAAAAAATAAAGGAAGAAACAATACACAGCTCGAGTTGCGCTGGTGTTAATACGAGACTTACATCCACTCAACCTGAACGTGAAGAATTTAAAAGCAACTAGAGAATCCAACCTGTGGAAACCAACCACGAAACTTTTGTAGTTAGCAGACGAATAGCTTTGAGTGGAAGATAAATTCGAACTTTTCAATAAGAAAAGACTGGGATAAAGACCCAACACTTAAGGAAGATGAAATCTCAGTAATTACAGATGATTCTGTTATGGTAGCAGGAATATACAAAGGATTAAACGCTCAGAAATTATATAATATGAACATATATCTTGAAATAAAAAAAGCAGCAGAACAAATAGTAATAGTTGGAAACACATCTAAAGTTATCACTTAATCAGATAATAAGGATGCTCTCAAGTGTATTTTTGAATAATACTCACTTGACAGATTGAGGCTCACGATTTTTAACCTCCAAATTCACGCAATAATATTTCTTCATACCCGGCTGTATTACGCAATTACCGAAATTGTAACTTGTGAATGATAGGTTGCACATAGAATATTCCGCTGACACGTTTAACTTTATATTATAGGTAGGGCCATAAGGGATCTGAAAAATATTCACTAATGTTTGTCAATAAATATCCAAGGAGCTAGTTTTAACCATAATTAACAAATCTACAAGTATAAAGCCAGATTGGTGGAGTCGAATTTGATGCCAGTGGCAAGGCTGCTAGTGCCGCCGGGCGCCGTCCTAACCCAGTTTGGTTAAACACTGCATTTTTAGATTTAGGTACTCAATGTAGGACAGTAGGACTTTAATATATAATGAGGCGATTTGAACTAAAATAAGCACTTTGTATGAAAAATGTTGTTTTATTGGTAATTTCTCACTAGCTAAGTTTTTTTTCTACTACTCCTACTAATATAATACAGAGTGTCCCAGCCGAGAGTGACCCATTTTAAATGCTTATAACTTTTATACCAGTTGTGTTAGCCACCTGCGGTTTACGCCATTCCTTTTCTCTTGGCCTAAAGTTTTTTCTAGTTGTTACCAAATTTTGTCTACAATTATACAGTGGGAGTAAAAAAATTGCCTTTTTTCGACATTAAAATTTTCAACTATTTTTAATGGAACACCCTGTATATTGCAACGCCATAATTAGGAGTCGTGTCCAAGGTATCCATATACCAATAAACATCGGACTTTTACCTTGAGGTTTTAGCAGCAAAAAATTAAAATAGTAGTCTGGATATTTTAGCAAACGTATTTTTTATTAGCATATTTGGAAGTATACATTAATAAAAAAAAATATTAATCTAAAAAAACTGCTGTATATGTTGACCGTTCTGTTCTAAGCATTTATGAAGTCGGACAATTAAATGGTTGAATGAATTGTGTAACATATCTTGGGGAATCGCTTCAATTACTGCACGAATATTCCTCTTAAGATCATCCAAATTATGTGGAAGGGGGTTATAGCACCTATCCTTGACATAACCCCAGAGAAAAAAGTCTGGAACTGTCAAGTCAGGAGAGTACGGTGCCCATTCTATAGGGCCAGTTTACTATGGATACCTAGTTACGTTTTTTTTATACGTTTGCTAAAATATCCAGACTACTATTTTAATTTTTTGCTGCTAAAACCTCAAGGTACAAGTCCGATGTTTATTGGTATATGGATACCTTGGACACGACTCCTAATTATGGCGTTGCAATATACAGGGTGTTCCATTAAAAATAGTTGAAAATTTTAATGTCGAAAAAAGGCAATTTTTTTACTCCCACTGTATAATTGTAGACAAAATTTGGTACCAACTAGAAAAAACTTTAGGCCAAGAGAAAGGAATGGCGTAAACCGCAGGTGGCTAACAAAACTGGTATAAAAGTTATAAGCATTTAAAATGGGTCACTCTCGGCTGGGACGTATTAGGCGTATGCTGAAAACTTGTAAATTCAAAAAGCGCGCGTCTTGAACGCTAGTTCATACCAGTAGCCAAAGTAGCCGCTAGTGAAAACTCTGTGCCACAAAGAGCTACACATCACTTTTTGATTTATTACTCTCAATTCTTTTTTCTGTTCTTTGAAACACTTACCACTATTTTCATTGGAAAATTAGTAAGAACGTATTTTTTAAACGTTTCCACTACAATTTCACGCTTTACTGTCGTCCCAGCTGTTATAAATTCTTTGTATTTTTTCGGTGTAATATTTATTATATGTTCAATATTTGCCTTGTTTAAAATCCAATTATAGAAAAACCCCGTAACACCCGTATTGATAAAGGTAAACATCAAAAGATGCCTACTTTTGATTCCCACCTAGAACAAATCATTTATTATTTATCTAAAATACCGTACAAAAGACTAAAGACAATTTGTAGAGCATTTCAACTTTTTTGAGTCGTTTTGTTTACCTTTCCCATATCAATAATATTCTCAGTATTGGGATCCATAGTTACATTTTCTCCGTTTTGATTAATATATTGAATTTTGCACTCAATCTGATAACATTTTGCTGAAATATTTAGAGTTAAAGGCATAGTCATCTTATCAACCAAGCACTGCACTTCAAAATTGGCTTCTCCTACCATTTCAGCGTTGTAAATAATTCTACAAAAATTGTTTTTGGAAAATACAGTTATCTTTCGAATAACTACCATAAAATTCTATTTAGACACCATGTGGTGGCCGTGATTGTCTAGTGCAGCGGCTCCCAGCCTTTTCAGCTTGGGGGCCCAATAATATTTTTAAAACAATTTTGCGGCCCACCCCGACTTTATATATAACAAAGGGAATGATAATAGGCATGATGACTGATTTTGAAAAACCGCTTCACGATGTTTTCACGTATATACTTTATCTACAATAAATGTTATTTCTGTAAAAAAATGTTTTTGAAGGAAAAATTCAACTTTAAAAAACACATTTTAATTTATGCGCCAAAACGCTAGAATAGTAATGGCGTCTGTCTATGACGTCATCAATTCGTAACACTGTCAACTGTTGATAGGTTATCTATGATCTGTGTCATGTAGTAAAATCGTCAAAGTCAAACTTCAAACACTTGACAGCTTGCAGGTTAAAAGTTTATTTTGATACATAAACATAATTTCAAAAACGGTTTTTTGTGGTAATAAAAAACAGATACTTAATAGTTTATAACGAGAAAATATCACATGAACCAAGCAAAGCCAACAGCAACAAAGGAAATACAAAACCATAGATAATATAAAGACGACAAAACAGATGTTCGGATTTGGTTCGGGTCGGATCATGGATATTTGCGAAAATATGACGTCACTCTCTTCTGATTGGTGTTTGAGATAAGATGGCGGATGGTTAAATTTTGTGCTTATATTTTTACTTAAATAAATGTAGTCACACATGAAAATGAAAAATAAGTGATTTCTGTAGAATCTCTGTATCTTAAATAATTATATCAAATCAATATTTTGGTGATTCTTAGTGACTGTCATCATGCCTATTGGGTGATACAGACAGAAAAAAAAGCTACTAAAGAGGAGTGGTAACCGCAGACATTTATTGAAATTCAGCTGGATCTATGTGACAGTCTTTGAAATAACCACTAAAATCTGCCAATTTTTAAAATTTACAATGAACCATACCCCACGAACGAAATTATCAAAACATACAAAACATGTTTATGCTTACTGTACTTCTATATCATTATTGGGAAGTAAAGATCCACTCATAGGCACCAATTTAAGTTTTTGAAGGCGATCGAGAGATGATAATGAAATTTTAGAAATTTTAAACCAAAATTGTTCATCTTCGTCATTTCTTAAAATCACTTTTTCTTGTCGAGGTAGCGATAATAATGTTGGTTTAATATTCAAGAAGGGTGTATTGAAGTAAACCTAAAAGAAAAATTAGATAAATGCCCATCAGCCATGTAAAGCCTTCTGATTATTGTAAAGGGGTAGAATGTTCACATCCAAAAAAGCCCCCAAGCATCTTTAAGACTGCAGTCTGCCTGTGTCTCTGCCACAGAATGTGCTACTCCGATTCACCTTCTTGGCAGAGACGACACCATCCCAAAAGAAGTGTCCAGGTAATCCTAATTCCAGAAAGCACTTGCTTTGTATGGTCCAAGGTAGTTCTCTTCTTCAGGATTGAGAAAATTTACAGTCTGGTATTTTTATTGACCTGTAAAAGTTGTGCCAAGACTCAAAACAAGTTTAGTCTTTGTTCAGCTGTACGAGACGGAGTCATCTCGTCCGCCCCAAGTAGCCATTCTTCTCGAATTGGAGAATGTAATTGAAAGTAGGTGACTATGATACGAAGGCATTACTAAGAGCTCCATGGTAACCAGCTTATAAAGCTTGACCCTTTAAGCAAAATGACCCACCAATTGCCATATATGTAGATTCTGGAGGTGGTTCTGTATCTGTAGAGTGTAAGCTCACAGCACTTAGGTCACATGTGATCCATTGTACATCCTCCCGAGGAGTTGTCCTCCTAGGTCATCGTCCATCCTGTCCTTCTCAGGAAGGTGGACAGGTCACTAGAAGACATCTCCTTTATATCGGCAGGTGTAGACCAAGACTCACCGATCACACACTCTCTTATCGACGATAACTCCGGACACTCGCATAAGACATGCCTGACAGTTTCATCTTCTTGTTCACACATCCTGCATAAAGGTGTGTCCAATAGCCCCATAGTATGGAGGTGTTTCCTTAGTTGACAGTGGCCAGTCAGAAATACTACTGTCATACGTAGGTTTTTCCTGGTCATCGCTAAATATTTCTTTGGCACCAGTTTCCCAGGGTCGTTCAGGGTGATCCTTTGATTCCATCCCATCTCTTAAGGGATTGCGCATGGGTGTAATGTTTAGAGGTGGTTATTCTTACAACTATTATAGAACATGTCTTATGGAAAATGCTAATAAGAGGTATGGATAAATAGACAGTATCTTTGACAACGAGAGGATTTCGAGAAAGGAGAAGAAGAAATCAGGACAAGATAAATGGAGGGAAGAAGCAGGAAACTAACATGGCCATTTTTACTGTACTTACCCTTGGATTTGTGCAGAATCCTGCTATTAGAAATCGTGTTTGAGAAAACTTTTCTTGTATCGTGAACAAATATTCTGCTTCGAAAGTTCCTATTTCTTGTGGAGTGAAAGAAAACGATAATTCATATTTTTTATTTCTTTCAACACATGCAGAAGGAGTTGTACAATGGAAAAAGGACAAAGAATTTTCTTCTTTAATTTGCTGCATTTTAAAAGTAAAACAGCTATCGCTACTGTTCATTAAAGTAAATACTCTGTAAAGCAAAAAAGTTGGATCTGATTTTATACGTGAACTGAATTGCAAATCTTACTTAGTTTTAGTTTCGCCAACTCCAATGGCATGTATTTCCAAGACTTTGAAGTTGGCTTCGTCAACATTTGAACATTTAACTACGGCTCGTCTTCGTAAATAATCCGATTCTTCCAGTTCGAAATAATAGTCGGGAACGAAACTTTGCGCAGTAAGAGGTATTTCAATATTCTTTAAATCGGGTTTTAACGACTTTATTTTTGATCTAAGTCGTAAGTAATACTGGCATGGAATATTAGGAGCAAATACAATTCCAACTGGAGCCGTTTCATTTGGGGGAATAATGCATGTTTCAGGTGTTATTTCTATTGGATATTCAGGTTTGATCTTGCAAGATTTATGATGTACTGCGTGCTGAAGATACCTGCTTTCATTTTCGTCTGCGTAAAAAAATATTGTTGAACTATTCTATTTATGATCGAGTTGATGAAAAGTCTCGCACTAAGCGGTTATCTTTCCTAATTATAAAGGGAGATTTATGTATTTTTTAAGCTCTCATTCTGTAAACATTTTTAAATGAAATAACTTACGATAACTTGGATCGTTGGGAAAGGCCAGCGCTGATTGGCTTTTTGGTAAAACATCTACACATATAAGTTTCCATTCTATATGTAATGGGACTATACCAGAATTCGTAATGTCAAAAGTGAGTGTACTCTTCTATAAAATAATAAAAGAATAAAAATGTTAAATACTTTTTACAATTTATGTACCTAATCTCGCTTAAGTCCTCCTGCTAATAAGTCTCAGTAGTTATTACTTTTTGTATCAAATAAAAAAAAGAAATGTCTGCTTCTTTTCAATTTAGATACTTACATCTCTAACAAATGTATCGGGAAAAATTAATTCTGTTGAATCGCATGTAAATACTGCGTAGTCTGTGGCGAAAGATGTAATGAAATTAATTATTTCCCATTCTTCACAATCCACTATTATTGGTGGTTCTTTATGATCTATTGTCATTTCTAATTGCTCTTTCACATCTCTTTCTAGAGGATTTTGACTATAAATAACGTGAAATATTTTATATTTTTAATACAAACCAGAATTGTTCAATAGATTATTACCATCTGAGGTTGTTGAAGAAAAAAATATATATTTTTTTCTCCGATTGGCAGCAAATATTAATTTTGCTGACTGATATCAATCAGCAAAGTATTACTTTTCCTGCCTAGGCAGCAAAGTGATTACTTGTGATTATACATTTCCATAGCAACCAACCAAAATAAAGAGATTGTGGGAATTGTAATAATTTGCAAATACAATATCCCCATGAACAATCGGAGAAAAAATTATATGTTTAACTTGGCAGCAAAGTAGATTGACTGCCTAGTTAAACAAATAACTATACTACTTCAATAATCCAAAAGTGAAAAAAATTGCAAGAAGAAGAAAGAGAAGAAGGAGAAGAAGGAGAAGAAGGAGAAGAAGGAGAAGAAGGAGAAGAAGGAGAAGAAGGAGAAGAAGGAGAAGAAGGAGAAGAAGGAGAAGAAGGACAAGAAGGAGAAGAAGGAGAAGAAGGACAAGAAGGAAAAGAAAGAAAAGAAGGAAAAGAAGGAAAAGAAGGAAAAGAAGGAAAAGAAGGAAAAGAAGGAAAAGAAGGAAAAGAAGGAAAAGAAGGAAAAGAAGGAAAAGAAGGAAAATAAGGAAAAGAAGGAGAAGAAGGAGAAGAAGGAGAAGAAGGAGAAGAAGGAGAAGAAGGAGAAGAAGGTGAAGAAGGAGAAGAAGGAGAAGAAGGAGAAGAAGGAGAAGGAGAAGAAGGTGAAGAAGGAGAAGAAGGAGAAGAATGAGAAGAAGGAGAAGGAGAAGGAGAAGAAGGAGAAGAAGGAGAAGAATGAGAAGAAGGAGAAGGAGAAGGAGGAGAAGAAGGAAAAGAAGGAGAAGAATGAGAAAAAGAAGGGGAAGGGGAAGGATAAGAATGAGAAGAAGTAGGGGAAGGAGAGGAAGGAGAGGAAGGAGAGGAAGGAGAGGAAGGAGAGGAAGGAGAGGAAGGAGAGGAAGGAGAGGAAGGAGAGGAAGAAGAATTATTTTTCACTGAATCCATTGTACCTAGTAATTTTTTTTGCATAGTCGAAGCTGCTAAGGATGTATGGTAAGTTGTTTTACTTTGTTTCTTTATTATTGACAATTCAACTCATGTATAAAAAATCGCATATGCCTCAGTGTAATTGTCACTTTGACACCGGCAAAAGTTAGCTTTAACTTTTTCAGCGATAAATGCACTTGTGGTTTTTTCATTTATGCATTTGTTACCATGATAAATAATTTGACATGTTTGTCAACAACTTATTGAATTTCTAAACACTAACAATGAGCCGATTCATTGAATTGTCCTGCCGAATTACACTCGATGTTTGAATTGATATCGGATAAATTTGTGTTGTTCAACTTCTAAACTGTTTCCTTTAGCAATTAGACTCGAAAAACTGTCAACCTAAAAACGCTCCACCTTCGGTGTCGCGTTTTTAATAGTTGACAGTTGTTCTCGTCTAATTGCTAGGAAACAGTTTCTCATTAAACAATCCAAATTTACCCGATAAAATACAAACCTCTTGTGCAATTATAAGTGATAATTCAACTCATGTATAAAAAATCGCATATGCCACAATACAATTGTCACTTTGACTGCGGCAGCTGAAACTTTTACAGCGATAAATGCACTTGTGGTTTTTTCACTTATGCATTTGTTTATCAATTATCGCAGTGCTGGTTACCATAATAAATAGTTTGACATGTTTGTCAACAACTTATTGAATTTCTAAACACTAATAATGAGCCGATTCATTGAATTGTACTGCCGAATTACACTCGATGTTTGTATTGATATCGGGTAAATTTGGATTGTTTAATGAGAAACTGTTTCCTAGCAATTAGACGAGAACAACTGTCAACTATTAAAAAGGCGACACCGAAGGTGGAGCGTTTTTAGGTTGACAGTTTTTCGAGTATAAAATACAAACCTCTTGTGCAATTATAAGTGATAATTCAACTCATGTATAAAAAATCGCATATGCCACAGTACAATTGTCACTTTGACAGCGGCAGCTGAAACTTTTACAGCGATAAATGCACTTGTGGTTTTTTCACTTATGCATTTGTTTATCAATTATCGCAGTGCTGGTTACCATAATAAATAGTTTGACATGTTTGTCAACAACTTATTGAATTTCTAAACACTAATAATGAGCCGATTCATTGAATTGTCCTGCCAAATTACACTCGATGTTTGTATTGATATCGGGTGAATTTGTGCTGTTCAGCTTCTAAACTGTTTCCTTTAGCAATTTGACTCGAAAAACTGTCAACCTAAAAACGCTCCACGTTTCTAATTGAACAATCCAAGTTTACCCGATAAAATACAAACCTCTCGTGCAATTATAAGTGAAACAAAGCTCGAGTTTTATAGTTTCACCAAAATTACCTGGTAAATTCTTCTAGCGCTGATTCAACGCAGTGTTCGAAGAATTTTTCTGTTTGAACATTATCTTCAGAAGAATCTTTATTATAAGTAGTACTCAACGAAGATAACAATTGATGTCTATCATCCCAGCTAAAGCCTGTATCATTTGGTGCTAAAAATGTGATTGGAACGTAGCTGAATAAAACAGGTTCCTGGAAGAAAATTTGGGAATTGTAATTATTAACAAGGAATTGTATACAATGAATAAAGATATGAATGACCTAATAATCAAATGAGACAAAAACAACAAACAATAACTTATAAATACTGATAAAATTTTTGTAGCAAATTATTGGGTCATTTCACGTCAAGTCGACCAATAATTAGAATAGATCCCTTTCGATTTGGACGAGTTTTTGTTTTCTTTTATCCTATAATTATTTAAATGTCTTGCAAAATTTAAAATATCACTATTTTCACTAAATTCATGTATTTAATATTTCGAGAATCATTGTAACTGAAAAAAGGCACTTAGAATTGCCGATTTTTTTGAATACAATAAATTTTTTCTTCAGAAGAACTTTATTATAGAATATAAGAAAACTAACCAAAACTTGTCCAAATCGAAAGGGAACGTTTGGCATAGAATCGTAATGTCATTTCACTGAAACTAATAAAAATAAATACAAAATATTAATATTTTCTTTACGTTTTTCAAATCGATTGGAACTTTCGACGATATGCTAACAAAAATTTCCTTTTTGCTAAGCGGCTTCAAATGTCCAACTGTGGGAATAAAAATTAAATTTGGAATGCCACTTCTCAGTTCAAACTTATAGGCGCATGTCGATGAATTATTTCTGATTGAGAAATATTGTTTCTGAATCATTTTCAAGGGACAGTATCCAAAATCCAAGGTATATGCTATATCATTTTTCTTAGAATTCCAACCTGAAGGGTTATAGATAGGCAATCCAACTATTGATATATCGCCTCCGTAGCACTGTCCATAAAGTTCTATCTAAAAGTATGTATAAATGTATTAAGAAATGTCATAATTATTATCTCCATCTCTTCCTGGGAAGGGAATGATAAAATAAAACAATTTAATTTGTTCAAATACTCATTTTATTTGAATAATAAAATGATAAATAATAATAAAATAATCTTTTGACAACGCTGTATTATTATATTATAATTAAAAAATGAGTTACCTTTTTTGTTTCGAATGGATTATTTATGACAAGTATTTTAATTTCTCCATATGCCATAACACATTTAGGGGGTTTGAATAAAATTTGGACATTAGTACTTTCCTTTGGATTCAAATTGATTTTTAGAGATGCCATGGTTTTGTTTTTATCTAAAATTTAATATAAAATTGATTTAGCGACAATAGGATGCGCGTGGTTGCCATTTGTTATGTCTAATGTACAATTTTTAGAATCATTGATGACCTTGATAGTAAAAAATCGGCTTACAAATGAACTGCACATGAAAAATGAATTACGTACTGATTGCCAAATTAATTTTGGCAGTCGGAAGTTTGGCAACGTATGATTGCAAGAGCTCACTTCGCTGACAGAATTCGTAAGCTTCGTTTTGACAGTACAGTTCAGAGAAAAGTGAGTGGAATATACGGTAACTGCGTTTACAACGTGTCAAGTTGTATATGTATGGCTTTCTCGCGCATCGTCAACTGCCAAAATTAATTTGCAAGCCTGTAGATTGTCCAAATCTCACCAATTTCTGAATTACTCATATCTTGAAAATTATCATTCTGTAGTAAACGAAACATGGAATTATAATTCTTTGAAATATCTACAATAATTTGACATGGTACAATTCCCACATTTTGTATGCATACTAATTGATTTTGCATTTCATCTATGTACGTGGGTGTGAAATAAATTTGAAATAAAGTATCGTCTTCCGATGGCATGTTAGTTATTTTAATCTGAGGAACACAACTGTATCCCGTTAAATTTAAAATATAGCAGTTCATGTTCAGTGCATTATATCGGATTTCTAATTTTCCTTCGAAGACCTAAAAATACAAAGATTATTGAATATTTTAATGTAATTAAGTTAAAATTGGAAGAATTGGTACAGATACAGCCCATTGTTTACTCAATTTACACCAATCCTGGATTAAGAGATCAGATAAATATGGTGCTTATGTACTTCTAAAAGACATCTACATTATGAACTTGGTAATTTTTTTGGCTTCTATACTGCTGTATAGAGCTCCTTGTCAAAACCTGTCAATATTACTATATTTCGAATGCCAAACCTTAGGTTCTCCATATAATGAAAGGGTTTTGGTTTTTCATCCACTACCGTTGAAAACCTCAGCCTAGTCAGTGTGCTGCGATTTCCTCAACTTCTTTGGCAAAAACTGCTTCTGGTTGTGTCTGCCAATCCGATATTATTCATCCATTCGTTAAGTCTACAATTCCCAGCTAGAAGCCTAGCCAGGATCCTGATTGTTTTCCTATTCTGACTAAGTAGGTATTTTGTGAAGTTTGGCGAGAGTTCTTTGATGAACTCTTTGACCTTCTGTGCCAATAGGGGCACATCATACCCCTTCTAGAGCTAGTGAATCTGCCTCATTATTGCCCTTGTAATCTGACTGACCTGGTAATTAGACTAAGGACAGAATCCTAGAGCACAGTACCTGGGAGATTACTGGATAGAAGAGGAACATTTACCCAAGCTGAAGCCTGAAGGTATTCTAAAATTCCTCCGGGAAATTGCCCTAATAGCTGTGTAGTACTCTATTGCTGCCAGGAATATCGTAACATGTTTGCCTGTGATAGTTATTCACAATAACAAGTTTTGTTGACAACTTTTTCAGATGTACTGTATATCTTTGGTCTCAAAAGATGATAGATTTCGAGATATTAAGATTTTGAGAGTGAGTTTTATATTTAATTCACTTATAATGATTTCAAATACATAATATGGAAACATTATGAAGGAATTAAGCAAATACTTACATTTATAGTATCTGGTTTGAAAGTAATAGAAGCACTTGCCGTGCTGTAGGGTTCTATTCTCAAAATCGACGGTGAAATTGTGAAATTCTTACAATCAAGAATTTTCAAACTTGTATCAGCCAGTACTTGTCCTATGTTTTGTATGTATATTTTTGAGGAATGGCTGGTATTCACACAAACGTTTTCAAAATTCAAACTATTCCTTGAAACAACAAAGTATGTGAACACCCCAATCTAAAATATTTTTGAATAATTTGATTAATTTTGTTAATAAATCTTCTTGTATATTTTCATTAAGTGTATGCTCCGTGCGGTAGAACTATTATGGAGACCGGAAAGTTGAACCAGTACCTACATTAATCCTTTTTTTGAAAAAGGTCAAGTTAGGCCTACCCTTCAGTTCGACCAGGATAACATTTTATTTTCTAATCGATTTAATGGAATTCTTCAAAGATAATAATAGAGGAGTTCAGTCTAAGGTCAATGTGGCCATCAAAAAGTGTTTTTTTCTGACAAGAATGACAGTTAAGGTTTGTTTAAAACAAGATTTTGCACGTTTTTTATCATTGCGAACATCTATTTTGCTTTATTAAAATAATGAATACACTCCCGAAGCGTATATCTTGAAATTTAAAATGACTGAATATTCAACATATCAGTGGCCAATAATTCTAGGAACTTCTGGCATGTCGCCATTTCGTTTATTTTACTCAGTCACCAGTTATATCAAATGTCAGCTATATTTATTTTTGTTGATATTGGCTTAATGGTGTATGTCTATTTTCGATTAGATTTTTGTAGCATTTTTTATTAGCTGTATCTCTATTCTCCTAATTACTTTTTCCACTGACATTTGACAGAACTAGTTACTGGACAACAGAGATGAAATGGTGACAAGAGTTCCTAGAACTATTGGCCACCGATATGTTGAGTATTCAGCTAAAAAGTCATTTTAAATTTCAAGATATACGCTTCGGGAGTGTATTCATTATTTTAATATAGATATTCGCAATGATAAAAGACATACAAAGTCTTATGTTTCAAACAGTAGACCTTAACTGTCAGAAAAAAACACTTTTTGTTGGCCATACTGACCTTAAACTGAACTCCTCTATTACAAAATATCATTAGAGTGGTAATAGTGGGTAGTTCTCGACACTTGCACATTTCTATCAAATTTTAAGATTATTAAGATAAGATCCAGCAACGTTCTATTAAGCATCATTATCCTTAATAAGTATCTATAGTCAATTTATTTTGTTTAAGAAGTGTAACTGCACCAAATATGGATTTAAGGTGTATGATTAGTGTTCGAAAACTCCCATTTCTCACTGAGAAAATAACCTTTATTTTGTATATTCTCAACCAAATGGAAACTCTTGACAACGTCGCACTCGTTCTAACAGCGAACGCATGCACCACCAAAAATCAATATTACATACGTACTACCCATTAATTAGCCATCCCTGTTCAACGAACCAAATCTTCTAATGCATCTTCTCCTTCGCACCTTGCACAAAAGCAATATCTGGAACAGACTCTTACCACCCCTACTCTCCGATCAGCTAATCGCCCCAACCCCAAAAATCCAGTTTCTCGTCAGAACTCAGGTTAGAAGCATTGGCTTCTCCCCTATATTTCTTCACTCGTAACCCATGCTGGTTAGGTATAAGTGTTTTACCAAAAAAGAAAGAAAAGTGTCGCTCTCAGGTAGTCACCAATTGCTACCAGCTGTATATTTGTGAATAGTTTTATGTACATAGTTCAGTAAACTTAGTGAAATTAAATCCAGTGTTTCATTTCTGAATGAGTCTGAAATGAATGGTGAAACAGCTCATTTTCTCAGTACGGTTTGAAGGGAAACAAAAGAAAATTCCCTCAAATCGCACAATTAGTGAAAAAGGACACAAATACTGGCCCTCGTTCGAACTGTCCAACTCCCAGTATTATACCTACATTAACAATATGATATTGTACTTGTTTATGACAGTTTTTAACATCAAATGACAGTTTCTAACGTCAAATTCATAAACAAAGTGCAATACTTTTCCTCATGGAGACTAGATCCAACTTTTCCTGTTCAATCAAGCAGGTTGGATGACTTATGGATTGAAATAACGTTAATTTTCGTTCACTCTGTACCAATTTAAATCAGCTTGTGATACATTTTTGGAATAAACGGAATCAATTTATCCGTCATTTTGTAGTCGCACTGTATATATTGAGGATATTCATGAATTACCCCATGCGAGAATCTTTAGAGCAATGTGACTAGGTTTGACTGGGAAACGCGGTAGTTTTCAATTTTGTGAAGTCATATTAAAAAAATATATTTTCAAAATAATTTTTAAAACTATTACGTCATTTGGTTTGTTAAGATCCTCTTCATTTTGAACGATAAAATGTTCTTTGAACATCCTATGAACATCTTCAAACGCAAGTTTGGGCTCTGATCCTTCAGCGTGTAAATTAATAGTTTTGCCTTTATGGAATCCTCTCACGGGCTCTGACACATTCACAACTATTGCATCTTTCAAAGCTACTAGAGCTGTTGGTCGACAAGTTATTCTTATTTGAGCAATTCCACCAGGATCTACTTCTCCAGTAGATGGGACTATCGTGAACTGGTTGACTTTTAATATTGTTTCTTTTTTATCCCTTAAATGAAAAACGGTCTAGTTAGAAATTGGTTCGTTACCAGTTGATATACAGATTGCGAAAAGTTTATTCGAGACATACGATTTACACAAGAACGACAAGGAAAATATAAGAAAAACTACTCGAAAGAGAGAAAAGAATATTTGAATGTTAAACTAATTTGGCATAAAATACTTTCTTTTCTTTTTTAGTTTTTGAATCTATCGATTTTTTCGAATCCTTTGTTCCTTTAGATTCTTTTGACGGCTTTGTTTCTCCAGTATTATCGCTTTTGTCCGTTTTTTTACTCGATATAGTACTTTTACTAGAACTGTCTTTGTTAACTGTGTTTTTCTTTTCTGAAAATTATTACTATTTATATTAATATATAATTTATAATAAGCACCTTGACAGTCAATCCAAGATGCTTCAAATTCTAGACATCTGCGCAATGCTTTTTCATTGGGAATAATTAAACCTTGTTTTTAAACCAAGAGGAACGATTTAACTTCAATAAGAAGTAAAAAACACAAATACAATCTTTTGGGGTTATAGATCCAAACACAATATGAAATAGCAAACGCAAACAGAATCATAAACAGCAAACGCGAAAAAAGGGTTAATAAAGATTGGAATATTTTTATGTAAATAAATACAAATGTCAAAACTGACAAATAGCGTCGTCAGTTCTATCCAAAAAGCTGTGTGAAACGTGCGGCTATCTGACCAATGATTAGTTTGCAGAAATGCCAACTTAACTCAAATCGCTCCTCTTAGTTTAAAAACAGGGTATAGGTTAATCTAGAGAATTTCAGTTGTGTAAGTAAGGCTTTTGAACTTATTCCTCATGGTTTTCATATAAACTATAATTACTAATAAATATTTTGGTTAAACTTACGTTTTTCTACTTTTCCAGCAGAAGTAATAGTATAATGGAAACGGCATTTCCCTGTATTTTTTATTTGTAACATCTGCGTTCTGTCTTGAGAAAGATCTATGGCACCGAAATAAACGTCAGTAGCTGGACAAACTGAAAATCTACAAATAAATTTCCATTTTTTATGTTCCTTGTAGTTTATTCATTATTATTTTTCTAATCGCAATATTCTTTTTATACTTAAATATAAATAGAAGATGATACTGTGGGTTCATTTCTTAACAATATGAAAGATAGTATTGGTATTAGTGTTTTTGGTCATTGATGCTCCTTGTTCAAAGTATAAACAATTTTTTTTCTACATTCATGCAAAAAACAACACATTTAATAGAAAAAGTGGTTCTTTTTTGCACTAGTGCAACAAAATTTTTGTTAAACTTATCTGTCATTCTTGTGTCAGTTTTGTGATGATTTATGACAAACATAAACATTTAAATAGAATAAAAATCCAGAGCAAGTGTCTGATCCTGCTCTAATACAACAATAATATATGTATATTTCACTACTTAGTCTCAACGAGTTACAATTATTGCAAAAATCTTCAATTATTTAAAATTTAAATGGTCATGGCGAAAACCAGCTATGATTGAGTACTGACAAGATGGAGTCCATAAAGATACAAAAAAAGAAGAACGGGTTGAGTTTGATTAGGTTAGGTTCGGTTCTTAACATATTTATATTCGAATTTTCCAGTTTTTGCATGAATTTAGAAAAAATATTGTATGCAACTCTTGCAAAACGTGTTTTTTGCACTTGTTGCATAAATAACTATTTACTTTTGGTTTGTAATTTCATGTGAATCGGCGCTAGCCAGGGAACCATTACACCAAATATATACTTTTGTGTGCTTTTAAAGAACTTCGAATCCGTTACCTTGATAAATATACTGCCGCTGAAAACTTTATATCAAAAGAACTGACAACTGCAGTTGGCTTATTAACATCTAAAAACTTGCACCGGAACAGCGGAACGCTATTGAATGTTACTTCTTTAGTAGGATGGAAAACAAAAACAACAGAAGATTGTTTCTGTGGCTGTAAAATTTCTGTTTCGTTCTTAACAATAAAAAATGAGCTTATTTTGTCCCATTCCTTTACTTCAGTTTGCTCAATTCTTTCAATTCTGAAAATATATCTTGTTACTAAGTTTCATCTTTTGAGATGATTCATTAACAAAACTCAAAATTTCATCAGTCTAAATATCACCGCCCCAAAAAAAAAGAGGGGGAGGAGACTTTTGAGAAACACTGTATAAAATTTAGATAAGAAAATATGGAATATAGGAGGGTAATTTTGTTTATAATATCTGGAGATTTGTGAATGTTATTGACGAAAATTATACTCACTCCACACTAACGAAAGTTTTACTTCCATTTACCAAATCTAGTGGTGCAATATGTTGAAGCTTTCCTTTTATTTCTCCAAAATCTATATGGTCTTGGTAATTTAATGTATATTCGACTGAATCAGATTGCAAAGTCAATGTTTCTGTTAACAAAGGTATTATGTCCGAGCAATTTAAATCAAATATCTGAAACAATAGGTATAACTTTACTGTTAACCAACGACTTCTAACTTAGTCTGGATGGCCACTTCCTACTCCCTAGGCTAGACAATTGTCTAGGCCTCCACTTCCTTTGTTTCTCCCACGAGAATACCTCCCTTACTTAGTTCCCGAGTAAGCTATCAGAGACTAATGGCTCCCATAGTCCAATCTCTCGTAGGAATTTTAAGATAACTGCATGCAGGTAAGTGTCCCTATTCTATCCAATAATCTTCTAGGTGCTGCGCCCTAGGATGTTGAATTGCTGTACATATCATTTTGGAAATGATTACACTAGAATTCAGTGCTTCAATGGCTGCTTCACTATTCGACATTATGATAATCATTTGTCTTCTATATTCTTTGTCTATTGATCCATGTGTGATTTTTATTGATCTCAGTAGGTCAGGATTATTGGGCTGGAACCCCAATTTTTCCTGTCATGCTCCTTTTCCATTAGAGCCATTTTTGCTTCGAATGATCATAATCTCCTTTTCGTATCCACAGGAGCTTACTGTATTTGATTTCTTGTCTTCATTCAACCTTTTCTCCAAGTTAAATGGTTTTGAGGTTGAGTTTTCTTTTCTTAGAGAAAGCTATTAAGATGGTCTTGGTGAGAAGGATGTTGAGGCTAGCTTGCCTAATCCAACCTGTTGAGATCAATTGAATGCACAAGTCAAAGTAAAACTGCGCTTTAACAGGGATCCTAACGGGACATTCACCTGAATGGGCACCGAAAAAACTCAAAATAGAGGTGGAAGAAGAATGTAGATTTTGTGGCATGGAAGAAGAAACCTACATCCACATACATTCCAACTGCACAGCACTTCAGAATACTAGAGCACAGTACCTGGGAGATTACTGGATAGCAAAGAAACATTTACCTAAGTTGAAGCCTGTAGATATCCTAAAATTCCTCCGGGAAATAGGACTTATGAGCTTCTGAGGAGTTTCTGAGAGTCTCCACAGAAACTAAGTAGAAGTAAGGGGCCACGATAGATATTTTAGGTCTCAGTGAATGTCACCCCAAAAATACATACATACAACATGGCACGTTTGTTTTGTTATTATCTTCACTTAAATTCCAGAAGGTGTGACATACCTAGTGCAGCCAAATACGTATCAAGTTACAATTTTAAAATTTGACAAACCTCTATGGGGATAGAAAGCTTCGGATTTATTTCCTCTGTGATAGGTGAGTACCCAACAATAATTTTACTCATCGAACAGAATTTAATGATTCCTTCCACATTTGATAATTTATAAATCTTTAAAATTGCAGGAGAAGGATTTATTCTCCATTTCAAGTCTCTAGGTGATGAATTTGTTAGTTTTATGGTTTTCGTTACTGGATAATTTGTAGGAACTTTTTCAAAAATCAGCGATTTAGGTTGAATGGTAAATTCCAGGGGACACACTCTGCAATAGGGTAAAATAAAATTATGTTCAAATGGAAGTTCCTTCTAGTAAATTAGAAATAATTTGCTAATATACATTTTCTTTATAAAAAATTAAGTACGTTACCACCGTAACTTTTGTACTGAGTACTGATAGTGCATCGAGCGTCGTAAACTTTGATTTAAAATTTACATGGAAATGCGAAAAAATTGGAGAAGTGTAAAATGTGTAAAAAATTGTGTAAAAGTAGCAGTAATTCAACTGTATAAGTAAGGTAAAGTATCCCCTGTTAAAGAAAAAGACAAATATTTCCTAGCTTCTTCTTTGATTTTCTGTTCCAGAAATTTCACCAGTTTTAGATATAGTCTCCTAGTTACACTTGCATGTGTATTTTCTTAATTGCATGGGTTTAATACTTGCATGCTAACACTTGGGTGTAGTAGGGGTTGGTAAAATAGTGGTGATATTTTGGGTTATTAACATATTAACAATATTTTTGTATAAATATTGTAATAAATGTGTGTACCTATATGTTAATATTTTGTTGAGTTTGTATTTATTTGTTACTGTTTGTATACTTTTTTAACTGCATTTTGCTAGTAAAGACAGACTTCTAGCAGGGTGCGGCCGGTAGAAAACATCTCCTGTAAGCCGGTGGGGAATATTTTCCGTCGGTTGTTAACTTTTTGACCGATTGATTATAATTTCTACTGGCTGGGATTATCTTCCAGTCATGAAAAGAAATATAAGCGAACACAAAAAGTCATCACCAGGTATTCTTCATACAATTTTAAATAATAGCTGTTTTCGCGGAGCACATCTTGAACGTATTCGGAGGGACTACGCATGCGCAATTAAAATTTGAGTGTTCGTGGAGTGCTTCAGGATGTGTTCAGGATAAAAAATCCCGTGTTCGAGGAAGACTTAGATTCAATTTCGAGTATGCTCGGAACGTGCTCGATGAATATTAGGATGATAGCTGGGATTTTTTGTTCCGAACAGATTATAACCTCAAAACTTTGGTTGTATGCTGTTATATGACTTGATAGTGGTTTTATTACTTTTTAATTTGCGTTTGAAACTTTCAAAAACTTTTGGATTGTATATATTTTAATGATAAACAGTGTTTGTTGAGTTGTTTGGTTTTTTTTTATTTTTACTTTATTATAGACTTCGTTTTTAAGTTTTATTTTATAAACAAATTTGCTAAAAGGTAAGGTTTTCATTAATAATTAGCCTCCAATAAGGGGTTATTCTTCTTTTTCGCACATTTTGTGTTAACTCAACTTCATGTCACTTCAAATTCGCGTTCGCGCTACCTTTAAAATTCGGAATAAGTCTGTAGGCACGCTTGCGCATTAAGAAATCCAGTATGTACTCGGCTTGTGCTCTGGATGTGTTCAGGATTTGCTCCGCGAAAATAGCTAATGTGCCTTAAAAATGAACCTAAATTAATTCATTACAAAAAATGATATATTAATATTATTTCTCCATGTTATGACTCCAGTTCAGTGCAATGGTAAAAAGCTGAATAATATTGATGTGGAAATGGAACAAAACAAATATAAGACATTGAACACCTTTAATTATATTTACTCCATATCAATATAAATACACTAGACGACAATACAAATAAGTGGTTTCAATAGAAAAAAAAAATCTGATACTACCTTTCAAAAAGTATCAATCATCTGCTCTGTCCACGTTCGATAAAGATATCTATGATAAGGATAACCAGTTGATTGCCGAAAAGAGACCACCAAAGAGGACTGGAAACTAACAAATGAGATCTTTGTGAATATGTTATACAATTGTATTTTTAAGGAGTGGATAAAATCATTCCTCCACACATACTACAACAGGCTTACCATGCAGGAAAATCTATACAAGAAAACTGAATCATAAAGAAATAAACCAGCAGACATCAAAAGTTGCTATTGACAATGACATATCAATAAACACTCTGGAAAACAACTAAAACAGCTTGGGAACAACTATGTATAAAAAATCGTCAACAAAGGGAAAAACAGTACCAAAGTTCTAGTACTATTACTTAGGAATGGAACTAGCACAAAGTTAGTACCAGTGGGTGGAAACTTACTCGTGAAAAAAACTATACACAATATTCAGAGACATCTGTAGTTCTCATGAGTTATGATTGAAGATATAGTCAAGTTTTTTTGGTCACTAGCCTAAAATCGATTAACATGTTGGTAAGCTGTATATTTAATTGACTTATGACTTATATAAAATGCCGATGTCGTATTTGTCACAATCATAGTCTGCAGCTACCACTAACAACGTTACAATTTTCATTAAATTACAAATTTTAGTGCTGACGGGACTCTTTATGTGGCAGCACCAACGCGCCTTCAGAGATCCCCTACTCTGGTCACAATAGAGGAGTTCAGTCTGTCAGTGTAGCCAACAAAAAAGCTTTTTTTCTGACAAGGCAGTTCACAACATAAGATTTGGCATGTTTTTTGTCATTGATTGTTCGCAATGATAAAAAACATGCCAAATCTCATTTTTTGAACGCTAGACCTTAACTGCCATTCTTGTCAGAAAAACTACTTAGTATTGGCCATACTGACCTTAGACTGAGCTCCTTTATTGAAAAAAGGTGTTGCCAATTTCTAGACTACTCATGCGCACAGCTTTCGTACATTGTACATGAGTTGTCTGGTTTTCAACCGTCTTTGATTATTAATTTTTCAATAATACCTAGCTTGCAGTGGTAATGTAAACACTACTGGATTTCTAGCAACTGTAATATAAAGTTTAGATTCTATATTTCCCTTCTTGGTTCCTTTGCAATACAAAATCAATTCTGTGTCTTGTTCTGGTGGAATCGATATGAATTGTTTATCTATTTTGAACGCTGAACTTTCGTCAATTTCTAGCTTTACGTTACACGCCATCGTCGACGTATTTTTCAGGTACATTTCAGTTTCGTAGGCAGGAGTTCTAAAATATAAAATAAACAAAAAGTAATGCCACGTTTCCGAAGGTTATCGCATTTGTTAAAAGGAAGAACGTTGGTTATAATGCAAAGACACCAGAAGTCTTCAGCAGCGAGCAGATTAAGAAATTTGTTAGGGAAGCAGACAATGTATCCTACCTAATACTAAAGTTAACGGTAAAGGATATTTTGAACAAATTGATAGATCAGAATAAATGAGGACCATTTACAGTTAATATTGCCAGAGATCTTCAAAAGCTGAACAAATTTCACAAATTACATAATAAGATGAATATGTCACACAGAAAAACTGTGATTTTAATTTCAATTGATAAATTATAAAGCTGTTTGTTTAGATTTTGTTGATTGTTGTTTCAATAAATTGTATACAAGAAATATTCTTCATTAATATAACACGACCTCGATAAATTGTCGACTATTTTCATTGCAGCTGAATTTTCCTCGTCTCTTTCAACTTGACTCGACATTATTATAAAATACAGTCTAAATATCTTTTTAATTTAACCTTAGCAAAATAATAACTCTATTTTTTTCACTTACTTTGGGTTCGCAAGGATGATCGGTCCAAAATCAAAAACCTCTTCTTGCATGGCATACACAAAGTTTTCGGTTACAGGTTTTTCTTGTAAACTTGGCAAACATTTGACAAACATCATATCAGGAGCGTAATCGATTCGAGGCAATTCAGATATAGCATGACATTTTATGAAAAAGCAATGCTTGTATCCCATTATTTCAACTCTGTAACTATGGAAAAATTCGCCAAACTCTTTTGGCAAGAATGATATTTCGTATTTCATTATTTCTCCAGGATGGATAACGCGTAAACTGAATACTGAGGTAACGATATCTAGGACTAGAAAGGAAAAAATAGCCATGGAATTGATGCATAATTGCCAATACTTTTCAGGATGGAGCTGTGTCTAAAAGAGTATTCGACTATGTGCACCGACCCTGGGGGCTTATTTTCATTTCAATCGAATTTGATTCGAATGCGACCTTACGTCAAATTTTCGAATGAAATGTAAAAAGTGTATTTTCGTGTAATAGAAATTGGTCCGTATGCGAAATTTTTCGATCGATTTATTTCGACTGGGCTGGAACCAATCGAATTCAAAATCCGTGCACGAATTTGAGTTTTGAGCATGCGCAAAAGCGATTCTCTGACTTTTCCGACTTTCAATTTTGACTTTTACTTTGGTAAGGTTATGATTGTTGTTTGTTGATATTATAATTTTGATATATTAATAATGGATGATGCGATAATTAATTTGGCGGCTATAGGAGCACTTGAAGAGGCTGAAAACTTGGCACAACACGGTCGAGTATTAAACGAGCAAATTGACACGTTTGAAAGTCTTGTAGAAAATAAATTCATAAAAATTGATAGATTAAACAAGGCAACATAATTTAGGGAATTGCTTACTTCTTCCCACAATGTTTGTGCCGTTTTGAATTCTTTAGTAAATTTTCCACTTTTTAGCTCTGGGTGATCTAAGAGGAAGGCAGCAAGATGTTCCTTTTGATTTACAGTGAAATGTATATTTTGCTAATTATTGAAACTGACACTTCAAAACTTCAAACTTTAAACACAAGGCAGGAATATTGCAGGGTTATTAGAACTCTACAGTTGGTACCGTATAAATTGCGACGTTGTCACGTATGATCATTCGAATTTCAATTCCGCATACGAATTTTAATTCGATGACGTCTCGAAAATACGTTAGGCCAATATCAATCGAATTGTTTTATTCGAAATCTTTCGAACACGAAATATTTCGACTGAGAACGAAAATACACCCCCTGGGCCTAACAAAATAAAAAATACGCAAGGAGTGGCTGAGGAATCAGCACCTCGCTCATTGGATTGCTCTGCAGGATCCTAGACAATCCAAACTTCTACTGGAGGGATGGACACGCTATGGCAGCTACTGAGCTACCAAGGAGTAGTCTGAGGAAGATAGCAGGACTCCTAACAGGACACTGCTGTATAGGAAAACACCTCTACAACCTAGGAGTAGAGGTAACGTCAGTCCATGCTCTCTTAGTGTCCACACTGGGCTGTACTACGCAGGCGAATCTTCGGAGTCCCTGTTATGGCCCCTGGAGACACAAGCAGGCATCCACTGAGATGGTTAGGTTGTGGCTTTTATTTAAGGGCTCGGTTTCATGGATGTCTAGGTAGCAGAAACGGCACAATAGGCCATAAAAATCCGCTCGTTCGGCTATGTACATGGCTCGAATGCAGAGCAATTATTTTAATTAGAAGATAAGTTAAGCTTTTCTAAAAGTATACAAGAAGAAAGGTTAGCAAACATTTCTTACATTTTGAACGACTCTCAGAATCACCCAATCGTTCACTTTTGATAATGCTGCCTCTTCTCTTCTTTGTCTTGGATCTTCCGGAGCTTTGAGGAGTGGCGAAGCTTGTCTAAATTAATGCAAAAGTTTTGGTTAATACTGATAGTAATATACACAACATGAAATGAACTTAAATAATTCATGAACAAATCCACAGAACTTTTGGACACTTTTGGAATATCAAAATTAAAATAACAACTACCACCTGAGAGGAGAGACTAAATGGCGTACATAAAAATTTATAAAACAAAATAAAATAGCTGGGTACACTAATATAGACGATGTGAGTGAATTCTCTTAGAACTTACCTGCGTAGGAGCGTCTGACCCTCTCTCTGGCTCAAAGGATTCGCTTATAGGTAGAGGACAGTATTCTATTTTGAAATAGTTAGAATCTGCTCTCTTATATCTTTTAATATCCTTTAAAACAGTATACATAACGCTAGATTCTTTTAAAACAACCGAAGAGGTACATTTTAACTCTTCCAAACTTATATTTAACTCCCAGTTAGTTTTTAATAAATTACTTATCATTCCCTCGATATCACTGTTGTATCTATTTGGATCAGCATTGTCGATAACCATAACAGGAATACCTGAAATATTTCCATGTGCCTTAATAGGATCTAAATTATTTTTGATAACATCATTCACATCAATTAATTCACTTACCAACATGTCCAGAATCCTCTGTTTGTTGTATTACGGTTGTTGTGAAATTTAGTACTAAGGCAGCTTTACTTGATTTTTGTTTATGCTTTTTATCAGGTTTGATAATTTGAGTAGGTGGCTGGAATCATATAGGTAGATAGCGTAAGTAAGCATCAAATTAATAAATTCCGGCGAAGCGAGGGCAGAGGACTACGCAAGGGAGGCGGTATCCAGGCTAATAAGTATAATAAAAAGCATAAAGCTAGATACTGAGCTCTGAATATAAGGAGGGTCACAACAGATCTGCAAAGCTTGCAGTGGACGCAAATGACAAAAAGCCACTCCAGTTCTAATCTAATGATAATTATAGCACGTATCATTAAATTTAACTCTTAAAATTTATAAATAATAACTATAATAAAACAGAGCGCTTGTATGCTGCCGGCAATTTGTACTAGTTTTCTTACTTAATTCATATCTTTCTTATTAAACCACTTCTTAATTCTGAAACTGACCAAATCTCAAGCTTATGTATCAATAATGATTTAACAACAACGCGAATAATGCTTAGAAAAAGTTCTTAGATTTTAAATTGATTGTCGTAATAGTGGCACTTAATGCTATACCAGATATTTCGAAAAAAAAGTGATAAAAATAAAAATTACTGTTTCGTGACTGGTATTTCGATACGGTCAATTCCCATATTTATTATTGAATAATATTAGAATCGATGGATTTGGTGTGAAATTCATTGTTATAAAATACCACAAGATGTTTATATGGAATGATAATAGTTGAATTATATTACAATATTTTAATGCGGTTAGGTTTACTGGAATACAAAATTAAATGTGTTTGCAGACTTTTATATATTTATAATTCTACACATACAAACACCAAACCTGTACTAAAATTTTTAGTCCAGCCGCTTCCCTGACTGAAGAATTGGCAATGCGATTACCTTTACTCCTATCGTGCCCTTTTGCCTACCTCAGGATAATATTGTTATCTGCCGAGGCGATTGGTAAATCTTGGTGGCACTAACCCCGATACAACACGACGTTGTATGTTCAAGACTAATAGGGCTTGTCTACTATCAGTGATCGAGACCATAGAGTAATAAATGAAAGAGAGGTTTTAAAACACATGGAAGAAACTGGCACAAAGTTTTTGCGCAGCCAGTTGAGTATGGCGCATCACAGCGACTAACTGAACTAACAAACCCCGCCTCTAACCACACATATATTGTCAAATTTATTTTAATTTGAGGTTAGTCACTTGTAGTCACTTCTGAACATATCTATATGATATCTATTTTTATTTAATTCTTATTGGCCTTTTTCTTTTTAAATTAATTATCTTTAACATTGGCACCTATTATTATGATAGTATTTATTATAACTCATCATAGGTAATTTAAAAAAGTAAAATAATGGAAACACTATTTTTAATTTTATCGATTTTTTGGCAGACCATAATGAAAATTTGCTAAAAGTTCTAGTTATGTGAAAAAGTGGTATTTCGAACATTGTTCGTGTGATATTGGTGTGTACTTCAAGATGTCTCCAGGTAGATTGGTGTATAAGTGTGGATTATTTGTTTGTCTGTTCTTAGTTCATTTTTATTGACTGTTTTTGTGTTATTTTCGATATATTATTATTTTATTGTATGGAAAATGTTGTTTTAATAGTAATTTCTCACTAGCAGAGTTTTTTTTCTCCTACTCTTAATAATGCAATATGCTGAAAACTTCATAATTCAAAAAGCGCGCGTCTTGACTGCTAGTTCATACCAGTAGCCAAGGTAAGCGCTAGTGGTAACTTTGTGCCACAAAACGCTACACGTTCAACAGCTCTCTTTTATTTATTACTCTATGATCGAGACTCTGCTATTCATCTTATCCTCTCGTGCCATATAATATGTTAAATCTATTTTTCCCTTCTACTCCTAGCTCCACAAAATAAATGAGCATAGGTTTCATTTCGTCGTACCCAGTTTGGATTTGGGGGGTTATTTTCGTTTCAATCGAATTTGATTCGAATGCGACCTTACGTCAAATTTTCGAATGAAATGCAAAAAGTGTATTTTCGTGTAATAGAAATTGGTCCGTATGCGAAATTTTTCGATCGATTTATTTCGACTGGGTTGGAACCAATCGAATTCAAAATCCGTGCACGAATTTGAGTTTTCAGCATGCGCAAAAGCGATTCTCTGACTTTTTCGACTTTCAATTTTGACTTTCACTTTGGTAAGGTTATGATTGTTGTTTGTTGATATCATAATTTTGATATGTTATATATTAATAATGGATGGTGCGATAATTAATTTGGCGGCTATAGGAGCACTTAAAGAGGCCGAAAACTTGGCACAACACGGTCGAGTATTAAACGAGCAGATTGACCCGTTTGAAAGTCTTGTAGAAAATAAATTCATAAAAATTTATAGCTTAAACAAGGCAACAGAATTTAGGGAATTGCTTACTTCTTCCCACAATGTTTGTGCCGTTTTGAATTCTTTAGTAAATTTTCCACTTTTTAGCTCTAGGTGATCTAAGAGGAAGGCAGCAAGATGTTCCTTTTGATTTGCAGTGAAATGTATATTTTGCTAATTATTGAAACTGACACTTCAAAACTTTAAACACAAGGCAGAAATATTGCAGGGTTATTAGAACTCTACAGTTGGTACCGTATAAATTGCGACGTTGTCACGTATGGTCATTCGAATTTCAATTCCGCATACGAATTTTAATTCGATGACGTCTCGAAAATACGTTAGGCCAATATCAATCGAATTGTTTCATTCGAAATCTTTCGAACACGAAATATTTCGACTGAGAACGAAAATACACCCCCTGGCTGATTTTGCCGATGATGTAGTCGCTGTTTGTCAATACTTCGATGACGATATTTTCTATCTTCTCTTCTCTTTGCTTGTACATTTACTATTCCTCTACTTTCCTTTCCTAGTTGAGGTATTTAGTAATGTTCCAGTAGTTTTTGTGGATGTAGATACTTAATACCAAATAGTAAGTACATTTTCAGATTAATTACTAGGGAGATCGAGGTAATTGGTGAAGTTTATTATATTTACATTACCTTCAAACTTTGGCCAGTAAGAGAATTTTGCATTCAGATTGTATTCTTGCAGTCTACATTTTTTAAAAGGCGAAAAACATATTGAAGATGAATATACCTTCGTTAGTTTACCAAGATGTTTTATATATAAATATTGTGAACGTAAAAAAAATAATATTATTTTACCTTGATGAGTATTCCTTGTCTCCTATCCCAAAATTCACTCAACTCAAGAGCGCTTTCTTGAAATTTGGCATACCATGTGAACTGATTTTCTAATAATTTCGGTATTTCCTTAGTAACCTCTAAATAGCGAAGATAATAAAAATATTGTTCAACGCAATAGTTTTCTCACTTACGTTTAGTTATTAAATTTATTGGTGCTAATAGATTATCTTTTAAAGTCCTTAAATATCCAGAGCTTTTTATTTCCTTTTTTGACCTAGGCGTATCACCATCACCTTCAATTTAAAAAAATATCAAACAATGAGTCAGGAGTGGGCCATTCTATCATTCGTTGCAGTTATTTGGCTAAGGATTTGATCCTTGTAGAGACAAACAAGATAGAAGACATCTGAAGATAAAATAAAGAAAAGGAAGATTGCTAGACGCACGAAATGCGATCGACGACCATGAGACTCCACGAGGTTTTTAGAAGGTTTTTCAAGTAATGCATCGTTGTTGAGGAGTGTAGCTGTGTGTGTGAAAATATTTATTTATTACCTTTGCTTTTTTTGTCGCTTTTATCACTATCCTTGTCACCTTTAGACTTTTTGGGTGATTTATTTCCATTTGACTGTTCTTCATCGGTATTTTCTTCTTTGGATCCATGTTTACTTTTTTTCTTGGGTATCTTCTCTGAACCGTCAGCTTCTAATTCGACTGGGATGATACGAGCACGAAAACTTCCTAAAATTACAAAAATATAAATTATGCTTACATACTGGTAATTCGATAAATTTCAAAAAAATAACAAAAAGAATAAAGAAAACGCCAAAAAGCAGATACAGAAGATAATCATGAACTTTATTTCCTTACAAGATCGTCTCTATATTTGTACATTGAAAACTTACTTAGTGATTTTTTTCTTTCTTTTTCTTCTTCTGAAAAAAAAAAGATGTGTTAATTTCAATCATTCAGGGCGCGTTGTCAATTTATTTTAATTTATAAAGTTACTTACTGACTTGCCTATGTTTTTCTTCATCGATTAAATACTTTTTATATCGTATTTCTACTTCCTTATTAATATAATTGGATAAAGTTACAGACAAAAGTATCAACATAATGAACTTTATGTTACCAACTCCATGCAGCAGAACCTCGAGCGTTAGTAATGGATTGGGCATGAATATACTATTCAAGCTTTCAACGACTACAACTTGCTTCAACTTATTGAATTTGCTTTTCAACAAATTAGCGAATCTGAATTTTAAAAAACAATAAGTTATATATAGTAACAATACAAAAACTGGTGTAGACAAATGGTACCAATCATCCTAATAGTCTTCACTAAAACTTTTAACCTTGATGGAAGCGAGTGAGTTCTTGTGGAATAAACATGAAAAAGAGATTAAATAAGAAGAAAAAAGAAACTCTGGTGGGCTCAGGGGCCTGGCAGGAAAAAATTAGGCTAGCTGGCACCACCTCAGCCTCCTGGGCTTATTGTGGATCCTAGTGTTCTGAGTACAGCCTATTCAGTCAATCCCTTCCCTGTATTAGCTCATACAGGTTCTTTGCTGGTTGGTTGCTCTTCTGGAGTCATTTGGGGTCTACCATACAGTTTCTCACAGCTGCATAATATATGCAGTGCTGGCTCAATGTCTTTTCTGCATCTTCTGCCTGTAAAGTCTCAGTGATGTGTTCCTTTTTGGGAAAGTGTCCTGTTAGAAGCCCCGTTATGATGCGTAGTTTGTTCCTACTCGTGCACACAGCTTTAGTTTTACTAATGAGCCGTTGCGTGGCCACCTTTTTTGTAATCAAAAGCAGCTCTAGCAGAATGCTACATGCATTTTGAATAATTTCTTTGTGAAATGTTTGGTTTAGACTATGTCTTCGTCAAGCATTTGTATATAAATTTTTGTAATGTACATGTTTGAAAGTGCATCATGATAAAAGAAAAAAGTTCACTTACGTTTGAGGATTGATATCCAAAAATGTTGAATTCATACTTGGACCTTTCTTCGAAGCTTTGGTTCCACTGGATTTGGCACTCTTTTCACTTTTATTTGTTTGTTTTTCTGAACCCTAAAATAAAAATCGAATCATTATTCAAATTTATTTTATATCCGAATCGTTGATAAACCTCTTTCTTTTTGGTGTCCTCTTTGGAGCTTTCATCAGTTTCATCTTTTTGCTTGTTTTTCGTTCCCTTGATATTTTTACCACCTTTGGTAGCCTTCTTTCCAAAAAGCAATGTATCAATATTTTTCAATAACATATCGTAATCATCTACAATAATAAACAACGAAATATATTTCAACAAATAAACTACAATTCGCTCCAGAATTAATTCGTAACAATTCATAAAGATACTACACATAGACAACAAGCCAGCTCGGAACACATGGCAGTCTATTTTTGTTGTGTGTGAAGGACGTGTTAAAAACGTCCCTTCCACGTAAAAGGACATTTGGACCAAAGTTAAGACATTAACATCGGGGCTAGTACTAGAGTGCCACCAAGATTTAGCTAGCGCCTCGGCAGATAACTATATTATCCTGAGATGGGTGAAAGGGCACGACAGGAGTAAAGGAAATCGCATTGCCGATTCTTTAGCCAGGGAAGCCGCTGGACTAAAAATTCTTAGACCCAGTGTTACACCCATGCTCAATCCCTTGAGAGATGGGAGGGAATTAAAGGATGCAGTTTTGCCAGGATCACCCAGGACGACCCTGGGAAGATGGCGACGAAGAAATACTTGGCGGTGGCCAGGAAAAACCTACGTATAACAGTGAGATTTCTGACTGGCCACTGTCAACTAAGGAAACACCTCCATGCTATGGGGCTAGTGGACACACCTCTATACAGGATGTGTGAATAGGAAGATGAAACTGTCAGGCATGTGTTATGCGAATGCGAGTTATCGTCAATAAGAGAATGTGTGTTCGGTGAGTCTTGGCCTACACCTGCCGATATAAAAGAGATGTCTTCTAGTGACCTGTCCACCTTCCTGAGAAGAACAGGATGGACGATGACCTAGGAGGACAACTCCTCGGGAGGATGTACAATGGGTCACATGTGGCCTAAATGCTGTGAGCCTACACTCACCCTTCCTACTCTACAGATACAGAAGACATGAACAGGACGTCTTTAAGATGGTGTGTGCTATCTTGGTTTCACCTATGACACAATTAATATATTATACTTATGTATACTCACCGTCAAAAGATTCGCGTACAGGTTTTTCGTAACTCTCTAATTTGGTATTTATTTTCTGATTGATTTCTTTAGCGTATTCGGATTCGTTTGAAACCAGCTCTTCACAAATTAATCTGTCTACGCTGGTCATTTCATCCACCCCCAAAACTTTCGATGCTTCATTAGCAACCTTGTAATAATCTGAAATCAAATAAGTACTGACGTTTACTCATCCACCTACCAAATTGAAATTCTCGATCGACCTGTATATAACAATAAGTCTACTTTCCGCACTCTTTTAGATTTTTTGTTATCTCTCAAATGCATCTTGTTATTGCTTTTTGCTTAGTCCGTTTGTTTTCACTTTACCAGACTGGTGACACATTAAAAAAAGGAATAGAATTTTGTCCACAGAAAAGAGTGGCACCTCAGACATGGACTAGTGCGAAAGAAAGCCTAAATCCGCCACTACCAATCTCTAACATACCTGTTGTAGGAGATCCGTGAAAAATCAGTACAACTCCGTTTCTAGTAGCTGGAAAATCGTTTGTTGTTGTGGTACTTATCACGCCCAGTCCTTCTATTTCTTCGCTAGCAACGTGTTGCATGTCAGTAGTATTGTCTTCTATAAGTATATTCAATGGTTTCACATGTTCTAGAAATAAAACACATTGAATTAATTAATGATAGTTAAATGGAGACAAATCTGCATATGATAATATGATAAATATCAACTATGATGACGAATAATTATTTCATTTTTAAATCGAATGTATGTATGTATTTTTGGGGTGACATTCACTGAGACCTAAAAGATCTATTGTGCCCCTTACTTCTTCTTAGTTTCTGAGGAAAGTCTTTGAAACCAGCAGCTCATTTAGTCCTATTTCCCGGAGGAATTTTAGGATATCTGCAGGCTTCAACTTTTAGGTAAATGTACCTCTTCTTTCCAGTAATCTCCCATGTACTGTGCTCTAGGATTCTGGAGTGCTGTGCAGTTGGAAAGTATGTGGATGAAGGTTTCTTTTTCCATGCCACAAAATCTACATTCTTCTTCTTTCAATATTTTCAGATTTTCCAGGTGCCCATTCTGGCGACAATGTCCCGTTAGGATACCTAATAAAACTCTTAGCGCAGCTTTACTTTGACTTATGCATTCATTTGATCTCAACAGGTTGTAGTCACCCAAAACAATCTTCGATTGTATAAGCTTTATTAGATCTTTCCAATGGTCAGATCTTCTCTTTCTCTCGGCTTCAACTATTTCTTCCAATATTCCATTGGGGCTGATTCCGCAAAACGGTTCAGGCCACCAGAAAATCAAATAAATAGGTTTTCATTTTGGATTCTAACACAGGGCATATAATTCAACGAATTTATTGTTGCTAATAATATAATAATAATCTGCTCAGACTCTCTAAGCTAGATGTAAGCCCTCATACAAAACATTATAACCTTAGTGACAGAAATACAAAATTAAGGTAGAGTAATTTTAAATGGATTACCAGTTATTGTGGGATAAAAAGAGAATGAATCAGCTGATCATGCAGGTATAGTGAAGCGTGTGGTAAATAGGTGGAAGAGAATGTACAAATAGAATACCAGGACGTGAAGAGATAGATAAAAAGAAGTGGATATACTGTTGCGAAGAGCTGGCCTAGAAGCGATATGCGTAATCTAAATGGATCCATACCAACTAAAGTAAAGATACGAAAACAATTAGTGACTTTAAGACGATTAGGATATACACGAATAAGATTTTCAGCATTATTTGGAAGAGTTAATGAGCTCTTGGCCAGAGACGTTGATGACCAATCTCAAGCAAAATAAAATAACGTATAAGTTAACAAAAACGTGTTAATATGAACAATTTTTCAATTTTGGCAATACTTAATATCAATATGCCCCGCATTACCTTTGATCAAATCTATTATCTTCTCTTTTGATAAATTTTCCAGTGAATCTTTATCTTCTGTCGGTATTAATTTTTTCAATTCGCCGAGAAGAAACTTATACGTTGATTTAAAAACATCTAACAAGATACTTCCTGGTTTTCTCTCTGGTATTAATAAAACCTTAATGTTGTGATAATCCATAAACAGATCCATTAACATTTTTTCTTCATCATAAATCCTGCAAAATAAATTATATGCCATTATCTTTGCCATAGTAAGAATAAGTATGTAAAAAAGTATAGTTAATAAGATATAAAATTGATGCATGACAATGAACTACAGGGAAAAGTGTGGGCCTTCAGTTATCTACCCCATCAGCATGTATACGTACTGCCCTATGTCAACTATCCTTTTTACGTGACAGCTCTCTGGCCTCCCAATTGCACGTTCATTTTTACCTTGCTTTTAATCATAACCTTATTTATTTACTATTCTACAATTATGAAACAATAATTATATAACTCCCTTGTTTTAAAAATAAAAATAATTGCACTGAATGAATTTATTTAATTCTTGGTTTTTTTCATGTGATGCCAAAAGACATCACATAGTACTTGGTTTAAGGAATATAAATAATGTATCAACTTACTCATCAAAATCCGCAAAACAAAATTCTATTGGAAATGTAGAAACATTCTGTAGTAGAAGAGTTTGTACATTTCGGTCAGTGTAAGGTGTGTTGGACTTGAATTCCACAACTTTTTCTTTAAATGCCAATTTAGGTAGAACACCATGTCCACAAAGTTTTAAAACTACATCGGTAGGATTCCCTTCTACGTGTACAAAAACTTCAGAAGGATAATATCCATTCTTCTCTGGTATAAAGTAGATATGCATCAGTCCCTTATCATTTGCTACTAATTCCCCACACTGAGGAATTATGTAGTATGCACTTTTTCCATTGTCTGAACTAAGAATTTTTGTGGACCAATTACATGACAAACATCCTCTATAACAAACGTATGTTACTTTAAACATAAAAAAGATATAAAAGTATTTATTTGGAAAGCAAAAGATGAAGTAAAATTCACCATATCAATGCATGTGAGTTTTTTTTCAACAAAGCAATTAAACATCTAGAAAAAAAAAGGATTCTTAGATACATAAAGGTAGGAACTGAGGATTACCACCCCCGACTGCCACTGTATCCATTCTCTTTGCACTAATTGTCTATTTCGGCTTCAAATTTTCTTAATCTGACTCTGATTCGCAATCGGTGTGCTCTGTGGACGTACCCTTAGAAAATCTCATGCGTGAAACGTAAAAAAATGACTACAACGAACTCAATACATTAGAGGCCTAGACGCTCCACTTTGTTGTGTAGAAAATAAACAGGGTCAAAAGAGTTTGCCTAAGTTGACGGTAGACCTAATAAGCAATGACATGCTGACCATGAGCTTGATGCGATTGAGAGACGAAGCCATGCGCAGATTAAGTCATCTGAAGAAACAGCCTGTAGAGCACATTTGATGCCATTGCGACGATCTGACGAATGTGTGGTTTCTTGTACTAAACCACCTTCCTGCTATGCTCTGTATCTGTAGAGTAGGGAGGGTGAGTGTAGGCTCACAGCGCTAAGACCACATGTGTACATCCTCCTGAAGAGTTGTCCTCCTAGGCCATCGTCCATCCTGTCCTTCCCAAGAAAGTGGACAGGTCACTAGGAGAGAGAGGTGTAGGCCAAGACTCGCCGAACACACAATCTTATTAACGATAACTCCGAACACTCGCATAAGACATGCCTGACAGTTTCATCTTCCTGTTCTCACATACTGCATAGAGGTGTGTCCACTAGCCCCATAGTATGGAGGTGTTTTCTTAGTTGACAGCGGCCCGTCAGAAATCCTACCGTTAAACGTAGTTTTTCCTGGTCACCGCCAAATATTTCTTCGGTGCCATATTCCCAGGGAAGCCCAGGGTGATCCTAGCAATACTGCATCCTTTGATTCTATCTCATCTCTTAATTAAAGGATTGATCATGGGCGTAACGTTTTGCTAGTTCCGCAATTATCGAAGTCGTTAGGCCGTAGGTGACACTGTAGATTACCTTTACTCCTGTCGTGCCCTTTAACCCACCTCAGTTTCGAGGCTCATTGATTATATAAGAAGAGTTTAGGCTGAGGAATAGAGGACCTGAATAGATCTGAGCAGATTACAGGGAAAAAGGCCTCATCAAGTTGCGTGGGTCTGTTGGTGTATGAGAGGATTGTATATTTCAGACCACTTGGTCTAATAAAATATTAAGAAGAGAAAAAAAAATTGAAGTCTACATAATCTACACTTTTAGTGAAGTAATGCTTACTGATTTTCTATAATAATAGACTTCTTATAAGCATTTCCTACTTTAACCATTCCAAAGTCCAGGCATTTATAGAGAAATTTGAATTTAGGTATCGCAATGGTAGCGGTTATGATAATTGGAATCGTTGCTCCGTGATTTACACCCAGAAACAAAAAATCTTTGATACATTTGTCGTAATAACTTTGACCTTGTATAGTTGGTTTTAAAATGACATATAATTCGGATATTTCACCGACTTGTATTTCGTTGCTGTTGTATTCGACATGCAATTGGTTCACTTGCAAAGAAGATGTATTCGATTTTAATTTTCTAACCGTAGTTGGCTCCGGACCTAAAACGATAATTCAAAATTACAGCATCCTGTATTAATTTTAGTAACAGCTTCTAGCACTAACAAAAAGTTTATTCACTTTAGAACCATCACAATATTATATTGATTATTTTTTGACGTTTCTTAAAACCAATAAAATGCTTCTGTATTTGTCAGAAGGGTAAGTTTCAACTAATTATGTCATTATTATGGTGGGAATAAATCTCTTGTGATTATTCTCGGGAATTGGGCATGTCCACGTGACATCACAAACTATTTTGACAACAAGCGGGTGGCAAAACAATAAACAAATCGTTCAGAGCACGTCGTACTTAAGAGTGAGGTTATGCTAATTTATAATGATAGAAGGTGCTTTAGTTAAGTTTGTTTTTCTTAAGTGGTTTTTTTTAAGTTATTTTAATTCTTGAGCTTGCATATTTATTAATTTTTAATATAGATTAATAGTTGTTTGTTGTTTGATAATTATTGATCGTATTTTTTTGTCTTTCCTAGACCTACACTTCCTATTTACAAGAAAAAATGAAACTAGATTTCTGAAATAGATCAATTGTACTTACCATAATTGACAATAAGTACTGTGAAGCAAACTGGTCTGTCCACAGTAACATAGCCGAAATCTAGTGTGTAAAACGGTACCTTGAAATCTGGAATTATCTTTTGTTTGTGTGTGACACTATGAAATCGAAGAATTTGGTAATTTTTTCGTAGATGGTCGTTTAAAATCATTCGTTCGATAGCAAGATCTATTTCAGTTATTGTAGGCATATAGTCCTACAATGGATGAATCTATTAACTATATAGATATAGTTTGTACGAAGTCAGTTGGACTTATGTGAGTTACTGTTCCAACTGACTTGGTACAAATTATGCTAATAATCTCTTCTCCTATGCACGGGGCCAATTATTATGTTTTCCTGGTTGTTTTATTAAGAAGCTTCATTGTATGGGGAGAGTTACGCATGCTGAAGCTATTGTATTATGATAAAGTAGACTCTGCTCCAGCCTTTTCAAGATATTGCGTTCTTAGCCTTCGGTGAGAGGTTGCAGCATTATAACGTCAACATAGTCATCATCTGGTAGACTTATAGTTCATATTTTTTATCATAAATAAGCTCCAATGACATTAATTTGGAAAACAACCTATCATTATTTGTTGTAAATTGTACAGATTTATAGATATAGAAGAACTTACATCATGACGAACGATTACCCAATCATCTTGCTCCAAATAATATAATCCATTATCATTTTTTTCTTCTTCACAATATTCTAATACGCTACATATTTTTTTTCTGTATAGAAGACCATTTAAATAATCATCCGTAATTGAGCTGATTCCAGCGTAATTTATTTCTTTGGAAAATCTATTCATTTCCGGTCTAAATAGACTTAATGCAGCTTGTGAAAACACAGCGTACCCTGTCATCGGTATTCGTACTGAATCCAAATAATCCATCTAAAACAATTATCAAAGGATGCTAGATTAGATGTTATGAGGGGGATCCACTGCAGCTCTTCCAAATCTTCTTTATCTAGATTAGTTTCCTAAATTTTTAATTAATAGCCGTTTGCACCAATAGAAGCATAAGCTTAGAATAGCTAAGGCGAGTTTAAAATTTAAGGGTCGCTTAGTTAAAGCTGTTAAAAGTCAATTCTTTGAAAATTAAAGGATTTTATTCTTGTTTTTTTAAATAAGAAAATTATTTATAATGAAAAACACGGAAAAAAATAAGAAAATTAGATCGGCAAATTATACAGTTCAGGAAAAAGAATTGCTAATATTTTCATCCAATTCTTCATAATAGTTTTTACGATTTTACCGTCTTCTTGGAAATCCATTTCCAAGAATATCCAATACTTCCAAATAATCCTCCATAAACATCCTTCTTCAAAAATTCAAAGAAACACACCTGAAATTGGAAGACAGAAAACGAAAACAAGAAAAACATTGACATGTATCAATCAAAAAACAAAAATGTTAGGTTAGAAATCTACACTTTAGGGATAAGTGGAGAATAAGCGAGCAATTTTCTGAGCTTAACTAGGTGCAGCTTAAAATGACAAGCTGTCAATGGTGCAAACAAAACTTTCTTAAGGCGCCACTTAACTTTAAGTCGACTTAAATATCAACTGAATATCTAATATAGTTGTCAGTGTCACTTTTTGTACTGTCTTCTATAATTGACAGAATCCACACATGGTTCTATTTGTCAATTCCATTAGCTTTAATTGTCTATTGAGTTCCCAGTTAACTCACCACTTATCACAGTTTTCACTTTATTCCTCTGTAAATCTACTCAATGTTTTATTATGAACTGTTTCGCTATGTCTCCCACAGCTCTGGTGGAACACATTTGGCGTTCCCATATGGGTAGTCCATTAATCGTTACAAATCTATTTTTATCAGTGTCGTATACGATTTTCGTCAGCAACTGTATCGTTTACGACAAATTACAATCAACGTTTCATCCAGCATCTATATTCCTAATTTACATTTGTTTGCATATTCTGCTAGTTTGTATGTCATAACTTAGCTTGCTATACGTTCTCAATTTCTCCACGTGTTTTTGTTTACGTTGGGCATAAATGAAATCTGAATAATGTACAATTGCGCTACCGATTACGATTGAATTTTGGCTACGTCAACTGGCGATATACATATAAGTTACTTATTGGCTTAACTGCAAATAAGCAAACACTTACTTCAACTACTATATCTTCGTTTATAGGTCCAGCAATGCCAGGGAAGTACCGAATTTTTAGTTCCACCGTTTTTCCAGCCTCCAAATATCCCTTATTAGGAAAAATGTTCAACCATCTTGATTTAATTTGGTTCTTGTCAAAAATTTCAACTCTATCTGAATTTGGAACTTGGAAATGAAAATCATAAAATCCTTTATTCGTGAGATTCAAAGAGTGTTCAAGTATTTCACAAAACAACTGTAACAATAAAGAAAAAAATGCCAGTACGCAGTACAACTACATGTGTCGATGGGTGGAAGGATCATTTTTAATTTTTGTTTTACCGAAAAATGTCACTATTTTTTAAATATGATATTCGATGTCTCCTATAGCCTACACTATCGGTCTATTTGTGGACCTCGTATATATTTATTCATGAAATATATTAATAATTTCCAATTCAACATATCAATCCATACAAATCATAATATAACAGATTTTGTTGCAAATATCAAGCCAAAAATATATTTTTAAAATTATTAAACAAAATCTTTATATTCGTCTAGCTGCGATTAATTTGCTAATTCATGCCTGCATTATTACAATTGTTCACCAAAACCAGAATATAATTACATAAGATAGATGAATTTAGTTACACAAATCTAAGTAAATTCAATTAAAATTGCTGAAGATTGCAATTTTATCTTTTTCCAACCAATGGACCGAGACAATTTCAATACGTGAAGTAAGAATATTAAAAATATAAATACCAGTTCAAGCGACAATCAAATCAGTGCAGTTCGCAACCAGCATTCAAACAGCATCATGAGACAAGCGGTGGTAGTATTACTAGGAATCACATTCCTAGCCGCCTTAGTCCAAGGAAATGCCTTTAAAAATGAAGAAGATGCGTTAGATCAAGCTGTCGCTGCTTCTCACCATGGACATCATCATGAATCCGGCGGTGGTCACGAAGGTCATGAACATCACCACGAAAGTCATGGAGACAAAGGCGACAAAGGATACCACACCGATCATCACCACCACAAAGGGCACCATGGTAAGCATGGCAAACATCACTCAGCAGGCCATCATGGAAAAAAAGGAGGTAGCCATCATTCACACCATGAAGGAGGTGGTCATCACTCGTCTCATTTTGCTCACGGAGGTCACCACAAAGGAGGAAAATTCGGTGAAAAACACGGACACAAAAAGGGACAAAAAACAGATGGTTACCATGTCAAAGCACACAAAGATGAACACCACAAGAAGCACAAGTTCTACGACGATGCCCACAAAGGAGGACATCACTCAAAACATGGACATCATCATGGATTCCACGGTTCCAAAGCTGGTCATCACAAGAAAGGAGGCTCTCACAAATCTGGACATCATGGCGGACATCATGGTAAGAAAGGATTCGAACATCACGGTCACCACGACGATGATCATCATGGATACAAAGGACACGGTGGTCATGAACACCACTTCTCCCACCACTCAGACTATGGAAAGAAAGGAGAGCACGATGGACACAAAGAACATGGATTTTCTTCAAAGCATTAAGCTAAGCAATTTTGAATGTGATTATTGTGTTTGTATGCTAAGGCTGTTGAGTTTGATGTTATTATTGAACAAACTAGTTTTTAAATAAAAAAATATATAAAATTATGATTTTGTTGAATAACCGTTTATAGAATGTGGGCACTAAGCAAACATATATCGAAGGTGATGAATGTTTAGGTATTATTTTACAATTTTAGTAGAAAATCGAAGCAAATAAAAATCGTAATTTGTTTTGTCACAAAAAATATATACGTGTATTAAATAACTAAATCCTAAGATTCATCGGTTAGATAACTTGCAAAGTCGTAATAATTAATAGAGTGTAAGTGTTAAGAATTGGAATTAAAAGTTTTTTGAAAGCGCCAGTCAAAATTATAATATTTTTTTCAACTACGCTCCGAAAAGTGAGTATTCCAGAAAGGACTCTCCACCATCTATGGAGCAAAAACATTGGTTTCGTCTAAGCTTTTTGGTTATAGTAGTTACCACTGTATTTAAAAAGTCTTTAGTTTTTTTCATCTTTTGATGCCTGTTTTCGCAATTTCAACATAAACCTTAAGTCTTCGAAGACAAATATCTCGAAAACTATCATATAAATTCAAACGTGAATACCGATATAGTGTATTCAAAGCAAAGATAGAATGAAAGACGGATTTATCCGCAATTTGCGAATATGACTATGAAATCGTTATCTTTACAAATTGTTTAAGCATGGATGTTCTTATTGCAAAAGACAAGTGTCGAATTTTGTCATTATAAGATTTTTCCTTACATATACCAGACCATAGACATACATATTAATCGCTACGTTTGAAAAAACATAAAGTAAAGCAGATTAGACTTTCAGCTTTGACAGTTTGAAGCAGATATAGCACCTAATATAAATTACGAAACAATCAAGGAGCTCAGTGAAACCAAAAGTAAAAATTTTCGGTTTCTTTCCATTTTTCTTAATTTTTTTCATCATTGCTCAATGTCCCAAAGGCGTATAAGTGAGAATTTAGGTTTGTTCCCAAATGAATAAAAAACTGTTTCCAATGATTTTTTATTGTATATTCTCTTCTTCTTGCATCATCTAAGGTCCTCACAAAATGTACCTTGCCACATTAAGTTTGGGTCTTATCGTGCCGCCACAAAAACTGTGTATGCGATAAAAAGTAATTTGGTTGGTTTTAGGGTGAAATTCATAGGGCCACTATTACTTCACTCATCCTTAGGGCTCCCGAAGACTGCAGACTTTTTATCGGCCGATAGTATGGTCGGCTTCTCAATCAGTATGGAGAGGAATGCATATGCGCATACTGATTAAGAAGCCGACCAAACTATCGGCCGATAAAAAGTCTGCAGTCTGCGGGGGCCCTTATTGTATGCAGAGACATTTGACAGGCGAAAAGTGAGGTTGAGTTTGAGTGTAACTTGAGTGAAATATGAGTACAGAGCCGCTTTCGGGTGCATCACGTAGAGCATTCCGGAGCTGCTCCGTAGCACTTCGGTTCTACTCTTGTCCGTTCGGGTTCTTGAAGTATGGCGCTCTCGGACCACTCCAGGCTACCTCGTACCTCTCCCCTGATGCACCTACCGTTTTCAAGGAGTTTCAAGATCTTAAACGTCAAAATGTTGTTTTTGTAGGTTATATACGGCTTTTATGAATAATTAATGTTAATGTTTATAAAAGTTTTATTTAATATTTATTGTAAGCGAAATTGAATAAACCACAGTCCACAAGTAAAAACGTATTGCAAAAAAAAATAAATAATCAACCATAGATAAAACCATTGTATCATGGATCATGGATAAAATCTGTCTATGGATGAAAAGGGGATAAAACTCTAAAAACATGGAGTGACATTTGATATTTAAAAAGTTGGCGGTCAATGGTCATGGTTCTGGAGCGTTCGGGTGCACGAAAATCAAGAGTACTCTTCAAATCACCGGTGCATAGTACACCCGAAAGCGGCTCTGATTCCAGCTCCCTTGAGAGAAGATTTGTAACCTATAAACCAGGTTTGTATCTTACACTGTCATTTTACGATATCAAAATTGGTTATTTGTCTGTTATAGTTTGAAAATTTTCAAGGAAATTAGTATGATGGATGATTGTATTGATTCTGTAAACTAGCTTGAAAAATAAACCTAGGTACGCAGCAAATAAGAAATATACATACATGAACAATAAAGAACTAAACTGAGAATAAAAAAGTTAATGAATACTTTACCTTGTTCCCAACATAGATATGGCTTTTATTAAATTCGTAGGATATGTTGGAACACAAACCAGTAATTTCAATACGTTCTTCTTCACCACCTTCTATCTTACAAACAGCAGAACATTTCATGTGGATATTTGGAGGCGGTGAAAAATATATGTTGAACAATCCGTGTTCAAATGGTTTTAAGCATCCTTTCCATGGTTCAATCGCTAGTACTTCGTTGAGTCTACAACATTTTTACTTGGTCAAAATTTGGTAATATTCTTCTTATACCTAATTACGATGGAAGGGAATTAACCCTTTATCTTACTTTGAATTCATTTATTTGAATATTGCTTATAGCTCAACATTTTTATTAACTTTAACCTTTTTATTTTCTACACTACACACTAAAATACAATAAAATAGTCAATTCTGTGACGGTTACCCCAACTTGTTATCTTCATTTTCATGTCTTTCAAGTTGTGAGATTTGTTGTTAAGTTTTTGTTTTGTTTTATTCAAGCTAAATATATTTATTGCAGCTATGCATTGCATACAAAGTGTAAACGAAAACATTTCAGTGACAAATTATAAAAAATAATTCTTCAAGCAGTTACATTTGAAATTGTAGCTGCCTCAAAAATTATAATGGCTTCTATAAATTACCTGAAACGATTACTGTCTATTGGCTTATCTTTTCTTTCATTCGAAATATCAAGTACGTCTTTCTCTGTATTCATAAAGGATAGTTCCTTGATAATCTCCTTCGCTTTTTCCAAAGTATTATCTGTATTTGTTATTGAAGATTGAGGTAATGACACGATGTCTTGGCTTGCTAAACTTTTTCTTCGCATATAATCGATAACACCATCGGATGGTCTCTTTTTTGTAGAATCTTCGAGAATCTTGTTACATTTTGAAACATCGGGATGTTTTTGATCAATCCTTAAAGATATTTTGAATATATACTTTTTTTTAAATTCACTCAAATTCCAAACTTTCATTTCTGCTGGTTTTAATGAAAAAAAAAGTAATTCCGAATGAAATTTTACACTTCAGAAACATGTTTATTGAAATCCCATCACCTACTTTATTCGAATATTTTATAAATTTTTGCTTACCTCTTTATAAGTGAAGTTGCTTTAGATGCTTCATTTAACACGTAACTAAAAACACTGGATTCTTGCTGAAACTTTAAATATAATCATTTTATTTAATACGAGTACTATATTCCTCTATGCCACATAAATTGATGGAGAATTAAGATTTGTTCGGTTTCCTTTCGAAGCTTTTTATCTACTTTAAGCAAATGCTACTTATTTAATAATTTTTATCCACGACCACCTAATAATTAGTCAATAGTTTACCTCCTTACAAAAGGTTTATGGTACCCATATATCTACTAAAGTGAATTATGGTTCATAATATACTGGAGTGTATTATGGTTTATAATACACTGATAGAGATGGGGGTACAATATGAATATTTGTTTCTGAAATATATCGTATCGATAAAATATTGAAATTTTTAGTATTGATACTTTTCATAACGATATTTTCTAATATAATAAAGGTACGTTGTATTGATACTTTACACAGTATCGCCCATCTCTGTATATGTCAAATTATTTTATGTATAGCTGACACAACATTTTGGGGTTATTAATACCAAATCGTTACCGACTTTTATTTAATAGAGAAATTAAAGGTCGTGGACAAAGTATAGTATTCTACTAGCAATTTATGGTCAATATTTACTCAGGTGTCTTGCGCCCCTCCCTGTGGCTCGGGACGCAAACGTTATCCATCGTGAATAATGGCTATCATAAATTGCTGGTTTAATAATATACTATTTGAATTATTTTTTAATGTCCCAGTGAAGTAGCCAGTGAAAGGGATTGATCCTCTTTCACACGATAATTATAAACAATTGGGTTATTTATTTTTCCAAATTATAGTAAAATACTTACTTCTGTTAATTCATCTGGCACTGGTAATTTTTCTATAACAAAACTATCCATATCCACTTCCAACGTATATTCCACTGGTAGAAATGTGATGTTTTGTAGAATTATGGTTCGACAAACACATGATCCTATAGGTATACAAGCAAAATTCACCTGTTCTGGATGAAACTTGAGAGATGGAAAACAAACCTCTCCTGTTAAAGATATTTCTTCCTGGAATGGAATATGTATCTGTATTTGTAGAGTAGGGAGGGTGAGTGTAGCGCTTGGGCCACATGTGACCCATTGTACATCCTCCTAGACCTAGGTCATCGTCCATCCTGTCCTTTTCCAGGAAGATGGACAGGTCACTAGGAGACATCTTCTTTATATAGGCAGGTGTAGGCCAAGACTCACCGAACACTCACTCTCCTATTCACGATAGCTACGGACCCTCGCATAAGACATTCCTGACAGTTTCATCTTCCTGTTCACACATCCTGCATAGAGGTGTGTCCACTACCCCCATAGTATGGAGGTATTTCTTTAGTTGACAGTGGCCAGTCAGAAATCCTACTGTTAAACGTAGGTTTTCGACGCCAGCTTCCCAGGGTAAACCTGGCAAGACTGCATCCTTTGATTCCATCCCATCTTTTAAGGGATTGAGCTTGGGTGTAGCGTTTGGCTAGCTCCGCAATTGTCAAAGTCAGGCCGTAGGTGTCACTGAGTCCTAAAATTTTTAGTCCAGCCGCTTCCCTGGCTAAAGAAACGACAATGCGATTACCTTTACTCTTGTCATGCCCTTTAACCCACCTCAGGATAATATTGTTATCTGCCGAGTCGTTAGTTGAATCTTGTTGGCATTTTAAAAGAAGCAATACGCACTTTGGTGCTTCAATGCAAACTAGTTACTGTCACATTATTTTCTAACCACACTTTCACCATTTTGCACTTTTGCAAAAAATTAAAAATTGCCTCAAACATTAAGTTTCAGTATTTAGTAACTGAAAAATTACTATTTTTGGAGATAAATAAATAGATTACCGATTTAGGATAATCAAAAATATCCACCACCAATTTTCCATACTCTATTTTGTATCTCTTATCTTCCACAATTGGCTTGAAAGAAATTAAGATGTTCAGCTTTTCTTCAAAATCTAAAGTTTGTTCTATTCGTCGCATGGGTTCATCTTCATCCATAATAAAAAAATACGAGGTGGTACGCAAACGTATATTCAGAGGTATCTCAGTATCATTGGTAAGCGTTACAGCACCTGTAAATATATTTAAAAAAAAGGATTAAGCGGTCATGGGAACGTCTTTTTCAACATCCCTTTTAACAATTTTATTCTACGACAATGAGGAATGGTATTAACAAATAATATATCGTAATGTTATGTCCAGGAAGGCAGATGAGTTTCCAAAAAAATTGAATTGGTATAAAATGTTCAATAGAATATCATATTATCTAAAATGTAGGTGTGTAATATACATACCACTCATGACAGACGCGTAGTCCAAATTCAATTTTTTCATTTCCATTCCCTTATCTTTATTATAAGTAAGACAGCACAGGGACTCTTGTGGAATTATTGGACTGTGCATTTCTATAAATTCTAAGCTTGGAGTTGAAAATGACAGCTTTGCTTCCAAAAATTTTATCTTCAATAAAACTGTGAAAACAGTGTGGACCTGAAAAATAACTATTTGATAAAAACTAAACCAAATGTGATTGGATAAGAAATCAGGGCAACAGGAACTGATAATTGTTGAAATGAAAAATAGACAACTTAGCTGGTATGGTCATATGGTAAGAATGGAACCAAATAGAGATTGGAAAAGCGATCAAAAAACAACAGGGTAGGCCTAGAAGAAATTGGTTGGACCAAATACAAGAGATAGGTTTAGAAAGAGGACATGGAAGAAATGTGTTCAGGACATGGAATCCACATCCGACGCCTGAAAGGGCAGAAAGAACTAGAAAAGAAGAAGAAGATAGAATATATTAAATGGATTCTATTCTTTTAATATGCAATTGAATGGATGTCAATCACTGGTTATAAAAATAGAGTCCAATGTTTCGACATAATTTAATAATACAGTTGATTTTTTTTAAACAAAAATACCTGGATAAGTAAATGATTTGATCAAAATGGTAAATTATAATTGTTTTTGGAAAATTCTTACCCTGGATGATTTTTCAATTTGTGCATAGCAATAAACATATTCTTCCACTACATTTGGTTTATTTGATGTATAAGAAATTTCAATGAATCTGGATTGGTTGTAGACTAAGTCCAAGTTACTTGGCTCGATTGTAAATACGGATTTCTTGTTGCTTAAATGTCATTTGAATTCAAATTAAATAAGAAATAACACCAAATAACGGCTGCTCTACAAAATTCTAACCTATAGGTAATTTATTGATAAATTACTGTTTACGTAGAAAAGAAGAAATTGTGGCGTTTATCACTTTTTACTTTAAAGCCAGTCTAGAGCGAACGCGAGACTTGATAACTGATGCAATTGATAATGCTCCTGTAGCCCACTACTGAGCGCAAGCAAGCAAGAATTGGCACTTTCATTCCATTTTGCTTTCATTAGCTCTTTGAAAAAATACGTAAAAAGTAAAACGATCTGTTCACTATCAAATTCAATTTAGAAGGAAAAAAATGTGCAATTTTATTTAACTGAAAATCCTACAACCATTAAAAATTATTATTGCTATAGTTGCCAGCTACTGTAGATCATTGTATGCAACGAATGTATAGGTACTACTTACATACGATTTTCAGGATCTTCTAGTTCTTTAAATGTTTTTATAAACGGCGTTTGCGACCAAAATAATTTATATCGTTTTTGTCCCAAATTTGTTAAATTGACAAGTACTTTAGATATTCGATGCGTCAACTCTGCACCAAGGATATACTCTGGCTGTAATAAGGGCTCAGATAATATGGAATAACCTACCCCATCTCCAAACACCTGTATTTGCAATATGTCGGAATTTTTTATATCAATGAAAACCTAAAATAAATTATACGGTTATAAACAAAATGACTGAATCATTATTCATTTCATTGTTGTCGTCATTTTATCTCCAAGATTCTCCTGCAGATTTTTGGAAGCTTGAATGCAAATCGTATTGGTGCTAGATATTAAAGTTTGATCATTTATGACACTATGAATTGGCTATTTTTTGAAGTATAATGGTAATAATTGGCAACACTGTTTACCTGGCATCTTAATTTTCCATTTTCTTTCAAATATACTTCTACTTCAATATCGTACTGAGTTTCTGGTGGAACTGTTAAATTCTCATCAGAAATTTTAACAGCTGCAGGCAAAGACTAAGGACAAAATTATCACAAATAAATAGATCCATTATGAAAAATGTATGATAGATGGAGCGCTATGAAAAGATTGTTTTGTGAATAAATTGATCCCTCTTGAATTTTTTATCGTACGTCCATTGTAAACTTACTGTGGAAATTTTTATCTTAGCAGGAATGGGAGAATCATTAATTAAAGTTAGTTTTTTGGATTTGGTTGTTAGTAAAGTGACATTTCCGAAATTGAGTTCATCGGGAAAGAAGGATATCACCGGTCCTTGTCCGTTGCATTTGATTCTACACATTTCTGTAGCGCTATCTTGTCCAAGTAGAGTGAACCTAAGAATAAAAAAAATTAAATAGATAAGTCAATGGAACATATTTTCTATAAAAATAAATATATTTTAATGCTACACACGAACAGCTTAGTGGTTTTTTTCATCCACTGTTTCTTGTTTCCTGCTTTCGTCTTCTAGTTCTCCTCCTTCCCTCTTTGTCTATATCTATCATGTTTTGTCATTCTAGTGTCTGGCATCAGCTGTATAATATAACCTAGTCATCCAAGTCTTTTTGCTCTTATTACACTGCTAATTACTTGTTCTTCTTTCTGTTCTATAGGTTTACTCTATATTCCTCCTCTTTATTCAATATCCAGGCTTCACTTTTGTAATTTGCGTCTTGTTTCAATACGTTCATTATAAATTGGGAGATTATTTTTCCGGTAATAAGTCTCCGCCATACTTAATTTGTTGATATTCTTTTTGGTTTTCTTCAGATGTCTAACCTAACCTTTTCTGCTATTCGTGGCAATATTTCTCCTTTGTTTTATGCAGTACTAGTTCTAATTTGCCTTGAATGCTCTTGTTCACATTTGTGTTTATTTTTCACTCCCCTTATCTTTTTACAGTTTTATTTTCTTCTATTAAATTTCCCTTCATTACTGTTGACTTCCTGATAAAAGTTGTTCCTTTCCTTGTTTACAAAGTTTCTTCAATTCGTTGTCTCCAATCCCCAATAAATTTTTTCTTTTTTGTTCTGCATGTCTCCGTTCTGATTTTCGTACTTTCTTTTGTCCTTAGCTTACTTTTTCGTGGTATTGTTGTTTCAGATGCTTTCTTTTATATGTACCTCCATTTGTCTTTTATGTTCTGTTTCGGATCTTCTGCCAATGCTCTTCCACTACTTTACTTTTAATTATTTTATTTTCTATGGGTTTTTCTACCTGTAACTTATCTTTGGTCAGCTGTTTTGTTCCTCCATACGTAAATTTTTGTACAACTGACCGAAAATTTTGTGGTTCAAAACAAAAATAATACTGAATTCACCACAAGTAACATACAGATTCCTACAGGATGTAGCAACTTCAATAAAGGTTGTCAAAATAGCACACAATAAATATTTTGGTTTTTAATTCACCAAAATCTTTCAAACGTCGTATGCAAACATTTTCAACGAATTATTGAGTCACCTTTACATCACTGATCTTAAATCTCTTGAGCATCTCTGGGACCAACTACAGTGACACGTTTGCGTTAGTCAGAAGAGTTTCTAGGCACCCCCTAAACAAAACAGAACCCTTTTTTGAAGAAAAAAATCTTACATCAAAGGATATTCATGTAGGCCTGTTACATCCGTACTAATAGTCAAAAGAATTTCTACAGTTTCAGCTTCATTGATTTCAAATTCTGTAGGATTAACAGAAATCTTCATGTCCTTAGGCGCCTGTAATATGAATATATTGTGTTTATTTGTTGTCCAAATGTCAAAATTATAACAATTCCTAATTGAATTATAAAATTTCTTTGGAAACTATCGAAATTTATACTCACTTCTAGTGGTGTATACTTCACTCGGCCCCCGAGATTAGTAATATTTTTCAGTTTTATACTTCTCGTATAGGTAAAGGATAAAAAACAAAAATTTATATACACTTCAGGGGGTTCGGCGATTAGTTGTGGAGCAAGACATTTATAATGAACTGGAATCTCAAGCTGATACATCGCTGATCCATACATCATAACCATCATTTTTTCACCTACTTCATTTAGGACAGCTGCAGTTAACTTGATCTAAAGAGAAATCATTCTCTCTAAGAAATTTTCGGACCTATTTTTTGAGAAGCGAGACCATTTGGTAAGTGTTTCATTCCAAGTCATTTGGAGATTCATTACATCTTTGTGTTTGTTTTCTTTCAATTCTTTGCGGAACTAGCCAAACGCTACACCCATGCTCAATCCCAAGAGATGGGATGGAACCAAAGGATGCAAAATTGCTAGGATCACCCTGGGCTACCCTGGGAAGCTAGCGCCGAAGAAATATTCGGCGATGACCAGGAAAAACCTACGTTTAACAGTAGGAAATCTGACTGGTTAACTAAGGAAACACCTCTATACTATGGGGCTAATGAACACACCTCTATGCAGGATGTGTGAAGAGGAAAATGAAACTGTCAGGCATGTGTTATGCGAATGCGAGTTATCGTCAATATGAGATGTCTCTTTCCTGGGAAGGACAGTTTGGACGATGACCTAGAAGGACAACTCCTCCGGAGGATGTACAATTGGTCACATGTGGCCCAAGTGCTGTGACTCACTCACTCACCTTCCCTACTCTACAGATACAGATTCGCATGAGCCTCAAATTTTAGTATTTACATCGCCCCTTCAAAATGGTTTAAATTTACCTCAACAACTTGATTACTGAAAGGTAGTACAACGCCCGAAGTAGGTTCAATAACAAAGTCTCTTGATTCGTCTGTTTCGAATAGATCATTCGTAATTTTAATATTAAAATCTATGGGGACTTGCGAATCGTTTGATAGGATAATTTCTCTCGTAAGAATAGCTCCTGTAAATTAAAAAGCAGAATCATCATTTTGCTATGGTTAACAATATTTTTGCGTACCATATGAAAGTTCTTCAAAATCTATCTTTGATGTGTTCGTTTTCAAAGCTGGACAAATGACATTACCTCTAAAAATAGTATATTAAAGTATAAGTGGATATTTAGGTCTTTAAAACTCGCGCGATTTTTCGAAATAGATCAAGTGTTTTAGAGACCAGTTATCCACGAATACTTTAGGCTATTTTTTTATTGATGCACTTTGAAATCATAAATACTGGTATCTATTACTACTTTATACGTGCTTTAAATAGGTAAAAGGTTTACCAATAAAAAAAATTAATAGTTCACAAAAGTATTTGGTCCACCGAATAGTAGTAAAATTGTTGATGAAAAAGGGATTATCTTATTTGGCACGGATAAACGGAAAGTTATGACATTCCAGAACAGGGAATATTTTAAAGCAAACGCTAATAGTAGTTTGTGCAACTAGTGTGGATATGATGGCCATATCGCACGAGGACGAAGTTTGAGCACGACGCCGTAGGCGGAGTGCTCAATCGTTCGAGTGCGATATGGACAATCCACACGAGTCGAACAGTATATTTTTTCTACTACCCACTTAAAAAATCTAGAAAATAAACATTTTAATAAACTGTAATCTCGACAGTAATATAACTTCAATTTCAAAGTTTTCAACAATTTTCATAATTTCACCAATCAATATCAAGCGGAGTAATTATTTAGAAATAAAATTAACAATAAAAAAAATTTCTTCGTTGGGAATCGAACCCTGGACCTAGCGCGCGATAGCCTGGTATCCTTACCACTCGACTACCGAGGAATGTTCAAAACGGATATCTATAACGTCATATGAATTAGGTACATAGTTTTATAAAAGCTGACGTCTATCAGAAGTCCTCTTTAATACCCATTTTATTCTGTTTTCAGTATTTGTTGTTAACTTATACGGATTATTTTATTTATGTTTATTATTGTAAATAGATATTCTTGATCCAGTGCTTCTAGGGAAGCCTTTTTTTCGATAAGTTATTTTGACGTTTCTTTGAAATTCAAAAAAGGGGAGTTGACGAATTCTAAACGCGAATGCTGATTGGTGGATTTCATATACGTTCTAGGATGTATATGAATATATACGTTCAGTTAACCGGTATGGCCTACATTTCCATTCTGTAAACTGTGCAAAAAATGGATAATATACATGTGGGTGTAGAAAAATGTATTTTACCTAAGCGTCCAGCTTTTAAATGGGAACCTATATGAATGATGTATCACAATAAGCTCAGTTTTTTCTATATAGTCTATGATAAACAAATTATAAAAACCAAAATTACAAATTTTTTTCCGACCCTTCTTGATCTGTTAACCAAATTACATGTACTCGAAAAGGATTGTGATACGAAAGCCATTAGCACACTTTGGAACTTACACCAACAAAAAATGTATTATTTCCTTAGATTCTAGTATTTCAAAGTCGACTCTTTCCACAAACTGGCCTGGTATATGTGAAGAAAAGCTTATTATAAAATTTTTGCAAATATCATTTCTTTTTAGATGCTGGGATTCGGGGGAACATTTGATAACACCTCCAAATTCTGTTTTTCTCGGCTTGAACACCACATTGGCGGGAATAAAACCTAAAAAAAATGTTCATACTATTCAAAGTTTAATTTAAAGAAATAATTCCCCATCAGCAGTCTTCGAAATCGTATCTGCTAGTGTTGAATGGATATCATCTGAAGAAACAGCCTGTAAAGCACTTCTGATGCCATTGCGACGGCCTGACGAATGTGTGGTTTCTTGTACTAAACCACCTTCCTGCAAGGCTTCTGACCTTTAATGCCTTCTGTATCTGTATCTGTAGAATAAGGAGGGTGAGTGAATGTTCACAACACTTAGGCAACTCCGAAGGAGTTGTCCTCCTAGGTCATCGTCCATCCTGTCCTTCCCAGGAAGGTGGACAGGTCACTAGGCGACATCTTCTTTATATCGGCAGGTATAGGTCAAGATTCTCTTGATTATAAATCCGGACACTTGCATAAGACATGACTGACAGTTTCATCTTCCTGTTCACTCATCCATAGAGGTATGTCAACTAGCCCCATAGTATGGAGGTGTTTCCTCAGTTGACCCGTCAGAAATTTTACTGTTAAACGCAGGTTTTTCCTGGTCATCACCGAATATTTCTTCGGCGCCAGCTTCCCAGGGTAGCGCAGGGTGATTCTAGTAAGACAACATCCTTTGATTCCATCCCATCTCTTAATGGATATAGGTACCATATGAAATTCAAGTTTGCTTTTTAGCCAGTTGGTTCGAAATCATAATTTAGTTAATAAAATTGTATTACCATCATTTTTAACAACTACTTGATATTCATGAACAACTTCAAGGAAAATCGAACCAATATCCAGTTTACTGATATTAAAAATAATATTTGGACCTCTTCCTATTCCAGAAAGATTCAATGGAATTCTCTCAGTTTTGCCTGTTATATCCAGATAAGCGGTACTTATGAAAACATCATTATTATTTGGCATAAATACTACGGTCATTTCATACGATTGATTGGGAAAAACTTTGCCTTCCTAAAAAATCTTTGTATAAGCTTGATACAATATATTTATATGAAAAACGATAAAATAATATAAAAACACTTGACAATTCATAAATTATGTTTTTGTACGTGACCCAACAGTATGACCTTTATATAAATGTAAGAAAATAGTTATTTGTTTAACTAGGCAGCAAAGTAGTAGATTAACTGCCGAGGCTGAATTCATAGCCGAGCGGAGCGAGGCTAGGAATCCAGCGAAGGCCTAGGCAGGAAAAGTAATACTTTGCTGATTGATATCAGCCAGCAAAATTAATATTTGCTGCCAATCGAAGAGAATAGTTATTTGTTTAACTAGGCAGCGAAGCAGCTTAGCTGAATTCAGCTTCGGCAGTCAATCTACTTTGCTGTCGAGTTGAACATATAATTTTTTCTCCGATTGTTCATAATGATATAGAGAAAACGGTATCTGAGGAAAGAAAAGGTAGCCTATTCGTTCAAAATGTAGTAATTTTACCATCAATGTTAATAACAACTAGACATATGTTTTTAAATTCTTGTTAAAAGTGTTATGTAATAATTCCTAATAAATGTTTACGTCAAATGTTTTATTCCAATTTAGTATAATCACTTTGCTACCTAGGCAGAAAAAGTAATACTTCGCTGATTGATATGTCTCATCCAAATTAATATTTCCTGCCAATCGGAGAAAAACAAAATATTTAGAAATTGGTAGAAGATGATAACAAGAAAATAGTTATAACAAGCTATGGTAAAAGCTATTCGTTTGAAACAGTTATAGCCATATTCTCCGTTTCTAGCTTAAGCTACAATTAGTTAAGCCAGGCTGAAATGTAAAGCTTGGCTTAAATTATGCTATCATGTATCGTAGATGAATAAATGAGGTTTTGTTAAGCCATAAATAAATTTGGCAACACCCTAAAAATCTTGAAATGTAAAGTCAACCTAATCTAGAAAATGTTAACAACTGTCAATTTCGTTTTCTACAAGTTTCAAAAGAACGCATTTGCTTATAATTATTAAAAATGAATTTAAGATTTGATGAAAAACTTAAGGTGAGACGGGTACCGAATTTTACAAGTACTGAAAAACTGCACTTGATGAATTTTAGCCAATAAATACGCATGTATATTGGAAGACAAAATACCGACAGGACACCTCAAAAAGATAGGAACACTGCTAGCATAAAACATTAAAGCAGTCAGTACCTGATTTACTGGGGATACACTATTATTTCTAAAAATGAGATAAATAATTATACAAACAACAAAAACAGTTTTTGATATTTATTTACTAAATACTTTGTAATACTTACAAATCACATTCAAATTCCAATTGATCATCTATCATTTCCAGAAGTATGAAACTCAGGTATGTCAAAATATCTGGCTTAACAAGATAAGCCCTCAATTCTGAGGGCTCAACTTAAACCAGGCTCAAAGTGAGCTGAACGTACTGCGCATGCCAAATATGTCGTGAACACAGGCTTAAGCTCTAAGCTTCGCTTAAAAGCATACGTAGAATATGGCCATAAGTCAATTTGAATATAATATTGTAGCTCAAATAGTTTTGGGGACACCCTGTATATGAATTATAAGAAAAATTCAAGTACAGCTACTTCGATGGTTAGGCCGTGTGGATAAGATGGATGACGAAAGGTGTGGAGATGAAGGAGGTAAGAAATAAAGAAAATGATCTAGGAAGAAATGGATGGATACTGTTGAAGAAGACTTAAAACAGTTCTACATACAAACAAAAAGCAAATAATTATGTTCTCCATACCCAATCTGTGAGTGTAAGAGAGGAACAATAACAACAAAAGACAATTTCTATAAAAGTGAGCATATCGTGGAAGGGAAGTATGCTGCTCTCTCTTGAACATTAATATAATTTATAGTGGTCACTGTTGCTCCTATATAAGATGCTACATGTGCAAGATAAATAATAATTTTTGTTGAAACATAAAAATAAAACAATGTAGATATTACCATGGGAATTATATTGAAACATGCATTTTTGTACAACAGCGGCATGTCTTCGTCCAATTCGTTCAATTTTATTTGCAGCTCTTTTTCACATATAAGCTCATGTCCCTCATTATCTATCACATTCATGTATTCTAACTTAGCCGATTTCTTTTTTTCCAGTTGAGATAATTGTTTTAGACTATTTGCCGTTGACTCTTTCTCTTGAATATCTTGTTCTTCGGTTTCATAGCGTTTCCACTGAAATTAATTATTAACATCGTCAAGGTTATTGAAAGCACACAAGTACTAGATCGATTGATTAGTTCGGTACCACGTCAGAGATTTAGAATCCTCGGCGTTTCATTTTTTAAGCTTCTTGTGCTTGGCAGGTTTTTTTGAATAAATATTTTGAAAAATCTGCCAAACAGGAAGCGAAACGTCAAAAATGTTTCCGATTAAAACTACGTAGTTCACCTTAAAATTTAAGCAGAACGGGCTCTTATTATAAAGAACAACTTTTTTATAATTTTGCAATCCCACAAAAACTTCAGTGAATTCAACAGAAAGTTGTTGAAGGTAAACTTCCGCCTGTTGAATTTCACACGTTGTTGGAATTTTCAATAGGAGATCGTTGCACACCAAAATGAGCTCCTTTTTTATATGAGGTGTATGCTTATTTGGGATACATGTAACTGTCAATTCTACAACCTCATTCGGCTTCAAACATCCTAAAATAAAACCAAAACAAAAAATTAACTTCATCAATTCAAAGGAGCTTGTTGTTTACCTACCTTTTAACGGAGAAATCTTGAATGGTTCTTCGACAGAGTTTACATAATTAGCATTAATTTTGCCGCAGTTTTGTAATATTATTGTTTTTGTTGCAGCCACTCGAATAGCAGTGGGTGGCAATTGTAATTCGTCAGGTATTCGTAACAGTGGTCGATGACCTATCGCTAAAAATCACCAAAATAAAACAATTTTGATAAAGCTAAGGCATATCCATTTCGAATGGAATACAATACATACCATAAATGGGTACATTGAATGTTTCTTCATTTGAACTACAAACCACTTCTACATAATAATCTCTTAGACGAGTTGGCTTGAAAATAACAGTTAGAACGTACGTCACACCGGGGGCTATTTTTATCGAGTCTTTTTCAGCTCCTGGACGAATCAAATCAAAGTAAGGTGATTGAACATCACTAATTCTCAAATTTCTACACATCTAGAATAGAAAATCATGAAGTAATAGACTATTCAATATCAAGAGATAATAAGAGTCGATAAGAGGTGATAAGAGGTAATAAGAGGTAGTAAGAGGTGATAAGAGGTAATAAAGAGGTAATAAGAAATAATAAGAGGTAATAAGAGGTGATAAGAGGTAATCAGAGGTAATAAGAGCAATATCAAGAGGTAATGAGAGGTGATAAGAGGTAATAAGAGGTAATAAGAGGTAATAAGAGGTAATAAGAGGTGTTAAGAGGTAATAAGAGGTAATAAGATGTAATAAGAGGTAATATAAGCTATATAAAGAGGTAATAAGAAGTGATACGAGGTAATAAGAGGTGATAAGAGGTAATAAGAGGTAATAAGAAGTAATAAGAGGTAAAAAGAGGTGATGAAGTGATAAGAGGTAATAAGTGGTGGTAAAAGGTGAGAGGAAATAAGAGGTGATAAGAGGTAATTATAGTTGATAAGAGGTAATAAGAGTTGATAAGAGGTAAAAGAGGTAATAAGAGGTAATAAGAAATAATAAGAGGTAATAAGAGGTGATAAGAGGTAATAAGAGCAATATCAAGAGGTGATAAGAGGTAATCAGATGTAATAAGAGCAATATCAAGAGATAATGAGATGTGATAAGAGGTAATAAGAGGTGATTAGAGGTAATAAGAGGTAATAAGATGTAATAAGAGGTAATAAGATGTAATAAGAGATAATATGAGCTATATAAAGAAGTAATAAGAGGTAAAAAGAGGTGATAAGAGGTAATAAGAGGTGGTAAAAGGTGAGAGGGAATAAGAAGTGATAAATGGTAATAAGATATGGTGAGGTGATAAGAGGTATTATAGTTGATAAGAGGTAATAAGAGGTAATAAGAGTTGATAAGAGGTGAATAGAGGTAATAAGAGTTGATGAGATTGAACAATACCTGAAACATATTACCTAGAGCATGATGAGGTAGGAGATGTAGGCTTTTTCAGAAGCTAAAGACTAAAATATAGATTGTGCAAAATATCTAGGTGAATACATAAACCAAAACTTGACAAAAAAAATGAGAAATACTAGAATGGTTCAATCAAATTGGGAAAAATATTCAAAAAATAGAATCAGGCACTTACTGGCTTTATATTAAGAAACGTAATTGTGGCTTTGTAAGTTTGAAATTCATCAAAATTCTGAAAAACTAAAATATCGGGAGTTCTTGCGAACGTACATATTTTTGTTCGAATTTTTCGTTTTCTGGTGGGTTTGCAGAGTTGGTCTATTCGGTCTTGTAGCGGTGTTTGAAGTTCTTTCAATAACCTTGACGGCGGTACCTACAAAAATAAATTTCATCTTAAAGGATTGTAACAACCTATGTCAGACTCACAATTCCCTTGGATTTATCTTAGGTAGCTTAAAGAGCAATACTTACGATTGCATCTGTGCATTCGATCGGCAAGTCTAGAAAATATGGTAGAAGCTTCATGAAATTACACTCGTGACATGGACAAAAATCTTCATTTTCAATCTTGTGCTCCATTTTTTAAAAGTATTTTGAATGAAAAGCTGCATATAAAAATATGCGTAGTTGACAATGCAATGACATTTATCAATGCTAACTTTAAAAATCACTAAATTAAAGGACCAGGCACAATTTGATATAATCTTGGGACCAAGAAATGTTGGTATGATATTTAGTATAATAAAAGTAATATTTATTATCATTGTACCCAACCTGTGGGTATACTGGGTGTAGAAGAATATGGGATCAAACGAATGTACATGTTACATCATCAAACTTTTTATATAAGTAACTATCATTTCCGGAAGTATGAAACTCAGGTATGTCAAAATATCTGACTTAGGGCCAGTTTCATAATCAACTTAAAGTGCCTTTAAATATTAAAGTTGGCTTAAAGTGGAAAAAGTGGTCCCATAATCGCACTTTAAGATAAAGTAGTGCCTAAAGTTTCCTTTAACTTAAAGTGCGAATTTCTAAACTTTACAGAAGATAAAGTGGCTTTAAAGCAAACATAACCTAGTTTTCACCATATTTTTTGACAACCAGGCAGAATACTTCACGAAAAAATGATGAACATGCTTGATAGTTCTTCCAGCTCTAGCTCATCATCCGATGACGAAGTAATTTATATGAAAAAAATTTAAAATTATTCAAAGAGAAAGTGTCACTTTGAAATTTATGATGATGCTGACGTTTTTGATCGTCAAAGCCATGTCAAAACAATAATTTTAGGTTAGATAACTGAATTAAATAGTGTCAAAGGTATCGAAAAACAAATTTCAGGGCTGCCAACTTAGCTAAATGCTACTTTTATTAAAAGAATGTGCTACTTTCATTATGAAACGCAATTATTTTAAAGTCGTCTTAAAGGATACTTTAAGATAAAGTCTACTTTTACTAAAGGCACTTTAACTATCGAATTATGAAACCGGCCCTTAACAAGATAAGCCCTCAATTTTGAGGGCTTAGCTTAAACCAGGCATAAAGTGAGTTGAACGTACCTCTAAGCTTCGCTTAATTGCATAAGAAGAATATGGCCATTATGGCCGTTTGCACCAATAGAAGCATAAGCTTAGAATAACAATTTTAAGGGTCGCTTAGTTAAAGTTCAGTTGCACCAATGTTTTTGCTCTGCTTATTATGTAAGTGTTTAATATACATTTGTCAACCTCGCTATTTAAGTTGAGTTTTATTAATTTCTCTATGGTTTCTGGTGACTTTTCGTTTTTTTGGTTTAAAGTAACCACAATTGTGTGTAATGGAAAACACAGTGAAAAATAATCAACAAATTATTCAGTTCAGGAAAAAGAATTGCTAAAATATTTTCATCCAATTCTTCATAATAGTTTTTACGGTTGTACCGTCTTCTTGGAAATCCATTTTCGAGAATATCCAATACTTCCAAATCATCCTCCATAAACATCCTTTTTCAAAAATTAAAAGAAACACACCTGAAATTGGAAGACAGAAAACGAAAAACCGAAAAGAGGAAAATCATGGACCTTATCAATCAAAATACAAGAATGTTAGGTTGGAAATCTCCACTTTGAGGATAAGTGGAGGTTAAGCGAGCGATTTTCAAAGCAGCTTAGCTAAGTGCAGCTTAAAATGACAAGTTGTTCATGGAGCAAAACAAAACATTCTTAAAGCGCCACTTAACTTTAAGTCGACTTAAATATCAATTGGTGCCAACGGCCAGTGTAACAAAGTATTTGACGGGAATTTAACATTTTCTCCATGCTCTATGAGCGTCTTTACACCAATTTTGGTTTGATAAAATATGGCACGACGTTAAAGACAGGATCCTGTAAGACCAAGTTTTGGGAAAAATAGACTATTGAATCTAAATTTTCCATGATGATCCCTAGAAAATCTGTGAAACGTTTCAGTACTGTTCAAAGCTACAGTGCAATAATGTGTAACAACTTCTTGGTACCTACCAAGCCTACTTGGGGAATAGATTCGAATAAAGTTGAACTACAAACAAAATAAAATTTAAAAAATCAAACAGTAGGTAATCGATTTAAAAATATTCCGACTATTTTCCACTCGTAATCGATTGTATAAATAATCGTCTTGATGTATTTTTCAAGCGATCGATAAATCGAGTGAGCAGTTCTCTTTGCTGACTCTCGGTAACCAAGCAACCTGTATTCACCATAACCATAGCTAGCGCCACCAAGAGGATGGCTAAAAGGATAAAAGCTATTCTAAAATATGCGAAAAATAAATTTATTTTCAAGTCAAGTCAAATTATTTTTCATTTCATAATATTCAGGTTAAGGTTCAATAAATATAAAATAGCACAACGTTGATAGTATGGGTTGGCTAATTATTATAGGATCATAAATAGTTTCATAAAAATTAATCTATTCCAATCTACAACCTAGATTTGAGAGATTTTTCCAGAAAAGTAAAGAATAGTTGTAGTTTTGTGTATTAATAATACAAAAACAATATTTCTTAAGTCAAATCTAAGCTAAAATGGGATCGTGTGAATAATTTGAATGTACTGATGAAGAAATAATCGAAAATACTCGAAAATACCATTCGCTAGACCAGGGGCTTCTGTAGAGGTGCAAAGATGACATAAATCCATGGAATATACATTCAACAGGACAAAAACAAGCGGAGCAGCTCATAATATTAATAACATGTACTTGCTAAATATTGACAGACGAAGCCACGGAAAGAAGTGCAGAAGAAAAACGGCATGCAGTTCTCTAACCTAACAGAAAACTACTGTTAAAAAACGATTTGGAAGATTCGGAATTTAAACATTCAGTTTTGTTGTATAATGGTTGATGTATTAAGAGATGGAGGAGGCCAAAAATATTATATTAACAGTCTAGGAATTATATCTATAATTACTAAGAAATTCTGGACAATACGATAAAATTTTGAGAACAAATTCAAGCACATTTAAGTCGCCTCTCGAAAAAATAAGCGTACGCCTCTTAAAAAGCATCGCGACGTCCTGCGCCTGAACAGCGCCCTTTGCACTATTAACACAAGTGCCGATATGGGGTTAATGTTTTTACAATGTCATAGTGAAGAATATGAATGAAGCCGAATTATTTCCATTTTCAGGTAACATTTTAACCGATTAGCACTACCATTACGAGATATTTTTTTCTGGATATTGTTAAAACAAAATAAACACATAAGTGTGTCAAGGGGATGAAGGGGAAGGTTATGAAAAATTTCCTGTGATCAAATAGATCGAAATTAAAAGAATTTGCTCGCTTTCTAAACAGTTTAATTTGATTATAATTTTTTGTTTACAAATAATTTGATTTAATATTATTCCATTTTATTTCTGTCTAAATATATGATTCCATTTGTGCTTGCGAGCTTTTGGCAGATTAAGAATAAAAATATATATTATACATAACTAAAAAACAATCCTGATTATTTGTATGTCCCATTATCTTCTTATGTTGTTATAGTACAGCTATCGAAAAAGAAGATTTTTAAAGTTGTACAACTCCTTTACAGAATTTACTTTCCTGCCTTCCTCGTTTTTACTGAGTGTGATTTTAAGCTTCTGCTAGATATCACTCTACACATAACTTGACAGGCGCCCCTTTTTAACGCATCTTTTTGATAAAGAACTAAATCAATTGCTTTTTTAAAACTAATATTTTGACAGGTGACGATTCTGTTCATGCTATCGCTGATACCATGGCCAGGTCCTTCGGTTTTCAAGATATCTTGTCCAAGAGATAATGCTAGGATAGTAAGAAAAATAATACAAACAAAATGGCTACCAGTACTAGATAAATTTAAAGTAACTCTACCATTAGAATGTCCTTTTCATCCATTGAGAGACATATTCGGACCTCAACAAGCGGCCAAAAAACAACACAGAGCTTCACAATGGATTTGCGGTATTTGTGGAAAATCTTTCTTCGAAGAAAAATATTTAGATATGCATTTTGACAATCGACACAAAGAATATATAAATATGGTGAGTTTTCTTTAAATAATATCACTTTAATAAATAATAAACTCCCGTTTCACATGAATAAGAACTTCGGTGAAGTTTGTTAACATAGTTGCGCAGAAACCAAAAAAAAAATCTTTCACAGTAAATATTTTTGATTTTTGAATATCTTAACACGTTAAGCTGGTTTATCTGAGAGTGTTGTGTGTTTTATTTGATCTTAAACCAACTTGTTAGTGTTAAAGTCAAGGCCGACAAATTCTAATTTTGTATTAACCTACAAAATGTGAAAAGGTTAAGTTCGCGCATAGATACGACTGCAACTTCACGTGGATTCTTATTTGAAGCAGTCCTAACCATAGATGTTAACGTACTGAGGCAACGACAACTAATTGATGTAAGGTTTGTGGTAGCCATAAGGATGCCAAATATAATAGGTTTGTTCCAACAACTACCTTCTGATTAGTACGTGAACGTTCGTGAACTCATTCATGTATTGAATCAAACGTTCGAGAACCTGTACGTAAATTAATCCATGAACATCATACTCTATGCATTGTTGGAACGATTCTTATAAGTTGACGTTTTACTTATGTATGATTTATGTTTATTTACCATTATCTAACGTCAAGACATGACAGTTTGGACGAACAGTTCTACATTCAAATCTCTGATGAAAATGATCGTCCGCCGACACGTTCATGAACGTGTCCAGTTTTTGTTGGAACGCATTTTTATTAGTCCGTGGAATTGTCAAATCTTGTTGGAACAGAAATTTTGTTATGCGCATGATCGTGACGTTCATGTACGCATCATTTGGCTTTGTTAGAACAATGTTAAAAAAACATATACAATGACATAAAATAATTTGGTTTGAAGCTATTTTAGACATTTGTATCTTGTACAACCACTAGAAACTATTAAACTGAATTGAAATCGAATATAATATGTATGATGCTATGAATATAACGGAATCGGTATTCTTCATTGGCATAAGGATGCCAAATATAATGTTAAAAAAACATATACAATGACATAGAATATTTTGTTTGAAGCTATTTTAGACATTTGTATCTTGAACAACCACTAGAAACTATTAAACTGAATTGAAATCGAATATGTATGATGCTATGAATATAACGAAATCTGTATTCTTCTTACTTTTTTCCTACATTCTTTTTAGGCTGAAGATGCAGTGTGCCTTGCTGACTATTGCGACATCATGAGATGCGACGTTTTAAAAACTCAAGACCTGAAATCTGTTTATCAAGAACAAGAGAACACCGATATTGAAATTTGGCGAGAAGCTTCAGCATATTCGAAAGCATTGGCAACTTCGAGTCCTAGACACGTTGCAAAATATACATTTAAAAATGGAAACTATCCGCATTTACAAAAACCTCCAAAAAACGATGTGAATTTGAAGAAACATTGTCAAAAAAATGAGGCATCTGAATCTACCAACAGAAACCGTGAGTTTTGTATATATTCCAAATAATTTTATGGCTCGCTTTTTTTGGGAAAAGAAATTCTCTTGAAATTTGAATTTCTTGGATATTTTGTTTGCTTAGTTGGCGTGGTTCCCTGTCAAAATGCAAATGTCACTAATCATTTTACAGAAGATCGAAATGATGACAAAGATGACAAATCGCAAAATGTCTCAAACAACATATGTCAAAACGATTTAGTTGATTCAGCCCTACCAGCGCCAGACAATAGACAACAACGAATTGCGGAATTTCAAAAACTCAAAGCTCACTGCAAACCCGAAGACTTACAAAAAATCAAAACAAAGTGCGAAATATTAGTTAGAGATTGCATAGCTGGATTACTTATACAACTGTCTTTGAAAGACTTTAAGGAAGTTGAAGGTGAGTTAAATTTATGTAATTTTAAGTATATACAAAAATTATAATATTATTTATTGTTTATTACTCTTAAGAGTGCTATATATTATGTACCATGAATACAGAGTATATAATATGTCATGTCTGACTGGTGAAAACTATTTTTATTAACCGAGCACCAAAATCATTTCGCTCGGGGCTTTCTCCCGACCAGAATAAGGTGCGAGGCTCATAAATGTCTGGACCACCATGGTTTATATACAATTTTTCCACTACCAGCAAAATTTAAGACAAAAATTGAAAATAATTTAGAGAAGCGTTTACCCTGTCGTCTGACTGACAAGTACACTGTCAGTTTTCGACATATTATGAACGCACTTCTTATGTCATCAGTCATTTTTGGTTGGGCGAGAATTTTAAACTAATATCGTATTTTTATTCAAATAATTATATATTAATAGGTAATTTCAAGCAGCAAAAACGTTGAATACAATCTCCTGGGTATACACAATTTTGTTGCACAAGTTTTTGTTGAACTACTACCCCTGAATTCCCAAAATATTCCAATTTGTCCATTATTGACCTAATATTAACCAAAATGATCAACCACTAAAAGAGAAATTCAACTTTTCAGTTGGCTAGGAGAAGCAATTATTGTCAACTTCACAGCTAGTAGTGTAAAAAGATTATAACACTTCAAATTCAAAGTCATTTTGGTAATAGAGCAATAAGACAACTACGTGTGAGCGAGTCCTTGCCGACATACTTTCTTACTGAAGTGCTTTTATTTCTTATTTTTGATAATTTCCTCAACTAAACTTAACTATTTTAGATGAACTTAACCGAGCAGTCTGTTGGTATCTCACTTGTGATAGATACTGGGAGGATTCTCAATCTGATATTCGAAGTTTTCCGTGGGGCCTTCTCTGTATGATTATTATGGTCACTTCTTTGGGTATTTGTATGTGCTACTATGTTATTTGGGTTTTATTTGAGTAAGTATTTTCATACTAACAAATTATATTTACATTTCACTTAAAGTCGGTTACTGCTATCGAGGTTTTCTAGCATATTTTAATAATTTTTTGATTTATTCTAAATATTAATACAGATCCAATAATAAATAGTTAGTAGTGGTACTTTCATGTCTTTTTGCGTACCTAGATATCTACTGATAAACAATAAGTACGAATTTTTAGAAATATTCAGTTAGTTTTCAACCATTTTGTATTGAAAATAAAAATTAATTAATTTTATTTGAAAAAACCCAATATATTTAAACCTCAAGTGCTGCAGTGACCGATTCTAACCCCTTGAAAGTAAAAACCTTTTCAGTACTGATGACGTCAGCGTTACCAGTACTAGCATTACTGACAGGTCGACTCCATCTCCTGCTCATGCGTTAAGGCATGACATGCACCAAAATATGGACGGTCATCAAATGTACACCGAAGATTATTACTTAGCACCTGATAAGGATAACGAATATATTTATGTTACGTATCCTCCCGATTTGAAGCGAAGACTACTTGAAAGGTGGGTTCTTATGTTTATAGAATTATTTTCTATTCTTATGTATTTAGGAATTTTATTAAATATTTTTATTGATTGCTATTCCTATGAAGTTCTTTAGTGTGTTAATGTAAGAAACAACCAAATATTTTAGCCAATACATTATTTTTGTACAAACGATTTGTTAGTTTCCTTTTTATTAGAATTATACATTTTGTTTGACAAACTAAGTGGGGTTTGAAGAAGACGTACAGGCTGACAAATTAATGCGCGAGAAAGCCATATAACTTGACAACGTTGTAAACGCAATTACCAGAAGCCTTGGACACGGAATATCATAGCAATCGAAAGGGTCTCTCTCCGTCGTCTTTGATCTATGTCAGACACTTGAAGTTGTGATCCACTTGAAGCAGTGATCCTAAAATTAGAGCTGGCAACAGCTTCCATATAGACAGCTTCCTAACACTTCCTAAAGACATGAAAAGAAACAACAATCTAGGCGTGATCTAGGCTGATCTAGGCAACGTCGAAATGTGATCCTATTTTTCTATAGACTGTCACTGCGCACAAAAGCTGCGCGTACTTATTGTTCTATGACACTTCCGATAGTTATAATATTCCGTGCCTTGGATACGTTCTATGACAGAGATGTTAAGGCGACAACAGAGTTTATAATCCAGCTGAAAGCTCTTGAAAATCTGGTAAAAAACATAAAAACCTCAGAAAATACTAAAATGTAATGCGCTTATATCGTGTATAGATACTTTCGGCATCGAATTTACAAGGTTGATAATGAAATGATGAGCAACTCCATCAAATTCTTCTTAAAGAATGTCATAGAAAATAAATATGGAGTTCTAGTTACCATCTTTCTCGGGTTAAATATAAATTACACTGTACAACAATGTTCATTAACAATTCTGACTATAATTAAATTTCAAGCTTCGCTAATATTCAATATACACAACATAAAACTATATGCGGAATAAGTTTGGAAAGTTATTATAGACATAATACCGTAATACACCAATCTTATGCTGATATTCCAGCTAGTCTCTTCTGAATTATGAAGTCTCTATTTTACATAAGTCGTCAATTCTCGTTGGCAGGCACTTTTGTTGCTATTCTCTTTCTCATAGGTGCAAATTCCGTTGCCATATTAGCCACATCAAGTTAAATTAAAGTTTTTGTTTGAAAATATAGCGAAATATATACTCTACCAGAAAGCAGGAATTATTTTTTCAAAGTATTGACTTAACATCCGTTTTTTTTTAAAGAAAAGTGCGTAAACGAAAGAAATACATATAATTTATGGTGGAATATTTTTTCTGAGTATGACTTCATTAAAGCTGCAAAAGTTTATTAGGTTTCTCCGTGTATGTTAGAGTTAGCTGTCACATCCAAGGACATTTACTTTGGGCTTCACAACTTGTCAATTGGTGTACCGACACTGATAACTAATTCCACACTTTATGTGTATCAGAAAAATCTGTATTAAAAGGTATTTTTGTCACTCATAAGAGTGCTATATATGTCAGTTTCCTTTTTGTTAATATTTATATATCTTAGTTTTTAGATATTAGCTGTCTTTGAATTAGCCTGATAGTTTGATTTACTAATAAAGATTTCTAAATTTTTCTAGCTGCTACAACCGAACTACCCGCTTGTGAGAAATAGACAAGATCCTAGTTAGAAATATTTTGTAATAGAAACTCCTGCCGATCTCAATTCAAATCATCTTTTCAAGTTTTTTCGTACAAAAATTAGATTAGTTAAAACTTATATACAATTAGTTTTGCCAAAAAAAAATCTCTATATAGTTATAATTACAATGTACCAATTTTCCATCGAGTAGATTATTAGATTTTGCAGTTCATAGTGATTAAATAAATATTTTAGACATGTGACCAACTATATAGTTTTGCTATAAATATGCTCACAATAATAAATTGTACCGAGAGCGCAATTCTTTCCTGGAAAGCTTTTACATTTTTATGAAAAAGAAATCTCTTCTTTGATCAACAACCACGGAAACCAAAAACTGTTCTGAAAAGAAAAAACTCAAAGATATACAAATATTTTTAGAAGGAAAAGCGTTAGTTAAATATGCAACACTTCATACGTCTAGGACATACTGACTCATAATAACATAGCACTGGCTTCCGTTGGACTACGGTCATAAAAAAACTGTTTCTAAAATATTTATTCAATCTCCAGAGTATTCATAACTTTTTTATTTACCTACATAATTCTTAGTTTAAACGTCGCATGCACAATTTATTGATTGTTAATTCATCCAAGTTATTTTATATGCCACTACTACTACTCTCAGTTTAAAAAAAATAAATATATTGTATATTGCATGCCTAGTTTTTTATATTCCTAAACAAGTAGACTTAGAATAGCTTAGAGATATTCACAGGTTGTTCCAAATTAGATGAGATATTTAGAAAATTATGAGATAGAAAAAAAGTAGGTCAGGTATCATATTTTTCATTTGTGTTACAAGCTATGGTTTTCTGTAAGATATACCTATTATTTTCGAAAATCATCTTTTTATTAGTTAAAGAAAAAATGCAAGATAGAGCAGCTTTGCAACTTTTGATATAGTAACTGAAGAAGAGCTCAATTAATTCTAGGTGGCTCAGGCACCAAACATAAACAAGTATAACTGTAAATACAATGTATACTTTTTTAAGAGGGCCGTCCCTTCACCAGCACTACCTCAGCCTCCTGGGCTCATTGTAGATCCTCCTGGTGTTCTGACTACAGCCAATCCGTTTTCCTGTATTAGCTCCAACAGGTTTTTTACTGTTTGATTGTAGAAGTTTTCTGGAGTCATTTTGGATTCTACCATATAGTTTCTGCCTCCCATGGTCCAGGGTCACTCAGCTGCATAGTATATGCAGAGCTGTTTCGGTGTTCTTTTTGCATCTTCTGCATGTATAAGGTCTCCATTATATAGCGCTAATTTGTTCAGGTGCTCCTTCGTGGGAAAGTGTCCCGTAAGAAGCCCCGTTACTAGTTTCTTCCAGCTCACTGAGAGTAGTTCTTTCTGATGGTTCTTTAATGAATTTCTTCCCATGTGCTTGCCTGGGTGGATTCTTCCAGTGTTGCTCTTTTACCCAACCTTTTAATCATGACCTAGAGAAGCATCTGGGAATGCCCTCAGCTGGTTCGGGTCCGTTTACCAGGGTTGACGATCTTACTCTTGCAAGTTCGTCAGCTTTTTCATTGCCAGCGATTTCTTTGTGACCTGGGACCCACTCCAGTGTTACACTGTTTCGAGTCACCATTATGCACTTGATGAATAATAGGGCAATGTACAGTCTACGGCATAGACAAAATAGTCTACGGGTTGGCAAAAGTTCTAGATGTTGTCAGATCATTTGGTAAAATAGAGGAAAGAGGAGTTCAGTTTAAGGTCAGTGTGGCCAACAAAATAATTTTTTCTGACTAGAATGACAGTCAAGGTCTACTGATCAAAACATAAGATTTTGCAAGTTTTTTATCATTGCGAACATCTACATTGCTTTATTAAAATAATGAATACAGCCTCGAAGAGTATATCTTGAAATTTAAAATGACTTTTTAGCTGAATACTCAACATATCAGTGGCCAATAATTCTAGGAACTCTTGGCATGTCACCAATTCATTTCTGTTATTCAGTCACTAGTTCTGTCAAATGTCAGTGAAAGAATTAATTAGCTAATTAGAAATGCTACAAAATCTACACGATTAAACGAATATCAACAAAAATATAACTAACATTTGACATAACTAGTGACTGAATAACAGAAATGAAATAGTTACTTGCCAGAAGTTCCTAGAATTATTGGCCACCGATGTTGAGTATTCAGCATTTTAAATTTCAAGATATACGCTTCGGGGGTGTATTCACTACATATTTTAATGAAGCAATATAGATGTTCGCAATGATAAACATGCAAAATATTGTTTTAAGCAGTAGACCTTAACTGTCATTCTTGTCAGAAAAAAACACTTTTTGTTGGCCACACTGACCTTAGACTGAACTTTTCTATTCCTCAGTTAAGTTTTACATTTACTTACTTTCCATTATTGTTTTAATAATTTAGTTTTTTCGGTGCTTTTGAATTAATTCGTTATTTTCATATCTTATTATTCAGACAAATCTGCAGTGTGTAGATTGTGTGTTTAACGATCGAAGAGTTAAACTTAAACCCTCGCTTAAACCAATCGTTGATACAAACCCCTTCTAAAATATATTTTTCTTTTCATTTTTTAAATGTATTCAATAAAAAAACTAATAATTTGTTATTGATATTATATTTACTATACTCGTTTGCTATAAATGTACAGTTCATAAGTTATCAAACTTTTATCATAGTCTTTAAATGATGGAATATCAAATAAGTAACACTCGAAAAAAATGTTCCTTTTAAGTGCTGCTACTTCATCAAAATGAATACAAAAGAAAGACTGCTTCATAGAAGAACTTTCCAAGAACGGATCCATCGTCGTCCATTGAACGAAGACAATCTGGAGCCCCTATAACAATTAGTATTACTGAAACCATTCGCGCAACACGCACACGGAACAAGGAAATATAATTAATCTGCAAAAATTTAAGATTTACTAAATCTAGTGGAACCCAATCATTACTATCATCCGTACCATAACTACATGCTTTAAAATTTACCCATTCACTCAAGAAAAAAAATTTAATCAAGTCCTGAAATATCTAAAAAAATTAGAGAAGCGTCAGCGTCGTCTGTAAGCGCCACGTCGGTCTCTTTCTCTAAAACGTCCTTTGTTTTCTTCGATGCGTCGCTTGTGTTCCTCCATGCGTACCAATCTTTGTTGCTGCTTGGTTGCAATCTAGAAACAAAACAGAAACATTTAATAAAAAAAATGGCACTATAAGTCAGTAAAGTTAAAGTCACACTCTTAAATCAAATATATTATGATATTAGCACTTACATACCTCTTGCGGAGAAAGGGGTTGCCAATAAATGCTTGGTGTGGTTTTAGTTTTTAAAAACAAATCGTCCATAAGCTTTTGCGGTATTGGATCCTCCTGTTTTTTGTGTTTCTTTCTATTAACATCTGAAATTAAAATTTAAACGGTAAAACAATTATATTTATAGTCCAGTTGTCCTTCTGGAAGTCGTTTAGTTATAATAATTACCTTCTGGAGTGTAAGACATCCGACTATGTTTCCTGGCCCTTTCTCTATCTCTGCTACGACTCTCTGAATGTTTCCTATGATTATCTCTTTTATCCCATTCTCTTTCTGATGGATCCCGTCTTCTTTCTTCTCTTTCTGACCCCATTTCTCCTTCATGATCTCTATCTCTGTCTCTACGCTTATTTTCTATAACTTCTGGTGCCTAAAAGATACATTAGATTTAGATTTTACAATAAGACCACAATTTTTTTGTATTATATTGTCTAACGCCATGTAAACTGTTATAAAATTTAAAAAAATTGATGTCAAGAGTTTACCCTGTTCTCTTTTTCTGGAATCTTCTCAGGGATAACCGGCGGTGGTATGGGAACAGGATTTTTTGCCTTCTCCATGTCCTCTTCTGTTGCATATTCTATAATAAGTTGTTTCCCATTTCCAATCGGCCAGTTGATACCATGCAACGCATTTCTGGTTGTTTCTGCTTCCCTGAAATTTTTTAAATTACTTATTTCTTTTCTATAAAAGAATTACAATAGATGACAACGTTCAAGTTTACATCTATTTATTTATTTTACTCTAATTAAGTTTCCCAATAACAAATTAGAAATAAATAACATCAATTATATAAACTAGAAATGAACAGTAATAAACACAAAACAAAGCAAAAACTATATAAATACATAAATTAATTGTTGGGATGGATCATTTACCAGTTTATTGCAAACCTCTCACATGATTTCTATTTAAATAAGTCTTTGTGGATTACAAGTTGTATCAAAAATATGAAAAATATAAGACAATATTAGACATGTCGTTTATATTCATGCAAATCTTAAAATTTCAAAAAAATACCCAACTTAAAACATTAACTGGATTACCGAGCCAAAGCAGCAACAATTTAGAACAAAAAACGAATGGTTTGAAGAGAAAAGCACATTTTAAGTAAGAAGAGTTAAATAGAATAATTTGTGAACAGGGTGAGTATATCCAAAGTTTTAAATATAAAAGTTATATGTCAAAGACAAACAATGTACTTACTCAATAGTTTCATATTGAACATAACATTTAGATTTTATCCTATCAGTCCAAAAACCACCTTCTCTGATTTTTCCAGTCCTCTCCAACAGTTCTTTTAATTGTTTTAGAGTGAATGGTCGTACTAAGTTGGTGATAAACAATACTTCAGAAACTGGATTTTTGGCAGGACTTGGAGGAGGTTGTAATTTAGCTGCTGTATCTTCCACTATGCTAATTTTCCTATTTAAAGCAATTATATTCGGTTTTTCTTCAATTTTTTGTTCTTCGGTAGAATCCTCCTGTTAAAAATTGAAGATATTCAAGATTATGTGGAAGATGGAATCTTATTATTGTTAATTAAATCAACAAACATTATCTCAATCAAATTCATTATTACAAGCTAGAGAAAGAAAATAATCTGACCTAATTTAAACAGAATTATGCTGGCCAAAAATATTTTTATTTTTCTAAATAGGATTCATTATTTATTTTTTTAATCTTACCTCTTCTGTTTGCTCCTTTTCCGATTCATCCTCGGTTTTTTCTTCTTCCACTACTTTTTTTTTGGTTGGTTCTATCTCAGATTTAGTCTGTTCTTTTGGAATACTTTCAAGTTTTACTTCCGATTCATTCAGAAATTCTATTACAGGACAGACTATTTTAATGGAATCAACATCTATTTTATAACTGGTGGCTGTAATATTTTCCAACCAATCAGTTTTGCCCCAAGATTTTTTTTGTGTGCGTGGCTGGAGTACAGGTTCGGCATTTTCTGAACATATTATGTTTCTATTCAATTTAACTGGTTTTGCTATTTTTGTGGGACGTGCTGTGAAAATTTTATAGTAGGTATTATATACTGGTGAAGTATAAATTTTAGTTTCTTTTCAGATATACATCAATCATACTGAACATGAATTTCAAAGTAATATTTAACTCATTCACTCTAACAATTTACCGAACACGTTTTCTTGAAATATTCAGGACTTACCTATTACTATATGTGCCCTTTCTTCTGTACTTTGTCGCCTTTTTTTCTCCGATTTATCATCTCCACTGGAAGCTCTTCTGTTGATAACAATTTTATTAATGAAATCTGAATTGGTATCATCAGATGTGTGTCTTTTCAAAGTGATTTTCTTCAATTTCTCCTGAGGTTCTTTTATTTCTCCATCCTCCAATGGCGACGAAGATCTGCGTAATTTTTGAGATGCAGGAGATCTTTTTAAAGTAATATGTTTCTTTCCTTGCACACCTTCCTCAGGAGGTTTGGACACTGGTGTATGTGAACGTTCTTCGTTCTGTTCTCTATTGTCGTTTTTATTATTTTCAGTATTATTTTGATCATTACAATATTCACTTTCGAAAGTTTTTTCTTCTTGATTCTCTAGTTGGTCATTTTTCTCTTGACTATGTTCCGATTGGTTATTTTCTTGTTGGCTAATAACAATCTCTTCTGATACATGCATCTCCGAGGCGACTGTCGATTCATGTACGACTTCTTGATTGTCTTCACTATTAGTGACAGTATCATTTACATTTTTTATGTTTTCATCAGTAGCTTTAGGTGATGGGGCTGACCCCTGTACATTGTCATTTTCAATTTCAGGTTGTTTATCAATATTATTCGAAGTTTGATCAGTGTTTATACCTGTTGACTTACCTTGTGAATTCTGCTCATCTGTATCCTCCTTTTCATTGTTTTCTTGTACAGCTTCAGTCACCTCATTATCATTTATTTTATTATTTTCAGTATTACCTGCCACTTTATTGTTTTCAATATTACTTTCTGCATTTATTTGATCTTCTTTTGTTATCTGAGAATCACCTTCCGTTTCATCCTGATTATTTGAAGTATTCTGTTTCTTTTTCCAGGAGCTTCTAGTTCTTTTTCTCATCTGCAACAAAATGGATTTAAGAAAAATGAATATTTTATCTTGAGATATCATAAAATTATATTTGGTAAGAAATATGAGAACACTCAAAAACCTAGGAGATAAATTGATCCAATTAAATGGGGATACGAGAGAGTTCTATCGAAACTGCAGTTGTACTCAATTTTCTTATAAAGATGCATCATTTACCTATGCTATATCAAAGAATACACATTCATTAAGTTGGCGGATCGAATTTAAAGAATTGTTAAAATAACATATATGTGTTGTAACAATGTTAAGAAATTATAAATGCAATATATTAGTTACAAATTGAAAATATGTAAGAATTTCCTTCATTACAATTTTCGGTATCAAAAATGACGCCATACTTCATTATAGGTTTTTGCCTTTTTAAAATAATTTAAGTTTTGCACTTAACATAATCATGAAGTTATGTATATTACATACCCTTAAGTGCTCCTAAGATTTGAATTAATCACGATATTTATTTTTATAAAGCAATTACAGCAAAAATAAATTATTAATCCAACCTAAAAACTGCCTCTCGTAAGTTGACAGCATATATACTGACGTTGACAGATAAATGATGAATGAAACCACAGACACGAGCAGAGCATAGAGAAATATCTATGGTGCAGAGTCCCACCACTGAGAACTAAACCACAGAACTAGACTATCGCTTCCTCAAATCATATGGCTCGTACCGCCATCTACTAGGGAATTACCATACCTTCTCAATCGGTATGCAACCAAACATGCATTGTTGATTCCTGTATAGTTGCATACCTCCATGTCGCTTATAGGGCATGTCCACGTGACGTCACAAACTAGCTGGTGGTAAAACAATAAACAAAGCCACGTGGTACTTATAGTGAGGTTATGCTGCTTCATAATGTTAGATCGTGTTTGAGTTTAGTTGGTTTTGCTTCAGTGTACTTTTAAAGTTATTTTAATTGTTGAGCTGGCATATTTAATACTATATAATATAGGTTAATAGTTGTTTGTTGTTTGATAATTTTTCATCGTGTCTATTGTTTTACCACCGTCGTATTGTCAATGTCAGCTGTCGTGGACATGCCCTATAGTTGTAGTGTGGTTGTAATACAGATTGTCCAAATGAAATTATTCTAGGTTATACCCATAGGGTTATACAATGGTTATACATATTAATCAATTATTTTATTATTATCAATTAAATAACATTCAGTCATTGGATGAACAACATAAATAAACAGACCTATTTAACCAGTTTTGCAGTATTACAATATTATTATTTTGTGAGTAATTATAAATCAGGGATTGTATTACAATTTTATTCTTTCTTATTTCAGTGATCTCAGTGATGTGATGACTATGTGATGACGTGATGACACTGCCCAGATCATAGATAAAACATATACCCAGATCAAGGATATTAGATTCTCATCTAATATCCTTGTACCCAGATCACATTTTATTTCTGTGACCACAGAGTGACACTTAACCTAACTTTATAATTATAATTTTTGAAAAATCCCATTTTGTGGCATTAAAAAGCATTAAAGAATCTTGCGACTACTAAATGAATAAAATTTGTTATTAATAATGGCGCTATTACCTAGAAAAGGTTTGACATGCAATAATCTTCATAAAACTCACTACTTTTGCACATTTTAACAGCACTTGTAATTAATTGATTTATTTAATTTCAGCATTTCTTCAAACAATAAATCCCTTTATTCAGTGTAAACGATTCAGGGGGAAAGTGAATATTCAAAGGCCTAAACCACCACATTTTGAGAAAGCTAAATACTTAGCCCTAGCCCAGCCATGGTTTATCAACCCAAATAAAGACAAACCTCTAGTTGAATTGTGTAAATTTAATGAAAAATTGAACAAGAATGTTGAATTCAACCCACTCCAAGATATATATGCTAAAGAACTATATAACAGGTTTATAAATTCGAAGTTGATAGTATTTTACCATTTCAACTCAATGAAAGCTGATGAGAATTTTAAGTATTATGCATTATTCAAAAAACAAGGAATGGAATTGAAAAAATATGAAAAGAAGTTATTATCTGCTGCTATTTCAGGCACTCCTTATGACACAATTTTAAATTTCTATACCACTTCAAACAATATGATACTATTTTGTCCTGAGCCAGAAGTTAATAAAGTTTTGAAAATATCTAAAAAATGTCCTCAACTGATAATGTTAGGTAAGAATTTGAATATCACTTTAATATTATTTTTCAATATAAATTTAATATACAATGATTTATTATTAATTTTTTGTAATAGTAGTTTCTTTTAATACCTGGTATGGTTGATGTCTGTTTTCTCTCTAAATGAATACTCTGTTTTAATACTGTGTTGATAAAGTCTGTTCCTGCTGCAATCAGAAACATTTAGAGAATAACTGATCATAGCACAAAAAAACAAGTTTCTTATTGTGGTTGGAACAAAACTCATAAGCATTTAGAATTTTGTATATAGAACTACTGTTTTTAGCTGGAATTCTAGAAAACACTTTAATCAATAAAGATGATCTTGTTAAATACAGCAAAATTCCCAATCTTCAAGCAGCTCAGGCAGAACTTGTGCAAACTATGAACAGAGTGGGTAGTCAATTGGTTGGTGATCTAAATTCACACCAGACTACCCTAGTTTCCAATTTAGAACAAAGAATTAAGCAACTTGAAACTGAGGATAAACAGTAAAATATGTTGAATTGTTTGTTATTTATTATTAAAAAAAATTATATGAATAAGAATAAATCTTGTTTATAAAAAGGAATGTTCATATTTTACTTATTGCTTGCAGGTAAACAAATGATTCAGGATAGTTTCTGTCACAGTGGATGTCTGATTGATTATGTTTTTCTGAATTAAAAATATACCATATGATATTTCTAACTTGAACCATTTTAAGAATTATTTAAAATTTGTTTATTTATGCTGCTGAACGAGTCCTTACCATAAATATATAAATATAAGTATAAAGTATAAATACAAAACTGCCAAGCTATGTGTAGTTTTAACCAGACTCTGTGTTGGCAGATTATTCACCAAAATTAAGACGTTCCTTTCTCTCAAAAAAGTCTATATTAAATATAAAAATACAATATCCAAATTAAAATTATCAGATTATCTATTTTCCTTAATGTTTATTCAGCTATTTTTTACCTTTTTTACTTCCAGCTTTACTACCCTTTTTACTCCCTTTCTTCTCTTTTTTACCCGCCCCTTGTTTTTTCTTCTCTATTTTCTTTTTACTCTCGTGCGCCTCCACTTCATAATAAAATAAAAATGCAAAATTTGGAAGAGTTACAAACCTAATCAATGGCAAATTTCGCAAGTACAGTTGACAAAAAAATTCCATATTTTTTTTAGTTTCATCTAGGGAGAATATCTTTTCACTTTTTGGAGGAAACTGAAAAAAATATAGTTGTCATCTATATACTATACTTAAAGGAAGATACTCACATCTGGAAGAGCATGGGCCAGAGCAAGATCCTTGAAATATGTGAAAATCTTTTCTGTTGATTTGTCAAAGGAACTGGTAGTTAATGCGTGTGTTAAAAAGAATTGGGATAGTAGCGCTCCACTCTTCTTTACATTGTAATTATTTCTTTTGCAGAATTTAGTGACCGAGCACATTAATTCAATGAATAGCATTCGTGCTGTGCCCTTTGGGAAATATTTATTCATTTTCATAGCATCTAAAAATAGTGTGATAATATATTAACTTTTCTTATTATAAAAAGTACATAAATATTATCTTTCAATCGTTGCTAGATTGGTATATCCACATCGGCGGCTACCGCATCAAAGATAAAATAAGATAATTATGCTTTAAAACTTACTTAAATATTTTTTCATTTCATGCGTACAGTGTAAGTTCAAATAATCTTTCAATTCATTTTTACTTAAAAAATCCCATTTGGAGACTTTCGGTTCGGGAATATCAAAAGTTGGCTCTTGAAAGGCATAATAAATGCTTTCTTCGGTATGCAAATTGTTACATTTTTCCTTTTGATTAACAAAGTAATTTTGAATATTAGTTTGATGTTTAGTTTCATTTGCCAAGAGGCTGCTAAAATAATCTGTTCTACTCATTAGTCACCGTAACAGAAATTGTAATAAATTTTTTGTATATTAAATATCCCGCTTAATGTCAAAAGTCACCCGCTGCTGATTGTCATCCACGAAGAACGTCAATCGAATGAATTTAGTGATCTTGACAAACAAGACTGACTGGACCATAGAGAAATTTCTGTATGGACTGGTCTGACACACAAAAGAGCACACCAGCTTGACACACTGACAATCGACCACAAGTTTTTGAGATGGCGGACGTACTAGTAGACGAGGTGATTATGGATTCAGCAGATGAATGTGAAGATATCATCACTAAAAGTCCAGAAGAGTGAGTACAAATTAATTTTATTAAATCCATACTTTATAATTGCTCACTGTTCTTCCGTGTTATTCCAAATTGAGTTCAAATTAACTCATTACAAAATACGTTTCATGGTTCCTGTTCTAGAATATTATAATTATGTTTTGAAATTGTTTGATTTTCCAATGACCCACATATTAATTATGTTTGCAAATAAGTAAATCGATATATTATTATTAACGGAAACTTGAAATATGTTCCTGATTCTACATTTTTGGGGTAACAGTTAAAGAGTTGCTATTTATTTTTAAACAAAGGTCATGTACCTACTATCACGTTCTGTTCCTTATTGTGACAGCTGAAAATATTCAAGATTCAAGCGCAGTGTAGGTTTAATTTAAGATCATCTGTTTTACAATATGCAAAACCATCGCATTTCTTTTTATATGAAAATTGGACATTGTCTGAAATGCTATAATATCATAAGCTGGAAAAAATGAGTCAAAAGTTGTATCCAAAACATGTGTTTTCCTATATTATTATGATGTTGCATAAACAAACTGATATGAAACATTTTAAATAATTAATTCCAACTTGATTGAAGCTGATTCAATTGGAATCTCTTGTTGTGGAAATAAGTGAAGGGAATTTTTGTACTAGATTTATTATTTTCTCACCCTCTACAAAGGTAATATATTGGCTGCTGTCCTTCAAATTCGAAATTAATTAAGCTATTGTCTCAATAATATGTTAATATTCAGTAGCCAGCATATAAATATGAATTTTAAATGTACTGTTGTCTATATTGGTCAAACTAGTTGAAATTAGACACACAATGCAACACAGAGCTAGAAGTATTACATATATGCATTACAAGAAACTTGAAGAATTGGAAATTAGAAGATGCATGAAATGAAGTCATCAATAAGATAAATCTATGGAGCTCCCTACTATTAAATTGTAAAGATCAGCAGATATAGTTTTGCTTGGTTTCCCAAGTCAATCACAAGATAGATCTAGCCAAAATATTAAACATCAGGCCAGCATCACATCAAATGTAACTTGTCAATATTGAAATAATTCTCTATGTTTATGATCATTTTCATAAGTTCTATTAAATAGAAATAGTTTCAGTTTTAAGAGCTGGACTCACTTTTATATTATGATCATCTTGTTTATCTACCCTTGAATAATCTAGTTACTTCATTATAAGTATGAACAGATTGTAACCAATATTATTATCTATAAAGTTGAATAAACTATTCCAATCTATATAAATATTAGTTGATCTAACATTTTAAAATATAGGACAGATTGACATTGAAAATTTTTTAAAAAATACCGTTCTTTAATACTCATTACCATCTCTTGAATATTTAGTGAAGGAAAGTGGGTTCCACCTACACAATCGCCTAATATTGAATAGGTTTTATTTTTGTTAGTCATAATATTGAATGGAATATTATATTATTAATGATGTCTACAACGATTCATCTAGGAAATACAGTACAGAACAATTAGTTGATGATTCATCTTTTTTTTTGTTGTTAACTGTTTGATGTTTATTCTAATGATTTGGTTGAAATTTGTAACGGTAACGGTAATAATACTAGTGTATCTAGGTCTCGACTTTAAAATGACAAATATTACTGTATTCTTTTAAAAAATTATTCTTTTTCTTTTATTATGACTCAAGAGATAAGTTGACAAAGTAGTCCTGAGGAAAATGACTTTTGATTTAATGACCCTTTTTTTATATACACTGTGTTTTTGTTTTTAGTTCTTTGAGTAAATTTGATGGGACAATGTGTGACCTCAAACTTATCAGACAGTAGCAACTTGAGATTTTGCTGGCAAATACATGTGTTGGTTAGAAGTTTCAAAATATTTACAAATTTAGCTGAAATATTGCCATGTAAAGTTTTAAAGTATCAGTATACATTCAATTGAGTTAATTAAGTACCAAGTACACATTTTTTATGATTACTTGTTGGTATCTAATATAAATAGTTGAAGAAAACAACTTTATAAAACAGTATTTAATTGTGGGATGCGTTGCAAATAATAAGATTGTCTCAAGGCTAATGACGCAGTTTAACTGTTTAACGAAATATTATTATTTTACCATCTTTATTTTTATGGTTTAGCCAAGATCTACCGTTACAGGAAGTTTTGAAATAGAAATCTTTTCTGGTTTATACATTACAATAATATAAATAATTAGTCATACATGAGTAATCATAAATAAAAAAGATGAAAAATAAACTGGTTTTTATTAAATGAAAAATTGTTGATAAAAAAAATATGAATAGTGGCGGGCCCCGGAAATCTTAGATCCAAATGATTGAGAAAATACACCAGAAATGTATTAATTTTTTATGTCACTTTACTATTTAATAAACAATAAATATTTTATATACATGTACTAACTAATTTTATTTATATATTTTTATTTTTTCAGACTTGCTGAACTTAAAAAGGAAAATGGAAACCAATTATATAAAATCAAACTATATAGATCCGCACTGCCTCTCTACACCGAAGCCATTAAACTTTGTCCAAACACAGCTTCTTATTATGGTAACAGAGCCGCCTGCTATATGATGCTAAACCGGTTAGTACTTTTTTGTTGTGTATTTGTTTATAGCACGAGAAATATTCTTTGGTTACTTGGAGCTTAATACTGAGTCCATAAGTGACAATGAAAAAGAATAAATTAAACGCCCCCTAGAGGCGCGATTCGTATTCTTACATTTTACTAACTTTATTTTAACTACGCTGACTTAAAATTGTCTATCTCACCATGCTTCTTTCTAACATACTGCTAATGCCAAGTGCCTATTACAATTTCTCTTTGAGTGTGAGGTGAATATTATTCTTATGAATGATAGAGTATAAAACATACATACTCCATAGGTGTATCACTTCTTTTAGTTACAGTTGAAATGTTCTAACATTTTCTAATTATAAAAATAATAAAAATGTTAATTTCATTCATTGGATTATATTACCAAATTGTATATATCTATTTCTAGATATGCTGATGCCTTAGAAGATGTCAGAAAGAGTGTTCAACTAGATCCCAAATTTATAAAAGGCTATGTACGAATGGCAAAATGCGGTATAGCAATGGGCGATCTAAAAATAGCAGAATTCGCAATCAAGAAAGCTCAAGACATGCAAGTTGATGGACAAAGTAAGTTTTTTAAATCAGTTGATCGCTTTATACAAAATAGTATTCAATAATACACTACAAAAGATCTAATTGTAATTTATGATTATATGTACTAGAACCTTTTACAAAATAATGTTTTCCAGTGGGTAATACAATGCAATGCAATGTTCTGGTTTTGAATAAAATACCTAAAATGTAGTATTGTTCCGATTACAAACTTAACTGAATCATTTTGTATAGTAAAAGCCAAATAATCATTGCAGCATTATCAGATTGTTCATGAAATATGAAAATTGAAGAAAATAAGTGAAGTAATCTTTTTTTTATAGCTATCGCCAATGAAATAAAATCCTATGAGAAATTGAAACAGTATGAATCCGAAAGCAACAAAGCATATGAAAAACAAGATTATAGAAAGGTGACTTTCTGCATGGATCGCTGTTTGGATGAAGCACCTACTTGCTATCGTTATAAACTTATCAAAGCTGAAAGTCTTGCTTTCCTCGGCCGATTTCAAGAAGCACAGGAAATAGCTAACAGGTATTATTGATCAATATGCAGATTCTTGTTAAGGATTAGCAGAAAGTGTGGAGAAATAATAACCATTTTTCATTTCAGCATATTACATATAGATAAAGGCAATGCTGATGCGATATATGTTAGAGGTATTTGTCTGTTTTACGAAGATAATTTAGATAGTGCGTTCAACCACTTTCAGCAAGTACTAAGACTGGCTCCCGATCACAAAAAAGCTATGAATGTTTACAAAAAAGCCAAATTATTGAAAAAGACGAAAGAAGACGGTAACGAGGCATACAAATCTTGTAAATTCCAAGTAAGTTAATATTTTTAATGGTGTAGGGTGAAATATTTCATTACTCATGTTAACATTATTCCGTGAACAAACCTGGCCTATTCTTTCTTATTTCTTGCTAACATTTTTGCCTCATTCCATGTTTTTCCTTTTTCTTGAAGAATTTTACTAACTCTGCTGTCCCATGTTTCTCTCGGCCTCCCTCGTTTTCTCTTACTTTCTTTCTTGCCATACTTGTTTAACTTGTCTATTATTTGACATTCTTTGTAGGTGTCCCCACCAGCCCAATTTTCTTAATTTAATATATTCAAGTGTTGATTTTATTTCCAGATCCTTTCTTATTGTTATATTTCTTACTTTATCAATTTTTCTGACTCCTTTCACTCTTCTCATATATTTCATTTCTACTGATTGTATTTTGCTTTCCTGTCTGCCTGTCAGTGTCCATGATTCACAACCAAACGTCAGAATTGGTCTATTTATGGTCTTGAATACATTTAGTTTTGACTTCATTGATATCTCTTTTTTGTTTATAAAAGCCTGGCTCATTGCATAGTACAATTTCAATGTTTTTTTGCACTATATCATTTATTTCTTTTCCCTGTGTCCCGTTCTCTTGTATTTCTACAAGTTAATATAACACAATCTAAAAAGTTAATCTCTAAAATTATCATTTTTTTCAGGATGCTTATAATTTATACACTGAAGCCTTGAAAATAGATCCACTCAATAAAAAAACGAATGCAAAACTTTATTTCAACCGAGCAACTGTGTTATCGAGACTTACAAAAACTCGCGAAGCAATCGACGATTGTACAGCAGCCCTTAATTTAGACGATTCTTACCTCAAGGCACTACTACGGAGGGCGAAATGTTACACGGACCTTGGAGAACACGAAGATGCCGTACGAGACTATGAAAAAGTATTCAAGATGGATAAGAGCAGGTAAGAATTAAATCGCAGAGATGTATAATAACAAAAGTGTGTGAAAATATTGGTTTTTGTTTCAGAGAAAATAAAAAATTGTTGCAAGATGCTAAAATGGCACTGAAAAGATCGAAACGAAAAGACTATTATACAATCCTCGGAGTTGACCGAACTGCAGGGGAAGATGAAATCAAAAGGGCTTACAAAAAACGAGCGCTCATCCACCATCCTGACAGACACGCCAATGCTTCCGAAAACGAAAAAAAAGAACAGGAAAAGAAATTCAAGGAAGTTGGTGAAGCGTACGGTATACTTTCTGATCCGAAAAAGAAAGCTCGATATGATAATGGACAAGACATGTATGAATTCGAAGGTGGAATGTCAGGTTAGTTTTCAATTAAAATATTAATAGTGGATGTAAGTGAGATTTATGATTACTTAATAGGGTACACGCATATTTCATATTTTGCTTAGATATTAATTTGTTATAGTAAAGTTTGTATCAAAAAATAACTAATAATAGGAAATAAACCAGTTTCCATTTCCAAAATTCAAATTTCGATGCACTTTCCGACCAACACCCGAAGATTTCCGAGCGCTACCGATAATACGTGTGATGTCACACTTTGTTATTACTTCTGGCAATATAGCCGGTATTGCACTAGGTTATATGTAGTTTTGTGTTTATATTGTATTTCAATTAACTGTTAATTAATTGCTTCATCGATGTAAAAATATCATTTATATGTTTGTTTGAGACCATTACGTGTTTGTGTGTGCTTTTTTTATTTCTAAAAGTCAACGTAAAGTGGAAAGTGGACATAAATATTCGATATTTCCGAGGATATTTTGAAACCTTTGAAAGAAAATATTTTATTTACTAGTTCAGTGACGATTCTTTCATATTTTGTGAGTGAAGATATGGCTAGGGAAGGTTTTGTAAAAGCACAAACTGATAACTTGCCCAAAGTAGACTCATTTATGCTGCTTGAATTTATTAAGTCAAACAGCTGCTTCAATGCAGAGGAAATAAAAGGAGTTGTAGCATTTTCGTTAGTACGATTTAAACTATGTATTATATAATACATACCAAACATACTTCGACGCCGTATAAGAAAGTTACTGTTTCACGAGCCGTTTCCACTATTTTTCTTCCGAATATACTCAAAAATGACATAATCGTGCTTTTCGGGTACCCACTGGGAAACCACTGAATTACACTCCTGTTGAATAATATTTCTGCACATTTTCAGTGGAAACTTGATGTGTGGTTGTAAGAAAAAAATGTTTTTATGGTTTATTCCTAGACATATAACCTCCAACTATTACCAACACAAAATTAGGCACTTCATTAAAATGGTCTCCACAAACAAAAGCAGTAGTATTTGTCGAAATATTGTCTTTATTCCAACGCATAGCTTGCAATCACAATGCCATTCTCTTAAGTGCAATTTTGCTTGCGCCACCAGGTAAAGTTTTAATAGACGTCGATTTACACTCTGGAACAATGCAATACTTGGAATGTAATTTTTTTTTCGCTCTATCCATTTTTAAAGCTTTCAGAAACAAATTAGGTCACGAAAACTCAGAGCGCGATATACGAATAAGAACGTAAACAAGTAGTGACGTCAACGGTTGGGGCTGCTATCTTCATGAAGTAAAACGCGTTTTGGCGGACTTTCAAATTTCATGATTTTTAAAGTCGTTTTAAAAGTAAAGTTAATATTTTTTTGACAAAATAAGCATGCAAGGTGTTAGAAGACCTGATAAAGCGTCAATTCCCACCAATAGCAAAATTTACGCCTGTACCCTATTGTTTTTTATTAATTGAATATTACATTTTTCTTTTTTTTCCAGATATAGATCCAACTCAGGTATTCCAGAGCTTCTTTGGAGGAAGTGGTGGACACGGTCCACAAGGAGGTCAAGAATTTTCTTTTGGCGGTTTCCCCGGTTCATTTAGTTTCCAGTTCGGATAAATACTGTAGATTGAACGTACACCGTACATTCCAGTGTTGTAGAATTTTTGTTTTTGGTTTGTGAAATGTACTTTTATTCCTATTTGTAGTATTTATTCGTAACTTATCTCTTTTTATCTGTTTTTTAATATACTTAACTGTACTAAGGAGCAACTTATCTGATCCAAATCAAAGAAAGATTATTATCTTAAGTCGGTAAAGGTCGTTTAATAGGTCAAGCATCAGCAATTTTTACATTATTGTAAAAGAATTCTATTTACTACTTTAGATGATAGTACAGAGATAAGACGAGCTATATTTGAGGTGATTTACATTTTTTTTTCGTTTTTTTTTCTGAGCAATAAAATATAAATATTTGATCTTTGAAAGTCTTTTATTTATTCCCCTATAAATGATTTCCGTACCTACTGAAAAATAAAACATGAGTCCATTGAAAACCAGGAGTAATTTTAAAATAAGCCACTAAAAGTTTATAGTCCATTTAATAACCATGAGGAGTAATTTGAAAAGCCTTACTTACACCACTAAAAGTTACCAGATTAGTTACTAAAGGGAGTGTGCCGAAAACGTAGTCAACAGTCGTGTTCCAAATCTATTCAATATACCTTGAATGATAAAGAAATCAGCCACCCATAGCCTTAAGTCGTTTCTCGTCTGTTCAGTAGATTATTTAGATGTTTTTTGTAGATATAAGATGAATGTATTTGATTTTTGACGGTCCGGAAGAGATGGTACTCGAATTAAAAGATCCATAATTGCAGATAATCAATACAATTGCTTACTGAAGTATTTAAAGGAACAGTTTCAACGGAACTGAGTGAAAATAATAAAATAACAAGAGCGGATGCGATGATAAGATTAATTATATTTATCTGTCAGAACTGTCAAAAATGGAAATTATTAGCTGGATGTCAATACTAGGAAGTGTTGTGTGAAACTGGACAGAATCTGACCAATCAGAGGTCTACATAATTGCCAACTTAAATTCGAATTACTCCTCCTGGTTTTTAAAAAAAGATGGGTTAATAAAAAGCGTGTGACGAAATTATAAACAGACAAATCTATAGTCGAATTTTAAGAGATATTTAAACAAAGAGGTATCCCAACACCCAGGAAGGTCTCTCTACTTTTAGTGGTTAAGGTCCCCTACATTTGATCTTACTTTGGGCACGGTTATGTGTTAGTCTAGTCCTGAATGAATTTTGGGATTTTTGTCCAGATATAGTGTAACACTACTTGCGGAACCAGTTTAGAGATGGTTATATTATTATCTCTAGGAAAGCAGGTGACTATCCATGCGAAGGCGAGAACATCGTTACCTTACTATGGATTCCAGAATAGAGAAGGGCGGAAAATCTATTTTGGGATCGGAAAGAAGTAACCTCCATACAATGCCAAAAGAAAAAGCTATCATGGATCACTTGTTCATTAGATATGAGAGGGATGGAATTTTGAAACTTGATTTAGGTACTTGTATTTTGAATGGAAACCTATTTTGGGGGATAGGTGGGTAAAGCGTTTCCTGCATGTGTGACATACAACCATGTGCTTCACCGAATAAACCAAAAAATAGGAAAATATAACAAAAAACTTTTACCTACAGACATGTTTAATTAAAAAAATTCATGTGAAACGTCGAATTATTCCAGTGACAGATGGTAAAAAATTTCAAAATTCGTTTTTTGTGTTTGGTGTTCATGTTTAACCAATTGGTTTTAAGATTAGGAATCACTTTATATTAGTGTTTAAGGTTTGTTCATAAAACACCTGAATACCAGAACATACTAAAAGAGGTAGGTATATTAAATCAAAAGTAGTTTTTTTAATGTTGAATTTGATTGTTATTTTTACAAAATATTAAAACTAGGTAACATATATTTTTGTTATAACAAAATATATTACAAATATTATAGATGTGAACATATCTTTGGCTTTTTTTTATAAAAGAAAATTATATTCTTATGCTATTACACATTATATGCATAAGACACGTTTTCGCTATATGATCAATCATATTTTATCTTCAATTTTGGAAGACACTTAAAACCGGGGAAGCGTCAAATTTATACACACAATCGGAATCATACATGAAATATATAATTTCATATCAAAACAAAATATCTTCATCATCACTTGCTACAATTTTTGTTACTTTGATATTTTAGATTAAATTTGTTTTTATTAACCATTAATATGAGTTTTTACTAAAATCTGGTTTATTATTGTTGTAAGCAGCTTTTACAAATTATGTAGGATGTAAGTGATAAATTCTGAATTTGAGTATGGTATTAAGGACGGCGACAGATCTGTGGCAGAATGTCTTTGATATAGCAGTCGTGCTTCCTCTTAATCTATGTGTATTCCTCTGCAAAACCAAAGAAGCACCAACCATATATATTATCTATGGTACCAACAAAGTAAACGGGAAGAGGGACGAGTGACAATACCATCACCGGTCAGTAGATGGCAAAATTTCTTTCGCCATTGGTATTATTTATATTTATTTTCGTGCGCCCCACGTTGTTGTCCATGGTCTTGAAATATCATAAAAAATTTGATAGTCTTGAAAAGTGAACATGCCTTAGTTTTTAATAAAATTGAGATATATAAAAATACATTTGCTAATTATATAATATCCCTGTTTTTGTTCAAGATTATAAAATTGCACCTATATTTAACACTTGATTTTACCCTGTTGTTCCCATATTTTCGATTTAAATTGTAAATAATTTGATATAATTTAGGTCACTGTTTATGTTTCCTTTTTTTTATTGGCTAAGAATGTACATTTTATTAAAAACTTATTCACTTAAGTCACATCTTTTTACCAGATTTTCTTTACGCATATCACTGTACATTTCTTTATTGGTTGTTAAATATCTCCATTTTAAGATATTATAGTCACTTACTTCAGTGAACAAGTGGTATTAAGGTAGTATAGATATGTCACTATTATTTTACCCGTGTCAAGGAGGAAGGGTAAGTTTTGTTTATGAAATACTGTCACATTTACAAAAGGTATCTTATATCGATAAGTATATCAAATAATTATTTAGAGAGAACAGAGCACATTTTAAGTTACATATTAAATCATTATTTTTCAACAATTTTCATGGGTAATAGCGACACAAATGGATGTATAGCCTAACAACGTCAAAATTTGATTTAATAACTAACTATGAGAGACAATGAGAGAATCCTGTAACTTTATATTTATTCTTCCGTCGACCGTGTATTAATATATGATATTAGCGTTCTCAAAACTAGAAAAAATCATTCATTAATGACCCCCATTTATGCATGATTCACCTATATTAATCAACGATTTTCTGCAGGCAACCCAATGCACATCTTATATATTGACATTTTGTAGGCAACCGAACATACAATACCGTCTTCAAAAAATGAATCCTAAGTATAGAATACTTCTAGTTTTTGACTAACCTATCGTTTTATTTTATTATTCTACAAAATTATAATAATTATTAGTGTTAAGACATCCAAAAATAATTTAAGAAAATAGAAAACAGTGACATTTGAACCAGCGACCAACTCTGTGACATTTCAATGTCATAATTCATTTTTGATAGTACTTACCTATGAAACAAATAAATATTTTTAGTTTTTAAATATTGAGAAAAACGAATACAGCTTTTACAGTCGACGGAAAAGCTGTGTAACTAACATTAGTATTAAAAGGACAATTAACAATCTCATACATCAAATTATATCGATTGTTAATGGCCCTCATTACTATACTAGTTGGTTAAATAACTATTAAAATTTGGTCGTAGTTGCTATTTATTAACATTTTGATAATAAAAAAGTGAACAAACATTTTAAAATGTGTTTCCTGATATCCTATACTCATTCCTATCACTATTGTTCCGAATGAGCGATATATACACAGTATACCAATTGTTTTGATATACTGTGATGTATATTCTCTATAACCTATAATACTATAATATACAGAGTGTTTAATTGAATTGGCTCATATCTTTCTGTACCCAAACTAACTAAAAAGTAAAAAATTAACTGTGAATCGATAAAATTGATGTGACTTGGTCAATAACATTTCCAAACATTCATTCATTGGATAGAAGAATAGTTCATACGTCTTTTTTACCAGCATATAAGTTAGTTCTATTTACAAATAACAATTAAATTGGAATATTAAGATAATAAAGAAATAAATTCATGTAAGGTATGACTAGGATTATTGTTCTTTGAACATCATTTGTATTTAATTCCGTTCTCAATCAGTCACAAATTGTTTCTAAATACGTTACGGGTTCTTTGATTTCTATGGGTTTTAAGTAACCTTGTCCATCCAATAAACTAACTTGTTGAATTATGGATGGTAAAGGGGGAGGTCTTGGTAGACTCTTATTACTACCGATCTTTAATTTTTTAGTTTCAGAAGCATACGATATAATCGGTATACTTTCAATCTTAAAAGCTTCTTCCAGCCTTTCGCATATGCTTGGAAAAGTGATTCTATGTCTTGGTTCTGTTTTCCAACAATTTCTCATCAGCTCGCAGATAAATGAAGGGCAATCGTCTGGTGGTATCAGCATTATTCCGTCCAGTATTAACTTTACTACTTCTTCGTTACTGTGTCCATAATAAGGTTGTTTTCCAAAACTGTAGATTTCCCATAGAACTACACCGTACGACCAAATGTCCGATTCCAATGTAAAACGACCATAGACTACACTTTCCGGGGACATCCAGCGAACTGGAAGAAGTCGGGAACCCCCTATCTACAAAATAAAGATATAACGTTAGATATTTGAGTGTTCTTTTATAGATCTTTAATTACAGATATACAGAGAGCATGTTTTAAGTATGCAACTATAACTGTAGAAGATTTGGTCTACATTTATATGATTTTTGAAGTGTTTTTTCAATTTTTCATAAAATTGACGCCTAGATATGGCTATTGGGATTATTGGGAAAAGTAGAATTCGATAGATGGCGCTCTGGATTGTCAATGTCATCTTAGCAACGAGTAAAACAAATCAGCTGCCATATAAGCCCTTTGATATTTAAGTGGTTTTATTTTGCTGTTTTTATTTTCAGTGTGTGTTTTGTGAAACTTTTGCTTTTTCTTTGATTGTGCTTTAGTATTTTGTGTTGTTAAACTAAATTTTGACTCCTAATATTTTTATTTTTGGAGTAATAGGTATGGTTGATATTTGTCAAAAATAATAGTATATTAAAGTATACGTGGATATTAAGGTAAACACAGTTTTAAGCTTGTCACTGACACAAAATTAAACAAATAAAGTACGAATTTACGGTAATCACGTTGACTTGCATATAATACAAAAACAATGCAAAACGAATTGTTTTACTCGTTGCGACAATTACAATTTTTTCCGCCAGAAGTCTCATTGAATTCTACTCCACCCTATATATAGTTACAATGAAGTCTAGCTCCATACTTAAAACTCACTCTGTATACTAGAGGTCATACCTTATAATAGTCACAGGTATAAACATCTCTACTCATTCCAAAATCTGCAATTTTGACTATTGGACCTTCAGCTACTAAACAATTTCTGCAGGCTAAATCTCTGTGTACGAAACGTTGGGACGCCAAGTATTTCATACCTTTAGCAATTTGATCAGCTACTGATAATAGGTCCATTTTAGATAAATGTGGCACTTCTTTATCTTCGGAAATATGTTTTTGAGTTCGCAATAGTTCCGCCAGATCTCCAAGTGGCATGAATTCAAAAACCATCATGGGATTAACGTGTTCATCTTGAAAAATTAAATGCATATTAATAATATAAATGACATACATACTTCTAAAGTCGGTTCGTTCTCAAGAAAAACCGCACGAAAATAAAATCACATGAATATTGAATGTCGTAGGCAAGTAGATGAGGTTGAACAGGTGCCTATTCTGTTCCCCTACTGCTAAAATTTCAATTCCAATGGTCCAATATACGCAGCAGACTTAGAATAGATCACGCGCTGTCTTTAATTGTTTACATGCGGCTTTTCTTGGGACCGTCTGCTTAAAGGATTAGAACGTATGAAGGTAGTTTGGATATTTAAAGAAAATACATAGATATAAATTTGTATATGAATACATAACCTACCTTTTTGGACTACTCCTAGTAAAGACAGTATGTTTGGATGCCTGAACGCGCTCATTATTTCTACTTCTCTCAAAAAGTCCTCTTCGGCTTCTTTGTTTGCAGTCGTTTTGAGAACTTTGATAGCTACTATTTTAGGTTGATTTTCGTCGTCACATTGAAGCTCACCTGAAATCGAATAACAACATTTTTGGTGAGTAAAATGAACAATAAAATAATGTAGTTGAATAATTGTTCTACCTGGTATGAATGCATGGAATTAGGTACTGGTTGACAAATTAATTTTGGCGATCGGAAGTTTGGCAACGTCCGATGCGCAGTAGCAAGAGCTCACTTCACTTTATAGAGGTGTTCAGTCTAAGGGCAGTATGGCCAACAAAAAGTAGTTTTTTCTGACAAGAATGACAGTTAAGGTCTACCGTCTAAAACATAAGATTTTGCATGTTTTTTATCATTGCGAACATCTATAATTGCTTCATTAGAATAATGAATACACCTCCGAAGCGTATATCTTGAAATTTCAAATGAATTTTTAGCTGAATACTCAACATATCGGTGGCCAATAATTCTAGAAACTCTAGGCACGTCACCATTTCATTTCTGTTATTCAGTCACTAGTTATGTCAAATGTCAATTATATTTATTTTTCTTGATATTCGTTTAATTGTGTATGTCCATTTTTGATTAGATTTTTGTAGCATTTCTAATTAGCTGTATCTTTATTCTTCTAATTACTTTTTTCACTGACATTTGACAGAACTAGTCACTGAATAACAGAAATGAAATAGTGCCAAGAGTTCCTAGAATTATTGGCCACTGATTTTTTGAGCATTCAGCTAAAAAGTCATTTTTAATTTCAAGATTTACGCTTCGGGGGTGTATTCATTATTTTAATAAAGCAATATAGATATTCGTAATGATAAAAAACATGCAAAATCTTATGTATTGAACGGTAGACCTTAACTGTCATTCTTGTCAGAAAAAAACACTTTTTGTTGGCCATACTGACCTTAGACTGAACACCTCTATTCGTAAGCTTACAACGTTGTCAAGTTGTATGGCTTTCTCGCGCATCTTCAACTGCCAATATTAATTTGCCAACCTGTACTGAACTAGAACTGCATAATACACAAAATCAATTTAAAGATTGCCCCGTATAGTTGGTAGGGTTATAAACTTCATGTGTAATACAAATTATTTGATATTTTTTCGAGAAGGGGAAAGGAACATTTCACGATTTTTTCTTCCCAAACTCGAAAAAATATCAAAAACATTAGATAGAAAAGAAAAAACGAGAATGCCTAGGAAATATGTTGCTGATCTGATAAACTATTTTATAGGATTCAAAAATCATATATGAAATTATTTTTTTTATAAACATACAGCCTTATTCATAGTCATATTTAGTGGCTACTAACACACCACTAACATCCCACTAAAGAAATTCGTATTCATAGACGTATTTAGTGGCTACTAAGATCTTACTAATTTTAGTGGGCAATACATTTCTTAGTGGCATTACAACGGGTATTTAAGTTACTTTTATACCTAACCTAAAAAGTCAACAAACGTCAAGCACGTAAAATCGAGCGTTCACTTCGTATTTATTACTGTATTATACCTATCTTTTACATTTGTAATTTGTAAAATATGGAAATAATTCCTCATGTAAGTATATATTTTGATTGGATATTTAATCAGTTAATATAAATTTCTTCTAGAGAAAAAGACCCCCTTCACAAAATTGGGACAATTATCAAAAGGATCTATTTATTGAATTTTTAAAAGGCGAGATCCCCATTATCGAGAACAAAACCTCTATTTTGCAGTATATCATTCGTTGTAATGTTATGTATAATTACAACTGCAACTGTAGCTGCTTTTATTGTATCCAAATTTATGTTTATCCCATTAAAAAAACATCTAAATTTATTTTCCATCACACCAAACACTCTTTCCATAATGTTTCGAGTAGATATGTGTGCCCTATTATATCTTTCTTTTGCCTCATTTCTTGGATTCAATAATGGCGTTTTTGTAAAAAACTGTTTATCATTATAAACAACCAAAGGATTTTGCTTTTCCAAGTAAACTTTCGGATTTCGGATCAATACCTAATCTAACAACCACTTCTTCAGATTCTTGGCCTCTTGCTTTGCGGCAGCCGGCCATCCAACAACCAACATCTCAAATACAAAATAAAATTTCCATTGTTGCCGCATTCATTTTTCTGCTAATATTATTTTAACTAGTGGGAACAAAATATGCGACTATGAATAGGAAACGTTAGTGGCTTGTTAGTATGATGTTGGTGGCCACTAACTAGTGGTGTTTTAACATTATTTTAAGTAAACGACTATGAATAAGGCTGTATACTTATTTATTCGTTAAAATTAACATAAAATGATAAGCGTTTTTAAAATTGAAACTGGACACTACTATTGCTTCTAAAAAATAGATCATAATAAATTCATAAAAATTGAAATAGCAATGTCAAGGTTGGAATGTGGCTCTATATCTTAATATAACAAATCGGAGTGTTCGCCCCCCTGGGGATAACATTATAAGGGAGCATCGAATACATGAATAAGACAAACTTTTTCACATCTTTTTTCAATGACATTAGCCGCAAGAGGTCGTTAGTAAGAAGCAACTGCAATAATCTATGTTTATATTAATTTATTTTTATGTAACAACAATTAGTGGTAGGAAGTGTATTATACAGGGTGTCCCACGACGAGTGAAAACTATCTGTATACGGCAAAATACTTATAGTAAAATCATGAAAATTTCCACGTTTGGGTTTTCGGATACGATCTTTTCAACTAAAATATTTTCAAAGATGGCCGACTTCCGGTTCTACTGAACCATTTTTGAAATTTTATACGTAATATTTTAGTATACTTTTGTCTGAAAGCTTTTTTCGAAAAATGCACACTTATAGAGTTATTGATTTTTTTGTAGAAAATTTGACTGTTGAAGACCCTTATAAACTATTTTTTTACGAGGGGACCCTTGAAGATACGAAAATGGTTTTTCTTCGGTTGCCTCAAGCAATGTCGAACGTATTCGAATCTATGTTGAAAATTTTTTCATTTTATACAGGGTGTGTATAAAAAGTGTTCAAAGTTTAACTTCATAAATATCAAAGTTCTTTATTTTTTTAAACACAACCACCCTGTTTTTTCTATTTGAATGCATTCAGGAGGAAAAAATAAGGCAAGTTCATGTATACTTTCCTATACCTAAACCTTACCGTTATCCAGATATTAAATGTTTTGTGTAAATTTTTAGAGATGCAGGTGTGGTCTAAATTTTGATACCTTGTATACATTGCGAAGAACTGTTAAGTTCTTTCTTGAGTTTATATAAATCAAAAATGCAGACGAACAGAAAGGAAGTAAAGTGGTATACGTACATGCCACGAGAAGAGAGGAAAACAAGGATTGTTGTCCGAGGATACGCAAGAAATAAAAGTAGAAATCGAAAAAGAAGGAATACGCGTAGGAAAAGTCAGCAAACTTCACTCGTCACTCCAGATTTGGCGAAAAAGAAGCCATTACACATCTACATGGTAGAGCTGGAAGTAGAAGAAATTGACAAAATACGAAAAATACAACACATGTAGAACGTGAGGATCAGGACGGAAGAACAAATAAGAGGAAATGAGCCAACGCAGTGCTACTACTGCCAAATACCCCACCATATGGCATGTAATGTAATAAGACCGAAGATCAAGCTGACCACCTGATCAAGCTGACCACCTGATTAAACTGCCAGAGATCCCACAGATCCCAAACAACCTGAAGACAAGGAAACCAGCATCAAAAACAACGAAGCCAGAAGTCAGCTACCCACAAGATGCAACCAACAAGCAAACGACGACAACATCGACGAAACAACAGATTATGGAGCAAGTGACAAGTCTATTATCTCAGCTAATGGCATAGAGTCACCTGTAAGAAAGAAGACTCGCTCTATAAGGTCGTTTTTAGCTGCAGTCCGTCGGCTAAGAAAGCAGTTTGGAGAGGCAGGGGCTACTTTCAAAGGTAAGTAATCATAACTATATAAAGTAATTACAAATACACATATGTAAAGCCCCTCACATCTACATAAAAACGCAAGATTGTACATGCCTGGTTCGGTAAAAGGTAAAAGTATATCGCGTGGTCGTAGGAAAAACAGTGTACCTACATAACTTGTGCGATTGTCTCACGAGGCTCAACCCACTCGTGTGAAAAATGTCACTTTCCGCACTCGTTACTATTCTTTGTCACTACATTATGCAGTCTCCATCTTAACAAAAATATAAAAGTAATTGTTGAACGCTCCTGGTAGAATAAAACAAATACGCCACTGGAAAGGCCAATAATCATTTGTTCAGCTGTTGTAGATTAAGCTCGTGTCATTAATCTCAAGTCACGTTGGTATAGACGCGCATGTACAAATAATAAAGCCGACTTAGACATAATTTAACTAGTCGACCAGGGTTTTTGAACCGATAAATGTTCTCTTTTAATTCTGTTAAAAACTAGTTCCGAAACAGTGAATAGTGATCGACCCGACAAATCTTATTTTTATTGTACTCCAAAATATTTAAAAGTTCACGTCGTCGATTGGATACAATGTGAATGAAAACAAGCCTAAAAGTACTAAGCAGTGTAGTCTGTTATAAGTCATCTCGCCATAATGTTCGTAAAAAAAGTTACAAGAGTTTGTAGACAGTTTTCCTCGGTTAAAAATTTAAAAGACATACCCTCACCTAGAGGACTGCCACTGGTTGGTACTACTTTTTCACTTCTAGTTACCGGGGGACCTAAGAAACTTCACAAGTATATGGACCAACGACACAAGAAATTTGGCCCCATTTTTAAGGATAATGTTGGACCAGTCACAGCTGTATTTTTGGCGGATCCTGATGAAATGCGGGCAGTTTTCGCAAAAGAAGGTAATTCCTTTTAATTTTTTTTTTAGTTTTTATATTAATTGCTAAAGGAGTGATTTTTGGCGTTTACCATTAGATATTTTCCATGAACACACTGAATTCATAATAGATTGCACCTTGCAAAGTAGCAACTAGCGATTTTTAGTAAACTGTTAAGAATACACAACTTGGACCTCCTTACTAATCGTTTTTTTGTGTGTCAAATTTTCAGTAGTTTTTGAACAAAAACTATCCTAACTTGAAAAAATTTAATTTTTTTTGTAACAGTAAATGTTGACTTAAGACAACCTGTGTATGTAGTATTTTTTAAACATGGAAGTTTAAGAAATAGAAGAATCTATGAGATATACTGTTTAAAAAATGGTGATCTAATAGTTATTTATGTACCAAGTGTATAAAAAGATGTTTATGCCCTGAGGGCGACGTCTTACGAACACGAGGGCCTCTGGCTCGAGGGTTTGTAAGTTGCACGAGGGTATACACATCTATCAGTACTTAAAAATCCGGTTTGAATATAGTTATTTTATTTGAATATAGCGGTCAAGTGCGGGAAAGACACTTTACGCATGAGTTAGGAACATTATTTTTTCTACGACTGTATATACCTGCAAAAAAGTATACCTACCAACCCATTTTTCAAAAATTATTTCATTTCAACATACATATACAAAACTTTTACTAAAAACTACTAATTATTATAAATATTAATATAACACAATTTAGTGCATTCTATAAATTACTTAAAATTGCCGGTCCAGTGGAGTTATTTGGTGTTGGGGTTATATAAAAATATCTTCATTATTTTATATTTCCAAAAAATGAAAAATGCAACAAAAAGCTAAAAAAGATTTTTTTTATGGATTATTTTGTGAATATTTATTTACCTGTATTCACAATAGTTATAATTTCCGAAGTAAAAAACTATCTAATAAGGTCAAAATTTGCATAATTTTACTTTTCCGCACTCATTCATTACTTTCAAAACTAAAATGCATGCGGGAAAGTGGGTTAAAACGCACGGTCGTAGAAAAAATAACATTTTTATTTTATCTTAGTAGACTCTATTTTTGCTAGGTGAATGTTGACCTCGATGTTGACAAACGTAAATGTCATAAAATCGCAATAATTTTTTTATGTGTCGAAGTTAGAAGTCAAAATGAATGAAAATTTTGGTATTCCTAACGAAATTATCGAAAAAGCAAAGGATGCAAATGAGAATCTGTTGTCAAAAAAAGTATAAAGAATACGAAAAATTGGAAATTGGATGCAAGAAAACTACGTAGAAGATGTTGATGAAAAATTATTTCTATTTATGCCCGCACGTACGGGTATAGTACGACATTAGATAGTTGGTAACTAAGCAATAAAAACACAATAATGAACTAGTATGACATAAAATAAAAAATACATTCGTTTCAGAATTTTCTTTAAAATTCATTGAGTACTGTAAATTTTTTTGAGTGGGCCACTCGGTATATATATTGTTGAAAAGTTAACAATTCATTGGCTAGGTTATAAATTACAATCTTTATAGCAATTCCTGTCGGTTGGAGATTTTAACCTTTCCTTTTTCAATATCCTTCAATACAATTGTTAATATTTTCTACCTGAAGGGATTATATACCTACATTATTTTGTTCATTAGAATGACTACAAAATTTCAGGCAAAAATATATTCAGATATAAATGCAAGATATTTTATTTTGGAAATTACATATTCCCTATTTAAATATCATTTTTGAGGCAAAGAAATTATGGTATTATCGTTATATTTTATTATTTATATTTTTTTCTACATTCATGCAAAAAACAACACTTTTGTGAAACACATTTTATGGAAAAAGTGGTTCTTTTTTGCACTAGTGCAATCAAATTTTTATTATCTGTCATTCTTGTGTCAGTTTTGTGATGATTTATGACAAACATAAACATTTAAAGTAAATAAAAATCCAGACAAGTGTCTGATCCTGCTTTAATACGATAATATATGTATGTATAATATCTTACTAGTTAGTCTCAACGAATTACAATTATTGCAAAAATCTTTAATTATTTAAAATTTAAATGGTCAAGGCGAAAACCAGCTATGATTGAGTACTGACAAGGTGGAGGTCATAAAGATACAAAAAAGAAGAACGGTTTGAGATTGATTAGGTTAGGTTAGGTTCCCAACATATTATATCCTAATTTTCCAGTTTTTGCATGAATGTAGAAAAAATATTGTATGCAACTCTTGCAAAACGTATATTTTTGCACTCGACGTGTTGTCCAGCTCGGCCTAAAGACCTCGCTGGACAATTTCACGTCGCGTGCAAAAAACACTCACTTTTTGCACTTGTTGCATAAATAACTATTATAATATTTTCGAATATTTTCACTTTTCTAGTTCTGCTATGTTCTTGTATATATTTCGAGTATTTCGAGAATACTCCCTAAAATTTCAGTACAAAATTCACTTGTACCTATTTTTTCCTGAATCGATCATTCATTCATTAGTATTTCATTAAAAAACCGCTTGTTACGAATTTCAAGCATTTTCCATTAAAAATAATAAAACACCCAAACATTCAAATTAATTTTATTAATAGCTCGTAAACTCGTTCTCTACAAACTCGTTAAAATTTAATTTACATGAATATCGATAAACATTATTTGACACATAAGTTTCCGAAAAACAATAATATATTATTTTTCGACTTTTATTTAGAAAAAACATTTCCACTTTTTGTATATTATTTAGCTCATTATACCTTCGATCGACTATTTAACGACTGAGTCATGCTTTTTAAGAGATGATTCTGCAAGATAAAGATTGTTTCAACATATTTTGTTCCAAATCAAAATATATTTACAAGAAAATAAATTCACTAAGACCTAAAAGATCTATTGTACACCCCCTTACTTCTACTCAGTTCTTGAGGAAAGTTTCATACACTAGCAGCTCCTTTAGTCCTATATATCCCAGAGGAATTTTAGGATGGTAAATGACCCTCTTATATTCAGTAGTCTTCTAGTATTGTATTTTTAATTTGCAGAGGGAAAAGTTTATTAAAAGCTCCGTAGTATATAATTTCAGTTATTCACATCAATATTTGGTATGAACAGACTTTAACTATCTCATCGGTTACGTCTCTTTTTATACAATTCTCTATTTAAAATCCAATTACAATCAACGGTGTTATAGTAGACAGTCCATTAGCCATATTGTTTTACTAATTCATTATTTTATGACTCTAACTGTTAATAACAAAAAAAGTAATGTATAATTAAATGTATATATGTCCGTGTTGTCGGAAAATATTATTACTTTACCAAACACGCAATTCCACATTAGTTTTTTTTTTGGTAACAGAAATGATACATCAGATACAAAAAATGTTCATAAAACATGAAAATTTGTCAGGTTATCGTGAAACCATGAACCGTAATGGCTTTATTACGAAATAACTAAAGATTACGATTATTTTTCACGAGCGTTTTGTCTTTTAAATGTTGTATATTATAACAATTTAGTTGGCGCGAGTCGTCTTCAGCACCGTTGTGTATATATAAGTACATTTTTTTCTACTATTAGCTAAATTTTAGACAAAAATAGAGGAGTTCACTCTAAGGTCAGTGTAGCCAACAAAAAAGGTTTTTTTCTGACAAGAAATAAGATTTTGCATATTTTTTATCATTGCGAACATCTATATTGCTTTATTGAAATGATGAATACACCCCCTAAGAGTGTATCTTGAAATTTAAAATAACTTTTTAGCTGTATACTCAACACATTGGTGGCCAATAATTTTAGGAACTTCAGGCAAGTCACCATTTCATTTCTGTTATTCAGTTACTAGTTAAGTCAAATGTCAGTGGAAAAAGTAATTAGAAGAATAGAGATACAGCTAATTAGAAATGCTACAAAAATCTAATCGAAAATAGACACACGATCAAACGAATATCAACAAAAATAAATATACCTGACGTTTGACATAATTAGTGACTGAATAACAGAAATGAAATGGTGACATGCCAAGAGTTTCTAGAATTATTGGCCACTGATATGTTGAGTATTCAGCTAAAAAGTCAATTTAAATTTCAAGATATACTCTTCGTGGGAGTATTCATTATTTTAATAAAGCAATATAGATGTTCGCAATGATAAAAAACATGCAAAATCTAATGTTTTGAACGGTAGACCTTAAATGTCATTCTTGTCAGAAAAAAAACACTTATTGTTGGCCATACTGACCTTAGACTGAGCTCCTCTATTAACTGACACTCACAAACGCAACACGAGAAGCGTTTACCTTGTCGTCTGACTGACAAGTAGATACAATGGGTGCGTTCACCCGACTTCAGCAGCTGACTTAAAGCTCTAAACAGCTCAGTAGTAATATATAAACAGCTTGAAAGTAGGTGAACGCATTGCTGAATTTTAGCGACCTTGGACACACTCCAGTGAAACACCTAACCTAACCGAGTCGCCATTCTTTTGAGTTAATACAAGGTTTGTTCCAACCGCAGTCAGAAACCGTCAGAAGCGATCAGAGAATAAATGGTCATAGCAAACAACGAGTTATTTCCGCGTAATTCCTATCACTGATTGCAATGGTCGACTATTCTCTGATCGCTTCTGACGGTTTCTGACTGCGGTTGGAACAAACCTACAGTGGTTACTGAAGCATTAAAGTTTACTGGAGCTTTTGCACAAGGGATTTTTTCTTAGACTACAATTTTTTATTTGATATAACGCAAAGGATTTTTGCAGATAAGCTAATATATAATTATTATGTTTCAGGAAAATATCCCCAGCACCTGAATCCAGAATCATGGTTGCTTTACAACAAAAAACATAACTATTCGCGTGGGCTGTTTTTTATGAACGGTGAAGAATGGCACCATTTTAGAAGAATAATGAACAAGTTTCTTTTGAAAGGAAACTTATCGTGGCTAGAAGAATCCTGTGATGTAGCAACAAATTTGTTAATAGAACGCATAAAACAACAACAAAATCAAGAATTCAGAAATTTAGAAGAAGAATTATATAAGTGGTCTCTAGAAGTTATTGTGTCTCTGTTAGTGGGTGCCAAAAGTTACGCTAAACATTATAAAGAACTAGAACATTTAGTACAACAATTGTCCTCAACTGTAAACTTAATTTTTAAACATACTTCCAAGCTACAACTCATTCCCGCTGAATTAGCTGAAAAATGGAATTTAAAAATATGGCAAAATTTCGAAGAATCAGTAAAAGGTTCACTAGATTCAGCCAATAATTTGTTAAACCACATAAAAGATGAAGGGGACGGATTAGTTAAAAGAATGACTGAAGAAAATATGGACAAAAAAGATATAGATAGAATTATAATCGACTTAATATTAAGCGCTGGTGATACTACAGCTTACACAATGATTTGGATACTGTTTTTAATAGCAAAACATAAAAATTATCAGTCAGAAATAAGAGATAGTATACAATCTGAGACGAAAACAAATTTATTAAGAAATATAATAAAAGAATCATTAAGATTATATCCAGTAGCGCCGTTTATAACTAGAATTCTTCCACAAGATACAGTTATTTGTGGTTATAATGTACCTGCTAATACTATAATAGTTATGTCTATATATACAAGTGGACGAAACGAAAGGTATTTTAAAAATCCTGATTTATTCCTTCCAGGGAGGTGGGCTAGGGATAAAGATAGTAATTTATCACTTCAACAAGCTAGTTTACCGTTCGGTATTGGATCACGATCTTGTGTAGGGAAAAAAATTGCTGAAACTCAGTTAACTATGACTCTTTCAAAAATCGTTCAAAATTTTGCTATTAACATTATTAATGAAAACGAAATTGAAGATATACTTGTTATGGTCTTCAAACCTTCTAAACCTCTGAGACTTATTTTTAAAAATATATGTTAGGGAGCTGTTATTACAAACTTTTTTGCATAAAAAAGACGAGTAGTTTTAATAAATTTGATTTTATGGTCGTTTTTTGAAAATAAAAAAAAAATTTAACAACAACCGAAATAATTTAACTCACGAGAAGAGCGAGTTCGTTAATGTTTGAGGTTGTTGTTTTTCCGTCGACTGTATCAGTTGTATTTGCTTTTCTCAATATTTAAAAACTGAAAATATTTATTTGTTTCATAGGTCTGTACTGTAAAAAATAAATAATGACATTGAAATGTCACAGAGATGGTCGCTGGTTGAAATGTCACTATTTTCGTTTCTATTAAATTCTTTTTTGGATGTCTTAACACTAAAAATTATTATAATTTTGTAAAATAATAAAATGAAACAATATGTAAGTCAAAAACTAGAAGTATTCCATACTAGGATTCCTTTTTTGAAGACGCTATTGTATGTTTGGTTGCCTACAAAATGTTAATATTTAAGATGTGCGTTGGGTTGCCTGCAGAAAATCATGCATTAGTGGGGGTCATTAATGTATGATTTTGTCTAGTTTTGAGAACGTTAATATCATATGTTAATACGCGGTCAACGGAAAACATTTTTAATTGTACATTTCATAAGATTATCACCGCAGATTTTGATATTTTTTTTTGTTTTTCATTCGGGATTGCAATGGAAATTTATGTGAAAAATTAATAATTGTTTGTGTTGTTAAAGATTGATTTGGTAAAACTTTTTCAATAGATACAGTGTGAACTATATTATACAAAATAAAGTTGAAAAATAATAAGACAGTATTATAGTTTTAATTCAAGGTTTTAATAAAACAAAAAATAAGGCTTTAACTTAAGTTTTAACTTAGGTAAATGTATCTCTTCTATTCAGTAATCTCCCAGGTACTGTGCTTTAGGATCCTGGAGTGCTGTACAGCTGGAGAGTATGTGGATGAAGGTTTCTCCTTCCATGCCACAATACCTGCATTGTTCTTCCTCCACTATTTTGAGCTTTTTCAGGTGCCCATTCAAGCGACAATGTCCCGTTAGGATCCCTGTTAAAACTCTAAGCGCAGTTTTACTTCAACTTATGCATTTATTTGATCTCAACAGGTTGTAGTTACCCAGAAGAATCTGTTGTCTCAGCCCTACTAAATCTTTCGGCTTCACCTATTTCTTCCAATATTACATTGGGGATGATTCCGTTCAGGCCCCCATAAAGATGTTTCAGTCTCCCTCTTTGCTAATTCATCTGCTATTTCATTTCCTTCTATTCCAGTGTGTCCTGGAATCCATAGTAAAGTAACTATATTGTTCTCGCCTAGTTCATTGAGTTTGTCTAGGCATTCCCACACAATTTTGGAATTGATTACACAAGAGCTCAGTGCCTTAATGGCTGCTTGACTATCTGTCATTAAGATACCTAATCTTTTGTCCTCTGTATCCTTTATCAATATTGAACTGGGCGCACTTTCTTATGGCGCGGATTTCCGCTTGAAAGATACTTGGGGTTCTTCCCAAGCTTTTCTCTAATACTTTGGAAACACCCTGTGCATATGAAAATCATCAAATTTCAACTTCTACAAATTAAAATAATATGATCTCCATCAATGCCTTGTATATTCTATAAAATTATAAGTATTCAACAAACTTGTTTTCAAACACAATTTTTAAACAATAAATCTACATATTCATGCAATTTATGAATATGTATACTTTCTACATACATAAATACAACTGTCATCAAAATGCCAACGTCTACAAAATCACAAAGCATTAAAAGTTTCTGAGTAGGAAGCAAAAAGTAATGCGAATATATTGTACACTTCGGGATAGGGAAATATCCAATGCCGTCATATATAACACGCATTCTGACGGTGTATAAAGTGAAATTGTAGAATATTTATGTTTTCTTTAATATAAAATGGTTAATCGTGGGCAGGTAGGTACACCGGATAAACGATTTCTTTAATCGAAAATAACCAAGTTCAATAATAAAAGAAATACCTGCGCATTCGCCATTTTATAGAAAATTTTCATATATAATTTCGAATAATAGAGGTGGACTTGCCGGGGGTCTACGTTAGCGGGACAAAAAAAGGTTTATTTTATTTTTGTCTCAAATTTGGCTTGAAGTGGAAAAAAATGTATACACCATGATGGTTAAGACGTTTATAAGCCTCGCACCTAATTCCGTTCGTGGTAAAGCCACTCGCGTAATAATTTTGGTGCTCGATCACCACTTTGGTGAATAATATTCTATTATAGCCGTTTTTAATAATTTTAAAGTCGCTGATAAAACAAAATGAAGCTTACCTTTGAACACCTTGCCGAAACATCCTTCTCCAACTTCTTTGAGGAAGGAGAGTGTTTCTTTTTTCAAAATCGGGACTCCACTAGCAGAGCAAGCTGAATATTGTGGATTTGGTGCGTATCTTTCCGGTACAAGAAAACTGTGTTTTAAACTAAACGGCGACGCCTATAAAAAATAAAATAAATTACACGAATGTAAGGTATTTGTATGCAAAATAGTTTGTACAAATTTTCTACAAATACAAGAATTTCTAACCAGTGTACTTGTAAATATTTTAGGGAATCAGATGCTCCTACACAATATAATATGGCATAAAAAATAGTATATTATTAAACGAGCAATTTATGATAGCTATTATTTATCAGGGGCGCAAGTCACCCGAGTGAATATTGGTCATAAATTGCGAGTAGAGCACTATACTTTGTCCACGACCCCTAATTTCTTTATTAAATGAAATTCAGTAACGATCATTTGGCATATTACTAACCTCAAAATGTTGTGGCAGCTACATAATAGTATATTACGTAACGTGTGTGGTAAGAAGCATTTTACGCACGAATGGAAAAGTTACGCACGATGCCGCGTAGCGGCGAGTGCGTAATTCCGTGAGTGCGTAAAATGCTCTACAACACCAGTTACGTACTATACTTTACCTACGACCTATTTCTACATTTCTAACTATTGATAATATTTGAACAACATAAACAATATTTGGCTATTTCTGCGATGTCCATGATAATAATAAATCCATCTCACTTTCACTCGACATTTTTTAATTAAATAAAGCTTTCCACAAAATACACAAACCAGTTATAAGTTATAAGGATAATAAAAAAGTGTTTTAAAAGTTTCTTGACAGTTCTTACGCAAATTGCTATTGCAGCCTATACCTAAGTTTGATGTTTTGACGGCTCATGTCAGATTTTTGAATAAAATGGAGACGTCTGTTGACAGTTGCTAAGATGTTGCTAGGAAAGCCGTGCGATTTACTTTACAGCTGTGTGTTTTTTTTACCGTGCGTAATAGACGTCATTACATTAGCGCCGACTGTGTGTTATTGACTGATTACAGGGGGGGTCGTAGGTAAAATAATTTCACATATATAGCGATGGGCGATACTGTGCAAAGTATCAATACAACGTACCGTTATAAATATATTGTTTCAAAATACTTAATATGAGAAAATATCGTTATGAAAAGTATCAATAATAAAAATTGCAATATTTTATCGATACGATGTAATTTCAGAAACAAATTTCCTGAACAAAATACACAGATTTAATAGTTTATTTCATATTGTACAGTGTCAGCGTATTATATGAATCATAATACACTCCAGTGTATTATGAACCATAATTCACTCTAGTAGATATATGGGTATCAAATAACTTTTGCGAGGAGGTAAAATATTGACTTATTATTAGGTGGTCGTGGTCAAACAATATTTTGCAGTGAAACATAATGTTTCTATACCTACTAATATCCCCTATTATACCCAAAAGAAGAATTAAATATTTTTTTTCCACTATACATAAAATAAAAATACTCAGAGGTAGAAAATTGAGCTTAACGGTGAATTTTCAAGTATGGGATTTTTACGATAAAAAGACGATGACGTCACATTTAGTTACTTTCCTGCTTATCAGAATAAATAATAATTTACCAACCGTAAATACAATTTATCCTTAACAGCCAGTGCAATTTACAGCTAACGGGTTGGCAAAACTTCAAGACGTTGTCAGATAAACTGGTGAAATTCCCCAGTCTGTTTTGACGTTTATTGACATTCGATCATCGTCTAATATTTAAAAGTTTTTTTGGTGCTTTTAAATTCATTGTTTCTTTGAGATTAAAAAAACAGTTATTTTCACAACTAATTATTTACGCAAATCTGCAGTGTGTAGTTAATAAAATGCCGAAGCAGCTGAACAGTAAATGTCAAGAGATAGTAACATCTTTGTTAAGGTATTTAGAACCATATTGCCGAAATGGGGGCCCGCTTTCCCCGCTTACTGGTGAGAGACGTAAGTAATAGTGTTCGATGTTTGTATCCATTATTATTAATATTATTGTTACATAAATGTAAATGTCAATCTAACATATCAGATCGACTTTACTAGTTTTCGTTAAGTGAAGAAAAAAACTACAGCTTGGCAACATCACAATATTTTGTCTTGCAACGTCATCGTCTTTTTATCGTAAAAATCCCATAGGTAATTCCTTGTAATTTTTCTTGTGGTACATATCAGCGTATATTCGATATAAACTATTTAGCGCAAAATTATAAAAAAACTTACCGCTTCATTTCTTCTTCGCAATTTCCTCCATATGAAAAACACTAAGGCTAATAGTACGACCCCACTAATCGAAACGGATAAAGGAACTATGTATGTTTGGTAACGTGAATAACCTGAAGTTGCGGCAGCAAATCTGTCTTCCTGGAACAATACAAAATATTATAAATTGTTTATTTATTTTTTAGCCACGACTAGTAGGTGCTAAGTGAAAATTATGTGGACATATATTCTGTATTCCTAAACTAATGTTAATAAATATTCGTTAATTCCACGATGATGAAATTTTCACTTTAAAGGTATTCAACAATATACAGGGTGTCCCAGGGTTCGTACCAAAAACTTGGGAGGTGATAGAAAGACTAAAAATAATGATGGTATTTCATATAAAAATTTTTCTTTACGCTCTACGTTAACGAATTATAGGGCTCATAATTTCAAACTCCCAACATCAGATGTACGACAACTGACTAAAACTAAACTAACAGACGATTGGCAAAAACATTACCAGGAATATAGGGGAGGACAAAAATACAAAACTTTTGTACCCATAGTAAACTATAAACCATGGTTTCATAAAGAAAGCGATCGTTCATTCATAAGAACTTTAACCAGAATAAGATCGGGACATTGTTTAACACCTGAGGAAAAATATAAAATAGGCCTTTCAGAAAATAAAAACTGTGAATGTGGAGAAACAGGCACACTACAACATTGCTTACTAGAATGCACAATTAACGAGACGGCTATATCAAAATTTTATTGAGAGATAGCTAAAATATTACCTTTACCAGCTAGTCTGACAACAATATTAGCATGTGAAAAAAATGAGGTGAGAAGACTACTATATAAACTAACAAAAGAAACTAAAATGAAATTGTAAAAAAATAAGTGAAATTCTGTAAAGTAAATAACCAATTGAGATTTAAAATAATAAAAAAAAAATAGATTAACAATTAAAAAAAAATAAATAAATGAATAAAACAAAAAAAACAAAAAAAAACAAAAATTCAAAAAAAAAATTGATAAATAAAAAAAATAATAATAATATTAAAAAAAATATATATATATAGATATATAGATACATAAACATAGCAATAACTGATAATAACGAATTTGTGAATGTATGCTTATTTATGTTCCACAAAATTTCTTAAGAAAATGATAAATTTGACTGGCCTTTTGGTTTTCAAAAACCAGTGCCATAAATTGACACACACACACACTAAAGTTGGGAATGAAAAATGGTTTTTTATTTACAATTATTAAATGGCTGATTGGAAATTGGTAATATTTTAACCGCTAATAACACCATAATTGCACACTTTTGGCGTCATATACAAGTCTACAACATACTTGTGAACTCATGCAGGCACCGACTATGTTAAATAGTGGATGCGCCATTTTTTGGTAATTAAAACTTTTTTCAGTTATAAATTTAACAATTGGCTTTTGTGAACAATTTCAGAGATATCAAGTCCTCTTGTGACATCTCGATAACATTAACGGTTTAAGAGATACGGGCAATTTTATGTCGCACTGCGCATTCACATTTATTTTTAATGCACGATTACAGGAAGCATCCTGTATTATTAATAAATTATTGATAAATCGGTACAGTCTACATTTATAAAAATAAACTTTTACTTTGGTTAACCATAGAAAACTTTATTGAAAACGAATATTACTTTGACTTTTGGCTCTGAACGGTAAAAGTTTTTTAATTTTATCGCATTTTAAGCCCAAGTTAAGTCAAGTCAAATCAGTTTCTTAGATCGTGAAATCGCAAGATATTCGAATGTGCTTTGGCCAGCTAGATTTTTTCAATTTGGTAAAAAATAAAAGCATTTAACTCATGTATAGGACACATTTTCTTAATACCTTGTATACGGCTTGGACATTTCAATAAAGTTAAGCATTTTTTACTGTGTAGTAGGTACTTACTGGTAAAGTTGTTAGTGATTTTGCAGTTGTAGTTAATGGAATGTGATTTTCATGTGAAGCTATTGGTTGAACCGGTATTCTGCCCGAACTTTCATCAGCTGAAATAAAAAATAAATTTTGAGTCCTATCGAATTCGAATAGTAAAAGAGTTATAGTGATTCAGTGGGGGCTCTAGTACTGCAGAGCTTCCAAAAAATCTTCTAGTTAACTGAAATATTTCCTCTCATCAAATATACAATTTGTAATATATTTTGTAAGGCATTCGAATTGTCATAATGATAAAAAAGCCTCTGCTTAAAGAGAAATTAAAGTCTACCTGTATATTTTAGCTGGACCATTCGAACGAGATCTGCGAGTTCATTCTAACACACGCGATGCATATTTCTTTGCTTTGACGGTCTAATGGCCGTTTGCACCAATTGATATTTGAGTTGACTTAGAGTTAAGTGGTGCTTTACGAAAGTTTTGATTTGCACCATGAACAATTTGTCATTTTAAGCTGCACCTAGCAAACTTATCCTCAAAGTGGAGATTTCTAACCTAACATTCTTGTGTCTTGAATGATATAATATATGTCAATGTTTCCCCTCTTTTCGGGTTTTCGTTTTCTGTCTTCCAGTTTCAGGTGTGTTTCTTTTAATTTTTGAAAAAGGATGTTTATGGAGGATGATTTGGAAGTATTGGAAAATATATTCTTGAAAATGGATATCCAAGAAGACGGTACAATCGTAAGAACTATTATGAAGAATTGGATGAAAATATTAACAATTCTTTTTCCTGAACTGTATAGACTGAACTTTAACTAAGCGGCCCTTAAATTTTAAACTCGCCATAGCTGTAATTTAACATTATGCTTCTATTGCTGCAAACAGCCATAAAACTGTGATTTTAAGAGTATAGTTCGCTGCATTTGCGCATCGTGGTATACTGTACGGTGGGATGTATTTAATTTTTTCTGAAAAAATCTTATTCAGCCAAATTTGTAGATGCTATGATATTAATAATTACCAGCTTCTTTTTCTAACTGAAAATAATTGAGAACTTTGAAAATTCTGATGTTTTTCCTTGTTTCTAGGCATATTTTTGTTTTATCCTATTTTGAATACTATTTTAGCGATATGCGATAATTCTAACTTCTAATTTTGATTAATCCAGAATCGCTTTTAAATGATTCGAGTTCAAATTGACAGCGACACAAAAATAGCTTCTAGTATGTCTAGAACAAACATATTATAAACAAAGTTAGTTTATTTATGTTGTTTGTCGTACGACAGTGTTCAATCACCAGGTGTTTACCGCTGTATTTTCTCTTTTTTTAGTAACAGAAATTAAATTTGAGCCATTGTTTTGTTAAGATGTTTAGCTTGTTTTTATTACGTTTACAAGATTAATTTATGCGTTCGAATTGTGTCGGAAGACAAGTAAAAAAAATAAATGATTTCTTAAGCGTGTATTAATGATGCAATAAAAAATGCGATGTATACAAGCCGAATTTGTAGAAATGCTATTGTAGACAGTTGCAGAAATAGTTACCAAAGTTAACCTAATGAAAATGGACCTTTTCAGCAATTTTTGTCATTCTTATTACGCTATAATCACTTCCATTGGTTTTAATTGACAAACGGGTTGCATAACCTCTAAGCTTCGTTTGTGTTGCTGATAAGTTTGGATCGAAAAATTTAAGAGCACCTGGGCTTTTTAGTACAACCCAATCAAATAAATGGATAATTGATGATATTAGACAAATTATTTAACTACTTACCCTCTGATGCACTGTTTCCTGTAGCAACTACCTTTCTAGGACACGAACCATTTTTAAACGGTGGCTGAGAATCGTGGGTGCATATACAGGTATGTGTTTGATTCGGAAGTTGTTTACAGGCGACATCTCCAACGCAAGACTTAGCTGTGCAAGCTCCTGGATGAACGATTTCTTCTCGCTCTGGAAAATAAAAATAAACTAATAAATTTCAAAAAACCATTGATATAGAGTTTGTTCATCCATCCTTTGCCGTTATGTCATAATCTGTGACGTATTCTGCTGTTTTACGTTTGTCTATTCATATCAAATGACATATTGTTTAATGTTGAATGTGTTGAATTGTTCACAAAATATGACAAGTGCTCCGTCTCATCCATTTCACGAATGAGAGATTAAGATGGACAATGTATGACGTAACGGCAAAGGATGTTTGAACAAAATCTAACAGATAATGTAGATCTCAAATATATACAGTGTGTCCTTAAAATAACGCATAAATTGTTGAGCTGACTTCAAAAATTTATCACAAATTGATCAAATTCGTACAGATTAGACACAAAACGCAAAACATTGTATAATATTAATTTTCATAAGTCGTCCTAGCTGCTCAACAAACCAAAAAATATTTTTAAGTATTTCTTGTCATCTATTATATAATTTGACGTTAAGAAACTGTCATAAATATCCAATACTTTAATAAGTATAAAATTATTATTTTGGCTTGAGAGAGAGAGAGAGAAGTTTTACCGCTATTAAAATTGATAGATTTCTGCTTAACTAACTGTCTTAATATATCAAAACAGCTACAGATGGCAGCACATTTAATAAAACCAAATTATTAATAATAGTGGACAATTTTTTGAATATATTTGGTCTGTGGGTAAGCCACTGTGTACATTACATATTATTTTATTCAATGGATAATTTTCAATACATTTCGTTATAACTCACCCTGTATGTGTGTTAAATTATAATAAATAAGGTAATTGAAAGTTTTTTGACAAATCCAATAATAAAGCGCAATAAAAAATAATAATATAAACAACAACATTAATTTCAAAAACAGATGGTCTTGAAAAGAGAATTTCTTATCAACCGTTTAGAATTCCAACAACAAAATAGGTCTGTTTGTCTTGAAATAAGAGTTCCATAGAGTTCCAAGAATTTCTCATTAGTGATGTACGCCATATTTATTAATTATAAGGCAATATGTTTATTCACTGCAATTCGTATCAGATCCAACCGGCAACTTTACGTTAACCATAAACAACTGACCTCTTACAACGAGGTTTCTAGCCATTCGTAACGTATTATTTTTTTAATTTACAATCGATTTCAATTCTGATAGGCATAAACGTTACTGTATGAAACTGTGGAAGGAAATTATGGACACAAAATATATTCAATTATTATTTTTTCATTAAATGCAGAAGAGTTTATGTGAGAGAATCTGCATTCTGTATTTCTATTTCTTCAGCCTGCGTTAAAGGTAAATCCGTGTAGAGCAATTTGTTGGTAAAATACCTCTAATTGCTAAAGAATATACGGACGCTGCCTCTGCAGAAGTTCTGCCACTTGTAACTTGTAAATTCAGGAGGTAGCATACCTAACAATGGTGAAAAGACATGGCGATTGGAAGTTCTCAACTACAGCAGAAGGACACACTGAGAATTCAGTTGCATGTAAAACTTGTATTTATGAAAAAGTTTTGACAAATATAGGAGCTACTTATGAGGCAAATCAAAGTGGCAATATAAGAAAATATGGCCTATTTATTTAGAATTGGAGTATAATTTCACTATCAATGCTAATCACAACTAAATTTTTCAATTCTTGTTAAAAGTATTATGGAATCATTGTTTATAAATGTTGTTTTTTGTCAAAAATGTTTCATTCTCATTGAGAATAATCATTTTGCTGCCTAGACAGGAAAAGTAATGGATCTCCAAATGATATAATTCGGAAATTGAATAGGTGAGGCTTTTACTTGATGTAGATCCATACTCAATTGTTTTATTACAATAAAACAATTTTAATTTGTTAAAATCTACATAATATTTATACCTAAAATTGTGACGCGTTTCGCTGATAGTAGCTTTATCAAACGAATGGAGGTATGATGAGAAATTTTCAATTTATACGGATATTGACAATAAAATTATGATCTATGTTCATGGAAATAAAATAAAAAAGGAAAAAAATGTGTCTAAATATGGGATTAACTAAAGTGTTTAACAAGTTTACCTGGAAACTCATCCACAACAATCCGGGTGCACCTGAACTGCGCCAAATTTATCTTGAGGATATAATCCCTCACCCGAACTGCGCCAATTTTTTACCTGCTTACTTGGTTTAATCCTAGTCCGAACTGCGCCAAAATAATTTTTCATCCTACCCTTATAGAAAGTACACACTTTCCTCCCTCAAATCAGGGAGGAAACTCATACTTTTTCTCCCAGGGAGGAAAAGTACTTTCCTCCCTAGGGAGGAAAGTATTTTTCCTCCCTCTCATTTCAAGTAAGTTGTAAACGATGAAACTTGTGAATTCATTATATTCATATTGTTTCCATAATTTCTAGAACATCCTGTATATCCTGTTTTTTGGTAAAAATCAAACATTAATGGTACTTCAACGTAGTTCTTCAATACAAATTTCAACTTCAGGAATCTTAGATAGGTATACGTTTTTTGAGTTAAGAATAAGAAAAGCATAGTATGCTGTGGCTCACTGACAGTAAACACGGCGATTGACTTTTGTGGTGCAAAGTTGCTACATTAATAATTAAACTTGGTTGAATTTTTGAAAAATGGAGAGCGATTCAAGTGATTTTGAATGTCCTAATACACCACCTAATATTAAGGCACATGCTAACATAGCGTCATTTACCTTACTACCACAAAAATCTAAAGATAGGTATGAAAAACAATATACACAATATAAGCAATGGGCTGAATTATATTCGTTACCTATTTGTGTCGTGAATAAATTTAAAAAAAAAGTGGGTAGGAGGAAAAATCATATGTATCACATGGGAGTAAAGTGCCTTTTCCTCCCTAGTAATACAAATAGCTATTTATCTAATTACTTTGTTATTGAACTCCAATTTTTATTCGGTTAGGTTAGGTTAGGTTAGGTTAGGTTAGGTTAGGTTAGGTTAGGTTAGGTTAGGTTAGGTTATACTTAATTGATTTTAAGCTTTACCACCTTACTCAAACGCAAACGTAAAACTAAAAATAAAATTGATATAATTTGCTACCCTTTCTCCTGTTAAAAGACAATTAGGAGTTATCATAATATTTTCAGAAATGTTTACTTTTAAATAAGATTTGTGAATTCCTAATAAAACGATAATCCCTATAATAACGGGCGCAATTCAGGCAAGACTGCAAGAGATTAAGACCTTCCATAACTGCAATTCTACCTGAGGATTAGTTTGGCGCTATTCGTGTGCGTCCAATGGACGAGTTCTATACAAGGGAATTGCTGCCAACATAACGAACAAAAAAATACTGAAAAAGGTTAGTCGCATAAGGAAGTGGTTTTTCCAATCTATGTTTAGTTTTTCTTATATATTTTGAGTCCCTTTACCACCCATGTTGTACCCGAAAAGTTTGGAGTTTTACCCGAGAAGTTTGTAGGTCTATTTAGCTTGGGGAATTTTATATCTTACAGTTGAGGAACAACTAATGACAGATGTCTATACATGTTTATTTGACTTTGTTTGTGTTCTTTGTGTTTCGTCAACTGAAAGATGCAAAATACCCCAAACTAAAAATACCTCCAAACTTTTTGGATACAACATGGGTGGTAAAGACACTCAAAACATATAAGAAAAACTAAACATAGATTGGAAAAAACACTTCCTTATGCGACTAACCTTTTTCAGTATTTTTTTGGTCGTTATGTTGGCACCAATTCCCTTGTATAGAACTCGTCCATTATCCTACAGGAACCTTATCGGGTAAAAAGGTTTACTAAGGGAGAATTTTTAATATCTATTTGGTTGTTTTTATTTATTTCAAAGGCTTCTAAAAGATTTAATTTGAAGGATTTAGGTTATATATGCAAAACTGCAAAATTTGAATCGAAAGAGTGTTGATTTGCTAATAAATGATTTGAATAGTTGGAATCTGATTTTTGGTTGTCATAGCTACGTTTATGTTCTGAAATTTTAGTTTTAAAATTTCCAAAAGTTCTACTTATATAAATTTTATCACAGTTGTCATTACCACATTTTAATTTATAAACATCTGATTTAGTTATAGTTTTTAAGATTTGGATTTGTTGTTTTCAATGAATTTAGATAAATTGTTATCGGTTTTGAAGCAAATATTCAAGTTTATAAAGTTTCTAAAAGTGATTTGATTTTCAAGGACGTTATTCCAAAATATGTTAAGCTTCTAAATTGGTTATTTTTGTTTTTATCAGAAGAACAAATCCAAATCTTAATTAGTTCGGACTTATAATGAAATTAGATCCTTCAAAGTAATGAATTTGACTACCACTGAATGTTTAAACCCCAAATTTTTATTCTCGCAAAAAAAATTATTGATAGAATGTCCGTTTAATAATATTATACGATATAAAATTTTTCAACGTAATAACCATTTGTTATCAGGTTGACCTTTTTCCCTATTCAGCCTATATGATAAATAATTATTTATAATAATTGGTCTCCATCTTTAAATATAACATGACGAATAAATATTTTAATTGGGTCTTTCAACTTATTCAAAGATAAAATAATTCATTATTTGTTAGTTCTACTAATTAGAAACACAACAAGTTCATTGATATTATCAAAATATATTTTATTTATTATATATTTCTAATCAGGAAATGCAGGGCTACCCAAAACTATAAAAAAAACTGCGATTCACCACTTAGTGGAAGAAAAGATCATATCGTTCGATTGCCATCTTCACAGATAGCCAAGCAACGCTAAAGCCACTTAACTCCGTAGAGGTCAATTCTAGGCCACTATGGGATTGTGTGCGGGCCCTAAACACACTGGGTGAGTGTAGCAATGTTACGGTAGCCAGTTAAAAAATAAAAATTTTCATAATTTCGATTAAAATAAGAAGCTACATTGTATAAGGACAAGTATAGTTGGACAACCGGTATATGAAGATGTTAAAGAAACACGTTAATTGTCTGCATAAAAAAAATTGAAAACATCCTGTTTTTGTTTATCGGTTTAAAACTTTTAGATTAAAGAGATGAAAATAAAATAAGTGATTTGTTTTTGTTTGTGGCAAAAAATGAGGTATTGAAAGAGGCAATATGCTGGTGCAAATTCATATTGATTACGTTCAGTGACGTGCAATACATTCAATTAATGATTTTTTCAGTTTTTCATTGTTTTTTATAACATTTTACGACTTATCCTCGTTTTTTTTTGTATAGATTTGAATTGTTTTCGAAAACCATTTATAAAAATATTTATTGAAACTGTCTGTTGGCTTTTAAATACCAAAAAATAATGAATAAAATTTATGGGGCGCTTCTAGATTCATAAATTTAAGGTGAGTGCTGAGGCACTAAGAAAATATTCCATTTTTATGAATAGAATCGCTTAGAAAGAATAGACGTAAATTAGGATTATCAATTTATTGAAGATTAGTTCAATTTTAGTGATTTATTGGTTCTTCTAGCCAACTGAAAAGTTTAATTTCTCTTTTAGTGATTAATTGCACTTTTATGAAAGTGTCACTTATTTCCTCTATAGCTACCATGCAAAAATATATGACCAGCATTTAAAACTGCCTGTCCCTCATTTATGGACCTAGAAGAAGGCTCAGCATGTACAAATTCAAATAAATTTTGAATAGTCAGTGTATACGTAACCCATAATTACAGAAACAAAGAGAAAATAAGTCGGTATTAAAGATTTACAATATTACTCAATACAAACGTACCTTCCCTGTAACTTTTGTAGATATGACTTTATTAAAAATAAAATAAAAACACGAAATCAGACCTAAACTTGTTGGACAAATATTAACCATATCTATTACTCCAAAAATAAAAATATTAGGAGTCAAAATTTAGTTCAACAACACAATCACAAAGCACAATCAAAGAAAAAGCAAAAGTTTTACAAAACACACACTGAAAATAGCTAAGGGCCAGTTTCATAATCAACTTAAAGTGCCTTTAAATATTAAAGTTGGCTTAAAGTGGAAGAAGTGGTCCCATAATCGCACTTTAAGATAAAGTAGTGCCTAAAGTTTCCTAGTGCGAATTTCTAAACTTTACAGAAGATGTGGCTTTAAAGCAAACATAACCTGGTTTTCTCAATATTTTTTGACAACCAGGCTGAATACTTCACGAAAAAATGATGAACATGCTTGATAGTGCTTCCAGCTCTAGTTCATCATCCGATGACGAAGTAATTTATTTGAAAAAAATTCAAAATTATTCAAAGAGAAAGTGTCACTTTGAAATTTATGATGATGCTGACGTTTTTGATCGTGAAAGCCATGTCAAAACAATAATTTTAGGTTAGATAACTGAATTAAATAGTGTCAAAGGTATCGAAAAACAAATTTCAGGGCTGCCAACTTAGCTAAATGCTACTTTTATTAAAAGAAGGTGCTACTTTCATTATGAAACGCAATTATTTTAAAGTCGTCTTAAAGGATACTTTAAGATAAAGTCTAACCGGCCCTAAAACAGCAAAATCAAACCACTTAAATTTCAAACTCGTTGCTAAGATGACATTGACATTTCGGAGCGCCATCTATCGAATTCTACTTTTCCAATTTTTTTCTATAGAGGTATATAGCCCAGGTAATCCAATGCCAACAACATTATTCCCTTTCGTTCGGCTGATTTTTAGTGTATTTATAGTAAAAATGTTGTAGGTACAAGATATTGTGATATTTCCAAAGTGTCAAATATTTTGAATCTCAATATATTCAAAAGTCAATTATATTTGCCATTTTAACGATAACGCTTTGTATGAAGAAAATCTGACATCCAACTGACAACTTGATACTAAAGACAGTTGCCCTGAGGATAAGCAATTATTTGGATAAATTTTAGATAGAGCCCGAGTAAAAATAGCTGATGCACTCTGTATATTCCGAAACATTAACAATGACCTTACGAGAGAACATTTTTTTCCAATACTGTGTGGGTTTTCTTGTTGAACTTAAAATCCTCTCTCATAAATTTAAACTGTAGAATAAATAGTCTGTGTAAATAGGAAGTACTTCCTATTTACTTTATCTTGCGTTAGAATTTGTTTCTAAACTATCATTCTAATTCGAAATTGGCATTCCGTCATACAACAATGGTTTGTAAAAACGCTCTGTTTATATTCAGTTAACGAAAATAGCTTCACCAGTTGCATTTTATCACTTGTCGAAAACTCAAACATTTACAAAACTAGTCATTAACACAATTTAACAAACAACTATAATTGTTTCCATACGTCATGTTTTATCTTATTTCTAATCTAGTTAACAAATTGTTAATAGGTAAACATATAGTGTGTGCACGAAGTTATGCATATATCAACCAAAACAATTTGATCGCCACTATCTTATAAGGGTAGGACTTAAAATCAGTTCTGTTAAAATACTTATTCTAAAATAAGATGTCTAATTATTTCAATAATAGTATATATTTTCTCCACGACTAAATAATAAAGCGCAAATTATTTTTACATATTATTTAGCTACAAAATGATATACATCACCAGTGAATAATGAAAAAGAATTCACTCTCGTTAGCCAATCACATTCTATTATTATCAGAATTCACGATGAATAAATCAAATCGTCTCTTTTAAAACGTCAAATACCAAATAATGCAAATCGATTCTGACAGCGCGTCGTTTGAAACGTCAAAATAATGATAGAATCATAATTTTACGTATTATTTAGAGAAAAAATGGACAACAGTAGTTATATTTAGTTATAACTCCCAATTATCATTTATAAATGTGAGGGTTTCGATTAAAACTGTATGTTACGTATCCCTTTTTGAAAATAAACATGCTCTATAGCCTAGTGGTAGAAATAGTTGACTCTGGCGCGGACGATTGGGGTTCGATCCTCACTGGAAGGTTTTTTTTTAGTTGTGGAGAAAGTATAGTCTTTTACTTGTGTAGAATGGTTAATATTTACTTGGATGATTCCATAACTCGCTCGCTCGCTTCATCAGCGTGAATAATATCATTCTGCACTCGTTGAAGAATATACTATTTTTCTATTTTAATTAGCGCAACTTCGGAAAAAAATGAATCTGCGGAAACCATCTTTTAAATTAGTCATCATATGTATTACGGTCCTGTTTTATAGCCAACATTTGGTAGGTGTCATAAGGAAACACCAGGTACTAACGAGAGCAATATGTACGATATCTGAATGTCATCTTAAAATAATATTTACTAAGAAAATTGATCCTTACTTAACCTTTTTTAAAAAGGAAGAGTGTTAAAATAGCAAAGGTGGACTTTGTTGAGTATAACTAGAAGCTGTCGGCTTTTATAAACGTTTTAAAATGATTGACAGATGAAAAATTTGAATAACACGGAAAGTTTTAAAGAAGCCTTCACAGGTTCAGAACCGTTTTGTGGATTCACAAAAGATTAAGATTACATAATTGAATCAACTACTACAGAATATCCATCTAGATAAACTAGTGGTCTATATAGAAGACTTCTGGAATGGGTTATGATACAAAGATTCAGTTCAAGAGCCTGGGCTTTTGAGCCCAACCCAAACGTTGGGAATTGATAATCGTTCAAAAAAATGTTACCTATAACAGATTTCGAAAGCTTGTCGCTCATAGAAAGTTTACCAAAAATATGTGGTTCTATTATAGTTTTAGAGTAAACCGTCAACGTAAGAAGCGAATATATTTTTATTAATCTACTCTTAATCGGTCTTTGGCCCTTTGAAACTAAGATACAGGATGTTTTAAGCTTTCTTCTCTTACTCATGTTTTAAAATCCGCTCTGTACTTCTGTATCTGTAGAGTAGGGAGGGTGAGTGTAAGCTCACAGCACTTAGGCCACATGTGACCCATTGTACATCCTCCCGAAGAGTTGTCCTCCTAGGTCATCGTCCATCCTGTCCTTCTCAGGAAGGTGGACAGGTCACTATGAGCCATCTCCTTTATATCGGCAGGTGTAGGCCAAGACTCACCGAACACACACTCTCTTATATTAACGATAACTCTGGATACTTGCATAAGACATGCCTGACAGTTTCATCTTCCTGTTCACACATCCTGCATAGAGATGTGTCCACTAGCCCCTTAGTATGGAGGTGTTTCCTTAGTTGACACTGACCAGTCAGAAATCCTACTGTTAAACGTAGGTTTTTCCTGGTCATCGCCAGCTTCCCAGGATCGCCCAGGTTTATCCTGGCAAGACTGCATCCTTTGATTCCATCCCATCTCTTAAGGGATTGAGCATGGGTGTAATGTTTGGCTAGTTCCGCAATTGTCGAAGTCGTTAGGCCGTAAGTGTCACTGGGTCCTAGAATTTTTAGTTCAGCGGCTTCCCTGGCTAAGGAATCGGCAATGCGATTAGCTTTGCTCCTGCCGTGCCCTTTAACCCACCTCAGGATAATATTGTTATCTGCCGAGGCGTTAGCTAAATCTTGGTGGCAATCTAGTACTAGCCCCGATATAACACTTTGTCTGTTCAAGGCTAATAGGGCTTGTTTACCAACAGTGCAGATTGTAATGTTTTTGCCAAAAATTCCTTTTCGGGTTAGTCTTTTGTGGCAATTGAGATACCAGCCAGTTCTGTTTGAACCACGCTATATTGTTTCCCATTCCCCATTTAATCCTTAGGCTTAGTGCTCTCGAGTAAACTCCACATCATGAGCCTTCTTTCATATGGCACTGTACTTTTATTTTGGTGTTTGATACAAGCAAAATCATAAAGTCTTTCAACATTAGAACAATATCCTACATGTATAATTTTTTTAAATGATTTTCCAAACTTAAGTTATAATGTTAACACCTTGTATATACTTTGGGTTCAAGTGTTCCTTAATTTATATCCTGAAATGCAACAATACTTATCTAACATGTTATTTGAAATGTGCCCTAAGCTGGAAGTGGCTGAGTCCGATCCTGAATCTACCTGTAGAGTGTCACGCTGTTAATTTCTTTGTTGTGCCGAAATGAGGAAACACGAAAAATTAATTATGATCAGAGCTATGTGCATTAGTTATTAAAGTGCTACATATTTAGCAGAAGAAATTGTTTACTTGCCCAAATGGTGTTTGTTTTATCACATGCACTCAATTTCTTTGTTGGCTAATGTTAATTAAAATATTTTATCGGAATTATCAGAGTATGTAGTTCTCTGAAACAATATATTAACCTTGAACGTCCCTTTATTTACGCTGTGAATTTTGTATACCCCTCGCTTATTGCGAAAAAAATTATTTATCACTGATGGAGTTAATCAATTTTTCTAATTTGCAAGGGAAAGTTAATATCGCAAAAGGATCGAAGGTAATTCTGTTGTAGATAACTTATCTAGTTCAAACATTACAAACATATCCTGTCACAATTAAATGTCATCCGTTTTATTATCCTTGATAACCGTAAAGAACATCCGAATGAATATATAAATAAAAATTTGATTTATTGTAATATAGAGTTCTTGTAATACCTGCGTCATCGACTGTAAATGTCCTAACAAATTCGTTGAAATAAATGGAAAAAAGACAGGCCAGATTAATTCTTATCAAAATATCACAATAATGAACACTAATATTTGACTTGAAAATTTTGATTAGTTGATGTTTATATCATCCAAAATAGGATGCAGACTCTCTTTGGTATTGCTGGTTTTTAGTTCTGTGTATTGGCTATGTGTCTTCGTCTCTTTCTAATGTCCCACTGTCAACTCTCGTCAGGTCTGTACCATAGATAACATAATGAATGATACAGAGTCTGTACCTTGTTGTTTACAGTCAGTTATTATTATTTATGAAAAGGGAATACTGATCTTATTGTTATATTTATTTGAATAATACAAAAATATGCCTAGATACATGGAAAAATATCAGCATTTTCAAAGTACTCAAGTATTTTCAGTTAGAAAAAGAAGATGGTAATTATTAGCCTTTTCGGCCTCGTAAATAGGAGGCTTTTAGGTAAAGTATCCTTTCCAACTGTGATAGAGTGAGGTTAGTTCCATGAAGATTTTTAAAGTTGTTTTCATTTAAAATCGTGAACGTAATTTTTTATGCAATCGGTACCATAAATAGGCTTGTTTAGATAGGATTTTCAGTAAAGTATAATGAAAATAGTTATTGCGAGGGAAGTATTTAAACTTTGCTAATTTCTTCATCGGATAGATACTACACAATTCTCATTGTTGCAAAACTACTTAAAAGTTGTTCAACTAAGAAACTGTGTTATTTTAAATGGTAATTTAAAACGTGACTCATTCAACCGAAATCAGAAGCCTTATTGGTTTTTTCATGATTCAGTTATTAAAGGTTTCAAATTTTACTTTCTCTGCCACTGACCGTTTCAGAATCCTTTGAAATACCTATTAATAGGGTGAAGTAGAGTAAAAACAATTATTCTTAAATTCTCTTTAAACTATTATTACAAATAATTGTCAGTATAACTATCTATCTATATTAAACAGTATGTAACAAAGTGAGTTTTTGTTGAACTACTATCCCTTGTCAAAATATTTGAATAGGTTAATAATAGACAAAATTATCAACCACTCATTAGAGAATTTTACTTCTCAAATTGCTAGAAGAAGCAATAATTGTCAACCTCACAGCTAGTAGTGGAAAAACAATAATACAAGTTGAATCAGAAACAGGTTGGGTTCCAAACGATTTATTGTTGTAAACAAAGAATCCAAAGATTATTAAACAATCAAGCATATATTTCCAAAAATATACAACAGCAGAACTTTTCTCGAATTGGTTTGAAAATCATTTATTAGTTAATATACCTGAAAAAAGTATAATTGTAATGGACAATGCAACTTATTTTAGTTTATTAAACTCTCCACTTTCCCCTAAGTCATTTGTATATAGAAGGGATCCTGATTAGATGCTACAGTTTTTAAAAATATCGTTTTACCGAGATACTTGAGTGCACTAACGATTATTGTCAAGTTTTCTAAAAAATAACTGATCAAAGCTTGACATTTCATTTAGAAAAGAAAACATTGATTCACAGACAATATTTGCAGTTGTAGACTGGGCATTCCAAGTCTAGCAATAAGGATATGACTAGACAAGGAATTCTAGAATAACATGAGAATAGACACAATATATTTGCTAAGATTGTAGTGGAGAGGCTCTTAGAACATAAGCCCTATATTGTTAATGACCGAAATCTAGACAATAAAATTAAAGCAGGAGTAGAAAAAAATGATAATTGTTTCCATCAAATAATTTTACTTTAGATTTAGATGCACAGAAAAGTCAATAGAAAGCAAAAACATAACCATATTTTGAACCAATTTGAACCAAACTTTTGTTTAAAAGTATTTTCGAGTGAGTTTGTGCATTATATTTAGTCTTCTTGTGTGCTTTTTAAGTTTTTGGCCTATTTCGATCACTGTTGATTGTTTCAGTCTGTATTTACGTGAAATTGAGAGATATTGGATGAAATAACGTTGATGAATTGTGTGTTTTTCTATCGTTTTAGACTGTTTTCAGCGTTCTTTCGCGTTTTAATCTGTATTTGACTGAAATAGAATGGAAAATGGTCCCAATGCAAGCTAACTTTCGTTTTAAAGTATATTCGAGTGAATTTGTGCAATATTTAGTATTCATGTGTGCTTTTTAAGAGGATTCGAGGGTTTTTGATTTATTTAGAAGACCTTTGACCTTTTCAGACTGTACTTACGTGAAATGGAGAGTTTTTGGGATGAAATACCGTCGAATAGTGTGTCTTACTATCGTTTTAGAATGTTTTCACAGTTCTTTCGCATTTTGGTCTGTAATTTACTGAAATAGGATGGAAAATAGTCCAAATGCAAGCTAACGTTCGTTTTGTATATTCGAGTGAATTTATGCAATTGGAGCTGAAAAATTTTACTTTCAACATACTAGTTTTATTTAGTTCCGTAATCTCAATGATATCAAACTGTCACAATTTAATATATGATTTGTTGTTAATATCACTATCTTTAATAAGAATTTTAAATGTTTACTAGCTAATTATCGGAATGTAGTTTATCAAAAAATAAATAACTAAACTAGTAAATATTTAAATGAATATTGTATTGTGATTCACAAAGTTCGAATTATTCTTGTTAAATCGCTATGAAAAATATCAGAAACAACATTTTTGAAAATTGTTTAAAAAAATATATTTCGAAACGATCGTATGAGCAGAAATTACATTTTTTAACCACTGCGAATTACTAAATTGAAACATGGAACCATCATGAAAGCTAACAAAAAAACAGGAAGAGATGCTGGAGAGATGGCAACATAAAATACCTCAATCTTCGGCGGCATGATCCCGAAGAGTGGAGAAGGAGAACAAAGGAAAAAGTAAACATATATTATTGTATTGACAATCAAGAATTCTCCCTTCAATAGCCTATCATTTTTATTCCTTATTATTTCTCCTTAGTGTACAAAATAATCTACGCTCACAAAAAATTTCATGCATCTGCATTCCAATTATTTTGAGTTTAGTGAAGAATTTTTTATAATGTCTTCACGGCATATTTTTTTTTCTCGTGAAGATAAGATTATTTACGATTGCAATTATGGACCTTCAACTTCAACAACCTCCGGTAAATTACAATCTCCTAATGAGTGGTTGGAAAACAAAAAAATGGTTAATGTCCCAATAATGAGTTACACAGAGTCGTTTCCACGGATAAATTCAGAGAAATCTTGATTGTTAAATATTTTTACCAATCACAGCATGAGTTATTTAGTGACAAATTGCTTTGGGATGAATGTAGTAAGAAAAGTGACATAAATATCAATTTTTTTATTAAGCCAGAGCAAATTTAAGAAAATTGAAAATGCATTTGAGCTTATTTTTCAACGACCTTTCCAAAATCTGTTATTTTTTATGAACGGCATTGGGTAAAAAAGTTAGCTCGCGTTTAACAGTTTTGGAAAGTGCAAAGTTATTTCATCCACTAACAGAACTCTGTACTCCTAGTAATTTCGTAACTTTTAAGTGAACTAGAGGGCATTGTGATAAGTTGTTGTAACACATGTTCGAATTTGTTGTTACTCAATTTCACTGATCGTTAATAACCATTTTATGGTTGATGTAATTCATGTTAAAACAAAAATATAATTAAGGTTATGTCAGAGATCACTGAAAAACCAATAAAAAAAAGTTAGATAATGAATTTGATTTATATGAATACGAATCTTTCCATAAATAAAGTTACAAAATTTTCTTAGGTATCTACAAGACTGATCAAAGCGGCACTAGTGACTTTGAGGCAAAAGTCAAAAGCAGCTGAAAAAGTCTCCCCGGTCCCACAGGCAAAGTTTTCAAGGTTATGCGTTCTCCTAGCACTTCTGAATTTCAAGGAAAATAATAAAGTACACAAAATTGATGATTTTCTCAAATAAACCTGATTGTAATACAAAGTTATTGAGTCTTTTCACGCACTAAATAAAGCCGATGGTGGGACCAGTTTTAGATTCTAAAGGAGACTTGAAAGGTTTGAAACCGTTTCTGGAATAAAAGGATTGCATAAGAGGGAAAATCGGTAACGGGCAAGGGATGAGGAACACGAACTCAAATGGAGGACCACAACACAGAGTTTTTTTAACAAGGTAAACAAAGAACTCTCAACCAGGTTATTGAAACTGGGTAACAGACATTTGAAGACAGTTCATGAACTATGTAATCTTAGAAAACGTCAACACGAGAGGGACAAAGTTAGTGAAACTATGTGCAGGAAATCTTAGATGGAGAGGAATTAATACAACCATTACAGCTAATCCCCACGCTAGTGGCCTATATATGGAGGACAAGAAGCAGTTGAAATGGAAGAAGTTAAGATAAGTTATGGTAATAATATTTACTTCTAGTGCTTGTTATCTTACGAAGCCGCTCGACAGCGAGTATTGTCAAGAATTGGGCACCGGAAATTTTTTTTACATCGTTAAAAAATCCTTTATTGAAACTTTTGGAGTTATGTTTTTTGCTTGCAACCGACCCTGTAACAACTGACTGAAATTTGATAATGAAGAAACTGTGTCATTACGTGGATTGATTATAAAGAACAAATTACTGAACGAATTACAGTTCTCGTATACAATGTACCTAGGGCAATACCACTGAATTAATTCTACCTTTCAAGTTATTGGATAAGGATTGGTTTGAATGAAAAGTTTGCACAAACCATACAGAAGTCACTCATTTCTTTACATAAAATGTACAGCGTATTGGATAGATTTGATCTGAGCATACAGGGCCTCAAATTATATAACAAATACCATGAATATTAATATTTTATTTAACTAACAAGTTTATTAATAAAGCTCGTTAATAATCGAGATGTCTAGGCATGTTAATAATAATTTAGGCCGGGAGCAAAATCTAAAAAGCAGACGGGTATTTGAGGTAAGTATTATGGGTTAATTGTTGACGAAACATATGCACGATGCCCTCTGTGGAACATGCTGTACGATTTCACGAAGAGAAGAAGCTATCAGTTGGTCGCCTGATAAGTTGCCGTATACCTGCGTTGCTATACATTATTGCTTACGAACATACGATTAGCCAGGACCTCTACAATTTAAAGAATTTTTAGAGCGTTGAAAGCTGTATAATACAATGTAACATCTGGTTATAAGACAATATTGTCGCCTCCCAGTTAAGGTTGTTTGAAATTTTGTATTTATATTCGCTTTTAAACTTTCAGCAAAAATTAGTGCCGAACTGGTCAAACCGATCAAAATTTTGAAATTTCGAAAAAAATTTGTACACATTTGCCACCTTCCACCGTTATGGCAGTTTTAGAGTGGTAAAAATGGGGGCCTGAACCCTTTTGCGGAATCAGCTCCAATGTAATATTAGAAGAAATAGGTGAAGCCGAAAGAAAGAGAAGATCTGACCATTGGAAAGATCTAGTAGGGCTTAGACAATCAAAGATTCTTCTGGGTGACTACAATTTGTTGAGATCAAATAAATGTATAAGTCAAAGTAAAACTGCGCTAAGAGTTTTAACAGGGATCCTAACGGGACATTATCGCCTGAATGGGCACCTGAAAAAGCTCAAAATAGTAGAGGAAGAAAAATGGAAGAAAAACCTCCATCCACATACTTTCCAGCTGCACAGCTCTCCAGAATCCTAGAGCACAGTACCTGGGAGAGATTACTGGATAGAAGAGGAACATTTGCCTAAGCTGAAGCCTGCAGATATCCTATAAAATTCCTACGGGAAATAGAACTAAAGGAGCTAATTTTTTCAGAGACTTTCTTCAGAAAATAAGTGAAGTAAGGGGACACGATAGATCTTTTAGGTCTCAGTGAATGTTACCCCAAAAATACATACATAAGTACATACAGAGTGGAAAAAATCGCGAAAAAAAGTTACTCCTTTGTGGAGATATGGCGGCCATTTGGAATTGTATGTACCTATGTATGGATGACATAACGCTACCGCGTTCTTCTTTATTTATCAACTACTTATCAGAAAATACAAGAATTTTTTTGGAACAAGTCAACAATCGACGAACTATACCAATCCATGAAATTTGAGCTAGCAGTTGTTATATTCTGTATGCTCCTTGTGGTATATTCATTATTTCACAGAACAATGTAATAACTATTATCTGTAACGGTACAACAACCGCGGAACAATAATTCCGCGTAAATAATTTTACAACTCATTGTTGATAAATATTCAAAGGTAATACCACGAGTGCTTCAAATTTTATCGATAATTTTTTCTTTTCCACGAAAACTTGTTTATTTGGCAAAAATATGAAAACAAACCGATTTGATAAAATCACGACTCCGTCAGGAGGAGTGATTTTATCTAAATTCGGTTTGTTTGAATGTTTTTGCCTCAAATAAACAAGTTTGAGTGATGAAAATAAAAAATTATGTGATAAAATTTGAAGAGCGAGTTGTATTTGGGAAGATTATTTTTTTCAACAATTTAAAAGGATTTTTGAAAGCGCTTTTAGTTGTCAATAATGACAAATTCAAAGTAAAATTTTGACGTTTCGATGTAAACAAGGTTTTATCGATGAGGAAGCATAATTATCAGTATAATACCGAATGATTGGCTAGAATAATGTATTGCTATTGGTTAAAACCACCAAAATGTCAGATTTTGACAAGTGAAAAAAATAATCAAAGGTAATACCACGAGTGCTTCAAATTTTATCGATAATTTTTTCTTTTCCACGAAAACTTGTTTATTTGGCAAAAATATGAAAACAAACCGATTTGATAAAATCACGACTCCGTTAGGAGGAGTGATTTTATCTAAATTCGGTTTGTTTGAATGTTTTTGCCTCAAATAAACAAGTTTGAGTGATGAAAATAAAAAATTATGTGATAAAATTTGAAGAGCGAGTTGTATTTGGGAAGATTATTTTTTTCAACAATTTAAAAGGATTTTTGAAAGCGCTTTTAGTTGTCAATAATGACAAATTCAAAGTAAAATTTTGACGTTTCGATGTAAACAAGGTTTTATCGATGAGGAAGCATAATTATCAGTATAATACCGAATGATTGGCTAGAATAATGTATTGCTATTGGTTAAAACCACCAAAATGTCAGATTTTGACAAGTGAAAAAAATAATCTCAGTAAATATAATATAATGTTTGAAACTTATTTATTATAAGAAGGGACAACACATTTCTCTCACACCCGGTTAATCTTGTTAATATTTCAATTGTTTACTAACAATCTCCACTGTCAAATGTATTTCTATTTTTTTTATGTTCCACTCAAGATTATTATCATATTAAATTACTTATCACGAACCAACTTGAAAATTGATTATTTAGTTACAGCTCGGTTGGGACCAAAGTTGAATAAATGATTAATGAAGTTTGAAGATATAAGATGACATATCTGATATTATGGAAATAGATACTACCTGATAGAGAGCCAATAAGACTATTGTCAAGTCAGTGCTGTTGCTTTGTAAATTGGAGAAGTTTGAAATCATTTATATATCAAATACTGCCTTATTCTACACTTAAAGTGAAAACAATATAATCATTTACGTCTAGCTATTAGAGTTCAGGCTTTTGGTAATAAAGTTCAATCATAATTTATTATTAGGTCTCTATATCGCTAAGAATACAATAATTCATGTGCCATCTGACACTTCTTTTTCGATTTCAGTTCGCTGAAATAGAAAGGCAGAAACTGATGATGGTTTTAGATTAAATAAAACACTCAACACTCACAGATAAACTAGCTAAACGTCTTAAAATAGTCAAAAGTAAAAATATTCGACAAACTTCAATAATAATATGGCTGTCAGCTCGAAGTGTTACGAGGCAACAGATAAACAAGACGGGTTTTGATTTCTGCGCAAGACAGTTGGCAAACTTCGCGTCGTTCCTTCTGATAGAAACGGAGTGATAGGGAATTGTCAGTTTTTATACATTTAAAATATGTCTGCATAAAATTCACCGAGAATGCATCATGTTGGAATTCATTTTAATTAGATAGATTACTTTATACAATCTATAATAAAATGTAAAATAATTCATTTACCGACATAATTATTATTCATTAATTAACTTATTACCAATTCTTTTACTGACAGTGAAATTTATAACTGAATTTTCAGAAATCACGAGAAGGAAAAATCGCTGTTGCTGTCCTACAATAAGTACATAATTACAGAATCTTTGTGAGCATAATTAAAGTTGTGTTCAAAGCCGACGTCAATAGAAAAACTGATATTTCCGCCATGAACATCTGATATTAAGTGTGTGTCAATCAATTCTTTTATAATTATCACGTTTCAATCCGCAATCGTTCGTATCTACTAATGCATTGATGTTTGGGAAAAATATTAGATCGATTTCAATAATACTTTCAATTCCAATCATGAGATCAAAATTAACAAAAGGAAATATCAATTACGGAGCTAGCCAAACGTTACTACATACCCAAACCCTTAATGGGATGGAATCAAAGGATGCAGTCTTGCCAGGATCACCCTGGGCGACCTTGAGAAGCTGGCGGCCAAGAAATATTTAGCGATAACCAGGAAAAACCTACATTTAACAGTAGGATATCCTACTGACCACTGTCAACTAAAGAAACACCTCCATACTATGGGGCTAGTGGACAAACCTCTATGCAGGATGTGTGAACAGGAAGATGAAACTGTCAGGCATGTCTTATGCTAGTGTCCGGAGTTATCGTCAATAAGAGAGTGTGTTGGGTCTGCCGATATAAAGGAGATGACATATAGGAGGACAATGGGTCACATGTGGTTCAAGTACTGTGAGCCTTCTTATCCTCTCTACTTTACAGATACAGATACAATGAAAAAATGTAAAATGTATGGCCATATAAGTAAAATATCCCTTGTTGGAATAACTCGAGTACGTTACTGTTACAAACACTACCAACTTTCTATCAGAAGTCGTGGGCTTCAGGAATATTTCAAAGTAATTGCCGAATAATATATTATAGGTGTTTTTAATTAACCAACGTTGTAAGATGAATCGGTAGAATTATAATTTATCCATAGGCCATTAATCATAATACCGACACCGAAGAATTAATAAAACTCTTTGTTGTTCAAGGACGGATGGAGAATACAATAGGAAACATTGGTTAACTTTTCAGTTTCATTAAGAAGTCACGACTATAGAAGGTATGATTGGTTTTATTTTCATAAAACAAAAGTATAACAGAAATGAATTATATTTATTTAAATCGAATTTAAAACCAATTTAAGTTTAACTTTCAATTCGATACCAGTAATAATAATGCTTGAAAATCTAAATGTCGCTGCAAAGACATTTCCAGTTTTTCCTAACCTAATAGACCAGTAGCCCATGACACGTAGGCCTAATTATTTTAGATGGAAGCTGTTTTCACCATCTAGTTTGATGTGAAAATAAAGTAGAATAAGGCCCAATACCTAAACGACGCTACAGGGGACATTGAAAGAGTCTGGCAAGAGTCTAAATTTGCATTCGCAGGTCTTGAACTAACTTTTGGAGTATAAAAAACGTCAGCGCGAGATGTAGATCTCAGTTAATGCAAACAAAAAACCAGATGTACTAGAGATACGTGCAAAAGCAAACTGCTGGTTAAAAAAACTTTGCTGTCGCTTACTTATACTATATTAATCCTAAGCAAAGACCAAATAAGGATGGGTTCGGAATTACTTATCTGATTACTGTACTTTAGCCCATGCGATATAAACTCAAAGGAATAGACGCACAGGTGAGGATTTGTCCAAGAAGAATCTACTGAAAAGACTATTAGGCCAGGTAAGTACAACTATGGTACAACCTAAAAGTGATATCAAGAAATATTTGTAGGCAGAAAAAGCTAATAAATCTTTTTTTTTTGAGATTATAAAATCTTATTGTTATATTATTATATTTAAAATAAATATTTATGCTTGAATCAATCACATCCTCCAGTTGTATTATCAATTCGTGACAGTTCTCTGGTGCCGGTCATCCTGCTTCCTTGTTTTGATTATTTAACATCACTATCAGTATTTGAAGACATTTTTAAAGTAGTTAGCATGATATTAATAGTATGTTATACACCAAGGTTGTGAAGACTATTATTATGTTTTCATCAATGTGGTGTATATACCTACATTTTTTTCACTTTCAGTCAAATTTGAGACAAAAATTAAAAATGATTGACATTATATACTGTTTCAATTCTAAAATATGAAATACAGTGTTATTGCGTTCAAAACACAACAACTTGAATGTGAGAGCTAAAATTGTGAGAGCTAAAACGTCTCAATAAAATGCAATGAGATATACCTCAGTTTCTTATATTCCGAATTCTGAACAGTTGGCGATAAAATTTTGTATGCACCACGTCAGTCAAGTGTCTTTATCGGACTCGCCTGTTATTCGCCTCGCTCGCTTCTCTCGCTCGTCGTATAATTTCAGACTCGTCCGATAAAGAATCACTTTACTGCCTTGGTACATAAATAACTATTATAGAAAAAGTTTGACAGATCTATAATTTATCAACAAACTGCTACATAGTAAGCTATATTTTTTCCATTCGTTCCCAATTATTATCAATTCTTTATTAGTATTAGTAAGTTAGTATAACTCACATATAAATATTTTGTTGTTGTTTGATATATAGTTTAAAATTGTTTTTTTATGTATGTACATTTTTATTCCTACACTTTGCCAGTAAAGACAAACTTCCGGCAGGGTGCAAAACATCCTGTAAGCCGGTGGGAAATATTTTCCGTCGGTTCTAGACTTTTTGACCGATTGATTATATTTTTTACTGGCAGGGGTCATCTTCCAGCTATGGGGGACAATCTTCCATATTCAAGGAGTGAGGTTCCTTAATTACTCAACCTTTTAAAAGAAATTGGTTCCTAATTTTTCCAAGTGCTTCCTCTCTTTTACGAGTTGGTTTTTTTTTGCAAAAGACATAGGTGAAATATTTATGTCGTTTCCCATTTTTTTAATATTGTTCCTCATCTCTTTTAAGTGCTTATTATTTTTTTAAAGACAATGGTAAGCTATAACGTTCTTCATTATTCTAAGTGTCCTCCTCTCGTATACGAACTGGTTATTTTTTCAAAAGATAAAGGTGAGCTATGTCGTTCCCCATTTTCCTAAATATTGTCCTGACTTTCTTTCTTCAACAAACATTGGTCTTTTTTATTTCCCCTGTTAAGTACGCTAACATGTACCAGCTTGCTTGTTATATTGACTTCCTTACGGAAGCACCTATTACCACACTGTGGCAAAGTACTTGCTCCTAGGTTGTCGGTAAGCCTCGCTTACAAAACGAGCAGTTATTCCGATGGGGCGAGTGCGTCTAAGTGTATTCCGTTTGTTGAAGGGTATGGGTTCAAAGACATACGTCCATCCACATTATTTTAATTATCATCCTCACCTTCTTTTACAAGTTTGCAGTTTTTTTCAAAAGACAGGTAAACTATGTCGTTTCTCATTTTAAGAATTTTGTTCTCCATTTCTTTTACGTGTAGGCTATACTATAAAAGACATGCTATGCCGATTTTTTAAAAGACATATGAGCTATGTCCTTCATTATTCTGATTATTTTCCTCCCTTTCTTTAAAAAGGTGGCTAATTTTTCAAAACACATAGGTAAGCTATGTCGCTCCTCATTTTTCAAAATATTGTCCTCCCTTTCTTCAATAGGCTGGTTATCTCTTCAACAGACATTGGTAAGCTTTTTATTTTACCTGTTAAGTACGCCACATGTATACAAACTTTGTTATATACGATTGACTGTTTCTCGCACGGATGCACGTAGTACCACAATGTGGGAAAGTACTCGTTCTTAGGTTGTCCGTAAGCCTCGCTTGCAAAACGAGCAGTCATCCCGATAGGGCGAGTGCGCTTAAGTGTTATCCGTTTGTCGAATGGGTATGGACTGACAAGTAGGGGAAATAGTTGCCCAGTATGGGCTATCAAAATATCGTAGATGTCAAAGTGGTTGCATGCAAAATGGTCATACTTGTCAGTTATGGACTAACAATTTTTTTCAGCGCTTCCTTTTCAGCACACTAACACTATCTTACAGGCTTCATAGATTCTATCGAATTTTTATATTTTGCTTGATTTTCAGTTCCAGGAGTTTTCTTAGATTTATTTGGATTATATCGATATATTTAAACCTGCTGATGGGCCTATCTCTAAATCCTTATATTTGGTGAAGTATTATTTGCATGTTTATTTTCTTAACTGCGTGGGTTTAATATTTGCATGCTCAAGCTTGATATGTGTTGGTAGAGTAGTGGTGATTTGTGTTAATTTAAAAAAATCTGTATGCTGGGTTATTGGTATTTAATGTTTTTGATTAAAATATTGTAATAAATGTATATAAATGCTGATATTTTGTTTATTTTTGACATACATTTCTTTAAAATTGTTGAATTTGAATTAATTTGTTTCTGTTTGTATATTTTTATTACTGCACTTTACTAGTGAAGACAAACTTCTGGCAGGGACGCAGGGTGCAGCCGGTAGAAAACATTCTGTGAGCCGGTGGGGAATATTTCCATTCGGTTTTATATTTTTTGACTGATTGATTATATTTTCTACTGGCTGGGGTCATCTTCCAGCCATGGGGGACAATCAACCATCTAAGAGGAGCAGCTTCCAGCCACAACTACTTATTTTTATTCATATAATGCTTTATATACTCTCTATATTTACATCAATGCAAGTAAATATAATTCTTTGGTATAAATTTGCCTTTTAATGGATCAGTTCAATAATTTTGAAGGCTAATATGAGAACAACGCGGAAGGAAGGGAAGAGGGCCCGATTCTTTCCCTATGCACCAGGGCTCTTGTCCCCCTAGCTACACCACTGCTTTTTATAGGGAAGATTTGAAAAAGATCTGCTTGGGAAAGTCCCAGCGGGGGAACATATGTTTACAATTTTGTATTACAACAACGTCAAACGTACTGAATTGAAATGACTTGTCCGGGACTTAAAACGATGGCTGGCATGTCGTGGTTTACCCGTGTCTGGTAATAAAAATGTCCTAGTTAAAAGGATAATTGGTTCATAAAGACTCTGGTATATGAATGCTTCAACACATTTTATTATTTTTTATACATTCATGCAAAAAACAACACTTTTGTGAATCACATTTAATGGAAAAAGTGGTTCTTTTTTGCACTAGTGCAATAAAAATTTTATTGCACTCATCTGTCATTTTTGTGTCAGTTTTGTGATGATTTATGACAAACATGAACATTTGTAAAATAAAAATCCAGAGCAAGTGTCTGATCCTGCTTTAATACAACAATATAATATGTATATCTTACTACTTAGTCTCAACGAATTACAATTATTGCAAAAATCTTTAATTATTAAAAATTTAAATGGTCAAGGCGAAAATCAGCTATGATTGAGTACTGATAAGGTGGAGGCCATAAAGATACAAAAAAAAAAGAAAAACGGTTTCAGTTTAATTAGGTTAGGTTAGGTTCCAACATATTCTATTATAATTTTCCAGTTTTTGCATAAATGTAGAAAAAATATTGTATGCAACTCTTGCAAAACGTGTAAAGACCTCGCTGGACAATTTCACGTCGCGTGCAAAAAACACTCCCTTTATGCACTTGTTGCATAAATAACTAAGTATTATGGGAATGGGAATTTTTGATTGACATACTTTTATTTATTTTCTCAATAGTTAAATCGTTTCTTTGCCATATTTGTTGTGCAAAAGATTTTGTCCACGACTATTTGATAATTTTAACATTTTACGTGTGCTTCTTTAAGTATAATGACGTACATAATTCACCCGTGGATAATAGGAGTGGATAATGAAAAGGTCACATGACGTATAATTATATTGAAGATTATTCCTACAAACGACACAATATATTAATTAAAAAGCCGGATTCGAACCTGCGATCTCGCTATCCCAAGTTAGAGCACCAAACCATTCGGCCACAGAGACATATATTCGACATTCTCAAGGTTTTGTATATATAGGAGTAGATCGGATTATTTTATCCAGTGTGTATGATGTATGTCAAAAGCAGAAGTGACGTTTTAAATAATTTATTGCTAATTGCATAACTATACTAGTGTTTGATTGATATTACTAAAAAATATAATATGAAAAGTGAATTAGACAATGAATTGAATACTAATTCAATATATAATTTGTGCAATAAGGTAAGAAGTTATAAGCTATATAAATGTAGAGACTATATTGTTTTAGTTTGACAAAAAATGCATACCTAAACAGGTAATTCATAGTCGTGGACAAAGTATAGTATTCAACAAGCATATAATGATGGCTATTATTCACTTAGGTGTTTATGTCACTCGCCTGCGGCTCGCGACATAAACGCACCTTCGTGAATAATAGCCATCATTATATGCTTGTTGAATAATATACTATTAATACATATACACTGTGTCCTCTTAAGTTCACTCCATACGGTGAACTTTTATCAATTTTAGGACACATTTTTTCCTAAAATTGATAATAAAAAGTTTCCCATATGGTGCGAACTTAGGTGGACACAGTGTATATATAATAATCAACTATTTGAACCATTTAATATTAAAGTTTTAGTTGTTTCGTTTTATGTTCTAATTTTATTGTTTAAGTTTTAAGATCTCGGTGTTTATAAAATGATAGCAGTTTTTCTTGACAATACAGCATTGTCATATCTCAAGCTTATTTACATACAAAGATATGCTGATAAAACTAAACTAACTAAAAACTATTTTACTAAAAGTGGGTCCAAAATTCACCCATTCAGCCCATAAGTTTAATAAAATCAACCTTTTTATTGTTTATTAGTATTTTATAATCCTTTAATGCCAAATAAAAACACCTTTCTCCAAAATAAACACTCTTGTCCAAATTAAAAGACCAACATTATATTTTTGTTTGCTCTTTAACGCCATATTGAATTTTATTTGACTAGAATGTGACTCCAGCACCTGTCAGTGACGTAGATTATGATATCCAGAGTCTTGGTCGAGTGCGTGGAATTATAGATATGTAGGAAATTAGCGATTAAAAGACCCAAACTACCAGTTTTGAAAATAACCAAAAATAATTGACCTGCTACAAAGATATTGCATTAGATTTCTGGTACTATTCCATAGCTATTAGCTACACAATCAGTACATTGCCGTTAGATAAATTTTTAAAATATATTTTGAAGCATGACACCCGATACGCAAGTATTTTTGAAATGAATAATGTATTTTTAGATAAGTTAAAGATATCGTCAAGCTAGACAAATTTTGACAAGTAGATTAATAAACTGTTGTTAAGTATTGCTGCTGTCACTATCCCTATATTACGACTTGTTTTTAGAATTAATTAGTTTCACTGATATAAACATGTAATGTATTAGAACAATCACAAATTATTGTTGCTAGAGTGGATGAATGTATTGTAAAGTTGGAAAAAGATACCGACGTGCAGTTTTCTTATATTTCCTTTCCTTTCTTATATTTCCTTCAAACTTTTATTGACATAGTTGCTAAATGTGTAATTTTGTCCCGAAAGGGGAAGTAACCATATTTGAAACGAAATTATCGGTGTATTTTAAATGCAACACCCTATATTTTTTAATTCCTAAAAAGTATATGTCGATAATGTATACATTTTTGGAAAGAGGAAGAAAGGGACTTTCAGATGGTATTAAAAAATATAGGGTGTTGCATTTACCTACGTTTCAAAAATGGTTATTTTTTTTCGGCGCTTTCTGGAAAAAATATACATTTGGCAACTGAGTCAATAAAAATTTGAAGGAATTATAAGAAGTTTACCGAAAACTGCACTTTTTCCATTCTCGAGAAATAAGCCGTCAAAATATGTTACTTTATAGTAAAATTTTATTGTATTGTATTACTAAATTGTAGTTTCTAACTAATTTTCCAATATTGTGAATTTCCAAACAAATTCATCGGCCTCTGCATAGATATTAAATTCTCAAGTTTAATACCTCGCAGTGTCACAAAACGACTCTCGAAATCGCGCTGATAATTTCATTATAATTGAATAGAATATACTTTGCAGCTGTTGAAAACTAAATAATTAGATTCAATAAAATAACTTCAATTATTCTTCTAGTGGATTTGTGAAATTCAAGTTATGCTGATAATGACAGTTCAATAAGGCAAACGCTACAATTTATTGGTTTCTTCAAGTGATTTATGCTAGAATTGAATCGTGTTTTACCTTAAATTCCTATATCAAAGCTGGATTTCTATAATTGCGTATATAAATTGGGTTGTTATATCTTGCATTGCATAGAAATTTCCATGTTTTTTCATTCTGGTATATTTAAGTGTAATAATAATGTCAATAAACGATATTGTGGAAAAACAGTAAAATAAATGCTTGATATAGTACATCATAAGGAACTATTACATGCTCCTAAAGGTCGATTCCCACGTGGCGTCATTTTATACAGGCTATTTTCCCTCCTAAGAGTCGCCATATCGTACAGTTCTTCGTATTCGGTGACAAGTACTATCAATCTATCAAATGCTTACCGAACGAAAGTCAAAGTTTGCTGGGTACTGGGGGTCAATTATTGACTCTGTACGTTAATTTAAGAATACGTTAAAATCATAGCGAATACTATAGCGAATAATGAATAGGTACTCCAAATTTACGGATCTTAATTTTATTTTTCCCGTATTTTTCTGTATGAACTACGGCCCTGATGTGAAGCCCACCTGGTGGCATTTCACGTACCTCTGTGCATAACATTACAAGAAAGTATATGTAGTAAATTTATTACTTATGGTGGGTATTTACCCAATAAATTATTTATCCAGTAATAATATACCTTCACACCATAAAGGCATTTATTAATTCTCTGACAACTGATTCTCATTGGTAATTGTGTATTTCCTTGATATTAATTAAATCAAGTAGGCGTGGCTTTCGCTCGATGTTTTCCAACTTGTATCAGTGATTTAAGCAAGTAAAATGCCGCTGAAAAAAAGACGAAGTAGCAACCTTTAATTAAACATAAAAATTCCATTGATTTATTTGGTTGACGCTTATAAATGACTTTTTATTCAAGTTGTGTGTGTGTGTGGTGTGGGTTCGTATAAAATCAAGATTAATTTTCTTATTTTATCTACTGGACAGGATAAAGAATATGTGTCTCGCTAAATGAAAACTTACAATGAACCAAGTGATTCATTAATAATGGGTCAGAGCTAAATCACCAAAGACCAAAGTTATGATGAAATATTTTGGAAAGAATACATATACCTTGTTTTTAAATAAAGTTGGAATAGAGGAGTTCATTCTAAGGTAAGTATGGCCAACAAAAAGTGGTTTTTTCTGACAAGAATGACAGTAAAGGTCTACTGTTTAAAACATTAGATTTTGCATGTTTTTCACCATTGCGAACATCTATATTGGTTTATTGAAATAATGAATACACCCCCGAAGCGTAAATCTTGAAATTTAAAATGACTTTTTAGCTGAATACTCAACATATCGGTGGCCAATAATTCTAGGAACTCTTGGCATGTCACCCTTATTTCTGTTATTCAGTCACTAGTTATATGTCAAATGTCAGTTATATTTATTTTTGTTGATATTAGTTTAATTGTATATGTCCATTTTCGATTACATTTTTGTAGCATTTCTAGTTAGTTGTACCTCTATTCTTCTAATTACTTTTTCCACTGATATTTGACAAAACTAGTGACTGAATAACAGAAGTGAAAGGGTGACATGCCACGAGTTCCTAGAATTATTGGTCACTGATATGTTAAGTATTCAGCTAAAAAGTCATTTTAAATTTCAAGATATACGCTTCGGTGGTGTATTCATTATTTCAATGAAGCAATATAGATGTTCGCAATGATAAAAAAACATGCAAAATCTAATGTTTTAAACAGTAGACCTTAACTGTCATTCTTGTCAGAAAAAAAAACTTTTTGTTGGCCATACTGACTTTAGAATGAACTACTCTATTACTGCTCGAGGGATAAACCGCAAGTGAAAGTAGGTGTACACAGTAGATAGAAGTATGTGGAAGTTTGGTTGAAGGTTGAAGTATGTGAAAGTTTGGTGGAAGTATGTGGAAGTTTGGTGGAAGCATGTGGAAGTTTGGTGGAAGCATGTTTCAATACAGAAATCAGACAAAGTGCGGTGAAAATATCCAATTTAGGATTATTGAATAGGCCATTCTACAAGGTGTTAATGAATAGGCGTTACAAACTGGAAAAGTAGGTAGAAAATGCAAAAATTCGCGTAAATTTTCCTTTCGAGATGTGTCTTTGGAGTTTTAGTTTTTGAGATTCAGGGTGTTTTATCCATACAACAGATAAAACATCATAAAAACCAATGCTATTGAGTGTTTTTAGAAATTATAAATTTTTGTGCTCGTTATGGAAGCGTGTTGCGTTACAAAAAGGTTGCATGCGTTCTTACATTGTCAACTATTCTTAAAACAGTAAGTGGAAGATTAGTGGAAGTTTCGTGGAAGAATGTGGAAGTTTTTAAAATCTGAAAGTAGGTGTGCAAGATATCTTTTGCCTAGTGATTTGGACAGATCGCAGCCTCTTTCTCACAACACTTTCTATACAACTGATAACCACACATTATTAAGTTGTAGTTGTAGTTGTTCGAAAGCTTGGACTTAAATTTTTGAAAAAGTACACTTTGGTATTATTATCGCCACATCTCCACAAAAATTCCTATTATATAGCAAAAAATTTCGTGTACACGCATAACAGATACGACGATAAAAAGTGACTGTTATTGTGTATATCATATCTTTGCATTTCCAATATCCAACTGTTTCGTTACGGGTTACGACCTCAGTTTTTATTAGATATTTATTGGTTTATAAAGAAAGTCGTTAAAATATCTTTATCTCCTTCCTATATCATACTTGAACCCTGACCTACTCACAAACTAATTACATGAAAGAAATTACCGACATCGATATGTATAAAGTTCATTTACGATAAGTTTGCAATTTTGACATTTGTAGTAAACAATTCTTGCCACTGAACAAAATCCAAATACCCAAAGTGTAAATGGAATAATTAATCATATAACGAGGGAAGTCACTGTCCAAAAGTTGGCTGCCGCGCCCGGGGTTGCCAGACTTATGTTGTCAAAATCAGACAATTTTATCAGAATTTCTTAAGTTGGTTTGTCGTTTCAATTGGCATTTTATAGTTTGTTATTTACTGTTACTTATAATAATCTGTTATTTTCATAACTATTTAAAAGAGACACTGAGTCGCAATACCTTTATCAAGGGGTTGCAAGGAGATCCCAAATTATTTAATTTTAGAGAGTAACCGAGGCCCTGAAAATTATAATAATCAAAATTTCATCATTTCTGCTCTTATTTTTGAGTTGAATGTAATTTTATACAATAAAAAACTTATCAAACATAATTTCATGCCAACGACTGGAAAAAATTACAGCATGGCAACGATGTAAAACATCTGTCATGTTTTATTATTGCAAACTAATCGTAAATGAACTATAGTTAGTCAGTATCAGTAAAAACCGAAACGCAGAACAGCCCAATAAAGGACAAAGGCACAGGTGCCAAGGATTCTAAGCATCTGATGGTGCCAAAGTTATCAATCAATCAAATGTCAAACGTCAATTTTAAAATTATAAACCAAAGACATAACTTTTCTTGTTTACTGTCGATTAATAAATAACAGGTTTTACAAGTTTATCTATTTAAGTATTTAGTTTCCTCAACGTCAACAATAGCCTATACATTTCCGCAAAATTTCCGCCGTCACTCGGTTAAAATTGTGACTCGTTATAACATTTACAATTGCGTATGACCATTAAGTTTTCTAGTCTTCGTTTAACTATTGTTTTAACTAGTTATCTTTCTACGAATTTATCTATACCTGTTTACATTGTCTCAAATGATAAGTAACAATTACAAATTCCAAAGAAATAAGATCTATTTGTATAAAACAATTTTAGTCGTTCTAAGATAGGTAGTAGTAATACTATTGGTAGGTTTTGACTAAAATGTAACATCTTACATCACGATGCACGTGATAAACTTTCAATTTAACAAAAATTTTACAATGATGTAAACTATGTACTTTACTAAATTACAGTGTGTATCAAAAGGCAGGTCATAAATCATACCATATATTCTAGGGCTAAAAATAACTCGATCCAACTCAAGTTACCCTAGTACAAATATGCATGCGAAAAAAGTTACAACCCTTCGAAGTTACCAAATGAAAATTGATTTTTTCAAATATTTCGACAGTTGTTCGACATATTAGAATGAAACTTCTTAGGATAAGAGCATCTTAAAAAAAATTAAGGAATTATTGCACCCCGTTAAAAATTTATGGCAGTTGTGATCCCCTAAGCCCCCCAAAATTTGTGTGTACGTTAAAATTTAATGCTTATTGTGGCACCATTATTCAAACTCATTATTTTTGAAACTTTTTTGCCCCCTAGTACTTTTCACAATTTTCATTTTTTATCGAGATACCTACGACCTATTTTTCATTATGCTTCAAAAATTTCGAGTAACAAAAGTCAATGAATTTTTAATTTTTTCGAGGACCCCAAATTTTTGATTAAATCTTATTTATTTACAAATGTGTAGTTTTTATAGATATTCGAAATGGCCCCCATTTTCTTGAGTACACAGTCGGCACCGTTTTACTAACGAAAACCGAATATTTTGGAAAAGCAATGGCTTCTGACGATATCTAATTGCAGCCAGCATGCACATTTATACTAGGGTAACTTGGGTTGGATCAAGTTATTTTTAGCCACAGAATATGTGGTATGATTTATGACCTGCCTTTTTGTTACACCCTGTATACTGTGAAACAAAATCTAAACTTCGTTAACAAGCATTAAAAGCGTTTTAATGTAACTAAGACTGGTTTATTTTATTGCAAAATAAATATTAAAAACTTTAATAATTTCTTATCACTTCACTTTATGCTGTAACATGTTTTATAGCACATAATAATTCGGAGATTAATTTAAGAAATGTGAAAGTACAGTTAATGATACATTAAATGCTGCATTATCTGCCGAGTTCTTAATCGCGAGCTGTTAAAATCTTGCTTTTTTGCCTTTAGATTTACTGTTTGTTCTTTAAACATTGTAGTATGTGGGTTTGCAGGTATAAATTCAGTTGCTTTGGGCGATTTTAATATAAAGTATCGTGGGTTGCTTGTTATAAATTCTACATCTCAGTTAAAATCATTTTTCCAATTTTCAAAGCGCGAGTAGGTACGAGCCAAATTGACCATAAGATACAACAACATAAATAAGCAATAAAGCAATTGACGCAATAAAAAAGAATTAACCATGGACTCTGCTGTCAAGATATAATGAAAGAAGTAGAAAAAACGAAATACTTCGAGAAATAGTGGAACTTGAAAGTAGAAAGGATAATGGAGAAGACAGCTACATAACCAAATACATTTTTATGAATATGGATATCTGTATCTGTAGAGTAGGGAGGGTGAGTGTTGTCCTTCTAGGTCCTTGTCCATCCTGTCCCTCCCAGGAAGGTGGACAGACGGAGACATCTCCTTTATATCGGCAGGTGTAGGCCAAGACTCACCATACACACTCTCACACTCCGGACACTCGCATAAGACATGCCTGACAGTTTCATCTTCCTGTTCACACATCCTGCATAGAGGCGCGAGCTTCCCAGGGTCGCCAATGGTTATCCTAGCAAGACTGCATCCTTTGATTCCATCCCATCACTTAAGGTATTGAGCATGGGTGTAACGTTTAGCTAGTTCCGCAGTTAATTTGTCACCGAGTCCTAGAATTTTTAGTCTGGCTGAAGAATCGGCAATGCTATTACCTTCACTCCTGTCGTGCCCTTTATCCCACCTCAGGATAATATTGTTATCTGCCGAGGCGTTCGCTAAATATTGATGGCACTCTAGTACTAGCCCCGATTTAACACGTCTGAGAATTGGTATACCAGCTGGTAAGAAAGGATATAAAGAAATTGCTGAAGCCATTAGAAAATGTGACCCATGAGCAGAAACTATTCTTGACTACCAAAATGGTTTCAAGCCGAAAAGATCGACCACAAATGCAATACATACACTCTATGTATTCGATTTTTTTCATTATTTGCATTTTCTGATAACATTTACCATCGTGATGTATATTTTTTTTATACCATCAGAAAGTAGAGATTTCAACGAATAAGAAACACACCAACTTTTTTTAAAAAGCAGATATTTTGACGTGCGAATTTGCGATTGAAAATTAGGGTGCTTTTTCGATATTAAGTCAAAATAAGGTGAAAAAATGAACATACAAAGGTGAGTTTTCACCAAATTTCGAGAAAAAATAATTTTTTTTGCAAAAGATAAAAATGGAAAACAAAAACTCGGTTATTCGAATTTTTCACATAAATTTTGAGGTTATGTAAACAAAGTGTCGATACAAAAGTTGTCGCTCTTTCTATTACCTACAGCTTTGCCATTCAACTTTTTTTCGTAAGACTTGCAGTTTTACCGGAAATCGAGATTAACCGTTTTTCACCCTTCCCAACCCCAGATCGCCCGTAATTTATTTTTCCTTTCTTTTTTGTTATATTCTACACCTCTTCCAATGGGTTTCATCCTACTATAATTTTTTTTAGTCTCAAAAATTATCGACCCTGATCTAATAATGGAGGGATTGAACTACTTTAAGATGATGATGATTAAATGGGTGCCATGTTGTTCAGACATTTTTAGTAATTTCATATTGTTATTTTGATTTAACAGTATTTAGATGACAGTTGAAAAGTTCATGATAACAGCCTCCACGAAATTACTTCTTCAATTATTTTTTTCAGAGCTGTGTAGAGCTGAGGATTTTCCAATTTTAAGAGGGCTAAATTTGTTTTGGAACAGCTCCAATAGTATGTTTGTTATTATGTTATTATTATTGTTTTTTATTTTCTGGTTTTGTCACATGAAATCTCATAAATCATAACTCAACACGATCGGATTTATATTCACAATATCGTTACCATCATAACAAATTGCATTTTCAGTGGCAACGATGATGCATAGATTTTCAGTACCTACAATGGCGCGCCCTATCAACTATTTTCTGCTATAATATAAGGATATCATGTTTCAATTATACCTGATTGTCCAGTTCGGTTGATTCTATACGAACGGCAATTATGCAATAATTAATTCAACGTGTTACAATTTATACACCCAGTGGATTATCTCCATAAACATTGTCATTAATATCCAATCCTATGTAATAAACACCTACACAAAGAGTACATTGGTGAATTATAAAAAAATTAAGGACACTCTGATATCAATTTACTTCAACGATTTCATCTAAGGTAATAGAAAACGTAATATTTTCATTCTGTGCATTCGATGTTGCCAAATTCATTTTTATATTTTCTTAATAAAGCCGGAACTCGGCATAAAGCAGGACGGTATGTTATATTTAGTGGTTTCTACAACACGTCGGTAAAGTGATTTACTTACCGTTCAGTTTGACGTTTACTTAATTTTTAATAAAAAGACTGAAAACTGAAAACACCACATGTGGGTATTATCAAAACAAATTGGTTGATACTTCCACTGTATTTTCAATTTTCTGATACAGAAATGGAAATCAACAAATATTTATAGTGTCTATTTCTATTATTTTTTAATATTTTATCTATTAAACAGCTGCAGAAAAAATATTGTACGTAACGCTACCCGAAAGTAGGCTTCCAGGACTCGCCTACGACTCGCCCTGCATGGAAACTGCCTACTCATCCCGTAAAATGTCACTTTTGGAATTTGTTACGTAAATAACTATTATTTCAATTTCATGTTCAACGAGCAATTCAAAATAATCATATTTTATTGTACTGCGAGCTCCATTCTGTTGGAAATTGTGACCGTCACAAATATCTTCAATTTCAAATAATGATGGTTGCAAAATTTGCTGTTGGTAAGTTTTACAATGCAACATCAAATGTTACTTTGAATTATCCCAGTATGGATACGGCTGAAAATATGCTTTAGCAGGATTTCTCTCGTGAATTGTACGTTAGTGTGCACCCTATTATTTTGGATATTTTTAGGTGGATTCAAATAAAACATTTTTTCATTCAAAAACCATCTATTCCTAATATGTTCACGAGAACAAATCCTTATTAGCAATAAAAGTAAATATTTATAATTATTTTCCTCCTTTAGTTTCGGACTGTGCACTTTTTAATTCATTTCAAGATATTCTTTGAACTGACGTAACCTACGCGAACCCCTATTTGTTTTTTTTTGGTTTTTCTGGTTCCGGCAGCTTTGCACGAGGAGTAAAAATCTTGTACACCAACTGCCACATTTGAAAAAACTTCCACATACTTCAACCAAACTTCCACACACTGTTTTCAAGATAGTTGACACTCTGTATCACGAAAACTAAAGCTCCAACGACCCATGCTGACAGGAAATTTTACGCCACTTTTTGCATTTTTTCCACGCTCTTTCAGTTTGTAAAACCATCCTGTGTAAGACCCATTCAATCATTTAAAATTTGTTATTTTCACCGCACTTCGTCTTATTTCTATATTAAACTTTCACATGCTTCCACCAAACTTCCACACACTCCATATATAATATACCTCCACCTACTTCCTCTTGCTCACCTCACCCCTCTGCTTTTCCAGACTCAACATTTATTTTGATAACCCTTACACTATTACTTATTACTTCCTCCAGCTCTCTAGTTCTGCTTCCCCTTTTACTTCGGAGTATCCATTGTATGCCTTAGAGGTTTCAACAATTTTCCTATAGTTCTTCTGAGGAAATTTTTATGTTTTGGAAATGTGTGGATTTGTTTTGAGAACAGAATTTTAATTTTGAACCTGAATTGGAGAACAATTGAGAAAAATTTAATAAATTAAAGATTTTATTTGGAACAATTTAAAAATAAAATAAGAATTTTTTTAAATAGAATATCAGATCTGAATATAGTCACAATAGAAAATCAAAAATTCAGAAGATAGATATACGTATAAGGGGGAGAAAGCAGAGAAGTACAAAATAAAAAAAAATCAGTAAATTTCTAGTTTTGAGAGGGTTTATTTTTTGGACAATTTTCTTTCTTGTATTTTTGTATTAATTTTTAGTTTAGTATTTGTTTGGTTTGGATTAATGTTTTCGTTATAATAAATTGGATTAAATTGACCAAATAATGTATACTAGGTTGGGGATAATATTGTTAATATATCAACTAATTTATTTGTCAAGAGACAATAACTGTGGCGCGTCCGCCAAAAAATTATTTAAATAATTACTTTTAAAATAATAATGTTTTAGACTCGATTATTGTGACATGATTTTAATTTTGCTCTTGTTATTGGGATATTCAAATATAAAAAAATATATTATGTAAAATGGTATTGATTTATTCAAAAAAGTCGAAAATTTCCTCTCGGTACCATTTTCTCATTTGTTTATGAAACAATTTTAACCAAATTTTGGTAGTCGAAATGGTTCCCTATGGTCAAGGAGCCTTGCATATTTTTTTTGAATAAAGTTATTTTTTCCATGGGATTTGACTTTTAATTTAGTTTATTTCAAAAATATTCATTCAAAACTATGCATAGCATGTGTACCAATTTTGAAGTGAAAATATCAAATGGTTTCAGAGAAAATGGCACCGAGAAGAAAATTTCGACTTTTTTGAAGAAATCAATACCATTTTACATAATATATTTTTTTTATATTTGAATAGCCCAATAACAAGAGCAAAATTAAAATCATTTCACAATAATCGAGTCTAAAACATTATTATTTTAAAAGTTATTATTATAATCATTTTTTGGCGGGCACCTCTTCTGAAACATTATTTTGTTCTTAAAATATGGTTTTATTGTTTATTCGAACATAATCCAAATTAAATATTATTAAATATTTTACCTAAATGTTTATCCACTGCTCTTTTCCGAGAACTTCTTCTTTTTACCATTTTGTCGCACAAAACTGGAGATGCAACTCACTCACATATTATTATATTCCGGTAATTTCCCGATTTTTTTATTTAATTTATTTGAAATAATCATAAATAAACTTAGTCAAACTTTTATACCAAACAAATACACCACTTAATATCCAATTTTCCGTAACTAGAAACAAAACTAAACTAATATTTTCAAAAACAATGTAATAATTATTGTCATTTCCATGTAGGTACGTGTTTTTGCCGTTTGCGTACAGGTTATATAACACGAAACGAATGAGCTTTTCTAGTGATCCGATTCCCGCTCTTTTCTATGCACTCTCGATCGAGCTTTTACACAGCTTGAATTTTGTTATACTATACTCGTGTTTTCAACACGGAAACCGTCCGCATGCAAACTGCTGCTTGATTTTTCTCCCACTCCATGGATGCTGGGCACGCTTACTGGTGGGTTTGTAGATTGTTTGTTGATTATTTTTAAATGCTCCTTTTCAATACAAACGCACGCCCCTTATGAAAATCGGAACAGTTGGTTACTTCTTTTGCAATGAATTGTGTTTGAAACTGATTATAGGAATATGATATGGGTCAGCGGTTGAATATAACTCACTGCTGTTTGCTGAGAGTAGCGAGTAGAAATATAACAAGTGGATTTCTTTTCAGTAGGTTGTTTGTGTAAATGTAATTGGCGTTTAGGAATTGTGTTTTTCGGAAAGGATACACTGATTGTGCAAAAATACGAATAAAGAGCGTGTTATATTTTGTTAAACCCAATTAGAGAATTTGAGTGACTCAGAAATATTATTTATTGTGTTAAATGTTTCATCAATAGCTCTTACACTTATCCATACGACGTCTGTCATCACTGGAATATGTTGTCAAGCACTTGAAATAGTATGAGTTTCTCATAAATGTCATTTTGTAAACTTTAATTTTGAAACCACCGAAACACAAAGTGCTAGACTTGGAACAGACTCAGAACAGTACCAATAAATTGCAGAAGCTCTTCTCGAAGAGAAATGCTTAAGCCTTCCAAGTGGCGTTTCAGTCGTGAAATCCTCCAAAATAATGTCCGCTGCAGAAAGTTCAATATAGATTTTTGTGGGATTTGGAACAATACAAGTTCTTCTTCTGTTAACGTCAGCTTTAGGCTGACGATGCTCTAGTTCTTCGTAAAATTTATAGAGACATTCTAGCATAACTTATGACACACTTTTCCAGTGATAGCTCAGATGTTTGCATATACTTTGTGTCTGGTTAACTTCACATCAAAAAGAGAAGTAGAATGAAAAACTGAAATCAGCCAAACCTGTAAGAATGTGGATGCTGCTTCTCTTCGGTTAGATTTTCCGGCCTTCCGTTGTCACTTCTTGGTGCTTGGCACTTGGGGCGAACTACCCCCTTTACGCCCTATACCACTTCTGCATGAGACATTTTTGAGGCATGGAGAATATATTATCTAATTTCTTAGCTCACATGAATTTTTGTTGAATGAGCATGCTTTTTTCCAAATTGTGTTTTTGCAACGACTGCAGTATAGGAATTCGAAAGAAAATGAAAAAATATCAAATTTTTTCGGTTGTTATTGGGCTTGTTCGTACAGCAATCACAAACGGCTGGAAACTAGATGACTCAAGCGCAGTGAATATTACCGGTCACAGAGAGACTAAGCGATTGAGTCGTTCAGCTCACGACTTTTCTTGATCGCTCTACCGACAAGCATAAGTAGTGTCACTCGAAGGGAGTCGAGCTTAGAAATCACATTTTCTCATTAAAAAATGTAAACTTAATAATTTAATTTGATAAGTTTCAGGATTTTCTTTATAGCCATTTAATAATTGTAAATAAAGAACCATTTTTCATTCCTAACTTTAGAGCCCTATAGTTCGTTAACGAAGGGCGTAAAGAAAAAAAATTTCATATGAAATACCATCATTATTTTTATTCTTTCTATCATCTCCCAAGTTTTTTTTGGTACGATCTCCTGGGACATCCTGAATACGCCTACTTTAAACAAATGCAAATACATAATTGCTTGTTGTCGGCCGTATTTATTTAAATAATTGTGAATAAACTTAAACTTATGTGATTGAATCTTAAACTGGATTAACAAAAATAAGTAGAAGTTAATTTGAAATTAAATGCTACATATTTAAAGATTATAATAAGAGAAAAAATTCCGCAACAAAAGGAGAATTCTGTGGTAACAAAATGATACTTTTAAAAAAGCACTTATCGTTTGAGAAGCAGATTATAAACGAAAACAAACTTCTTAAAATATCCTTTTACTACACAATATATTCCTTCAACCTTAACTAATCGTCTAGTATCTATTGTAAGTGTTTGAGTAGGCGGTATATTATGAGTATGCATCCATTGTTTTAATTATAACTTTTTAAGTCAATATTTACATTTCAAATGGCTTAACATCCCAACCACTTGTATTAGAATCGGATATTACATGCATTCATAAAGAAGAGAATTGAATAATTTCATGAACATTTTCAATATTTAATTCAATATAATCCAGGATTGAAACAATTTAAAATAATTATAAACTAAAAAAGCAATACTCAGTATATGTGTTTTTTTTGGGTTGACATTCATTGAGACTAAAAATATCTATTGTGTCCCCTTACTTCTACGTACTTTCTATTAGGTCTGTGCTGTGCTGTACTCTAGGATTCTTCCATGCAACAAAATCTACATTCTTCTTCTTCCACTATTTTGAACTTTTTCAGGTGCCCATTCAGGCAACAATGTTAAAACTCTCAGCGCAGTTTTATTGACTTATATTCTAGGAACTCTTAGCATGTCACCATTTCATTTCTGTTATTCAGTCACTAGGTATGTCAAATGTCAGTTATATTCATTTTTGTTGATATTCGTTTAATTATTTATGTCTATTTTTTATTAAATTTAGACTTTATAATTGGCTGTATCTCTATTATTCTAATTACTTTTTTCACTGACATTTGACAGAGCTAGTGACTGAACAACAGAAATGAAATGTTGACATGCCAAGAGTTCCTAGAATTATTGGCCATTTATATGTTGAGTATTCAGCTAAAAAGTCATTTTAAATTTCAAGATATACGCTTCGGGAGTGTATTTATTATTATACTAAAGCAATATAGATGTTCGCAATGATAAAAACCATGCAAAATCTTATGTTTTGAACGGTATACCTTAACTGTCATTCTTGTCAGAAAAAACCACTTTTTGTTGGCCACACTGACCTTAGACTGAACTGCTCTATCGGTCCATGTGTTAAGGAATAGGTACCTGTAATCATTGTCTAATATATTAGACAATGCTGTAATATACTTCGTTCCACGTTCCAACAACTTAAGAGGGTTGCCTCATATTATATACATAGTTAAATATATTTAAACCAGTGGGTTAAACTGCAGTTACACCCTAGGTAGATTTGTATTTTTAACAATATAAATGAATAGTGAAATATCATTCTGAAGTTTCCTTTTCTTATTTTAAATAATTCATAAGTTTGAAAAAAGTTATATTCGTTATTAATTAATTCCGAAAAGGCTATGTAATAAGTAACAATATCCCGTTCTCTTGATACCGAAACCATCCTCCTGTCTCTTGGTATTAACAAAAGGTAATAAAACTTATTCAATGGTCTCCACAGCTTTCTTGAACCCAGCTTGGTTGTATCTCGCAACATTTATTTTTTACCTTCACAATACAGCCGATATATAAAATAAACAACGTAGTGATTAAGCAATGTGGTCGTAAATTTCCTTAACGGATTTAAACAACTTTATAAAGAGTGACTTGAACATTAATGTTACATGTTTATTTCACACGAACTCATTGGGGAAATTTAGTGATATGAGAGTTGCACGATATCTAGTCGTTTTTCATGCTGACTGGCTTTATATTTCCCGATGATTAATAATTATTAGGTACATATAAAAGATGAGGAATATACTGAGAGATAGAGATGAGTTTCTCTTAAAAACTATCCTTGGAAAAAGGACTTATTTTTGTTATATTTATTGTTGTTAAATTGAAATATGATTGGACTCAATAATGGTGTGAAAATCAATGAATTAAATTCTAATATAGGTACAGTAAGAATAAAGAACTGGTAGTTTTTACGCTGCTTTCAAAATAAATCCCGAACACGATGAAAATATACCTGCGGATATATTGGAAAGTGCCTAGGAAGTATATCTAAATCTTTTGCCACCCAAATCTCGCCAAGTTTATGATCTTATCAGCGATTCATGTATTGGTGTAAAGAAAAAAATGTGCAACACTATGCGGAGAGTGTTCTTATGGTATATTTCTCAAATTTAACGAAGACCGTCAAGCCATCCACTCTTTGGTCACAGTACTCAATGCACTACGGCAATCAAATATACAGGAACGTCGTTTATTTTTGAAGTATGTTAATGGAAAGTGTCAAAGAATGGTTGTTGGTATTCACAAAATTAGTGCCGTGCCTCAAGAACTTGCAAAATTTTTGAAGTTAGAAAATTGGAAGGAGTATACTGGACATTCGCTAAGAAGAACATCTGCTACACTTCTTATTGATGTTAGCGGTGACCTCACTTGACTTAAAAGACATGGAGGTTGGACGTCGAGTAAGGTAGCAGAAGGATATATTGAAGAATCACGTAACAACAAAGAGAATAGTTCCAGAAAAATATTGCAAACTGACAAAGAGGGTACAAGTACCTGTTCAGATATTTCCTCGAATGTTTCATTCAATATTTTGAGTTGTTCTAACATTAACGAAAATCTTTTAAATTGTTAGTGACAATTTCAGTGGTGCTGATGTGAATTTTGGCAATAATTGTTCCAATTGTACATTCACTATCACTATAAATAACAAATAAATCCCTATATAGTTGCCAATTATTTTGTTTTACTAAGTTTGTAAGAGACAATGTTTTTTTCTTCAAATTTCAATTAGACAGCTCAAATGCAATTACATTTAGTCCTAGGATTAAAAGTAGCTTGTAAAGGTCTTCACCACCATGGTTTATATACAGTTTTTTCGATTACTAATCAAATTTGGGACAAAAATTAAAAATAATTCAGAAAAGCGAATAAAAATATATGATAATTACTCAAAAATACAATATACACCACTCCCATCACCCTTATTCTTCCGAGAGCGTATTGACCTCCTCTTAAACTGTTTACCATACAATAAACTAAGAAACGGGTTATATAATCTCTATAGATACAAGATTCATGACAAGAAGATACAATCTTGAAACTGTTTAGGTAAATCGTAAACCTTTAGAATAGAAATGAAAAGGAGGGGCCAGAATTGGACGTTTAATTTCGAAATTTTAGATTTATGCACTTTTAAAGTCCAAAGAAAGCTTAACATATTTCACTTATTGAATAAAAGATAATTTTTAGATGATTCCTTATGAGGTTATAACGATGTTTTGAATGATATAGTTACCTTAGAGAAGATAAATAATATAAAGGAACTAGTGAGTCGAAACCTTCATAAATATAAATTTGGTTTTATTGGACCTCTCGTTTGGAATTCATAAAAATTTTAAGACATTAACTACAAAAGAGAAACTTAACAATAGCCATCATATTAAAACCCAACTTTTGAAAAACACAAAGCAAACTATAATAAAAAACAAGATAAAATAAATAAAAGCACAAAAATAAAAACTATAACAAATATTTCAGTATAATGTAATACTTTTGGTTTGAGCAATAATTTTTTTCCACTACTAGCTGATTGCTTCTTCTAGCCAACTGAGAAGTTGAATTTCTCTATTAGTGGTTAAACATTTTTTCTATTTTTTCCTAGGTCAATATTGAACAAATTCAAATATTTCCGGAATTCAGGGATAGTAATTCAACAAAAACTTGTGCAACATAATTGTGTATACCCAGGAGATTGTCTTTGGCATATTTGCTGCTTGAAATTACCTATTTAAAATTCGCGCTCAATCAAAAATGACTGATGACATTCGTTCATAATCTATAGACAACTGAAGACAGAAGACAGGGTAAACGCTTCTCTGAATTTTTTTCAATTTTTGTTATAAATTTGGTTGATATATAGAAGGGGTAATTCTGCAGCTCCTAAAAGGTCCAGATAGAAAGATAAAATTTTAAATTAATTATATATATTTATTATGTCATACTAGTTCATTATTTTTGTTTTTATATAGGTAAAGGAAAATAATTTTTCATCAACATTTTCTACGAAGTTTTCTTGTATCGAATTTCCAATTTTTCGTTGCTTTTTCAGTTGCTTTCTTTGTTTTTTCGATAATTTCGTCAGGAATTCCAAAATTTTCGTTCCTTTTGACTTCTAGCTTTGACACATATAATAGTATATTCTTCAACGAGTGCAGAATTATGGCTATTATTCACGCGGATGAAGTTTCCAAAACATGCGAGCGCAGCGAGTGAGTTTTGGAATCATCCAAGTGAATATTAGCCATTCTAGACAAGTACAAGACTATACTTTCTCCACGACTAAAAAAAGATAGCTTCCAGTGAGGATCGAACCCCAATCGTCCGCACCAGAGTCAACTATTTCTACCACTAGGCTATGGAGCATGTTTATTTTCAAAAAGGGATACGTAACATACAGTTAATCGAAAACCTCACATTTATAAATGATAATTGGGAGTTATAACTAAATATAACTACTGTTGTCCATTTTTTCTCTAAATAATACGTAAAATTATGATTCTATCATTATTTTGACGTTTCAAACGACGCGCTGTCAGAATCGATTTGCATTATTTGACGTTTTAAAAGAGACGATTTGATTTATTCATTTTAATTCATTTAAGCGTCTACCACATTTCTAGTTCTATTTCTATTTGACGACAATAATTACTAAAGCTCTTATCGAATGAAATAAAATTTAACAAGATAATAGGGTACAAGGGCAGTGTCGAGAAGCTATCAGCAAAAGTCACTTGAGAAGGGTGAAATACTAATTATTTATAAATTAAAACAAGTTGATAATCCGTTATCTAAAGTCACTAATAGAAAAATCCTTCATAAATCTTCAGCTTCCACTGTCAAAACTTTACCACAAAGACATTATAAATCTAAAAGTATTTTTAACTATAAAAGAAATATTTTCAGTGTGTTCAGATGAAAGGACTATAAATTCACAAACAATATCAATCAATTTTGCAATGAATAAATTTGCTCACAGTTCTTGTAATATATTTTTCAATTCCACATATTTGAAACAAACGAAACTCCTTTGAAGCATAAAGTATGAAGTTCGTTCCGGATCTGTATATGAATTTGGTCCGGTTCTGTTTATAGTCAATTAACTTAATAACCAGTAAAAAAATGGCCGACAAGGTGTAAAACGATTGTTGTTAAAGTGAGTCTAAACCAAACTAACAGTAATATGAGCCGACATTCCCGTCTTATCAACGCTTTCTCCCATCAACAAACACTGAAAGGCGGTTTATAGTTGCCTGAAAGAGACCAAGCGGTGTGCTTCATTTCAATCGGGACCCCTTTTCAAAACAAACACTTTATAAACGGTGAAACAATACGGCAGGCAAATATTTCGTATTTTAAAAAGGAGAAGGCCCTTATGGTCCAAATGTCGCCAACTGTTTCTCATAATCACAGTGACGGTACTTACCGATTTTCAATAACATATCCATCATTAGATTTAATGTCGATTTAAAATAAATTAATGAAAATTTCGGTATTTATTATCATAACATATCATATAAAAATTTTTTAAGCAAATCCGAAGATTCCATCAAAATTTTGGGCTTAAGTTAGGTTAGGTGTATGGTGAGTGGGTCTATAAGGCCCTCCACTGGTTGTCGGTAAGTCTCGTTTGCAAAGCGAGCAGTCATCCAGACAGGGCGAGTGCGCTTAAGTGCTTTCCGTTTGTCGAATGGGTATGGTATGGGATGACAAGTTGCGGAAATAGTTGCCCAGTATGGGCTGTCAAAATATCGTAGATGCCTGAGTTACATGTGAAATAGCTATTTGATAGTCATATATCCCTTTTACCAGCTGCCAGCTGGTAATTTTTTTCAAAAGACATAGGTAAGCTATGTTGTTCCTTATTTTTCTAAATATTGTCCCCATTTCTTTTACAATTGTTTATTTTTCTAAAGACATGGGTAAGCTATGTCGTTTCCCATTTTTCCAAATATTGTCTCCTCTTCCTTTTATGAGTTGGTTATTTTTCTAAAGACATAGGTAAGCTATGTCGTCTCCCATTTTTCTGAATATTGTCTTCTCTTCCTTCATCAAGTTGGTTCTCGATTCATCAGGTGTTGGTAAGCTTTTTATTTTACTGTCGAGTAAGCCACATGTATTCCAATTTGGTGGTTTACGATTGACTATTTCCTGCACGGATGCACGAAGTACCACACTGTGGGAAAGTGCTCGTTCTTAGGTTGTCGGTAAGTCTCGTTTGCAAAGCGAGCAGTCATCCCGATGGGGCGAGTGCGCCTAAGTGTTTTCCGTTTGTCGAATGGGTATGGGATGACAAGTTGGGGAAATAGTTGCCCAGTATGGGCTGTCAAAATATCGTAGACGCCAATGAGGTTGCATGCAAAATGGCTATACTTGGCAGTTATGGACTAAACATTTTCAGAGATTCCATCGAATAATCCACGAATTTTTTAATTTTGTTTGATTTTCTGTTCCAGAAATTTCACCATTTATAGATATGATCTCATAGGTACACTTGCATGTTTATTTTCTTAACTGCATGGGTTTAATCTTTGCATGCTAACGCTTGGGTGTAGTAGGGGTTGGTAAAATAGCGGTGATGTTGGGTTATTAACATTTTATATTTTTGTATAAATATTGTAATAAATGTGTGTGCCTATATGTTAATATTTTGTTGAGTTTGTATTTATTTCTTACTGTTTGTATATTTTTATAACTGCACTTTGCTAGTAAAGACAGTCTTCTAGCAGGGTGCGGCCGGTAGAAAACATCCTGTAAGCCGGTGGGGAATATTTTCCGTCGGTTGTTAACTTTTTGACCGATTGATTATATTTTCTACTGGCTGGGATTATCTTCCAGTCATGAAAAGAAATATAAGCGAACACAAAAAGTCATCACCAGGTATTCTTCATACAATTTCAAATGTCTTAAAAATGTTTATGAACCTAAATTAATTCATTAAAAAATGATATATTATTTCTCCAGGTTATGACTAAATAATATTGATGTGGAAATGGAACAAAACAAATATTGAACATTGAACACCTTTAATTATATCTACTCCATATATATGAATATACTAGACGACAGTACAAATAAGTGGTTTTAATAGATAAAAATATTCTACATTCCAAAAAGAATTGAGGGGCGACGACCCAGCACTGTAGTGGAACGCATTTGATGCGATAATTACAGTCAAGCTGTCTCGGCGTTGGTTAGTACTTGGATGGGTGACCGTACCAGGGAAAACCATCGTATAGGGCCCGTATACAGCCGGCAGCGAAGTAGCATATCACAGCTCGCAGGCATTATACCAATGAGCACGATAATGTAGATATGCCGTCTTTCGGAGGAGACGTAAAACCGAGGTCCCGAGTCCTTGGATGTTGGGCTCGTTAAAGAACGCTACCACTGGTTGGAACACTAGTGGGTTCGGCAAAATTTCCGGTTAGGGGTAGAGTGCTCTAATTAACTAACAAATGAGATCTTTGTGAACATGTTATACAATAATTGTAGTGGATAAAATCATCCCTCCACACAGACTACAACAGGCTCACCATGCAGGAAAAACTATACAAGAAGACTGAATCATAAAGAAATAAACCAGCAGACTTCAAAAGTTGCTATTGAACATGACATATCAATAAACACACTAGAAAACAACTCAAACAGCTTGGGAACAGCATGTGTATAACAAATCGTCAACAAAGGGAAAAACAGTGACAAAGTTCTAGTACTATTACTTAGGAGTGGAACTAGCCCAAAGTTAGTACCAGGGGGTGTAAACTTACTCATGAAAAAAGCTGTACACAATATTCAGAGACATCTGTAGTTGTCATGAGTTATGATTGAGGATATAGTCAAGTTTTTTTGGTTACTCGCCTAAAATCGATTAACATGTTGGTAAGCTGTATATTTAATTGAGTTATGACTCATATAAAATGTCGATGTCGTATTTGTCACAATATAGGAGTTCAGTCCAGTTCAGTCCATAGTTCAGTCTAAGGTCAGTGTAGCCAACAAAAAGTGGGTTTTTCTGATAAGAATGACAGTTAAGGTCTACCGTTCGAAACATAAGATTTTGCACGTTTTTTATCATTGCGAAAATCTATATTGCTTTATTAAAATAATGAATACACCCCCGAAGAGTATATCTTGAAATTTAAAATGACTTTTTAACTGTATACTCAACATATAGGTGGCCAATAATTCTAGAAACTCTTGGCATGTCACCATTTCTTCACCATGTCTTCTTACGCACAGACAGGCTAGTTTTGATAACTCCTATTCGGCTTATACCTTTGATTTCTCTACATAGGTAACCATGTGTTTCATAGTAAACGATCCGTTGATTTATTCCACATGTCTTCACTATTCCTACCGCTCGTTTGACAGCCATTAGAACCATTTTCTCTTTTTGTATTATTCTTATTATACCTACGTAAATAATGTTTAGGTACACTGTATAATAAATGAAAAGCCTAAATTAATTGCAATTTTTGTCATTTTCCCTTTATAATGTATAAAATCATTGTAAAATCAAGTAAAGGTTGTATCATTGTTATTTATGACGGATTGAAGAGCGTGTATCTCTTGAGTGAGTTAGTGTGGTATATTCATGAATTATGTGTGTGCATTGTTTATGCAGAATCTTTGTTTATTGTATACTGTGTAGGTGTATTTAGAATAGAAATACATAGTGCTTCGCGCAAGGTCAAAGAACCCTCTTAAATATCTAAGGGTATCGCTAAAATACCGTGATGCTTTCAGTTTGTAGGATCTACAAATCTAAACAAACTAAAAGTCAAAAGAAAATAAACGTATGGTATAATTTTCGACTATAAAATATTTATCTAAATATTCATGTATTGAATGTGGTGCATTTTTGCAGCTAATAAATTATTTAGATTTGAAGAAGCATTTGAAGTGGAAGAAAAGACTAATAAACAAAATGGAAGTTTAAAAAGAACAAATAAAAAATATTTGTTGATTACACACTATGATAAAGTTTCTTACACTACTTAATGTCTACTAATTTATCTACACTTGCTATAATAATTGTCCTAATTTATTTTTAACACTTAAATATTGCACTATTTATATTCACTCACTGTCTCGCTCACTGTTTACCGATTCATTGTACTTTTACTGTAAACCAGTGGTCTCCAATTAGTTTCGCTCGGGGTCCGTTTTAAGAAATGAAATGACCATCGTGGTCCGCACATTTTATTTATAAGAAAAAATATTTATTAAACAAGTGTAATTGAGGAAATAACAACGGTATTTTGTTACATAGACATCAATGCAAAAAATTTTTTGTTGCGAATTATCTGTCTGAAGTTTGGAGTAAAATTGATGCAAGCCATTGACATTAAATCCTGGAGATGTTCAGTAGTAAGTCGAGATCGAAATTTATTCTTAATGAACTTCATATTCGAAAATGCTTCTTCACAAATATATGTCGATCCAAACAAAGTAAGAAGTTTTAAAGCTAATTTTTGTAATTCTGGATGCAGAGAGTAAATGCTGCTGAGAATTTTACATTCTCAATTTTCTTAAAATTTTTGGACCTTTCTTGAAATTCCGATTTAAGATCCGTCTTTACTGTAAATTTCTGTGTTCTTGCGGGTCCGCACAAAATGGGTCAGCCGTCCGCCATTTGGTGACCCCTGCTGTAAACTGTTCGAATCACTCAGAAACCCGCGTATATACAGGGTGTCCAGGAGTTCGTATCAAAAACTTGGGAGGTGGACTAAAAACAACGATGGTATTTCATAATATATTTTGGCAATAGGATGTGCAGTGCGACATAAAATTGACCGTATCTCTTAAGCCGTTAATGTTATCGAGATGTCACTAGAGGACTTGATATCTTTAAAATTGTTCACAAAAGCCAATTGTTAAATTTATAACTGAGAAAAGTTTTAATTACCAAAAAATGGCGCATCCACTATTTAACGTAGTCGGTACCTGAGTTCACAAGTATGTTGTAGACTTGTATATGACGCCAAAAAGTGTGCAATTATGGTGTTTATTTACTGTTAATATATTACTATTTTCTAATCAGCCTTTTAATAATTGTAAATAAAAAACCATTTTTCATTCCCAACTTTAGAGCCCTATATTTCGTTAACGAAGGACGCGAAGAAAAATTTTTATATGAAATACCATCATTATTTTTACTCTTTCTATCATCTCCCAAATTTTTGGTATGAACACCTAGTCTTTCGCAACTCTAGAACCTTATTAATCAATTTTCTAAAAACATATCTATGTCCTATTTTTAGTGGGCATCAGATTTCAATATCTAAAATCATCAACTCAACTTTTATTTGACCGAATACGACAGATTATTGTGTCTGATTCGTGAACAAATAAAGAAATAAACAATAAAAACAGCATCGTCGATATTGTGGGAAAGTAAAAGTTACTTTTGAAGTATCGTGAAATGATAATGATCGTACTTTTTGTGACTTCGCCTGCTCCTTTTGGAGGAATGTCCAGTAATCCACTATACTTAACAATAAATAGCGAATGTCAGTGACGACAATAAAACAGCGGGTTTGCCGTATAAGGGTCTAATAAAACTTCTGCAAGTAGTGAGATAACTCAGAAGAACTAATCATCATACAATTCGAAAGTGCATGTCGTATGCATAATACATTGCGATTGCATTGTTTTTCTTTACCAAAAATTTATTATAGCCAAAGAATATTTGAACCTTTTAAAACTGTTGTTAAGAAAAAAAAGTATTTATCGTACTTTAACTGCAGGCTATATTTGTTTAATATTGATTTTTATATTTTACAGTAAATCAATATTTAAGTTTAAGAAAATTACTCCTATTTCTAGCACTTATGTGTAGATTCACCAGCTCAACCATCTCTGGACCTGAAGATGTCACAAAAATTGAAAATTCATGTAGGTAGATTCCGTTTCACAAAAGAATAAGCCACGTGAAGTTTGCCAACTGTCTTGCGCATAAACCAAAATCGGTCCTGTTTATCTGTCGCATCGTAACGACCGTCTCATGCTATTGGCGTTGATATTTGAGGTAGTGTTTGATGCAATTATTTACTGTTGAATATTTTTGAATATTTTGGATATATTATTGTTGTGTGTTATTTGATCTCAAACCGTACCTCCTAAGAAACTTGAACAAAATATGACAGAGTTACGCTATTTATATATTTGAATATTATATCAATTTTACAATATGGCGCTAGTTTTGACAACAAGCTCGCGCATATACTGCAACTTCACGTGGCTTCTACTTTTGTGAAACGTTGTCTCTATTGAAGGTTTTTATTTTAAAATTATAATTTCAATATCATTTTACAAAACACGCGTTCAGCAGGAAATGAAATATTTACTATTTTTGTGCAATTTTAATAATCCACTGTAAAAAATTCAATTCATTATAACCATTTCAGTTTAACTGAACTCTTAGACTGAATAAATAAATGTTCAATCTGGACCTGTTGAAATGCAGCTCGTTAAATCTCAACATATATACCAACTAGGTATCCATTCCACGTTTTACAAAATCCCATTAATCAATAACTGTCTCGTTTCCAATGGCAAAATGGCTTTACAGTTGTAAATTAAATCTCAGATATCGATAAGAGATTAAATAGGTACAAAGACTACGCGAAGAGAGGTTTATTTAAATCAATAAAAGATAACTAGAGCCTACATCAGAGTATTTTATTATTTTTAAATTCAATTTAAGATTAATGGTATTGTTTACACGAAGATGACGTACTGAGGCAGCAAAAATATTAATTGTTTTTTCAATAATAACTTCTGAAAATATAATATTGTCATCATAAAACCTTTTCTTAATAGCTAAAGCTGGAAATTTTAGGAACCTGTTTTTCGTCTCTTATTTCTTCAATATTAGATCATCTCTGTTTGCAACATTCATTGGTTAGGCTTCATCTATAGAAGGATATCCTGCTTTTGAAAAACAGTTTACTAGTGCTGTTTCTGTGTTTGTCCAACACCATATTTTTGGGCCTCATCAAAATAAACTGACCAAATTATTTATAAATAATTATCCTTTACCTACAATATTCACCACTGCATTCAAATGTGCAATTTTTTTAATAGTCTGATTAAGAGTTCTGGCAGAGGTACACCGAGGTGAGAAATACCTACTACAAGGAAATTAGAAAAGCTAAAAGAAATAGCTTCAGGAAATTCTGTGAAGATATAGACGCAACACCTGCTGCGGCAAGACTTTACAAAGTCATGGCGAAAAGTAGGGTCAACACAGATATGGCTTTGAGAAAGCCAGACGGCAATTATACCGAAAATGAGGGGGAAAGAGTTCGACTCTTACTAGAAACTCATTTTCCTGGAAGCATCCCAAATAGGGGAGACAATCCTCTCGAAGCTCACAGAAGACCTTCGAGGGCAAGTATTACAATGGCCAAACACATTTGTAGTAATGATAGGTTGAAATGGGCTATGAACACCTTTTCGCCTTTCAAGACACCGGGAGCGGATGGAATTTTCCCAGCATTGCTCCAGCAAGCTCAAGACGAAATTCTACCGCATCTGGTTAGAATTAGTCGAAGTAGCTTAGAACTGGGTTATATACCAGAAGTTTGGAGAAGGGCAATAGTAACCTTCCTTCCAAAAACTGGGAAAAGGGACACAACAAACCCCAAATCCTTTAGACCAATTAGCCTAACATCGTTTGTACTCAAAACGATGGAAAAAGCAATTGACAACTACATTCGAACGGAAATCCTAGAGAGACTACCTCTCCACCCATGTCAGCACGCTTACCGGGCAGGCAGATCTACGGAGACTGCACTGGTACAACTGACGGAGGATATCCGAGGTGCTCTAGACAACCAAGAAACTGTAGTATGTGCATTTTTGGACATAGAAGGAGCTTTTGACAACACTCCACATGAGGCTGTCAAAAGAGCATTAAGCAGAAGAGGTGTTGACAGCACAACATCCAAATGGATGTCGGAACTGCTCACCACAAGAGTAGCAGAGACAAGGACAAGCAAAGACATTGTCTCCATCTGCACTACCAGAGGATGCCCACAGGGAGGAGTAGCATCCCCTTTAATGTGGAGTCTGACGGTTGACGAACTCCTATGTGGTTTGACGAATCTAGGAATATCCTGCCAAGGATATGCCGACGATATTGTCATAACAGCCAGGGGGAAATTCGAAAATACCCTTTGTGATATTGTACAAAAGGGTCTGAACTATACAAATAGCTGGTGTAGGCAAGTGGGACTCAGCATCAACCCCACTAAAACCATCTTGATAGCCTTCACTAAGAAAAGAAAACTCAACCTCAAAACCATAAAACTTAATGGAAACGAGATTGAATGGAGACAAGAAGTCAAGTATCTAGGCTTGATTCTAGATAGTAAGCTCCTGTGGAACAAACACGAAAAGGAGATTACCCACAAGGCGAAAATGGCTCTGATGGTCTGTAGGAATCTGGCAGGGAGAAATTGGGGTTGCAACCCAAAAATCCTAAGCTGGATGTACACTGCCATAGTGAGACCAATCATCACTTATGGAGCCATTGCATGGAGCAGCAGAACTAGTCTATTGACAACGAGAGAAAACCTCTCCAAAATTCAAAGACTAGCTTGTATATGCATTACAGGAGCAATGAGAACATGCCCAACGGCAGCAATGGAAGTAATTCTCAACCTCACCCCTCTACACATGGTGGTGGAGAGTGTTGCAAAAAAAACAAGATACAGACTAAGTAGAGAGGGAATCATTAAAAGAAAAACCACCTCTTCACTTCTTAGAAATCAGACAACCTGGGACATGCCACAAGACGGTATGATGAGAAAGTACAACTTTTCGAAGAAATTCGTTACAGAATTGAGCAACAAGAAGGAATGGGATCCGAATACCATTTCCAGAATTGGGAAGAATGCCATTCAATGGTACACAGATGGCTCAAAAGCAATAGGAGGAACTGGGATAGGAGTGTTCGGGCCAGGAACCAAACACTCCGAAAGCTTGGGAAAAACCCCAAGTATCTTTCAAGCGGAAATTCACGCCATAAGAAAGTGCGCCCAGTTCAATCTTGATAAAGGATACAGAGGACAAAGGATTATCATAATGACAGATAGTCAAGCAGCCATCAAAGCACTGAGTTCTTGCGTAATCAGTTCTAAGATGGTTTGGGAATGCCTAGACAAACTAAATGAATTAGGCGAGAACAATATAGTTACTCTACTATGGATTCCAGGACACACTGGAATAGAAGGAAATGAAATAGCAGATGAACTAGCAAAAAGGGGGTCGGAAATACCCTTCTGGGGACCTGAACCTTTTTGCGGAATCAGCCCCAATGTAATATTGGAAGAAATAGGCGAAGCCGAAAGAAAGAGAAGATCTGAACATTGGAAAGATCTAGTAGGGCTTAGACAATCAAAGATTCTCCTGGGTGACTACAACCAAAGGAGATCAAATGAATGCATAAGTCAAAGCAAGACCGCACTAAGAGTTTTAACAGGGATCCTAACGGGACATTGTCGCCTGAATGGGCACCTGAAAAAGCTCAAATTAGTGGAGGAAGAAGAATGCAGATACTGTGGCATGGAAGAAGAAACCTCCATCCATCTACTTTCCAACTGCACAGCACTCCAGAATCCTAGAGCACAGTACCTGGGAGATTACTGGATAGAAGAGGAACATTTACCTAAGCTGAAGCCTGCAGATATCCTAAAATTCCTCCGGGAAATAGGACTAAAGGAACTACTAGTTTCAGAGACTCTCCTCAGAAACTAAGTAGAAGTAAGGGGGCACAATAGACCTTTTAGGTCTCAGTGAATGTTACCCCAAACAAACACACATACACATACATACATACAAGAGTTCTTTGTGTACCTTGTTCGGTAAACTCTTTGTATGCAGATGATCTTGTTAACCTATGAAGTCTCATTTAGAACCTTCTTTAGTTAACTGGTCGACCAATTCATTACCTGTAATCTTTTCATCGCCCGGCACCCATAATGGACACTCCACTTTGACTCTTGCCAGCCTATTAAGAGATTATTTACCTACTTCTTTACCATTCTTAATCTAGTGGTTGGAATTGGAATGTTGCAGATCCTGACTATCAGTAAATATTTTAATCTTATCGGCATAAATTTTAATATAGTAAATACTGATAAATACTTAATAATAAGTTTGTTTAAAGTTTAATATGAGTTTAAGTACATATTTAGGATATTAATCAAAATATTTGTGTTTGATAGAGTGGGACTGGACAAATTCATAAGTGACATCAGCCCTGAAAAATCTGATAATAAACAACCGCTCTTTTTCTTTAGTTACCTATTTGATTTAGTGCTTTTTTAAAGTTGTTTTAACTGCTTAGGTATTTTTAAAGCTATATCTGATTGTTTATAATAAAAAGGATCATTAAAACACTTAGCTATGAAACAGAGCAAAAACATTGGTGCAACTGAACTTTAACTAAGCGACCATTAAATTTTAAACTCGCTATAGCTATTCTAAGCTTTATGCTTTTATTGGTTCAAATGGCCATAAATCAATAAAAAACAACCAAATAACAAAACTATCCAAATAATTGTTTATCCTCAGTCATTAGTGTCAACCTGTCAGTTGGTGGATATCCCCTATTAGATTCAATAACATATTATAAATAACAATCTTCAACAATAGAAGGATGATCTCCGAGGAACCTTCCAATATATTGCCGCCCAAAGTTCCTAGCTGTCTAGTAAAAGAAACTACGTCGGCTGGATGTATTTTGTTAGCTTACAGTGCCCCATTAACATACCTACTACACAGCTTTGACAGTTTCCCCACCTTTTGCATATTCTAGAAAAATTCAATAAAACAAATACATATTAGAAAATGTATTTTTATTACAAATCAATAACAATGCCCTTACATAAGTAAATAATACCTACTACTTATAATAAAAAATGTCAAAATTATGTATTTAAAATGGCAAACGAAATCCACTAAAATTTGTGATCAAATTTTGGTTTAAGTACATTTAATGAAACAATGACATAATTCACTTGTCAACTATTTAATCTCAATAAAAAATCTGAAAATAGAAATTTCAAGATATGGGTGCGGCAAGAAAACTTGCTGATTTGTTTTTGGCGCCAAGCGGGGGGGAGTGGTCGGATGTGGGTGTAGTGTCTCATTTTTTAGGGAACTTCCTGAAGTTTCATCTACGCCGCAGTCAGTCGACATCATGCATTGGACGAAAGAGCAACGCGCATTTGCCTGCGAGGCTGGCTTTTCCAACAGTCGTTCCGACTGCGGCGTAGATGAAGATCCCTTAAAAATGAGACACTCTACAGTCTACACCAACATCCGACCACTCCCCTCTGCTTGGCGCCAAAAACAAATCAGCAGGTTTTCTTGCCGCACCCTGTACATATCCATACTATTGTATGTATTGAAAATATTAGACAATTCTTACAAAACAATCAAATTCTAGAGTCCAAAAACAATTTTTTTTCATTGATATACCACTTAATTTACGAAAATATTATTCAATCAAGCTCTTTTTGATCCAAGATTAGTTGGTATATGACCAATCTTTTTATAACGCCTTATATATCAAAATAAAAAAATTTTTATGGTATTCTGAGTATATAATCTATAAACACATGAATATAAAAAAATTGAGGAATTCCAGATGCTTTGTTTACTATGGGGTGGTGAATATTTTATTGTTAATAGTTTTAGTGATCAGATGAATAAAAAATTTCAAAAACTTATGCCAAAGAAAAAACAAAACCAAAATTAATGTTTAAAATAGTAATTATACACATTCCCAGCCGATTTGTATCCTCAACCCAATCCCTTAAATTCAAGGTGATGTTCTACAGACCAATTAGAAGGAATATTGTGATAGAATCATTTTTACAGTAATATGGATATTAGACTATTAACCAAAATTTGAAAAGACAAAATATTAAATAAAATTTGATAGCTCATGGGAGAGAAAATAGTAAATTGTATATAATGGACAATTTGACGATCAGCGGTACATATTTGGTTAATAATTTATAAGAACTTGAATAAATCACAATAATACTATTTTATACAAATTAATTTTGTAAACTAATATTGATATGAAAGTATTAATTATGAAATTTGTAATTACTAGTGAATTGAATGAATACAAAAATTGAATTTTATAATTATAAATAAAATTAAAAATCATTTGACAGGCTGCTTAAACCTCTCCAATCGAATTTTGGCTTTATCACTGTCTGATACACCATTTGTGTTTTTTTCTGTTGTATCTGAGCCGAATCTTTGTTTTCTTTTTTCCATTTTTTCTTTGTTTTCCAAATTTGACATGGTTGTTGACACCGATCCACCAAATCTTGCTGCTCTTTGTTTCAAGACATCCACACTGGTATCCTGAAATTTTAAATTATTATTTCTAATAGTTAACTTGTGTACAAGACACTAGCTTTTACTCCAACTACAAAGCACTAGATAAATAAAACTAAATTGTAAACAATAACCAAAAAAAATGTAATTTTCATTTAAAAAGCTTACCACTTTTGATGAGGTAATGCTGTTGCTAGAATTATTACCGGCACCAAATCGTTCAGCCCTGGCAGCTCTTTTAGCATCCACACTCAAAGCTGTTACTCCAAATTTTTTGGCTCTCATCTCTAGTCTCTGCAAAAGTATAAATTAGAAATGATTAAATCTATATCAGCCATGCTACCACTAAAGTTATCAAAATAAATGTGATTTATATTAGGCACTCGATAGCTAAAGCAAGTAAATACAGTAGGTAATATTGTTGTTGTTAGACTGATGGTAAAATATGATTAGTGTAACCCCACTAAAACCTTGGTTGTCTATTAAGGTTTTACAAGCTAACAAATGACATTGACAAAATTCTAACCAATTCTAACTTCATAGAGACATAAAAATATACAGCATATATATACCTACTAATTGTAGCAGATTCTAAAATTTTTGAATATTTAAAAAAGATCAAATAGCAATTTCTAACTATTACCCAACCCTACAGATTGCTAAATTTATTCATTTAGATAAAACTTCTGATGTATCCATTTCCAGTTTGATATCACTTATATTGCTTACCTCCTTTGCTGATAAATCAGATAGTTTAATAACTTTCTTTTCTTCACTTTTATCATCATTTGACTCTGTGGAAATTTCCTTATGGGTTTGTTTTTCAAGTTTCTCTTCATTGTCTGAATTGAAGCTTATACTATTATTTCGATTTAGTACAACCTTCTTAATTGGTACAGGTTTATCTTCAGTGGATGATGTATCTTCAATTTTACGTTTAACTGCAGTTGGAGATTCATCTAAATCATTTTCTAGAATGACAGATTCATTGGTATCTAGATGCTCATCATCGTCTTCCTACAAAATAATATATTATTCAAGTTTAACTTAAAATTTCGTTAGAACATATCAAACATTGAATTCAATGTTCAGATACTAACATTTAATAAATCTTCATCCAAATCATCAACTGATTCGGAACCCACATTTTCGTTAGATTTAAATGCTGACTGCAGCCGTTCTATGAGTTCAGTTTTATTTCCAGAAGTGCTCAATCCTCGTAGTTTTAGCTCCTTTTTCAAATCTGGGACCTGCAGCAAAAATACATAACCTAAAGACACTTAATTATCAAACGCCGTTTAAGCTGTCGGAAACTGAACTACAATTGAAACATATAATGGACATTACGGAAAATAAATACATTTATTTATTATTACCTTCAATTTTGATAAATCGCTAGAATTATCTGTCAACGTCTCATCTGCCATTTTGAAGATGTATGTACAGCATGTATTGACTCTTCTTCTTTTTGTTTCACAGTCTGAAACCATAGGTACTTCTCTAGGAAGTATACCAAGCTAAAATATCCCTTATCTATGGTGTAGAGTTGTGGTTAGAACCATAGAAAAATAAAAAATATTTTTCTATGGCTAGAATGCTTCTGACATATGCTTCTCCCCGCTCCCGTCATCCGTCACTTAGAGCTTAGAGTAGAGTTTTCATGAAAAATTTAGGGTTATATTAAAAACTGGAAATTGTGTATTTATTATTTTTACATGAAACATGTCTGAAAAAACTCCATCGCCTGGTGATGGTCTAAGGTCTGTTAGAACTACATCATTATTCAGAGCAGTGAACTTCGAATTATATACCAAACCAGTATGTTATTATTCTTATACTCCCCCATACTTTAATTTTAAACTTATACTTTCACTCCAAATCATTTAAGCTCAATTGTAATTTAAAGTTATGCCCGAGCTATTTATAAATGATGCTTTAACTTTTAGAACGCAGTTATAATGGGAATAGGATTGGTGGCAATTGCGGGTTGTGCTGGTTATATTGCATATATGAGAACTAAATATGAGGGAATGGGATATTATGGAGCATTAAAAGAAGATGGTACAGAATATTTTGAGAAAAAGAAATCCAAATGGGATTAATAAGTCTAAAACAGGTAATTGTAGAGAACACAACCCTATATTTTTAGTCAATTTTTGAACAGAACTATTAGAAATTACTGTAGAATATATAATTTGAAACTGCTGAAACTGGAAATTGCAAAGTAACTACAAGTGAGCACCGAAAACGGAATTGTGTTTAGGGATCCTGAGGGTGTACTAAATATGTGAGTACAATTTTTATTTGTAAAATTCATAAGGTTGTGTTGTATTCAATGACCATAATTTGTAGGATATGTACAGAATTGTTTGTAAATAAAAATTATTTATTAATACAGTTTCATTAGATATTCCTATTTATATTCTCAGTTTATTTAATTGTAGAAAATGTCCCCAAGTTACATTGGGCATTGGACCTGTCTATTGTAGAAAACAAGAAATAAAAAAATATTTTGAAAAATTATATCAATTTAATTTTACAAAATATTGAACATGTCCATTAATAAAAAAAAACAGTATCTTAGAATAATTAATCAAATACTATAAGACTTTAATTAACACAAAACACAACCATATAAACTCTGCCTGCAGTGCAGTATGACTATCACAATTGTTTTAAAACATAATTTCATTAGCAAACATTTTCTTTTCCAGTTTTCTTCAGTTTTATCTGAAAATATACATTACAGAATCAAATATTTTATTAGGATTTAAAAAATTGAGATTTTATATAATTTAAGTAAGTAAATAGTGAAGTATGAGTGAAGTGAAACATATATAGAACTTTAGATGGGATATTGAATATGATAATCTGAATTTAAATAACAATACTTACTGACGAGTTAAATGATTTGTTAAAAGTAACTTTTTTCTCCACATTTGATTCAACTTTGGAGTTGTTAGCAACTAAAATTCCAGTCTTTTGATTATAATAAGGCGATTTTAATATATTCTCTCTAACTTTACGAAGAGACGACATCAAGCCTGTTTCTTTTCCAACAGAATTACTACGTTTTGTTCGAAACTGTGAATCAATGATACCCTCAGTTATACTATTTCGTCTCCTCATTTTATTTTGTTCTGTAAGCCTGACTGGAATGGGACTACTATTCTGTTTTTCTTTTGAAGATGATGCACTGAAACTAACAAAGCGGGTCAGAAATATATTGGTTTTTTGGTAGTATGTCAGTAAAATACATTGACTCAGTATGTGGATTTAATAATAAAAGTTTATAAACCCCTCATCGTTCAAGTTTCCTACCTTGGTCGTCTTAACTTTGATGTAGTTGGAGTGCTATTATTTGAATCTTTACTCAGTTTTTCCCTATTACTTGGCTCAGGCAAAGAGTTGGATCTGAAAAACATGATAATTTGGTTCAAATAGTTGTATCAGCTGATTCAATTCAAATGGTTACCCTTATTGAATCATCTGGTACATTATATTACATACCTATTGAGAACGGATTTGCGTGAATCCCATTTGGGTGAACCATAACCGCTGATATCCCTTTGATTATCAAGGGTAGGTGTGGAAGCTGCTACCGGTTTCAATTTTGGTTCCTAAAAATACAAATTGTTAGACTACGAAAAGAAAATTGATGGATACTACTATTTCAATTTATTATTCAAATATATTTTACGATACAATTAATTCAAAGAGATAGATTTATCAATAACAGTGTGCAAATTAATAAATTAAAATAAAGTTACTAGTCTTTGGCTAGCAGAGAAATACTTGCGTTTGAACTATACTTACATTTATAGGTGTACTAGTTTTCTTTGACTGAAGCTGTGATGTTTTTTGTTCAATTCTTTCTGGTGTAAAAGAACCTGTTAATATGAAGTGATGTTAATAAAGTGTTAAAACAAGAAACTACAATTCAAAAATGTACTCAAACAATATCAAGTTTTAAAAATTATCTACCTTTTTTCATTTCCTTGACAGGTATGACTGCTCTTAAAGGTCCTCTTTTTGGTCCAGTAGATCCTACTTTTGATTTTATTTTGGCCCCGAATGTCGATCCATTACTGTCATTGCTTTTAACTGATGCATTACTGTTGTTTTTGTTGGAATGAATATCCATCGAAGAGGTTGATGAATTTCTTTTCTCTAGTTTTTTTGGTACTTTCTTGACAGAATGAAGGGATTGAGAAAGACAATGGTTCATGTTATCTTCTACAGTTTCTGAATTAATAGAAGCATCAACTTTGTTTGAGGAAACTAAATAAGCAAATTAATGATTAAATATTGGAATATTTTATTGAATAAATTGAATGATTACCTGATTCTTTTCTGTTATAATTCACTACTCCATTGGCATTGTGTTTATCTTTAACTGAATCATTAAGTATTATGGATGAATGTCCTGAATCTTCTAAAACAGTATCTTTAATAGATTGAGTATTGTTGAGCATTTCAGCGAGATTATTTAATAATAACAGCCCTTCTGATTTTTGTTTTTCACTTTTATGAGTAGTATTAAAGATGTCTGATAAATTCTGTAAAAACCATGATTACTATCATTCAATTACTCAGCTTCATCCTTTCTACATCCTCTATACAATTATAGGTTGTAGATAGTATGAAAATTCCCTCTTACCTGTAAAATGTCTTTAGCATCTCGAGATTTGCTTGAGGAGGTTGATGATGCAGATCTTGAATTCTTATTAATTAATTCATTATTGGTTGGAATTGGATTGGGTAATAGTTTGTCAACTGTTTTAAATACTGAATCAGTGCTAGTTTTAGAATCAACAGACTCTTTGCTTTTTATACTTTCATCCAAATCATTAGGCCATTCAGGTTGAGGAGTTGAATCCAGAGGACAATTTTCATAACCTTATTAAAATTTACAAGTAAATTAGTCAATAGAAATGAATATGTGCATTTTTGTACTTACATTCATTTAAAAAAGAGCCATCAGCAATTTTTTGTGCAATGTGATTTCCTTCAATAAACACGGAATCATGCTGTAAAATGAAAAAATATACATATACATGTATATAACTTAAGAAACTGTATTAAATAAGCAAATGTTATTATCAATATTCAGTTGAATTAATAGTAATATAAAAAGTTATTCTAAAATTTAGTGAATTTGCAAGCTTTTTGTTCTGATATGGTTTTGTTCTATGAAACAATTATAGATAGTAAACTTGTTGAAAAATTACTTTAAGATTTGTTTTATTTAAAATATAAACCCTACCTACTTACATAGAATTTAAAATATATACTTACAAACATGTCATCTTTATCATCATTAAATACCAGTTTTTCAGGATGAATATTTGTGGAGAATGTTTTATTTTTGGAAGGTTTTCCAGTGCTCCAAAAAAATTGACCAGCTTCAATTGAATTACTTGAATTCATTGGAGGTTGTGAATAAATTCTATTTCGACATTGTAGGTCTGAAGTGCTCATCATTTTAGCATTGTTTAAAAGAGAATGAGTAGGAGAAAAAATAGAACTAGTTTGATCAGTTTTGGTTAGTGTGAATATTTTAGAAGGATACTCTAAACTAGTACTATTAAATGACAAAGCAGAATTTTGAGATGTAGTAGATATAAGACGTCGAGAAGGACTAGAAATTAAAAACCCTGTATCTAAAATTTTAGGAGAGATGTTTGGATTTTCAACAAATGATAACATTATATCTGGTACTTTTTCATCTTCATTTCCAAAATTGATATTTAAATTATTTATTTGTAAAATACCCAATGATTCTCTACCAATATCGGAGTCTTCTAGAAGCAATATATTCTTAAAACTTTGTTGTTCTTTGTCTGTGATACTCAAAAAATTTGATTCTTTTTCAAATCCTGGATGTAAAATTCCCAGTGATTCTCTACCATCTTGCAAAAATGAATTTTCAGCTGGCAAAGTAAAATTAGGAGACAATTTAGTAAAAGCTGGAGATGTAGCTGCACTTTGTAACTTAATTGGACTTAAATATTCCATTATTTAGCTAAAAATATTACGAACAGTTAAGATTTAATGAGTTGAAACTGAAATACTTACAAGTATAAAATATATATCAAATAAAACGGTTCAATAGCAAAAAATTAATTTTTTACATCATATAAATGGCAAACTATTTTAAAACATACTGGACACTGGGCAAGTTTGTTATTCTGTGAATATTTAAATAGAAAAACACACAAATCACAGAATACTATTAAACCGTTTCAAGTGCGTTCGAAAATGCCCGTAAGAAGAGTGCATGGTAGATTTCTGTGGTGCCATGTCACACCATGTGTTGGCTTTATCAATACTCGATTGCTATTTGTTATTTTTTGCGTTCTGCTTCGGTGTCTGCGCATCAAGATGCCATTCAGATTCTTGTAAGCAAAAAATCATTGACAGTTATGTGTTTTGTGTGTTTTTGGTATTCTCTTATAATTAACTTTGCAAAATGATTAATAAAGACTCCGATCTTATTATAGACAAAATATGTCGGTGTTGCATGTGTGAAAATGAAAACATGCTCAACATGTTTGAGCAGAATGATGAAGAGGAGGCGGAAGATTCTACGACACTTCTATCAGATATGCTAGTGGCTTGTGCTTCAATTGAGGTGAGTTTATATGCTTTGTTTTATTAGGATTGTGTTAAAAATATGTTTTAAGGTTTCCTCTGGGGATGGTTTGCCAAATAAGTTGTGTAAAAGTTGCGAAGAAAAGTTGAAAACTGCCTATGAGTTCAGGAAATTATGTCAAAAATCAGATACAACTTTAAAGGATCTCACTCAGGATACAAAAAAAGGAATTCGGCAAGAAGAAAATATTGTTGTACAACCAGATCTACATGATGATGTTTTTATTGAAGATGAAGATAATGTTCCCCTTTTAGAAAGAGGTATTAAACGAAAACGAGGTAGACCTAGAAAGAAAGATGTGGAGCATTTAACGTGTCAGTTTTGTAATAAAGTAATGCAGACTAAGAAAGGTCTAAGAATACATCTTAGTTCTCATGCAGGTGAAAAGTTACAACATTGCTTATTTTGTGAAGCTAAATATACTAGAACTAATCACTTGCTAAAGCACATTAATACTCATGATAAACCTGGTTTAATACATCCTTGTGAAAGTTGTGAAAAAACCTTCACTGTGGCAGCTGAGCTATATCAACATACTAAAGATCATGAGGAGCCTGAGAACAATATATCAGGGAACATAATTAAAATAAAAAAAGAAATTAAAACAGAAGGACCTGAACTTTTCGATATAATCAGGGAAGAGAAAAGATTTGAGAACCAAATACTAACTGATCAAGATCAAGTTGTAAGTCATTATAGTGATCAAGATGATAATGGCTTCAATGATTTTGCAGCCAGTGATGGGGATGATAGTAAAGGTAGCGATGAAGACTTTACCATAGCACTTGATGAAAAAAAGACTAAAGGAAGGAAGAAGAAGAAAGTGAAGACTGAAGATGCAGGACAAGATAAAGATAAAGCATTGTATGAATGTAAGGAGTGTTCTAAAGTAATGACAACATATTTAGGACTTAAAATCCACATGAGGAAACATACTGGAGCTGATTTATCTACATGCAATGTAAGTTTATTTTTGTAATAATACTCTCAATTTACAAACAGGAACAAAATATCCTGCATGTATGTATATTTTAATTGATTCAGTTATATAGTTTTTATTATAATTTGTGTTATGTTAGCTTGTCATTGAGAATACAGATTCCTTTCTTGGGTTTTTAATGAGAATGGCTATAGAGAGAGAATAATTCTCCAAATGTTTTCTCAAACCTGTTGACTATTTGCAACATTATATGCTTTTTTAAATAATCATATACTTTGAAATTTTGTGAATCATTCTAAGACTGCTTATGCTACTTCCTCTCAAATTTGTCACAAAAACATGTGATTGTGATATGATTGAATAAATCTATTCCATTCCCCTCAATAAATAATTCAATAGAATGATAATGCAAATTTTGTTTTTAAATGTTTTTCATCTGTTTTTGTAATAAGGTATTCATTTTGAATGACAAATCAAAAAAAGATTAATGTACCTATATACATATTTCCAAAAATTGTCAACACTTATTAGTCTTAATCGCTTTTTCTAGGTCTATTACTAATACCATGTCTTAAGGTTTTATATGATTAATAATGAGATTATTTTTTTCTGCTACAAGTCTTGATAATATTCACTTTTTTTGCTTTACTTATGAGTGTTTTTTAGGCCTATAACTATCATCTCATTAGCTTACCTTTATTTTGTGGGATAGACTATTGTTGCAAATTTCTACATAATAGATTTAAAAAACGTGGCTCCAACTTTTTTCCTAGAATGTACTTAAAATTGACTTAGACAGACTATAACATAAATTTTTTGCACTACTATAGATGTGATTTTTATAAATTGAAAAGATGCCAAGCCATGTTAAGTGTATTTATTTTGTAGCTATGCAACAAGTCTTTCACTAAACATAGTCATCTTGTAAGACATTTACACACTCATGGCATAGTTGACGAAGAGAAAATGAATGCTTTCAAGAAATATACAGACTCAAAAGGGAAAAAGGTACTTTATTGTTAATGTTTATTTTAATGAGTTAAAAGCTGAATGGTCAGCTTAGTACAGTACAGACCACTTGCTGCATAACATAGAAATTCCCAATTTGATTAAGGACAGGAATTGAACATTCCATGCTAATTTAATTTAATAAATGAGTACCTACATATTAAATTGATAAACACAAGTAATAAGTTGAATGAGTGGACAATAATAAATTAATTAATTAATCTTGATATAAACATATGATAATAACAAAACAGATACCAAGAAAAGAAGTAAAATAACAAAGAAAACATTAGATTTAATGAGAGAGAAGAGAGTATGCTTGAATAAAATCCATTTGACTGTATAAATTCATCTATTTTGAGATTGAAAAATGACTGAATAATTTTTACTCTATTTTTAATTTATAAAATATTTAACTTTGTAATTTAGATCATGGAATGTGAATATTGCGATCGAAAATTCAAATACAAGAAGAGTTTTTTACACCACATGCACCAGGAACATGGTATGGATGAGTTTGATAGTGATTTTGATAAACTAGAAGGCGAGAAATCCAAGAAATTAAAATCTGAATCGAGAGATGGTAAGTAGCTGAATTTGATAAATATACAAGAATATTCATTATCTAATATGTAGATTTTAAAATATAATGTTTGATTTGTAGTGGTGAATATTCCTAACACCACAGTATTTTACGAATATTTAAATTTGAAAAGTTTCTGTTTATAAAATATTTATCATAAATATGTTATATTATTATAGAATTTAACAAAATGGAAAACGATTTGAAACATGATGAGCTTCACATTGATAACAAGCAAGAAGATGATGATGGTGATATTGGCATAGATGCTGAAAATGTATTCATAAAGAAAGCAAGAAGTAAAAATCAAGTTTGTCATGTATGCGGTGCATCATTTTCAAGAGCAAACCATCTTACCAGACATATGACATTACATCGTGCTGTTCTTGTTCATCAGTGTGATAGGTATGAAAAATATATATTGATTATGTTGATATATGTGGAAATTACGGAACTAAAACAAATGCCTTAAGTTTTCTTTTTTCAATATTATTGATTTTCTTGTTGAAGTAGTCAATGTAAATTCTTCATATTCCAATGTATGTTTGCTTTTTTGGCCATAGTATCTCTTTAGTATGGTTAAAACATAACATGAATAAAAAAACTTATTTAATGATGATCTTTTTTATTAATGTTAGATGTGAAAAGGCATTTGCTACAGATGAACATCTTAAAGTTCATGTTGAAGAGGAACATATCAACAAACCCTATGTATGCACAGTTTGTAACAAACCATTCAGCAGAGGCGAGCATTTAATAAGACACTTGAAAGTACATCAGAATACTACCGATAAAGATACTAATTTGAAATGTTCCATATGTGAAACTAGCTTCACAAGGTAAGATCATAATTAAAAAAAATTAAATTATCTTCAAATAGCTTTAACTTGTTCCATATTTGCCCTATAAATTGATTACTACCATCATTATCTATAAAAAGAAATAGTCTGACAACCTTTTGGGCTAATAATGTAACAGTTTTTCGTAATTTTGGACTAATAATGTAACAGTTTTTCGTAATTTTGGACTAAACATATAGATGGCGTATTGTGAAAGCTGGACTAAACGTTTAGACGGCGCTGAATAGAATATTTCACTTTAATTAGGAAAGATGTGTTTATTTTGAGTGATTATGTTATTAAACAATAGATGTTACTGACGACACTTGGTATTTGTGAGTATATTTGCCAAATAAATCTACCTGCAGAACAAAATAATGTTTTTGAAAGTCATTTATAATAACCACCACCCTTAGGTAAAGAGTGAAAAGGTCTCTGTTATACTCATGAGGTTGACAGACTATTTCTCTGTATAGACAATGCTACCATTAATTAAAATCATTACAATTCCGAAGTACCATTTTAAAAATTCACCTAATTTATAACTTGTATTAATATTTATTTGTAGATCTGATCATTTGGCACGGCACACGAAAATCCATTTACTTCAAGACAAGCGCCACGTATGCGGGGAATGTGGCAAAGCTTTTAACCGTTTAGACAACCTAAAGACTCACCAGAGGATCCACACCGGCGAAAAGGATACCTCAAAGTTGCATTTGTGCATCTATTGTGGAAAGGAATTCAATAATTCCAGCAACATGGTAAGTGGTTGATATAAATTTCGGTTTATGTTAACTACTTAACCGTGTTGCTCTTATTATTGTCTAACTTTGACTAATAAAGAGAATACAGGTTTTTATGTAGCAGGATTTGTTCTGTTTGGTGGCAATTTCATTATTATTTTATTGTTCTTATCAACGGTCTTCTTTTTATGTTTGTTTTACTTTAATATGGTAATGTTATCTGTTATCGTATATCTTATTAATATAGTTTTGTTTCCACATCTCATGAATTACCCCAATTTTATCATATATTTTTCTGTTTTTTTTTTGTTTGTAGCATTTGGGTTTAATTTGATTCTTTGTAGTATTAGCACAGTTGATTATTCGCATCCAATGGTTATTCATTGCATGTTATAAATAAATCACTGCATATTATAAAATAGTCTGTCTGTCTGTATAAACTCGAAATCTATTGCTTCTATTTTCATGCTGTTTTCACCAGTGGATAGAGTTCTGCTCAAGGAAGGTTTTAGTAAAGAGGAATTAATTATAAACAGTTAGTTCCAACTATGAGTGAAAATAAAAAAAAATTCCAAATAGGAAAATTGTGATTGTTACCCAGACAATGATCTATTTGATATTTCACTTGCAGACGTTTGGTTTATTTGCTAAAGCCATTTCAATCAACAGAAACATCTCCATATACTTTTTGCTTCATCTTATCAATGAAGAATGTTTATTAAGTACAAGAAGTTTTACTTTATTTCGGTTGCTGTCAAACATGGACAATTTCTGTTGGTTTTCAGACAGTAACGGTTGAGTTTTTTGTTACAGATTGTCCACATGAGGCGTCATACAGGTGAAAGACCCTACAAATGCAGTGAATGCGGTAAAGGTTTTCCAAGATCCCATGATTTGAAATGCCATGAACGTACACATTCAGGTGAAAAGCCGTATCTTTGTACTTTATGTGGCAAATCATTTAATAAGAGCAATAAATTGGTAAGTTATGGTCATTTTTTAAATCATCTAACTTGACAAAAAATGTTGAATTATTATACTGCATTTTGTAATCTGAACTTGATATCCAATATTAAATTGAAAGATATATATTTTTGTTATTCTGATTTATTCGGGTCTTCTTTTTATTCCGCTTGACCTTGCGAGGCAAAATGGTGGACCTGTAGACAACCAAGCAACATAGAAGCCTTCATCTCACTACAATTTACATCCCAAACTTGCAGACATAAAAAACGGTCATTTCTTTGGGTTGTGACTCATTTTTTCTCCGGTCTTAGTCCGGTTATCGTGATTAAACAGTTGAATTAGTTCTCAAAAGTCTATTTTATTGTTCTAGTTGCGTCACAGTAGAGTTCACACCGGAGAGCGTCCTTATGTATGTAATATTTGTAGCCGAGCATTTACACAATCCAACGATCTAGCGTTACATATGCGTAGACATACTGGAGCCCGACCGTACGCTTGTGGTGTATGTCCGGCACGATTTATACAATCCGGACAATTGAAAACGCATAGAAGAACAACTGGTCATTGGATGGATGTACAACCGGATCTTAAAGGAGGACATCGGGTTGAACCAGTGACTCCTGCACATGAACCTATGCCTATTAGGTTTAAAGTTCACAGGTAACAAAAAATATAATAATTTATGGAAAATAACGACAATTTTAAGAAAAAATGTGTGTAGTTTTATTTCTACTGAAGTAGTTCTTTGTTTTATCGTTGAAATTTGTAAACATTTACAAAATATTCTCTTTCCAGGGCTATGAAGAAAGAACAAAATATTCTTGAACAAGCTGGTCTGATGACAACTCAACCTTCAACTTCTGAAGGCATTTCCATGAACAATCAAATCCCGACCATCCAAAGTGAACCTCATCGAATTGTAATGGGGATTATGGGCAATTTAAAGATCCCCGGACCAGATTCCAGCATCCAACCGCTGCTAATTGACAGCGCTAAGTTAGCAGAACTGCAAAACGCAGGATTAGTGAACCTACCATCAGTTATACAAACAACGAATGGCGATGAAATCAAATTGAAATCGGAAGTGGGAAACTTTGGTATGCCTCAAGAAATCGAAAAACGGGAAGGTAACACAAACAACTCGTATCAGGACGATGTAGTGATTTATTCGAGTGTAGGGCATACTTCGACTACTTATACAAGCAGTGAAAATTTCAATTTTCAAAGTTTTCATTAGTTTGATGCAATTTTATAGACTGTATTGATTTGTGTTTAGTACAATTTTGGTTGTGTAGCGATTAATAATAATTAAGTCGATTACGATTTTCTTTTTTTGCAAGCATATTAGGAAAATTAGACAACTAGCCTTGTGTCAGTCTTTGTCAACATCGGATAGCCGTTAAGTGAATATAAGAAATTCTGGAGTTTTTGTATCATATTGACATAATCCCAATACTTTTTATGACGTTTTCCTTACTAAGTTACAAGGAGTTACTTTTGTTCTTTTTAGAATGATTATTTCGCTTTATACACGAAACATTTTTATTAAAATCGAGTCGAGATACTATTGCCCGTTTGCACCGTTTAAAAGAATTTAAGCCTGCCATTCAATCAAAAATGTCATTTCTTCGCAGATATCAGTGAAAAACACACTTTTGGACCATTTTTCACCATCACAGCAGGCCTGGAGAAAGGGAAAATTTTCTTCATTAGAAAGACCCAGTTGATACCTACAATTTCACCCAGTATTATTCTTTTTCTTAATTAACTAGAGCTTCAGGCGCTCATTAGCCATCAATTACTGAACTAAATGAAAAGTTTTTCGTGTATTTCAAATCGAGTTCATTTTGGTTTTCGTAGTAGAGTGCAAGATCAACATTAGTTTCGTTGAACGCCGTTCAAGGTCACGTTGGTTGCACTGAACTGCGCTTTTCATCTGATTTTTAATGTCCCATGCCAAACTTGATCGTTGACTGACAGTTGACAGTGTTGATTGGCGCGTATATGGTGTGATGTTACTTATGATATTTTAAAGGTATGCGGTCTTCTAGGTTGTAAAAAACCATTCAAATTAAAAAAAAAATCTTCATTGTCGGTTAATTAGTCTAATAATTCGTTTATTTTGATTGAAATAACGAATTATCAGATATTCAACCTGACTTTTTAAGGTTAACCACTCAACGTCAAATGCCAAAACCCTCTTGAACCGCCTTTGAATTATTTGCAATTGCAATTAAACTTGGTTCAACGCGGAACCACAGTTGAACTTTATTTTAAGAAGCAAGCGGTGCAATCGGGCATAGAATGGCAATGTTTATGTATGTAATGTTTGTGTACGACGTTAAATATCGCCAACATTTCCCGAATTATGAAATTTGTATAATAAGAAAGAACACAAAATAAAAATAATGTAATTGTTAGAATGTGAACACTTTGTAAATGATGGCTTGGATTTCAGCGAAAACAAAATTATTTATAACTTTTTAATATTTACAGCGCAAGTAAACACTGTAAACTTTTACCTTTTAAGAGAAAAAAAAATGATGAATACAACGGAAATGAAGTACTCGAAAATATAATAAAAACACTTTATACAAAAAAGATATTTCATTTATTTATTACAAAAAAAATCACTTATTCAAATTATAGATTTTTATTGTTGATACAAGTTTAACATGGAAATCGATGAATAGAAATGATCGACATCTCATAGCATGTCACAGTAGCGCCCATTGGGATCCTACATGTGTTTAAATCGACCGTACGTAATTGAAATACCCTGTCGATTAAAAATTTCGACGACTGTGACTGTTATCCACTTGTTCAGTGCTAAATATGCAAAAGCTGCTGAAATTTATCTACAAATCTGTAAGTTTATTGAGGAAACATGAGTGAAAGTGAGTTAGAGCTTTTATAGCTTTTATGACGAGGAACGGACTGGACGACCTTCTGTAATAGTAGCTCTCAACATCCCCCAAGAAATTGAAATTCATTTCACACACAAACCATGTACCATGTATTGAAATTGAAAGAGTGTAGCTTATCTACATTTTACCTCCTGGCGATACTGAATATTATTGTGAGGCATTGCAAGAAACCGCGTCGGGCAATCCATAACAAAAGGTGTGGAATGCTTACTATGGGAATCTTGCTTCACAACATTGACATTTTTCTATCACTGTTGAAAAATTGACCCTTTTTATGTAAAATTTTTGTCGAGTAACTGGATGCATTATACAAAACAAGCCACGCCCCATGTGTAATGATCCATTACACACGACTATATGGCCAATCACCGTCAAAGAATGCCATTATACACGACTGTTCAGTGCAATACTTGAATCAGTCTCGCTATGAAATGTCATAATTTGACTTTGACAGTATTCCTACCTGCTGAAGGGGTGATTTAGAGTTGACTTTTTGTTTTAATGGATACAGAAAGTGAAAACGAATTCAACTGCACTCCACGATTTCCTGAAAAACAAGATGGATACGGCACAAAAAATTGTGGACTCAATAATTGGATTGGAGGTCTGAAAATATCGAAAATAATACTTCAAATAATAATAACTTAAATCTGGAATCCTCTACTTCCTGTATAAATATTTCCAAATTTCACCATCAGTATTGTAAACAATAAATGAGTATTCATGATAGCTTTCAAAATGGAATTGTTTGACAGAAACCATTAAGTTTCTTCAATAACATTTTCTTTAAATGTCTGGTTCGTTTGAAATGAATGGTGAAAACTCAGTCATAGAAAAAGTATAGTATTCTACTTTCGTGTAATGGCTATTACTCACTCGAATTATTACGACGTTCGCCTGCGGTTCACGTCTCAAACTTCATTCTCATGAGTAATAGCATTGTCTAATATAATATATATAAATTAGACAATGGTAATAGCCATCATTACACGCTCGTTGAATAATGTACTATTTTTTAAATTGATTGAAAATTGTTTCATGGAAACGTGAAGAATTTTTGTGATACATACAAAATCCAAGACTTTTTTTATAATTTAATAGAATTTCTAGAATAATTATGGTGTCTCGATGATAATTAAATTTTACTTTCATCAATTATCGTAAGTGAAAAATAAAATAGAAATTTTTATTCCACTTTAAGTATAATATAGAATATAAATCGATAACTGTTTAATAAAACTTGTGCATCAGAAGAATGTGACAATAAATGACAGATTACTTGATTGAATATACGAGTATTTACTGGAACAGTGAATAACCTATTTATTTAAAATGGGTTTTGTATAATATTGACTAATATAGGTGTAGAAATAGATTCACCATCATTATAAAAGGTTGTTGTAAAAAGTAAATTTCACAATAAATGTTTTTATCTAGAAGACAGTTCGGTAGTGTTCTATTTAAATTTTAAAGTAACTGCTCGAACAATAACTTATTGAAGTGTTTATATAATAATGTCCTTTTATACTTCACAACTCACGCTCCTATAAACAAAAAGAAATAGCAATGAAACTTTATTAGAATAAAGCACCTCATGTTATAGAATTTATATATTCTCGTATACTCTGTGCTGCTGATATTTGATTTCAGAGAATTTAAAATGTTTTCTGTATTTCCCCTAGTGAATCCATTTTTTGTATTCAAATAAAAATTTTAGTGTCATACTTTAACCGTTTGGTATAAGTAGTGTAACTTCTTTTTTATTTATTTCTTAGATTTAGAAGAAAAAAAAAACGTTAATATTAAAGTTACATCGATAAAATGAATATATCTGTAAGTTAGGAAACGCTATGGATTTACTTAATTGTAGGTTAAGGTATTTTAAAGATATTCAGTGGTTGCATATGTATATATTGTTTTTTTTTCTATGTATAAAAGACTTGAAAGCATAACAAACATTTCAATGTGAAAATAATTGTGTACATTATATTTTTAATAAAATTCGTTTCACAAAAGTTGTATAATTTCTGTTGATTGATAAACTATGGTTCAGAAATTATTTGGTGTCCAAACGTGATAAGTTTTACAAGACATTGTTATAAACAATGAAAATGTATACCTCGATTTGTTTATTTTAATTCATTTTATCCACTTCCAGTTCACTGGTCTCGACTGGGAATTCCTACCTTTAAAACAGGAAGCAGAAGAATTGCTGATTATGAAATTTGAAAAGTCCTTAAACAGAATTCTTACTATTTAGAAGATGAATCTAAGAGACACATTGTGTAACTGCTGCTGAAGGGTTCAGACTAGTCTCTTGTGCGTTTCTGGAGGATGTATGTAGGTACACTTACCAATGTTTCCATTGGAAGATTTAACTTAAAGAGGTACTATTACTTGTATTGAGGAACATAACGAAATTCAAGCTTGTGAACAAACTAAGTATTTACATATACCAAAACTTCTCGTCCAGCTTTTCTCTGACCATATTTTAAATGCGAGTTTTATAAACAGAATGGATCTTCATTAACAAAGGTACTATCTTTAGGGAAAAGGTTTTAGCAAAAGTCACACTTTCAATACCTACAGAGACAAAAACATTCTTGTATACAAAAATAAAACCTATTTATTTTAAACGCTTTATTCACCTTATGTACAAAAACAATATATTGCTAATTCTGCATGTGACTCATTGAAATCCATTCTTGTCTATGTGTACCCTGGGCAGACCCAGGTCTTTCATTGCTAGATGTATTTATAGGATTGCTACCTTCATATTCATCTTTCTCAGAACTGTTTATATCTGAATGGTAAGTAGCTGGAGTAGATCGGTCTACACCGATTTGAGTATATGTCAATTCTGAATTGACTACTGATACATATTCGGGGTTCTGGTAAGTAACGTCACTGTAGTACCCTGGATATGAAATATTTGTGATGCCAGCTATCGGCGAATGCTGATATATCTGATGACTAGGGGATTGATTAGGAGTAGTTTGACCAGGAACATGGTGTGATGGAGGTGGACTAGATGTTAAGGACCAACAGTTTACTGAGCTTGGGGGTTGCGTTTGTATTGTAGTCATGGTGGGCCAGCTTGTGTATGTCGGACCAGTTGAATTGTATAATGTTTGTTGTTGGATGTGGTCTGGAGGCGTGTATACTGGAAAAAATCACTCTTTTCAATCTATAATCCACACTTCCAATGCTGTATTATCGAATATAACACATCCTCTCACACAAAATTCAATTTACTTTAAGTGGCTTCAATTATTTTTGAGTTACAATTTATCTCCTTACGATCAGAGAGACAGAAATTTTAATTGAAACGGAATATAATTAAGTCAATCCAGTTTTTAAATAATAACAGAAAATTAAAATAAATGATTCCAAGGAAAATGACTATTATAACTTGAAGATATTTTGTATTTGTGAAACTTACCATGTGAAGGTGGTGAAACTGATGCTGACTTTTGCCGCTGAACTGTATACGGTGCTGATTTTTGGCGTTTTAAAGTTGGAGTGGATCTGAATTGACAAGGTGACATTTGAGCCGATGGAGCGTACATGGGTTGATGGGGTAGAAACCATGAACCATCTGGAAATATGGATAAACCATTTAAAGTTTAAAAAAAATAAGTAATAGCTTTAATTATGGACCTCGTGATTGGTAGTACTTCAAATTATGTAACTAAATTTATGTTTTATACGTATACAGACATGAATATGATGCTGAAGTTGTACACCTAGGTAAGTAATAACCGAATAAAACTATTTTCATTATCTAATAATTGCATAATATGCAAAACAGAAAGTAGGCATCATTCGGATTGAAAAATTTGTAAACTATTGTAGAAAGGACATGTATAATTTTAGCGAGTTGCATAAATTGATTAAGGATGAGTTTAAAATATTCAACAATTAGAAGATATGTATAGGTACTTACATTGAGAATACTGAGTTTGTTGTTGTCCATAACTGTTTGAGAATTCTCTTTGACTGTACAAATTATCGGGTCGTTCTTTAGCGTCAAGAAAGGCTTTAGCAAAAGGATTATACTTTATCTTCAGTGACGTTACTTCTTCATTTTGGTAAGCGGTGACAGCAATAAACTGCGTTTCGGGAAAGGGGAATGTTATGACTCTTCTTGGTTCGGTACCGACTCTGACTAGATGCACTCTAGGTTCGTATTTATGGAGAGAGTTCAGCATTATTTGACCAGTTCCATTGGATTTGTTAGTTAGTTTTACCTGCAAAATATAAAAGTTCCATGCATTCATTTTCTTTTTTTTTTAAATATTCATTTGTTAGTTTGATATTGGGTGAGCCTGTGTTTGGATCATTTCTGACATGCATTTTCCAAAAAAATTCAAACACCTAACCCAATCAAAGAACTTGGCTGAAATCTTACTTTTGCAAAGGAAATTGGTTCTTTCATCCAATGAGCTCCAAAATTGGGCGATTCGGGGTGAATATAAATAGGATTTGACGGAGGTACTTCGGCTTTACCTCCTGGTACCCATTCTCCGTTCACATACTTCCACCTATGTGGGTCGATTTGGACAAATTCCAGCAGTACAGTATACATTGCTTTAGGATCCAAACCACCTGCTGCCACTTTTATTACTGGAAACATTCGTCTGCAATAAAATGAACCATTTATAAATCAAGTATTTTATTAAAATTAAAAAATCTCCGTTTCTTAGCTCAATATATATCTCGATCGTGTCTACTTATTTTGAAAACAATGAAAAATATTTGATGAAATAAGAAAAATGGAGCTAATAGGTTGAGATAATAAAATAGTTTTTTTTTTGAAATTCCATGTTTTTCTACACTTTTTTTTTCTTCATATTTTATGTCTTCTGATTATTACTTATGCTGGACAAAGACAACTTCACCGTCAACCATAGTGACTTCATTTGAAGATATGATGTTATTTTTCATTTTTTGACCACTACATAAATATTTTTCCAGTATGGCATTGATGTAATATTGACAAAAATTCGTAAATACTCTGTATGTACATATATTTAAAGGACTGAAAACCGCCCAAGCAAACTAATTACAAAATTCAAGATTTTATTAACCTTTATTAACCGAATGCCTACACCTGTGTATGCTTTTCAACTTTATTTTCACAACAACATTCTGGAAAATATATTTTTACTAAACTCTGTGGCAACTGTTTGTTACTTAATTCATTAATTCGATTCTTGTAAATTTTTTAAATCAACAAATAATAATTATTTACCTGCTAACTACGTGATACTAATATGTTTAGAAATAATTAAATATTCGAATCCGAATGATGAGTTACGGAACTGCTAATTGTCGACATTGTCTAGTGTAGGTACTTTTATAGTACTTATACTGTTTAAATTTTTTTCTACTACTAACTATGTGAAGTTGAACTTCTCTATTAGTGGTTAATAATGTCAATGAAGAACAAATTCCTGTATTTTGAGAATCCAGGGATAGTTGTTTAACATATTGACGACGAAAGAAAACCTCTCCAAAATTCAGGACCCTGTATATGCATTACAGGAACAATGAGAACATGCTCAACGGCAGCCTCAACCTCACCTATCTACATATGGTGGTGTAAAGTGTTGCAGAAAGAACAAGATATAGACTTTAAGTAGAGAGAGAATCGTTTAAAAAAAAGCATCTCCTCACTTTTTAGAAATCCGACAAGCTAGGACATACCACAAGACGGGAAAGTATAACTTTTCGAAGAAATTCGATACGGAATTAAGCAATAAGAAGGAATGGGATCCAAATAACATTACCAGACTTGGAAAGAATGCCATTCAATGGTACACAGACGGCTGAAAAGCAATAGGAGGAACTGGGATAGGAGTGTCCGGGCCAGGAACCAAATACTCCGAAAGCTTGGAAAAAGCCCGAAGTATCTTTCAAGCGGAAATCTACGTCATAAGAAAAAGGATACAGAAGACAAAGGATTATCATTATGTTGGATAGTCAAGCAGCCATTAGGCGGGAACAATATAATTACCTTATTATGGATTCCAGGACACACTGGAATGGAAGGAAATTATGTAACAGATGAACTAGCAAAGATGGGGACTAAAATTCATTTCTGGGGGCCTGAACACTTTTGCGGAATTAGTCCCAATGTAATATTGGAAGAAATATGTAAAGCCGAGAGAATGATAAAATCTGATAATTGGAAAGATCTTGTAGAGCTTATACAATCAAAAATTCTGGATGACTACAAGCTGTTGAGATCAAATGAATGCAAAGTCAAAGTAAAACTGCCAAGGAGCGAAAATAGACAGTGACGTGTGAATTCGCTGGCCATAGAGCTTTGGCACGCAAGTTAAGAAAATCTATTTCAGTGTGAAATTCGTCGAAATTTCATTTTCATCGAATTGTGTTATATGATTTTTCCATACTACTGATTGATTTGAAAAATAAAATGGATAAGGAGTACATTACTTTTACGTAACTTGCAACAATACTTTTGAAAAAAATAGGGCGGTGGATAATAAAAAACTACTTACATACCTTCCACTTTTAGTTACAATCATTTCGTTTGTAAAACACTGAAATCGAACCCAGAGATCTCTGTCGTCCAAAGTCACAGTTAAATCTTTCTCAGTAGGATCCCCTTTCTCTTTTCCTGAACTTATTTCTGACTCCACAGCTGAGAGAATATGCTGCTGTGCCATTTGCTCTGAAAAAAAAATAGAATTTCAAATAAACCATATTCTTTCATATTTTCAAATAAGTATTTCAAATAAAACGTATCTGCGGTATCTACGCTGAAGATATTGTCCAATTAAAATATTTTTCAATATTCGAAAATGCTGAAATTCGTCTACTAAAATGTAGATGTCGTTAGATACATTAAAGAAACTGTTGAATAGTATACTAATTTCTTTTATTCCATCTAAAACTAAGTAGTGTCGAACATTACCTTTTCAGATTGAAAACGGTAGAGAAATCTTTTTTTAAATCTGAATTGATGGTTCAACGTACCTCCATTTTCTGGTGGATCGTATTACGGTGCGATCTAGCGGTATGAGGTACACTTTCTGGTTAACTACCATATATGTCTTCGACACGTGACGCTAGATCGCGTTACAATCGATTCACCCTAGTATGGAGGAATATAAAACCATTAATTGGAGATATTAGGCATTTTTAGCAATTCTACAGGAAGGCTCTGGTCCTATCATGACCTCCGTTGCTCCCATCTTACCTAATTCATCGGCATTTTCTTTACCTTTAATGTTAAGGTTCATTAATTTAATAATAATTTCAACTAAATTTGTGATCTGTCGCTATCAATTGATAAATAATAGTTTAGTTGTTGAAATTATTACTAAATTTTATGGATCCTTAAAATTTAGAAAATATCTTCAACAATTTTTCGACCTTCCCAACCTTCCCAAATTGTTAGAGTTGATAATTTAGAGTCGACATAAATAAATTTACGAGAAAAATTGTGTGGATGTCAAAACATTTTTTATTGCTTAGGTACAACATTTTTGTGTATAAGTATTTATGTTTACCACTAAATCTAAACCTCACAGAACACTTTAAAGACAAAGTTTATAGGTGTCAAATTGATTTTGATGAAGTTTTTAATTTAAATAAAAGTAACTTCTCTTGTTTTCAAGAATGTTTCGTTTTTATTGTTTTGATATCGAGGTACGTTTGTGTCTTAAATTTTTTATACCTACCTGTTGTGAGTAATAAAATACAAGTTACTATTCATCTTTCAACAAAACTTTATGACAAGTCAGCTGGCGATTACAAGGAACATTAAAAATGACCGAACGCCAAGAAAGGTCACCTCTTCATTCTAAATGTGGTATTTTGAAAAAGTTTATTTCAAATGCTGTTATTTTATATTTTAATTAGGTAGTCGTGAAAGCTGTTTTCTACAAATATTTGCAATATATCTTGTCGTGTTTTTTTTTTTGACTAATCAGTCGTATGTATTTATATGTTATTTATGGAATATAAATTCTAGTTTCTTCATTTAAGGATATATTTTCGAAATTGAAAAACCGACCCCTATGGCTATTCCAATCAGAAATCTCAAAAAAATTCGCACAGGTTGGCCGGAACAAGAATTGTTATTAATATTTTCTACACGACTAAATAATAACGCACAAATAATTTTTACATATTTAGCTACATAATGATATATATTCTTCACACCAGTGAATAATGAAAAAGAATTCACTCTCGTTAGCCAATCACATTCTATTATTATTAGAATTCACGCTTAAATGAATTAAAATGAATAAATCAAATCGTCTCTTTTAAAACGTCAAATACCAAATAATGCAAATCGATTTTGACAGCGCGTCATTTGAAACGTCAAAATAATGATAGAATCATAATTTTACGTATTATTTAGAGAAAAATGGACAACAGTAGCTATAACTCCCAATTATCATTTATAAATGTATGGGTTTCGATTAAAACTGTATGTTACGTATCCCTTTTTGAAAATAAACATGCTCTATAGCCTAGTGGTAGAAATAGTTGACTCTTGCGCGGACGATTGGGTTTCGATTCTCACTAGAAGCTTTCTTTTTTTAGTCGTGGAGAAAGTATAGTCTTTTACTTGTGTAGAATGGCTAATATAATAATATTCACTTGGACGATTCCAGAACTCACTCGCAACTTCATCCGCGTGAATAATAGCCATCATTCTGCACTCGTTGAAGAATATACTATTCTTCTATCAAAAAATAAATATTACTATCGGATTATTCGACGCAAATAAGACATGGCTGGAAGAGAAGAAAACATCTGTCGTGACTGCTGAGTAGGTAAGTAGTTGGATATAAAAATTCCAACAAATTTAAGGACACGTTTACAAAAAAGTTTCCGTTCCAAATTTAACCATAAAACGTGGTTTGCTTCGAATGTTTGTCTCCACTCGGAAATAATTAAAATATAGTACCAGGTACGTGATTGTTTGTTTTTTATTTCTTAAATACATAGAAACCATTTAAAATAGAATACTCTCGGATGTTTGATATCGATATAAAGCTGTTATTATATTTATACAACGATCAGCTTTTCATATGACGTGAAATAAGTAAATATACATTTGGAAAATTCTCAACGACAACAAGTTTGTTGAAATTATTAATAAAAATCGTAAAAATTGAACGCTAGTAACTTCAAGTGTAAGGTACTAATTGGTGACGAATGTTATCGTTTCATAGAATGATCAAGATGTTTGTAATATGTGTAAAATTTTAAAAGATAGTCAAGGTCGTCAAAGTGTAACAAAGAGCAGATCTAGACACAGAGCATTACCTAGTAGCAGCAATCATAAACAGAGTACGATTCAAACAATAATGGGACACGACGGTCACAATAAACTAAGACATAAATAATTTCGTTCTTTCTTTATTCACTGGAATACCGATTAAACACTAGCCTAGACACGATGTTGTATGATACTATAAAACCGCTGGCCCATTCTTCTTTCAATCGGAGCTTACAAACTTAGAAAAACATGACACGCGGGTAAGAAATACATCCAAGCAGACATAATTCCTGATAAGTTACAATGACCAAGGTTCAAAAAAAGAGACTGGCTGGTGGATTGAAGAAACGAAAATGTATATATAGGACAAAAAATCAGCTTGGAAAGCCTACTTGCGAAAAAAGAGGACCAAAAATCCGTGAAATTTGAAGAAAAGACGCTGAAGCTAGGGAATGGGAAGATTTCGGAAACAAAACTAAAAATATTTTGCTTCCATTGTCAAAGTGTCAAGTAACTAATATTGTTGTTATTGGTCTACATGTAAATATTTCCTTTTAAAAACAGATATTTTGAAAGTAATATAGTGTGAATAGAAGCTTAGATTATGCGGTCTTTTTTTTTATCGTATATCATCGAATAATTCGATTAACAAGATGAATATGAGCCAAAATGGTACAAAACGTTCGTATGTAAATCGTACCGGTACCTCCTTCTTAATATCCACTTCACACACACCAAAGATATTGATGCAATAAGGCTTGCTCGAGATTACGGGATCATAATACTGTCTCATCACACAGGCTTCAGCTTCTTTCATGAAATCTCTGAAGCACCATTTTTAATGAAGATTCTGAATCTTGGATGTGCAATCATCCTGGGAGTATAATTAAACAGACTGTAATTAGTAAATTATTAGGAATTGTCTGTCTGTGTGGCCATTGCATTATATAGATTTGAATCATATGATTTGCGGTCTTCTGATCGCCATAATATTGAAGATAAAGACTACGTAGTGTTGAAGGACTGAATAATACTCCAAATCAGGAAAATACCTGGAAACTATCGACTATAGTGGTCATATTTTGCAAACATCACTAAGTGAAAACATATCAATTCAGCTACGGACTAACCAATTAGCAATTCAACCCAAAAAATATTTTATTTATCAGAAATCATCATCAGGAGTTATCTCCAATTGCAAAAATTCCAATAGTACAAAAGAAACTATCAAATGGTACTTCAAGCCCTTCTAAAAATAAATCGGAACAAGAGGAAAAATTAATTTAAATTCGCAAAAATCTGGAAAAAAAAATAAAAAGCAGATGAAACCTTAAACTGGCACTAAGAAGCAAGAAAGTGATAATATACATGGCAGCTGCTGGTACTGCATACTCTGTGGAGAAGACAGGCTGGAAAATATGATTCATTGCAACAACTGTATGGTGCAGGTGTTGATAAGGGGATAGTTGCTCAGTAAAATTGTGACAATAGCATCTAAATTTCCTAAGTATCATTTGGGAATACCTATGGACTCATGGAGGTACGAGTTGAAAATATTGATTTTATTTCGTACCTTGAATAGATGATGCTTTTACTTGATGTAGATCCTTACTGAATTATGAAATAAAACAATTTTAATTTGTTAAAATCTACATAATATTTAAACTTAAAATTGTGACGCGTTTCGCAAATTCAGTAGATTTATCAAACGAATGGAGACAAGTTTTTAACAAGTTTACCAGGAAACTCATTCACGACAATCCTACAGGAACTTTTCGTTGTCATTACTATATTTTAATTCATAAACTCCTCATTTATTCATTTTTAAAGATTTGGATTTGTTGTTTTTAATGAATTTGGATAAATTGCTATCGGTTTTGAAGCATATATTCAAGTCTAAAGTTTCTAAAAATGATTTGATTTTTAAGGATGGCATGTTAAGCTTCTAAATTGGTTATTTTTGTTTTTATCAGAAGGAAATACTTGTTCTAATCTAGAGTATGTCTTCGTATATTTTTATTAATGATATTGTCAAATAAATTTGGATCGTAATTATAGTCTCATTATACCTCTATTCGTTTGATAAAGCATACCGTGTTAGCGAAACGCTTCACAATTTTAAATTTGAATATTATGTAGATTTTAACAAACTAAAATTGTTTTATTTCATAATTTTTTCCGTACCTTTAGCAATTTTACGTTTTCTGTGCCATTTTTTCTAATTTTAAATAATGAAAGTGGTAAAAAGCATTAGATAATAAGAAAAAAATCTTTGCCAGGTACGGTTTTAAGCACATTTATCCTAAATTATAAAACTGGTTGGTGTTTTTATGTAGGTAGGTATATTTATTTAGATTTATTGTAGTTTATATTGAAAGTTTTTGGTTTTACCTCTGTTGTTGTAGATCCTTCCACATATAAATACTCCACCAATTAAATTTCGCTGCACTAATCCGAACAAATTTTCTCACAATTTCACCAGAAATGCGTACGGCATTAATTAATTTAAATTGTCAATCATATACCGTATGATTATTTGATAAACCAACAGCATAACACATTGTAAATTAATAGTTTATTATATATTATTTGTCATTGTTTCACACCAAACTGATAAGTACTTCTTATGTTATGGTGAATCCTCGTATATTATCAAAGATTAACTAAAAAATCTTCATCCATACGGTACTCGGACGAAGTGACCACTCCTACTTTTGGTTACTCGGTAGACATTGGTTGGTACCATTCAGGTAAAACCACAGGTGGTACCCGTTTGTAGAACGACCATCGATGGTGTTCAATAGGTACTACCAATATTTTTGGAAAATATTGAGAAATTAATAATTGGCATTATGGTAATAAGCAAAATGGATGCGATGATTTGGTCGAATAATAAGAATATTGCTTATTTATTTAATATAATTATAAATATAATTAAATATTCGAATCTGGTACCTACCATTAATTTGATGAGATCAAAATTGGCATTATTAATATACCTTATTGGACCTAGATTTTTTAAACTGCAAACAATTACCTAGAAAAATTAATTATTGAATTTATTGAAACAAACAATAATACTTTATTGATTAGTTTTTGCCATTTTTCTTACTTTTAATTCGGCCATTAGTTTGTCATAATGAAAATAATAAATAAAAAAATAATAAACTATAATTTTTAATATTTAAAGAAAATCACCCTGGCCATTACTTCGAATGATCTTTTACTGCTTGCTTTGCTTATTGGAAGGGTTGAACGAATTCCCAAAATTATGTTTAAATTTAAATCCTGCAATAATATTATTTTTCTCCGATTGGCAGCAAATATTAATTTTGCTGACTGATATCAATCAGCAAAGTATTACTTTTCCTGCCTAGGCAGCAAAGTGGTTACTTTCCTGCCTAGGCAGCAAAGTGATTACTTTGCTGCCTGTTATTATACATTTCCATAGCAACCAACCAAAATGGAGAGATTGTGGGAATTGTAATAATTTGCAAATAAAATATCCTCATGAACAATCGGAGAAAAAATTATATGTTCAACTTGGCAGCAAAGTAGATTGACTGCCTAGTTAAACAAATAACTATTTCCTGAAAAAATGACTATATATGATATACGATAATATTTTATTTGTTTATAGGTAAAAGTCTTAAATTTTAATACCTCATTTTTCAGTTCTGCCAAGTTTAAATCTTGTTCATAACATTTTAATTCTTCTATTGAAGAGTCACTTACAACACTATTATGAAAAATTGCCAAGAAGCTCTAAGATATACCAACCATTGTATGTCAAAAAATAGATGTGTCTTTTTAGTGATCGGTCTACATTTAAAAAAGTCATTTTCAAATTTGTAAGGTGTTGCATAGTAGAATACTATTATCTTGACATCTTCATTCTCCACATCTATGGTTTAAGTAATAAGACGAATAATTATGAATTGAATTCTATTTGGAAAATATACCAAATTCTATTTATCTATTTTATTTTGTAATCCATGTGTTTAATACACGAACTTTGACAATTCAATCAGTTAACAGTTACCCTGCAAAAAGATAAGATTCAACAGTTCACACTGATCTGGTGACAAATTCTATCACCTTCAGAGCCAAAAAATTTCACAAACATCCTACCTTTCGAATTGAAAATGGTAAATACTTCCATTCATACAGCTCCTAATATTGACATAAAATACCTAAGACTTATATTTGCATTAATCTAATAATTAATATTTGTACGGAGTAACTAAGCAGAAAGAACATACTATTACCAAATGCAATTCAATGGTACACAGGAAGCTCGAAAACAATAAAAGGATGAACAGGAATAGGAGTGTACAAGTCAGGAACCAAGTAGGTACTTTGAAAGCTTGGAAAAAAATTAAATATATTTCACGCGCCATAAGAAAGTGTGTGTAATGTCGGATAGTCAAGCAGCCATTAAAGCACTGAGCTCTTAGTCTGTTCCAAAATAGTGTGAAAATGCCTTTTTCATACTGAATGAATTTGTCGAGAATAATATAGGCATCTTCCTGTAGATTCCAGGACACACTGGAATAGAAATAAATGAAATAGCAGATGAATTAACAAACAGGGGAAATGAAATACACTTTTGGAACGCTTTTGCGGTATCAGCTCCAATGTAATATTGGATGAAATAGGCAAAGCCGGAAAATAGAGATCTGACAATTTGAAAGATATAGTAGGGTTTGCTTATACAATAAAAGATTATGCTGGGCTACTACAATGCTTGAATGTACTTGCTAATTCAGAATCCTAGTAGATTATTGGATATAAGAGGGGCAAGTTGACGCCTGCAGGTATCCTAAGATGGGATTAAGGGAGCTACTAGTCTCGAACTTTCCGTAGGAGCTAAATAAGAGTAAGAAGGCACACAAAATCTTTTAGGTCTCAGTGAGGGTCACCCCAGTATATATGTTTATCGTTTTGTGAAATAAGTTTTTTCAATCAGGTACTGTATGTATTATTAACTTTAGTAACATTTACAGTTTTTTTCTTGAGTTGTATCGTTTTATGCATGAAATTTTTGTTAATTTTTCGTGACAATGAAGCATAGTTTTTTTCTCTCCATATTGCTTATTTTCAAACAACCGTTTTTAAATGTTAAGACTTAATTTTCATTTCCTAGTTTTATTTAACAAAAAAAATCTGAATTTTTTCACGTGACATACCTACCTACAGCATCTATACCTGCTACTAATCCACTTCTATACATTCATAATAAAACACCGACCTAATTTATCCATTTCCTGCACGAACAGAATCCTTTATAATTCCGATATCCTAATAAAACAATTTTTTCTTCCAACCTGCCGTCTTATGGTTGTTTTCGCCTTATCATTTGCGCAATAAACTCAAAGGGTTGATGGTGGACCTCCCATCTAGATTTACCTTTGAAGTTCTACCACCGCAATTTATTGGGGGTGTATTTATGTGTTTGTGATGGTACTCCACAAATATGCGTGTTTATTTTGGAAAATATTCGAATTTTAAATAACATATACAGGTGAAAGAAGATTATAGAATAGAGCGATGATAATATAAAAATTGCCTAGTTATTTACCATTCTGTCTAAAAATGTTTTCGATAATCGAATGAGATCAATAAATGAGAAAATCCATAACAGAATAGTATATTCTTCGATGAGTGCAGAATAATGGCTATTATTCACGCGGATGAAGTTTCAAAAACGAGCGAGCACAGCTAGTGAGTTTTGGATTAATCGATTCATCCAAGTGAATAATAGCCATTCTACACATGTAATAGTATATTATCAAACGAGCAATTTATGATAGACATTATTCACGATGGGTAACATTTGCGACCAGAGCCGCAGGAAAGGGGTGCAAGTCACCCGAAAAAAAAGAAAATATCGTTAGGAAAAGTTTCAATAATACACTCCAGTGTATTATAAACCATAATTCACTCTAGTAGATATACGGGTGACCTATACATTTTGTTAGGATGTGAAATATTGACTTATATTATTAGGTGGTCGTGGACAAAAGACTATATACTTTGTCCACGACTGAAAATAGTGAGTTTTGGTGTCATCCAAGTGAATAATAGCCATTTTACACAAGTAATAGTATATTATTAAACGAGCAATTTATGATAGCCATTATTCACGATGGGTGACGTTTGCGACCCGAGCAGCAGGCGAGGCAAGTATCAATAATACACTCCAGTTTATTATGAACCATAATTCACTCTAGTAGATATATGAGTACCATATACCTTTTGTAAAGGGGTAAGAATATTGACTTATTAGGTGGTCGTGTAGACAAAAGACTATATACTTCCTCCACGACTGAAAAGAGTGAGTTTTGGAATGATCCAAGTGAATAAAAGCCATTTTACACAAGTAATAGTATATATTATTAAACGAGCAATATATAATAGCCATTATTCAAGATGGGTGACGTGACATCTTAATTCAAAATAGCATGCAGACGTACCTTTAGTAGCAGCAATGTGTCTTACGTCTTCTTCTAATGCCCCACTGACAGTTCTCGTCAGGGCTGTACTTTGTTGTTTAAGGTCAATTATTATTTATAAAAAAGTGAATATTTATCTTATTTAAATAATACTAAAATATGCCTAGATACACAAAAAAACATCAGCATTTTGAAAGTTCTCAAATATTTTCATTTAGAAAAAGAATCTGGTTACTATTAATTTCATAGTCTTTTCGAATTTGGCTGAATACGATCCTGATGATTTTATTGATCAAATTTAAGGTTAGCTATATGTCAAAATAGCAATTAAAATAAACGACATAACAAAAAACCGGATATACGTCACAAACGATGACGCACACCAAGAAGATTATTATAATATGAACTATACTATCCAAGGTTCAGACATCACTTTTTGTGACTCCATACATTATTTTTGGCTGCACTATATACCGTACTTTTTTCATATTGGGATTTGTATTTTTCATAAGGAAACGAAACTAAATTTTATAAATGTTTCACTTTATCTTTATCGACCTCGCAGAATTAAGAAAAAATATACCCATCATCCCATGGTTTTATTGATTGTCATAAAAATGTGCGCCCAGGTATGTATCAGAAGCACTTGTTTTTAATGCCTTTATTGCAGGTCATAATAAGTGGAAGCGGCACCTTTTATTTTCCGCTTTTTTATTAGTTGTTTCTTCGGATGATCAATTTTGACGATTAAAATTGTTCGCGCGGGCTCGGAACGATTTTATATAAGAGAGAGAGTTGATGAAATAAAAATATTTTAAAGTTTAAATGGAAGTTAATTGCGTAATTACTCGGTTTGTTTTTGAATAATCCTGAGGTAATTTACGCATTTTAATAATTCCACTTAAAATAACAGTTTTATTTCGAAATATCTTCTTTACAACAGTGATTAGTAGCGGCGTTGAGTATTTTTCTTTTCAAACATACGGACGAGCAATTTCATGCTAGTTTTAATCTGCTAATCCGCAACAACGGCTTATTTATTATTTATAATTATGATCTATTACCTACCTACGATTTTATACCTCACCTCTGCATTTTAAATGCCAATTCAAAGTGTGCGCGTTTATTTCGAAATATTAACGCCACATAAAATAAATTTAAAATTATAAAGATATAATAATGGAAGGACGAACAGTATAGAATTTTGTTACCATGAAAATATCTTCTAAAATGATGGAAGAAAATTTTTTCTGGTTTTTTAACTCTAAATATGAATGTTAAGAGGTGGCTCGTCGTATTTTTTAATTTCCCATTTAAACGAATGAATGCTCCATGAAAATTAAAACATATTCTAGTAGCAAATTTGAACTAGGCGAGAACAATATAGTTACTTTACTATGGTCCTGGAATATAAGGAAATAAAATAGCAGATGAACTAACAAAGATGGGGACTAAAATACCTCTGGGGGTCAGAACCCTTTTGCGGAATCAGTCCCAATGTAATATTGGAAGAAATAAATGAAGCCGAGTGAAAGAGAAGATCCAACTATTGGAAAGATCTAGTATGGAGACAATCAAAGATTCTTCTGGGTAACTACAACCTGTTGAGATCAAATGAATGCATGAGTCAAAGTAAAACTGCGCTAAGAGTTTTAACAGGGATCCTAATGGGACGTTGTCCCCCGAATGGGCACCTGAAAAAGCTCAAAATAGTGGAGGAAGAAGAATGCAGATAATGTGGCATGGAAAAAGAAACCTCCATACACATACTTTCCAACTGCACAGCATTCCAGAATCCTAGAGCACAGTACCTGGGAGATTACTGGATAGAAGAGGAACATTTACCTAAGTTGAAGCCTGCAGATATCCTGAAATTCCTCCGGGAAATAGGACTAAAGAAGCTACTAGTTTCAGAGACTCTCCTCAGAAACTAACTAGAAGTAAGGGGGCACAATAGATCTTTTGGGTCTAAGTGAATGTTACCCCAAATACATACATACATAGTAGCAAATTTAACGATCTACAAAAATGGTCTAAGATGATTTTTCGCTAAGTTGACTCGCTTAAAAGTTATTCGATGTCAAAGTCCAACCTTAAATCGTAAAGGATAACTTTGACTATTTTTTATAATTTATCGAAAAATGATCAAAAACTACAGTGATTTCACAGTGGAATACAAAAATAATAATAGCTTGACATCAAATAACGAATTAACAATAATCAAACATAAAATTTATAATCTTGACAGTGCTACCAATTACGTTATCACAAAATATCTTTTTACTGCTTTTTATTTGAATTGTGCTTATGATATGAAATTTTCTTTGCGAGCTCATCAATTAAAAACGACGAAAATCATAAGAACTGTGATATTTTATTTATAATTTTTTAAGATGGTTAAATTTCCTACAGGAACATGTTTTGATTTTCGAAAAATATTAATTTGTTTCGGTGCATTAAAAACCCAAACAAAACAGAACAAAATGTTATTTAAATTTTTTTTTCGTCATCCCAGGCGATGTTTTTATAATAAGTAAGGAAAAAAATTAATGTGGATATTAGTAAATATTCAAAATTACGAGCATTGTTGAAAAGGAAAAGTGATGGATATATACCTAAAAAGTCTAGGGTTTTTACAAAGGAGAAAGTATATCGGTTCCTGGATATGGCACCTGATAATGTATATTTGATGATAAAGGTTGTTCTAGTATTAGGAATTGGAGGTGAAATGCGTTGTGACGAACTATTTCATTTGAAAATTGATGACATTAAAGATATGGACTCGGTCCTAGTCGTAAAAATTTTGCAGACAAAAAACAAGAAACCTCGTTTGTTTACCATTATAGGCGATAATTATTTGCGATTAATTCGAAAATATGTTGCACTACGGCCATTGTATGTTAATGGGAAGTGTCAAAGAATGATTGTTGGTATTCACAAAATTAGTGCCGTGCCGCAAGAAATTGCAGAATTTTTGAAGTTCAAAAATTGGAAGGAGTGTACTGGACATTCGCTAAGAAGAACATTTGCTACACTTCTTATTGATGGTGGCGGTGACCTCACTTGTCTTAAAAGACGTGGAGGCTGGAAATCGAGTACGGTAGCAGAAGGATATATTGAAGAATCACGTATCAACAAAGAGAATACTGCCAGAAAAATATTGCAACCTGACAAAGAAGGTACAAGTACCTGTTCAGATATTTCCTCGAATGTTTCATCAACAGTTACGGAGAATATTTTGAGTTGTTCTAACATTAATGAAAATCTTTTGAATTGTTCGAAAATTGTTAGTGATAATTTCAGTGGTGCTTCGAGCCCAAATGCAATTACTTTTAGTCTTAGGATTGAAAGTAGCGGTTTTAATCCTAGGATTAAAAGTGTTGCTAAGCAACGAGCAAACTTTTGCACGGTAAGGGAATTGATGGCTTTTGCACCTGAAAATAGTACAAAAATGTCAACATTTTTTGATGGTTGGGGAAAAACGTTGTTTAAATGGGAAATAAATATTTTTATTGTAAATAAGAAAAAAATCAAAAGTTGTTTTGGACCATCCTAATAAATGTTACTTTTCAAATTATTCGAACGAGCCTGTATGTGAATACATTGTAAAAGTTGCTCGTTTCGAATATCGAAATTGTTTGCAATTCTACTTAATCTTCAAGTACGAGCGCAACTGAAACGAATGCCTTTGAAATCATTAGAAAAGTATTATTTGTTTACTGGTCGCAGCCATTAGTGGTAACCACACAATGAATGCTATTTCAAATAAAACTAAAACAAGCAAGAAATGTTAGTGTTCCATCGTAAAATAGGAGGCAAAGCAGCAGTAGTTACGGTTATTACGTAGATTTTGTCGCCTCTTTCAATTAACACTTCGACGTTGTCTAGCTAGGTATGCATCCTCTGTCTCTATTTTTTCAAAGTTATTGTTTACCTTTCACATTACTTGGAAATATTGTGACCCTAGAAGTGACTAGGAAACCTCATGATACAAAATTGAATTTGAATGAGAGCTTGATGTTAATTATATTATGATCGACCATAATTGTTGTTAATTTTCTCATTTTACACTGTCATTAATACTCATAAATTATTTTTATTATCGCAAAAATCGATTAACCGAAACAGAAAATAATATTTATTCACTCAAGGCTTCAATTTAATAGTCTATCAAACAAGTTGAAGTGGAAAGATTTGTTTGAAATATCAAGTTATTTTTGCAGAAGGAAAAAAATGCCTGACTACCACAATCATTGTTTTTTTTCTGTAGCCGTCCCGAAAATAGAACTTTCGGTATGACTTATTAAATCGAAAATGAAACTTTAAACAAATCGTACCGAAAGAAGTTTTTAAGACATCGCTTGACAAAATAAATTTGTTAATAGTACCACTTTATTTTCATTTTTCCGATCCAGAAATGGAAATCGACAAAATAATTTATTCCACATGATATCAGCGCAAGCTGCCAATTGTACATTTAATATTCATAAGTAATGTTTATAGTATTTATTTTTATTATTTCTTAATATTTTATCTAATAAACGGCTACAGAAAAAATATTGTACGTAACGCTACCCGAAAGTGGTTTTACGGGACTCGCAGTCTTCCAGGAGTTACCTACTCATCCCATAAAATATCACTGTCGATACCTGTTACGTAAATAACTATCTCGCAATGTTCTGTGTAATGTTGCCAATGGATTTTGGTAATTTTGCTTGTATTGTGATGTTTAACATCCCGTATCTCAAAAACTTGTTAAAAGATAGATATGTCCATGGATATTTTTGTTCAGAGCAACAAATTCAACAACATATCCAAAATACTGAATTATTCGGGGAAATGTGCAATTCAAAATAAAGAAAAATGCAATTTTTTTAATTATATATATGTTTACTTGAAAAATAAAATACAGTACAATAATTACACGTTTTTAAAAAGTACATTTTTTCAATATTATTTATTTATTAAAACATCTAAAATATATAAATATATATTTTCATTAATGAAAACTCGAATGAATCCAATGGATATAAAATGGCTATTACAAAAATGTAATTGAAAACTATTGATATTTTGAAATGCTTCTGTTGTTTTTGATGAGATACACGATAATGCTTTTTTTTTCACTACTAGCTGTAAAATTGACAATAATTATTGTCCTTTTAGCTAACTAAGAAGTTGAATTTCTCAATAATGGACAAATTCAAATATTTTTAAATATAGTTCAACAAAAACAATTTTGTATACCCAGGAGATTGTCTTCAATGTATTTGCTGCTAGAAATTACCTATCAAGATGGAATTATTTGAATTTAAATGCCATTAGTTTCAAATTCGCGCTCAACCGAAAATGACTGATGACATAAGGACTACGATCTTAATCTATGGATCGAAAACAGACAGTGTACGGCGAAATAAATGCTTCTTGAGTTGCGTTTGTGATTGCTGTGGTGTGTAAGTATAGCTTTTTCACTCAAGGTGTTGTGTTCGAACGCAATACCGCTGTAAATTTTAGCATTGAAATAGTATATAATAACAAATATTTTAAATTTTTGGCTCAAACTTGGCTAGTAGTGGAAAAAACTGTGCATACACCACGCTCGGGACAAAGCTGGTGCTCCAGTCAATAATAGTCTTCACCATCTTGGTATATAATATACTATTATTAACCGGAGTAGAAAAAATATTGTATGCCACTTTCATGTAATGGCCATTAATACACTCGCATATTATATACGAAACTCGCCTGCGGCTCGTTTCGTATCCTACAATATGCTCGTTTCTTAATGGCTATCATTACATTATTTCCAATTTTTTGAAAGGTTTACATGCAAAATCATTCTTGATAACGGTAGTTGGAAAATTGTGGATTAATTTTTATGAGCTTATTCATTTAAAAATAGCAATACATATTTGGTGATTTGTTACACTGAATTTAAAATGATGTTCGCAAATTTTCCCAAGTATTATTTTTTATTATCCCCTACTCAAAATTTCAATGTAAATTATTAGTGGAGCAAAAAGTGGTCTCAAAATATTTATTTTGAATATTATGGTTTTTTTTTGGAATTTTAAAAAAGCACTGCATTGTTTAATCTATATGTGTAATGGAAATTTATAATGAGCCATTTCTTATCAAATGAAATATTATTCAACATTTCTTATTCATAGCTTTTAGCTTTCAATTACACTGACCGTCATAAAAATGTACAAAAAAGGTTAACTCTTGAGCCACTTATTTGGTTCTGATGATTTTTTTTGTGGATAATTGTTTTGTAACTATTCTGTGGTTTTAAACTTGAATTTGAAAATAAATACAGACTTCATAAATATCAAGACGTAACATAAAGTACCACTGCAGAAAGTGGTGTTAACTGGTACCACTCAATGAACAATTTTTTAATAAATTTATTTACTAAAGAAGATTACGGTCTGAAAACAGCTAGAATCATCAAAAACAAAGGACTACTTCAAGAGATAACGACTTGAAAAATGTATCAAATTTATTGGCGTTCGGATTTTTTGTTGGCGATTGTGGTTATAATCAAAACCACAAAAAATCTATGGTAACACAAATATGAAAACGTAATTAATATTATACGTGGGTCCCATCTAAAGAATGAACTTTATTTAATTTTTCTCTATTGATTGCATTTTCAATTTGTATCTTTGTCTCTCTCCTGCATAGTGGTGATTTTAAAGAGAATTTGGATTCCCTTTTCGATAAATGTTTAGGGGAGTGGACAGGAACTATTGCTGTGACTTTTGCCTGGAACAAAAATTTAATATATTAAGATAACCTAACAATCCTGGACAAATGTGAATATTTCTCGCAAGCTGGTTAAGGTAGTGAATATAAAATTTATATAATATTGAAAATGAATATACTTTCAATAGAGGAGTTCAGTTTGAGGTCAGTATAACCAACAAAAAGTGGCTTTTTCTGATAAGAATGACAGTTAAGGTCTACTATTCAAAACATGAGATTTTGCATTTATCATTGCGAACATTTACATTGCTTTATTTAAATAATGAATACACCCCCGAAGCGTAAATCTTGAAATTCAACATGACTTTTTAGCTGAATACTCAACATATCGGTGGCCAATAATTCTAGGAACTCTTGGCATGTCACCATTATTTCTGTTATTCAGTCACTAGTTATATGTCAAATGTCAGTTATATTTATTTTTGTTGATATTCGTTTAATTGTGTAGGTCCATTTTGGATTAGATTTTTGTAGCATTTCTAGTTAGCTGTATCTGTATTCTTCTAATTACTTTTTTCACTGACATTTGACAGATCTAGTGACTGAATAACAGAAATGAAATGGTGACATGCCAAGAGTTCCCAGAACTATTGGCCACTAATATGTTGGATATTCAGCTAAAAAATCGTTTTAAATTTCAGGATATACGCTTCGGGGGTGTATTCATTATTTTAATAAAGCAATATAGATGTTCTCAATGATAAAAAACATGCAAAATCTTATGTTTTGAATAGTAGACCTTAACTGTCATTCTTGTCAGAAACACTTTTTGTTGGCCATACTGACCTTAGACTGAACTATATTCACGATTTACATAATCGACTATAAAAACACTCACCTTAATACTGTCATTTATGTCATCCATCACATCTTCTCTTCTGTCAGCCGCTAAGCTTATCTGCCTTTCAAGCCGACTAGTCTTCGTGGAAGGCGAACAACTTTTAGATCGATTTACGATGGGTTCGGAAAGTAGCCTCGGTACTGATTTGAAAATTGGTCCTTCATGATTGACTGCTGTAACTGGAGTATGAGGTGCAGATTGAGATACAACCATTCGGTTTATAGTATTTGAAGTGAGGTCTCTTTCAATCGATTTCAACGATTTCATATTTTCTAGGTATGCTCCTGACCCGGAAAACTGTCTCATATTTGGTTGAGATCTAAAATAAATACGAACATTTATCAACAATCAAGTAAAAAAGTGGAAAAGTGAGAGTTTGACAGTTAAAAGTCGTAAAAGATTGCTTCAGAAAAATCAGTGAAGTCTCGTTGGTCTCGTGCGAACCACTATTATAGAGTACTTAACATCTATATTGGCTTACCTGGCATGCATATGTTTTTGATTTGCTCCTCTGGTAGTATTTCTTCTCACAGGATATCCTCCTGATTTATGCGTTATGCGCATTGAACTGTAATTTATAATTTTTCTCTCTTCTTTTTGTTGGGTTCGTGCTCTACCCAAAACAGCACTTCCGGCTGTAGAAATGAAATGTATTAATAAGTTCCAACTTTAATTTACTATAAAGTACTTACGAGTATTTCCTGTATGTTTCTTTCTCGTTTGTGCCATTGCATATACAACTGCAGCCAAACTACTATAATGACTTGGCTGTCTTTGGAATATTGGTGGTTTGTTTAATTGTTTTCCGATTACAAAGTAAGTTTCCATAAGTCCTTTTCCTTTCACTTCGATTATTCCACGTTTTTTCACTTCGTAACCCTTTTTACCTAAAATCTATGAACAAAAGTAGAATCATTCAAAAACATATGGATACTAGATATTTGGACCAAAACCAATATATAATTATATTGGGAAAAGTAGAATTCGATAGATGGCGCTCCGAAATGTCAATGTCATCCTAGCTACGAGCGTTGATTGAAGAGTTTCTTAAATCAACGCTACGAGTAAAGCAAATCAGCTGCCGTATAAGTCCTTTGATATTTAAGTGGTTTCATTTTGTTGTTTTAGTTATTTTCATTGTGTGTATTGTGAAACTTTTGCTTCTTCTTTAATTGTGCTTTAGTATTTTGTGTTGTTATACTAAATTTTGACTCCTAATATTTTTATTTTTAGAGTAAAAGGTATGATTGATATTTGTCAAAAATAAAACAAGTTTAGGTCTGATTTCGTGGTTTTATTTTATTTTTGATATAGTCATATCTACAAAAGTTACAGGGAAGTTACGTTGGTATTGAGTAATATCTTAAATCTTTAATACCGACTTATTTTCTCTTTGTTTTTGTAACTATGGATTAGGTATACACTGACTATTCAAAGTTGCTGGCCATATATTTTTGCATGGTACCGATAGAGAAAATAAGTGACACTTTCATAAAAGTGCAATGAAAACAAAAAATAGAATAACATAACCTCTTCCATAATATCTCTGATTATATAAGAATATAACCTCAAAAATGATAACAGTTGAGTTGAATAGAAAAACACAGTTTTAAGCTTGTCACTGACACAAAATTAAACAAATAAAGTACGAATTTACGTTCACAAAAAAAATGCAAATGAATTTTTTTACTCGTTGCGACAATTAAGTACAATTTTTTTCGCCAGAGGTCTCATTGAATTCTACTTCGCCCAATAAAGGATGTAAGTAGGTAACATGTTCTAGAGAACGAGTTTGCACCCCAGCGATAGCGAGGGCTGGCAATAATAAATATATTGGAATTATTGATTTCTATAACAGCCAAATGGATATATGTGAAATAATCAGTAAATATCTTTGCTTAAAACTTTCTGTATATCATATAGAATTAGCTCCATGGAAGAAATTCATATGACTAACCTGAGCTGTTTCTTTGGATACTTGTATGGAGCCAATAATACCTGTAGAGTCCATTCTGGAAGCGAGATTCACTGTATCACCCCATATATCGAAAACAGGTTTTCTAGCACCGATTACTCCACATACCAATGGACCGCAACATATACCAACTCTCAAACCAAAATTATTGAAAGATTCTTTGTTAATTTCGTCTAGTTTGTGTCTCATCATGATAGCAAAGTCCACGAGGGAACAAAGATGTTCCGGAACGTTGGTATTTTTGCAACACTGGAACAAAATATGGAAATCAATTATTAGAAAGGTCAAAATAATATATACTACATTTACATTGTTCTACAAAGTCTGTCTGACAACGAACTGACTTACAGCACCTGCCAAAACACACAATAAGCTTCAACTACAACTGATGGTTTGTTCTCCAGAACAATATGTCCGACCTGTCAAAGTTAGGTTCTCTGGAATGGTCTATATTATCCTCCGGTAGATAAAATTGAGAACTATACAGCACTATATATATATTATAGATCAGGTGCTCTAGATTTTCTTAAAAGCATTTATCACACTTTAAATATGAAGGATTTGGTTTTTTTACCTTTTGAGTTGGATTTAAACCTGAAGCTGCCATATAAGTCGCCGTTGCACTAACCGTCTTTATTTTTTCAATTGCACAGAATCGTTCTTCGTCTAGAAGTTCATCGAAATCGGCTGAAGTAATAAAAATAATTATTGTCAGTAGTGAAATAAATTAACAAACATTGAAACGTTAACGGTTTATTTTATTGTACACATATTTTACTATTAGTTATTTCGTCAAAAAACAGCAGCTTGTTTTTTTTAAATAGCAGTTTAATTCACTGAATTTTGAAAACCAATAATGTTTTGTATTCACTCTTGACCTAAACCGAACTTAAGGAGTTGATTTTTTTCTTGATTATTACTACTTTTGCAAATTTTTAAGAACAACGAGCAAATGCTCATTTCGACCAACCGCAAATTCAGCAGTCTAATGTACTTAGTAATGATTCAATTGTAAATTCTAAGCTGTATCTATTCTTGCTGAGAATCAACTAAACGCTAATTAAGCTGCATAGTTATTTAAATAAATTACAAATTAAATTGTGAATAACATTTACCAATTATCTCATTCAACAGCCTTATGCATTCCACCCCTTTGTTGATATCTTCTGAGTAAAAATCGGTAAAGTTTGGAATGGTTCCAAAAAGAACTCCAACTTCTTCTCTGTATTGGGAATATAGTTCCTGAAAATAAGACATGTTAATTAACATTATAACTTGGCTACGCACTCGTGCTCGTGCGACTCTCAGGGCTTTTTATACGTCGAAAACATTTTTTGAAGCTCGTGAACTGTTCTACATGCTTCAAAAAATGCCACTTTCGTCACTCGTGAAACTATTAGGGTTAATCCAATGTCAGTTTGAGGACCATGATATAAAGAAATGTTTCCCATCACTTCAGTATACTGTTAGCTCGTGATGTTCTTAGAAAGCTAGTTTGGAAATATTTAATAAAAAATACATAATATATATTTATTTGTAAGCATTGAAAAAAGTCGCTCGAAACTGTTATAAGAAGAGAAATTAATTAGAACAACTTCATGTATGCCTGTTGTATTTAAGAAAATTTTGAATATCTGGCACTGCAGCTGCAGGTGGCCAATATCGCCAATCATCGAGTAAAATATTGCTTATAATACTGAAAAGTTTGGGTCACTTCTAAGGTGGTCCACTATATAACAAAAAATTTTCATGGGATAGGGTGGATGCATTCTTCAAACCCTTTTAACGATTTGTTCACTTTCATAGGCGTGTGCCAATTCTGTTTGTAAACCTATTTATATGTATATTTAAAATAATATAGTAGTATCTATTTCTTGGTTGAGTGAGTTTAATGAATTAATAATATAATATTTATTGAGTGAATTGATATCAATATAATATTTATTTGTTCGTAGACGCTAGAGTGAGTTTTGTGAATATAATTCATTTGTAATTGATTAGAATGGCATTTTGGAGACCATTTGAAACGACAGTCCAAGATGATGCGCGGGAATCTAATAATTTGGCGCCACAAGCAAATAACTTAGCAATAAATGATAATGATGATAGGGCCGAATTTAAAAACAAAGATTTACATGTTCAGTGTCACTGCGTTGTTTTAAATAAATATGTACGCGTGTTTGAAAAAAGAAGAAAATTCTGTAATTTCTGATAATGCGGTTATCGCGAGAATTCACGAATTGACGAAAATCGGGCTTACAACGATTTATAATGTAACTAAACTAGGTACTGTTAGGGATCATTCTTTAGCGAAAATGAGCAGAAACATCATTTCACAATATTCGAATTTATAAAAAAAATGTATGCACGCCATTGGGCGGTTTTTTTCTTCAATGGGATTGAAAATATGGGTAATCAAATTAACATTAGATAGACTTTACCTCACTATTTCTATCTGCCGAAAGATAATGCAGAGCAACATGATCAGGTAAAATATTCTTTAATAATTGTGCATTGTTGTGTCTTGTCTCTTGCATATCGTTTAGTTCACTTTCAGCCTGTTTTTTCCATAAAAAGTCCAGTCTTGAAGTAACTTCAACTAATCTAGCATGGTAGGCTACCATAAGGAAAAATACGATAAGAAGGATCATCATTTGTGAAGATAATGGTATGTGCATTCTAAAAGTAATTAAAAAAAAGTTATATTTGTTATACACAAAAAAATGGAATCTAAAGTCATTTAATTCATTATATAAACTCAATTTTTATTATTTTGTAATCAGTTTCGTACATTTTGGAATTGGAAGAAGTTTGTGTTTTTTTTGTCGACTTCGAACTTAGACAACGACTTTGCTTGATGCTAAATTTGAAAAATTTACAAATTATACTATTGTTGCTTGGTATTCAATTTATTGTTGTTATTCTCAAAATTGAATAAGTGAGAATAAATAGAGGACAGTCACCTAGGAAAACGTCGTTGCTGTGAGAAAGTTGATCGATATGTCTCATTGGAGCAGACAACTCCTAATTTTGACTGAGCTATGAAAGAGAAGGTAAGAGGTTCAGAGTGTCTTTCTCTAATAAAAGATAAAGGATGAACTTCTGATTGTCTGATTCTTCTCTCTGATTCTTCTCTCTGACAGTTTCATTTTCCTGTTTACACATCCTGCATAGAGGTGTGTGGTATGGAGGTGTTTCTATAGTTGACAGAAATCCTACTGCGAAACGTAGATTTTTCCTGGTCATCGCCAAATATTCCTTCGGCGCCAGCTACCCAGGGTCGCTCAAGTTGATCCTAGCAAGGCTGCATCCTTTGATTCAATCCCATCTCTTAAGGGATTGAGCATGGGTGTAACGTTTGGCTAGTTCCGCGATTGTCGAAGAAGTTAGGCCGTAGGTGTCACTGAGGCCTGATATTTTCAGTCCTGCCGCTTCCCTGGCTGAAGAATCGGCAATGCGATTACTTTCACTCCTGTCGTGTCATTCAATCCATCTCAGGACAAAATAGTTATCTGCCGAGGCGTTAGCTAAATATTGGGAATGCTTACAGGGCACTGTAGGCTGAGGAAACATATGCATACAATTGGACTAGCAGGACAGCCTATGCAGGTTCTGCCAGGAAGAAGACGAAACCGCGGAGCACGTACATTGTGAATGCGAAGGCCTAGCAAGGTTGCGGTTTCACCTATTCGAAGAAGAAAAACCGAAGGCAGAGAGCTACGCAAAGGAGGCGGTAACCAGGCTATATTAAGTCCAATAAAAAGAATGAAGCTGGATATCGAGCTCTAATATAGGGAGGACCACAATAGATCTGCAAAGGTCGCACTGGGATAGGACAAAGAGCCACTCCAATTCTAATCCAATCTGATCTAATCTAGCTAAATCTTGATGGCACTCTATTACTGGCCCCGATATAACACGTTGTCTGTACAAGGCTAATGGGGCTTGTCTACTATCAGTGCAGATTGTTGTGTTTTTGCCAGAAATTCCTTTTCTGGTTAGCTCTTTTGTGGCAATTGAGAAAAGTAAAAAAATTGATTACTTACTGTGATAATTTTGATTCATCGTATGTATCCGTGAACAGACTAAATGGTGTTAGAATCAACGTGGAATACACAACCAACATCAGTATTAACAAGAATATTTTAACTAAGTAGTACAGTTTCAGTGCTGTTGCGAGCGCGATTAAACATAAGACCCACGTAAATACCACATATTCAGGATGTAAGCAAGGCAGTTGTGCTAAATCTTCAATAGTTGTATTGGAAGAATCTGAACTATTATCAATTTCAATATCGGAAGATATAAAATTGGCACTCAATTCTCTTTTTCTTCTAGCCGCGTTTTCTATTGCGTTTCTCAACACTATATCACTGACATCTTGTTTAAAGTTATTCAAAAGTAAGGAGGTTTTATTATTAACGTTAGATTCAATGTTATCATGCAAATATTTAACACAAGTTTCGTTACACTTGTCAATGTTTAAAGAAAAATTATTATTAACGTTGGCTTGTACGAGAAAATTCATTATTATGGTTGGATTGGTTACTGTGAAATTATTATTTATAGTTTGTTTTAATGAAAAACTGTTATTGGTGTTTAAATATATAAAGCGCGCGTTTGATTCGAGGGAGCCGAAGTCGATTAAATTCAGAGAACTTGTCATCGCCATCAAGATGATCACTCCGCAAATAAAAGCGGTTCTTCTTTTTCTTTTGTGGACTAGCGTCGATGAAATTTTTCTTAAAGATTCCGGGAGCTGTTGAAACTCTTCGGCCATAACAAGAATTGACGTGGCTATCAGAATGAGGGTTGTTATGACTATGCAGATTACAACCACATTAATCCTGAAATTTAAACAGTATTTATTTATACAACACTAAAAAGGTTATTATATGAACTTTATTTTGAATATTCATATAAGTAAATAAGATACACATTTTATATGCCATAAAAAATTATGACACAAGGTTGATAAGTTGACTCACAACCCTTCGTCAATGCCAATCGGTAATTGCTACTTACGTCCTTCAAAACAATGTCAAAATTCGTTGTTAACAATATAGGGAGGAGACATAATAAATTATTATTGGTATTTATTGGAATCTTTTAAAAGCCGTCGAAAATAATTATCAGTTGTCATTATTTTTGCTAATTGGTACAAATGCAGAATGAAAAATAGCTCGTTTGGTATTAAATAATGGAGAGGTGGGGAAAAGTTATTATTAGAACATTTTATTTGCTACAAGATATTTAGATGAAGAAGAATTTTTTTAAAAATCTAAAACAATTTGGTTATTTTTAGTGAAAAGTTGAGAAAGTGAAGCATATTGTTGATAATAATGATAATGGCATATGGTATCATCACAGAAGTAAATCAGACTTCCACTGCTCCCGACGCATTCACCAAAATATAGAATTTTAAATATGTATTTTTTTATGTGCTTTTTCAATTCATTATTTTTTAATATAATATTTCAAGATGTAAACTCATTATTCGAATGAATTTGTTGATAAGCGATTAATGGCCCTTTGCACCAATAGAAGCATAGGCTTAGAATAGCTATGGCGAGTTTAAAATTTAAGGGTCGCTTGGTTAAAGTTCAGTTGCACCAATTTTTTTGCTCTGCTACTTGGTTAAGTGTTTAATACATTTGTCAACCTCACTATTTAAGTTGAGTTTTATCAATTTCTTTATGGTTTCTGCTGACTTTTCGTTTTTGTGGTTTGAAATAACGTATTAAAAGCTGTAAAAAGTCAATTCTTTGAAAATCAAAGGATTTTATTCTTGTTTTTTTAAATGACAAAATTGTTTATAATGGAAAAAACAGTAAGAAATAAGAAAATCAGATCGGCTAATTATACAGTTCATGAAAAAGAATGGCTAATATCTTCATCCAATTCTTCATAATAGTTTTTACGGTTGTACCGTATTCTTGGAAATCCATTTTCGAGAATATCCAATACTTCCAAATCATCCTCCATAAACATCCTTCTTCAAAAATTCAAAGAAACACACCTGAAATTGGAAGACAGAAAACGAAAACAAGAAAAACATTGACATGTATCAATCAAAACACAAAAATGTTAGGTTAGAAATCTCCACTTTGAGGATAAGTGGAGAATAAGCGAGCGATTTTCTGAGCTTAACTAGGTGCTGCTTAAAATGACAAGCTGTTCATGGTGCAAAACAAAACTTTCTCAAAGCACCACTTAACTTTAAATCGACTTAAATATCAATTTGTGCAAACGGCCATAAAAGTAACAAATTGTTGTGAAACTAAAAGTTTGTTTTCACTTTAAATCCATCAAAACACCATGCAAACTGTCGTGAAACAGATTTAGATAAAAATAGTGTAACTAAATTTAAATCGTTGGAAAATACCAATAGAATGGATTTTCCGCAATTCCAACTCAATCTGGAGCCAATTTAAATCACCAAAATAGTTGTCAAAGGTAAACAGTTTAATATAATCATAACGCATCACACTTCTCCGGTTATTGGCTACTTGTTTAGAGCTTTGTAAATCATAGAGTCAGAACATTTCATAAATATTGAGAAAAACCGAGATAACATTTATCCAAATTCTGTAAATTATGTATACATAATTGTAATAATCGTAATATTCCTATAAATAAATAAGATACACGTTTCATTTGACATAAAATATCACCACCCAAACAAACACTGGAATTCTCTCTTCTCTCCTGAGCATTTTCCATGTGGTGAGAAATTTTTTTAAAACTAGCCTTATATTCTGATTTTTACTTACATTTCTGTGGTGATAGCTTGACAAACAATGATAAATAGCCATATGATGAAACAGCACATCATATTTGACTTGAACATATCCTCCCGTAGTTGACTGAACTGAAAAATAATTCATATATTGCCTATTGAAACTATTATTTTTAAAGGGATGTTGAAGTGTGTTTTTTAATATTGACGGTAACCAAAAAGAGCATATCTGTATACTGGTACTAGTATAGATTTCGATTTACCTGGTGTTCCATTTCTTTATCTATAAATCTTAATGTCCATGCATTTACATTAGCACTTCTCATCCTTTTGTTGCTTTCGATTTCCATACTGTGGTCGATAATATCATCGATTTGTTCAACGGCGGATACAAATGTCGATCCACGCTTGTTATATTTTCCGTCATTTGCTTCGAATTTTTGTTTGTAGGAAACTGTATCGAGCTCTTCTTCCATTTCGTTTGATAGGGATCTGTGAAGCTGGTTATAAAGATAATGAATTCAGTTAATTCATCAGCATTTAATGTTTTATAAGCAAATTAACTTCACTACTTACTTACATTCTCAAACGGTATTTCTGGTGTCCAGTCCGTTGTGTTTTCTTCCTCTGTACCACTGTGTTGTATGCCACTGTCGCTTCTTTCACTTGGAGGTCGTATTGGTTGAGAAACTGGAGTTGGAGGAGTCGTTGGGGAATTTACATTGCTTTTAATGTCTTCTTCGGGCCATAATTTGTTTGAAAAAATACTGGAAAATACAATCAATCACGGAGATGTGAATACATTCATGAAACAAGGAATATTTCGAATATTTTCTATAAAAGTTTTCAACTTCGAGATATCTTTCTTACATAATCTACATCCGAATTGGTTTGTTTTAAAAGTCTATATATAGTTGTGGTATATTTTACTTGTCACTTCACTTAAGAGCACTAATGGATTTCAGTTTCTTAAAAGTAGGAAGCAACGATATTATTAGTTTTTGTTTGTGCACTAAATCGTTCAGCCAAAATGATTCTGAAGTTTAAAAATAACAATTCAACAGTTTTTGTTTCACATACTCTACAATTAAGCAATAGAAGAAAAAAGACGATCATTCAAATACTATAATTATTGAAAGGAATTACACTTTTCTAAAAAATTAACACACAGGTATTGATCCGAAATCCGAAAGTTTACTTGGAAAAGCAAAATCCTTTGGTTGTTTATATTAACTATAACACTAAAAATAATGCTTATAAAATATTCGACCTATGATCGTGGATTAAGGGAAATATTATGCAAATAGATAAACCTGTTGAAAAGTTTCGCGAAGCAGCCCGAACAGAGTCGACATACGACGATGGACCTTTAAATGGGTATGTCCACCCATCTCTCTCTTTTTTACTGTTCTCTGTCAAGTTTTCGCTTCTGTTCTCTTTTATAATCTGTGGTCAAATGTCGATTTTGCCTCACAATAATTAAATTTAATAAACTATACTTAAAGGAACTCGACTCATGTCTTACACTTGGTCTATTTTTTGAACTGCCACAGCTTATACCACAAAAATCAATGTATAATGAGGAATTCTTATAAACAAGAACAAACCAAAATGATGCTGATGCGTTAATTTTTTGGAGTAGTTATTCATATAAAACTAACCTTGGTCTTGAGGCCATTCTTTTCCTTGATCTCATAGGTTCACACTGTTTGATTAAATATGTAGTTATGTTATGTACTCTTAAATATGCATCTCGCTCTTGACCGTTGCCAGGTTCTACTTCATACGCTCCACCAAGACATTGATAAGTTGCCTCAGAAATGTGAACTTGCCTAGGAAAATGCGGAAATACCTCATTATTTAGATAAAGTTACAGAAACAATTTATAATTGAGATACATTTAGCTTGTAGTGCTAGCAGGAGATCTACATGTACTGTTGAGATTTGCAGACCCACGCGAAATTAGCATTAGCGTAAGCTAGATTGTACCTAAAGCCAAAATGAAACACTGAAATGTTAGCCAGTCTTCCTGGCGCTTCCATTCAACAGTTGGTCAGCTGCAAATGCTGCAGTCCCATATCTTCAGTGTTCTTCAAGGTGCTAAGTATTTAAAAACGCTCTTTCTTGTTTGTTTGTTTAAAAGGTAGACCTAAAACTTTGGCACAGGTAAGAGAAAAAGTCCCAAAGCCTCAAGCAGATGTCTACAAGAGAACAAGTGCTGCTAAATATTGAAGCTCCATATCCCGTTTCCTGTGACTACTAGCACTGCCAAGCAATATTTGTACACTTTACGAGTGTTTTCAAAGTTGTCTTACCCCGGTTTACCACCAGATTCCATATGATTAGCTAAACGTACATCTGTCGACCAAATATCAAATTGCCATTTTCTTAGACCCAATACTCCGCAAAGAACGGAGCCCGAATGGATGCCAATCCTCATATCTAAATCTTCCACCTATAAACAATAAACGAATTCACTACCTACTAATAAAAATATGTAAATTAATACGTCTGTTCATTTCAAAGCATGTTTAGGAAAAAAGAGAAAGAGTATAGGTAAAATGAAAATGAAGAGAAAAGGAAAATAAGAAGAGAAAAACTGAGATGAAGATAAAAAAAAGCAGTATTAATATCATGAAAAAAAGGAAAGAAAAGGAAGGGAAAGAGTTAGAAAGAAAGAAAAGGAGAACGGAAGAAAAGAGCAAGAGAATAAGCAAGAGCAAGAGAAAGAGAAAGAGAAAGAGAAAGAGAAAGAGAAAGAGAAAGAGAAAGAGAAAGAGGAAGAGGAAGAGGAAGAGGAAGAGGAAGAGGAAGAGGAAGAGGAAGAGGAAGAGAAAGAGAAAGAGAAAGAGAAAGAGAAAGAGAAAGAGAAAGAGAAAGAGAAAGAGAAAGAGGAAGAGGAAGAGAAAGAGGAAGAGAAAGAGAAAGAGGAAGAGGAAGAGGAAGAGGAAGAGGAAGAGGAAGAGGAAGAGGAAGAGGAAGAGAAAGAGAAAGAGAAAGAGAAAGAGAAAGAGAAAGAGGAAGAGGAAGAGGAAGAGGAAGAGGAAGAGGAAGAGGAAGAGGAAGAGGAAGAGAAAGAGAAAGAGAAAGAGAAAGAGAAAGAGAAAGAGAAAGAGAAAGAGAAAGAGGAAGAGGAAGAGAAAGAGGAAGAGAAAGAGAAAGAGGAAGAGGAAGAGGAAGAGGAAGAGGAAGAGGAAGAGGAAGAGGAAGAGGAAGAGAAAGAGAAAGAGAAAGAGAAAGAGAAAGAGAAAGAGAAAGAGAAAGAGAAAGAGAAAGAGGAAGAGGAAGAGAAAGAGGAAGAGAAAGAGAAAGAGGAAGAGAAAGAGGAAGAGGAAGAGGAAGAGGAAGAGGAAGAGGAAGAGGAAGAGGAAGAGGAAGAGAAGAGAAGAGAAGAGAAAGAGAAAGAGAAGAGAGAAAGAGAAAGAGAAAGAGAAAGAGAAAGAGAAAGAGAAAGAGAAAGAGAAAGAGAAAGAGAAAGAGAAAGAGAAAGAGAAAGAGGAAGAGGAAGAGGAAGAGGGAGAGGAAGAGGAAGAGGAAGAGAAAGAGAAAGAGAAAGAGAAAGAGAAAGAGAAAGAGAAAGAGAAAGAGAAAGAGAAAGAGAAAGAGAAAGAGAAAGAGGAAGAGGAGAGGAAGAGGAAGAGAAAGAGAAAGAGAAAGAGAAAGAGAAAGAGAAAGAGAAAGAGAAAGAGAAAGAGAAAAGAGAGAAAGAGAAAGAGAAAGAGAAAGAGAAAGAGAAAGAGGAAGAGGAAGAGGAAGAGGAAGAGGAAGAGGAAGAGGAAGAGGAAGAGGAAGAGGAAGAGGAAGAGAAAGAGAAAGAGAAAGAGAAAGAGAAAGAGAAAGAGAAAGAGAAAGAGAAAGAGAAAGAGAAAGAGAAAGAGAAAGAGAAAGAGAAAGAGAAAGAGAAAGAGAAAGAGAAAGAGAAAGAGAAAGAGAAAGAGAAAGAGAAAGAGAAAGAGAAAGAGAAAGAGGAAAGAGAGAAAAAGGAATCCACATAGCTCTGGAGATCATTAAGAAATTTGTCAAGAGTCACGGAACTTTTAAACACTGGACAATTAAATAAAGGAGAGGATAGGAAAATGAGCGGAACTTTATGAAGTTAAGTGTCAAGTGAGCAGTTTCATTGAAAAGGTGATAAATTACAAAATAAAAGTGAAACCAATGAGGAAATTATAAAATTAGAGCATATTATGATGTAGGTATTAGGTTCAGATGAAGTTCCTAAGTAAATATTGCGTGTTGGTCAGACAATAGTAGTTATAGTATTTGTTAATAAAACACGCTCTCAAGTGTGAAACTAATGGATATTGATTTTCATTATCGAGGAAAAAAAATTGTTATACAACTCTCATATTATATATGTATCTATTAACCAAACGTCGTAAATAAATTATTAATTATATTGAGATTGGAATGATTGGATGACTCAGTTTTATATTTTTATTTAACGACCCATGTTTTATGACAATAGCAGCACTAAACTTTATTATAGTTTAGAATATTGCGGGCCATTTAATCGCAGAGGTTCTAATTATTAACAGTTCAACAGAAAATGCTGCCGACATCGGCCGGTAATTAGTTCACTCATAATCGTGAATGTGTTTAGACTGTTTCGTATATATTGTGCTATATAGTGAGTGTATATTGAAACGAAGGTAGGAAATATATTTCTGTAGTGCAGTTAGGAATTGTCATAATTTTGACACTTATTTTGATTACAAAATACAGTTCGTTTTGTCACTATTTTTGATTTTAATTCTGAACGTAGTTGATTTTATTTCTTCTATTACTAGATCAGTAATGGACTAATTTAAATATTTTGAGAATTCAGGGATAGTAGTTCAACAAAAACTTCTGCAACATAATTTTGTATACCCAGGAGACTGTCTTTAACACATTTGCTGCTTAAAATTACCTATCAAGATAAAATTATTTGAATAAAAAGGCCATAAGTTTAAAATTCGCGTTCAACCAAAAATGACTGATGACATAAAGAGTGCGTTCATAATAGGTTTGTTCCAACAACTACCTTCTGATTAGTACGTGAACGTTCGTGAACTTATTCATGTACGAATCAAACGTTCGAGAACCTGTACGTGAATTAATCCATGAACATCATACTCTATGCATTGTTGGAACGATTCTTATAAGTTGACGTTTTATTTACGTATGCTTTATGTTTATTTATCATTACCTAACCTTAAAACATGACAGTTTGGACGAACGGTTCTACATCCAAATCTCTGATGAAAATGATCGTCCGCCGACACGTTCATGAACGTGTCCAGTTTTTGTTGGAACGCATTTTTATCAGTCCGTGGAATTGTCGGAACTTGTTGGAACAGAAATTTTGTTATGCGCATGATCGTGACGTTCATGTACGCATCATTTGGCTTAGTTGGAACAAACCTATAATATTGAAAACTGACAGTATACTTGTCAGTCAGAAGACAGGGTAAACGCTTTTCGTGGTGCGTTTGTGAATTATTTTTAATTGTCTCAACTTTGGCTAATAGTGAGAAAAATATATATTATACACCATGGTGGTGAAGACATTACCAAACCTCGCTTCTTGGTGTATAATATACTACTATCTTTACTAATGATACATTTAATTGTATCGTTTTATTTAAGGAATCTTAAATCGCATTACACTTTATAGAAGCCTTAGTGGAATGATTCATGTCTTTACCGGTATAATGAGATCGTTAGTTGAATTATTATGGATAAGTGTTACAAATTCCGTTGTGTATCATTTAGAATTCATTATTGTCATTCTTTTCAGCAAGTCCGATTTCTAGAAATCGAAAGCAACTATCTAATAAATTTAATTTTCGTCACGGCTACAATAATATTACTGATAAAACCCAACTGTATTTAATGGTAATTGAAAATAAAAGCACATTGTAAACAATGTTAGTCGATCCTTATTAGTTAACATCACAACACTCTCTGTAAGTACAATTATTATTATCGGCTAAAAAGTGAAAAATCAGAATCATGGTGAATATTTAACTTTTTCATTTGTAGTGATTTTTACTTGTGTACACGTGACCTTGTGTTTGGTTTCCATTAACCCACTTGACACAAATTACATGAATCGTAGCAGATATTATCTGTGCGGCAGTTTCCGGGTTTTATTTTCACGGTTTCACAGCCCAAAAAGCTATAAATTATCCACGTGACGTCACAAACTATTTTGACAACTAGCTGGTGGCAAAACAATAAACAAATCATTCAGAACACGTGGTACTTAATAGTGAGGTTATGCTGATTTATAATGATGGATGTGTTTGAGAGTTTGAGTTTGGTTGGTTTTGCTTCAGTGTACGTACTTTTAAAGTTATTTTAATTGTTGAGCTTGCATTTAATACTGTAAAATATAAGTTAATAGTTGTTTGTTGTTTGATAATTTTTCATCGTGTCTATTGTTTATTGTTTTACCATCGTCGTATTGTCAATGTCAACTGTCGTGGACATGCCCTATAATAAAAGCAAAAACCGAAAATGCGGAACCTAACCTAACAATCCGTATGGTCCGTATATCGCCGAAAATTGTGAGTGTCGTTACTAGCGGTTAGAAACCTGTATCGTTTATTCAGAAATCTAATATATACGGACCGTCAAATTACTAACCAAAGTGATCTAAGATATATACGGACTATACGGAATACAATTACTGTAAGATCCATCCCTTCTCGGCAAAACCCTTAAACATACCCTATTGTATTTGGGGCGATACAGGATTTAATTTTGGTGAAACATTTCATTTCACATAGAAAAAAAAGTAGGTACCTACTTTTGAATAAATGAAGCACTTTGCTTCCACGGGAAAAGAAATAGGGTATATAGTTTGTCTCAAAATATATTGACTTTGCTTTTGACGACATATATATATATATATATATATATATATATATTATCCAAAAATCCATCTTTTTGTATTTTTATCACACTTTCTTTGTTTTTTATTTAATATGAGGAGACCATTTCTCAAAACTATTTCCCCTTTTCTCCCAAATGAGAGATTATTGAATAAACTATAACCCTAGGCCCACCATTGCCCTCTAACTCGACTGCTGTAGGATTTTATTTGAAATAAAATTCTTTTCAGAAGGTCGTAAAAAGCGAAGACCGTCGTCGCTTTTGAGACAAACTATATAGGTGTTTTAATTGTCGTATTCAAACAATATTGTTCAAAACAATATCTATAACTTTTTAATGTTTTTTTCAATATAGCAACCAAATTTATGTCATCAGCACGATCCAGAATGTACGTAAACAAAGATAAAAGTTACAAACACAATTAAAAACAAATACACATTGACCAAACGACGTATTACGAAATTAAAAATGACGTTTATGCGAAATTTTCCATCTATTTATTGATTGATCAACTGTAATTTAAAATACTACTCAGAAACTGACGATGACTAATGTATCACTTATTATGTAATTATTTATCACGTTTTATTTAGAAAATCATATTTTATTATCATTTACATCTTAATTTGATGTACCTATTCTCTTTATAAACTCAATGTGAACACCTAAGGAAAAAGCATGGTTGCCAGACATATTTTCTAATATCAATTACTTCTCTATAAATATTTAACTAGTGAAGTTTTTAGAAAGCTGATTTGTAAATAATGAAAAAACTACATATACTGTGGGCCAAATCCGCCGGATTTTAGACAAATTTTGTGTGAATATTAGGGAGACCTTTTCTTAATTGTATAAAAATTATCTAATCAAAATGTACAGGGGGAGCCAAGTAACAAGCATTGCTTGTGGGGCTGTTGCAAAATTAAATTTTTTACGTTAAAACTACAAATATTATTTAAAAATATCAAGAAACTATCAGAAAAGAAGCTATAGTGGGAATTTTTCGAAAAACTTTGGTTTTGTATTCAAAAAGTATATTTTCGAAAATCTATTTAATATAATATTACCGTACAGAGTAATAGGGGTTTATTGAATAACAATTTAACAGAGACTCGAGTCTTTAGCGATATCGATGACTCTGGAGTAAAAATTTACTCTGAAATCTATCAACGGAACATTTTAGAAAATATTCTTTGATAAATAGAATCAATTAACGACAACTACACATTCCAAGAGGGCGCACCTAGCCATACGTCAAGAACTACTTCAGGTTATCTGCATGAAAATTGTCCTCATATTATTGAACGAAACATGTGGCCTCCAAATAGCCCAGAGTTAAGCCCCGTTGATCATCATCAAAATTCTAAATCATTGATAATTATTTTTTTCTACATTCATGCAAAAAACAACACTTTTGTGAACCACATTTAATGCAAAAAGTGGTACTTTATTGCACTCATCTGTCATTCTTGTGTCAGTTTTGTGATGATTAATGACAAATATAAACATTTAAATTAAATAAAAATCCATAGCGAGTATCTCATCCTGCTTTAATACAACAATAATATATGTATATCTTACTACTTAGTCTCAACGAGCTACAATTTTTGCAAAAATCTTTAATTATTTAAAATTTAAATGGTCAAGGCGAAAACAAGCTATGGTTGAGTACTGACAAGGTGGAGGCCATATAGATACAAAAAAAGAAGAACGGGTTGAGTTTGATTAGGTAAGGCTAGGTTCTTATATATATATATAATCATAAACCCGTTTGTACCCGCTGTGGGTGTCGGGTGTGTCGCTTATTCGTGGACAAACTTTCGCCATTCCTTTTTATTTCTAGCTTTTTTCGCAGCCTCTGTCCATTTAATTCCTTTTCCTTTTAAAATTTCTAAGGCTAGGTTCTTAACATATTTATATTCCAATTTTCCAGTTTTTGCATGAATTTAGAAAAAATATTGTATGCAACTCTTGCAAAACGTGTTTTTTGCACTTGACGTGTTGTCCAACTCGGCCTAAAGATCTTGTTGGACAATTTCACGTCGCGTGCAAAAAACACTCACTTTTTGCACTTGTTGCATAAATAACTATTAAATATCATTTTTTTATTGGAGGAATTAATTGGAAATTTCATGTGAGTATATCCCACAAAGTAAAAGTCCAAGTAGTAAATTCAAATAACAATAATTGCTCCATTGACTGTACATGCTTTAAAATATATACAACTGTGGGCTTTGTTAACCGAAATCTTTTGAAAAAAGACAAATCCTTGTATATAATTAATTATCACTTATTAGATGCTTCACGGTTTAAAGTATTCCTTAGAAATAACTATGAAATCATCCCTTAGTTATTATGCGATCCAGTGTGTCGTTAAAATGATTTACAGCATTATTTTATTACCTCCAATGGCGTCGTGTCTTGTTTGTATGGGCGATAAAAATTCTATTCTTTCTATTTAAATTAAATTTCCCCAAATTTTTTTTATTATGATGTATTTTTATTTTTATACGCTCGTTTTCTGTAAAATAATAGCTTTCAATTGAATGTGAGAATATACAGGTTTAGTTTTTGGACGAAGATTTAAAAGGGGAATTACCAAACCTTCATTATATTGTGTTATGTAGGTTGAAAAATAATAAAAAATAACGTACAATACTTGAATAAGAAGAAGACGGCTCTGTTTAGATTTATTTTGGCCTTGATGTATGGCATTTAAACATTACATTTACATTTTACATTATTTGTATATTCCATAACAAATAATGTGTTTATCTATTACAACTATTCGATTTAATTTATATCTTGTCTTAATTGCGATTTTCAGTGATAGAAACAAAAATTCTGAGTTTAAATCTTTACACATCAATCTGGATTTGAATTGTTTATAAAATCAATTGACGTTTACTGTTTTTAATTATGTACAACATATTTTTAGTCTGTCGATTTGCATATTAGCAAGGTTGTAAAGGAGCTTGAATCGCCTTGTGTATCATTTGGTTTTGAGATGTATTATAAACAACGAACCGTACTTTTTTTACATGGGTTTAATATTTGTTTACCAGTTCAAAAGAATACTGATAGAAATTTGTAATTTTTTGGTGTGTTCATGTGGAAGATTTCATATTTTCGAGCTACCATTGTCTGGAGTTAAACTTGAACGCACGTAGTTTCCATTAGGTTTGTTTATTTTTATATTTCAAAGTACTTTTAATGCAGACAATCTGTTTCCAGTGATATTATTTGTAATAGTCTAGGATTCAGCAACAATATTATTCCACACATATCTGTTTTTTGTTAAAAATTTATGGAAATTATTGATTTATTTAAATTGTAATGCGTCACTTCCTGATTGCCGTCGAACAAATGGAGGCGGTTGCCTATATTTTAAGACTGTATCTGTCAACGGCTTAAGCTGGAAGAATTATGTGACGTTTCTCAATAAAAAAAAAATTTGAATTGAGAACAATAATATTATTTAGCTATGTTACACCAACTCAATACAACTCAATACCTTCAAACAGTCATTGGAACATTTTTATCGACATCAGATGAAAACTAACAAACATTTTTTAAATGCAACACCCTATGAAATGATATAAGATATAATAGAAGCCTCTCCACTGCGACCTTTGCATAGCAATTGTGTATACTCCTTTGTTATTCTAGAGTTCCTTGTCCTTATTCCTAGACTTTGAATGGCCTTTAATTCAAAACCTCATACTAGTCAAGCCATCGCAATAAACAGTATGTTTATTGAGGATTCCTGATCTTATTGACAAAGCCTGTATATGGTTGTGTTCACCAATCCGATGCTATTAATCTGTTTGTTAGGTCTCCAATGCTCTGTCAGGACCATCCCACCCAGTATCCTGATTGTTTTTCTGTTCTTGCTCTGTAGATAATCTTTCGTGTTTTATTCTACCAATCTGGAGACTGATTTTTTGTCCAAGTACTGCTATTTTTTTAGCGGTTTCGCTATGCCACAGAAAGGTTGTGGGTCAATTGGAACACATCGTTTCCCTTTTCCGGCTAGTCAGTTTGCCTCTTCATTGCCCTAGTGATCTTAGAGGCAATTACACAGGCACTTGAACTGAATCTTTGTAACATTACCCTTGTTATCTACCTATTTCCCTTCCAAAAGCTTCGTGTCTCCTATAAAGGCCACCAGTTTAACTAGGGTGATCTTCAGTAGTCCTCGTAAGTTCTTACAGAAGTAGAGTAAGTGAGAAGGTGTTTATCTTAGAGTTCACATTTTCTTCACATAGGTTCACTAGCTTTCCCCATCCTGTGCAGATGCTTTCTCAGGATACAGTGTCTTGTCACCGGGTTGGTAACTAACTTCAAATTTCTCTTAACTAGGATGAGCAGCATTAAATTGTCTAGCTATTGCTCTTGCAGTTTTATTGTTCTAATAGTATAATCCTACAATTTACTGGGTTACTGAAGCTTCATCCGGAATTTTAGTCTAATAATAATTATAACAATATTTAATTTTCGTGTACATCGTTGTTTAATAACAAAATATTTGTCTTTGATAACGTAATGATAACCTTCGTTCCATTTTGTATGTATAGCAAGATTAACGATTATAATAAATTTTGTATTATTAGACAATAATTATGTGATGCTTATTTCCGAGGCTAAAAATTAAACGAATATTAGTGGCATTTCTTCGTTAGTTGAAGGTATGTATTAGTTTCCAATCAACTTAAATTGTAACAAAACTATTAGTTTAAATAATGTATTTTATTATCTACACAAAAATTCTTCCACTTGTGCTCTCTAATATCGCAGTTTTCTTTGCCATGTGCCCTTTCGATACACTTTTCTGATAGGCAATGAGCTAAATGTATTTTCCAATGTCTATGTTTTTATGCTGAAGGATCGAGAACATCAACCATATGAAGGAGACTGCATATTACATCTTAAAATTTGAGAAATACTATACTGAAGCTTCATTTCTTATTGTCATCACGCCTGGCTTTCCTTTACTTCCATTAAATTCGGAAAATACCTTTTCATAATATTCCCTGGAATTCGCAGGCAAAGGAAAGTTGCCTCTCAAGCTTCATGCAGGATTATCTCAGGAACTAAAAATCCCCTTCTTGCATTTTCCGAAACTAAATAGCTATTCCCAAGTTTTTTTCAGTTCATTTCAATGATTTTTGACGACACAGCTGCTGCCAGAGTGACATATCCAAATGACTGTGATTGTGGATAAAACGTTGTATTGCATTCGTGTTATAGCTGCTTTTATCCACTGGAGAACATTCAAGCTTTCTTGTATGGAATTTATTGATTGAAAAAATGTATATATGCAATGATAATAAATTCAAATTCAATTGATTTTTTAGCCAACTGTGAAATTGAATTTCTGAATCTAGAATCTAATTCAAATATTTTGAGAATAGTAGTTCTACAAAAATGTGTGCAACATAATTTTCTATACCCAGGAGATTGTCTAACGTATTTGATTTGCTGCTTGAAATTACCTATCAAGATAAAAATTACGAATTTAAATGCTTATAGTTTCAAATTCGCGCTTAATCAAAAATGACTTATGACATATATAGATTACGTTCATAATCTATGGAGCGCGAAAACGGAGAGTGTATAACTTGTCAGTCAGACGACAAGGTAAAGGCTTCTCGTGTTGCGTTTATAAGTGCTGTGGTGTATAAGTACATCTCTTACTACTTGCTGTTTTGTTGTGTTGTGAACGAAATACCGCTGTAATATAAAGCCTTGTCCACACCAAAGAAACACAGAGGAACATTTTGTTGCTGGTTGCCGCAACCTGTTTATGGAAACAGAAACAACAGCAAAAGTTCCGTAAACATTCCGTCTACAGCAAAGTAGCTCATTCTTGAGAATGTTCGGTTCTGTTGCTGCAACAGGAAACGTTGTGTCTACACCAGACCAGTGCAGTGTGACATCTTAGTTCTAGTTTCAAACAATGTGGTGCGACGAAGATTTACAGGCAGCAGCAGCTGCAATTGTAATTATTTTACAAAACCAGAAAAAACGAGTCAGTAAATGTTGGACTAGACCAAATCTTTTAGACAGAAATTCGCATGGTGTCATACGTCTACTAATTTCCTTAAAAAAAGATGATATAATATCGGAATGTATTGGAAATGGATATGTAAAAAAATTTTTTCTCTGATTGGCAGCAAATATCAATTTTACTGACTGATATCAATCAGCAAAGTATTACTTTTCCTGCCTAGCCAGCAAAGTGGTTACTTTGCTGCCTAGGCACGAAAGTGATTACTTTGCTGCCTGTGATTATACATTTCCATAGCAACCAACTAAAATAAAGAGATTGTGGGAATTGTAATAATTTGCAAATACAATATCCTCATGAACAATCGGAGAAAAAATTATATGTTCAACTTGGCAGCAAAGTAGATTGAATGCCTTGGCTGGATTCCTAGCCTCGCTACGCTCGGCTTTGAATTCAGCCTCGGCAGTCAATCTACTACTTTGCTGCCTAGTTAAACAAATAACTATTGCCGTATTTAAACGATATGTTTTTTATAGCTAGTTAATGTTTTTTATTATTGATAAACTAAATCAAGTTGAGCGATATTTTCGGCAACGATGCGTCGGCTTCACGACATAAGTTTCAAGTTTAAGGAACAAGCAACCACATGTCCACACTGATAAAGATACCGTTGAGAAACAAAAAATGTTTACCAATGTTTCTATATCTCCTTTGATCTTTGCCGTTAAATATGGAAACAAGCAGGAACTGCATAGGAACTTTTCTTGCTGCAACAATAAACAACGAGGAACTTAAATAAACTTTGGGAAACAAGTTACAGGAACAAGCAACATAAACATGATGTTCCTATGTGTTGCTTTCGGTGTGGACGTGGCTTTAGCATTGAAATGGTGTATAATTATTTTTAACTTTTGTCCAAAAATTTGGCTAGTAGTGAAAAAAAATGTATATACAACACATTGGTGAAGACATTTATACCTTATTCGGCTCGTTCAATATAATAATACCTTCGTGTATAATACACCTACTATTTTTTAATATGTACAGAGTAATAAATAATCTTAAGCACTATCAAAGTCACATATTATTCCAAATGTATTTGTTCCCATATACTTAGCTAACCATTCATTTTTTAACACTGACAATTTAAGACAATCAACTGTGAATTTCGTGTATAAATTAGTGTGTACGGCACGTGCCATACCTTCGAGGATTACCAAATCAGCTGATTTCATTAAGTTACACAATTCAACTGGCAAAACTGACAAATCCAAACAAGGTCCTTTCTGTCCGTTCTCTGCTGTAACTAACTTCCCGTTATCCAAGCTAGTCTTTAATATTTCACAATATTCAGCTGCTTTTCTACAATAAATGTTAAGTTCGCGATAAGTAACGTCATTAAGAGACGGATAAGTATTAGCTACCAATACAACTTTAGTTCCTTGAGACAAAAGCTCTCTTGTTAACGGAAGAACGCCAAGAATAAAGTCAAATCCTGAATTGTCCAAGAAAATAACGCACACTTCGTAAGGTTTGATTTTGAGTTTGTGGAAAAAATTGTTAAATCTATCCACGAACCAGGGTCTCTTTTGTATAGTTGTCGAAGCATCTTCGAATCCAAAATCATGATCTTTTTCTAAAATATCTTTTACCGCTTTTGCTCCCCAATCGAAAAAATTGCCTGATAAAACTCCTTGTATAACATCCAACCATTTGTCTTCTAAATTGGTTTTTCTATCGAGGTTGTCTATTCTTGATTTGAATTTAGATAAAGCAGCTAAATTTTCAGTTTCTTTTTGATGTTCCCATGGATCTTTGAATCTCTTTCTTAAACATTCTTCATTAAATTCCAGTAATGTTCTAATACTTAGTGGTTTGAGGTAAGTCAAATCATTAGTAATCTGTTTTATGAGGAAGTGGAATTCTTCATAGCATTTTTCAGCTTTTTCAGTAGCTCTTGTATCGGTTGGCTGTAAATCTTTCACTTTACCAACAAACTTCTTCACCATTTGATCCAAACATTGCAACCAATATTCTCTAGCTTCTTTGTTATTATTTAAATCCAAACTATCGGGGCTGTAAGTTTCTGGATATTTCAACAAAGGACACTTTTCGTTCAAATTCATTATAAAAATTTTCACTTCACTACAAAACGGTAACTACTTTTATCTGTTTTAATTTATCTAAACGTTGAATTGAAATGATTCTTGCCTATCATACTCATATTTACTTAATTTAAATAAATTACTGAATAATCACTCAAATTTTGTTAACAATGAGCGATTAATTTATTTTAGATTTTAATAATTTCAACTTATATAACACTTATCTCAATAATTAATTTGCCTATCAGTTGATTACAGAACAAAGGGATCCGAACAGTATTTTCCAGATGACTTTTCAATAGAGGAGTTCACTTTAAGGTCACTATGGCCAACAAAAAGTGTTTTTTTCTGACAAGAATGACAGTTAAGGTCTACCATTCAAAACATTTTGATTGTTTCTTGTCATTGCGAACATTTATATTGCTTTATTGAAATAATTAATACACCCCCAAGCGTATATCTTGAAATTTAAAATAACTTTTTAACTGAATACTCAACATATCAGTGGCCAATAATTCTAGGAACACTTTCATTTCATTGCTGTTATTCAGTCACTAGCTCTGTCAAATGTCAGTGAAAAAGTAATTAGAAGAATAGAGATACAGCTAATTATAAATGCTACAAAAATTTAATCAAAAATGGACATACACAATTAAACGAATATAAACAAAAATAAATATAACTGACATTTGACATAACTAATGACTGAATAACAAAAATGAAATGGTGACATACCAAGAGTTTCTAGTATTATTGGCCACCGATATGTTGAGTATTCAGCTAAAAAGTCATTTCAAATTTCAAGATATACGCTTCAGGAGTGTATTTATCATTTTATTAAAGCAATATAGATGTTCGCAATGATAAAAAACATGCAAAAATCTTATGTTTTGAATGGTAGACCTTAATTGTCATTCTTGTCAGGAAAAAACACTTTTTGTTGACCATACTGACCCTAGACTGAACTCCTCTATTATACTAACTTTACTAATTTTATTTTTTCAAACGAAAGTATATCTAGTATAGATTGCTTTCCTAAACAAACTGATGATCCCGATAGATATTGCGAAGCAGGAAACTGATTATTCTAAAAAAATATAGTTTATTGTTTTAACAATTGATTTTTGTTTGTTTTCAGAAAAGTAATATGAATAACTTTGAAGAACAAGAACCTAAACCTGAAATTAAAAGCAGCGAAGACTTTGTTAATAAAAAAATTAGTGGAAACTTCAATCGACAACAATCAGAAGAAACAGTATATGTGGATATCCATGAAATTCACGTAGTGAAAGCCATCGAAAAAATTCTCGATACAAACCATTTCATAGTACTCAACTATGACCTCACCCCTTTTCCAGAAAAGATAGGATTATTGGGAGATCACAGCAAGCTTCATGTTTCTTTTCTAAACGATGAAGGATCAAAAAAAGAGCTGAATTTTTTCGTTAAATATTTTCCTCAACAAGAATCTTGCGCTGTATTTGCCGAAGGTATAGGTGCTTTTAAAAAAGAAATATTTATTTATAATTTATTTGAAGAATTTGCCAAAGAAGGTATAACTTTGTCAATAGTTCCTTGTTGTTATGTGGTGGCACCAAATAAATATTTAATACTAAATGATCTGTCAAATGAAGGTTTTAGAGTTGTTAACAAACACACTTTTTTGGAATACGATTCAGTATTAGTAGTTTTGCAGGCGTTAGCTAAGCTACACACAAGTACCATTATTTTTGAACATAAAGTTGGAAAAGGTGTACTAGATTTATTTCACAATGAGCTTGAAGAATCTTTTTTTAATAATAAAGAAGGTTTTGCCAATTTAAAAGGAGTGGAGGCTTGTATCAAGTGTGTATTGGAAGAAATTGATCTTTTTAGTTTCCCTAAGAAATTAATTTCAGGTAAAGATTTTATGGAAGTAGCGGAAGAAATGTGTTATAAAATTTATGACGCAGTGAAGCCTTCAAAACGTTTTAAGAACGTTGTGAATCATGGCGATATTTGGGCAACTAATATTCTACTAAAATACGATGAAAAATCAGAAAAACCAGTTTGCTGTAAGCTGGTGGATTTTCAATGTGGAAGATACGTTCCTCCAGCTCAAGATGTATTGGCTTTTCTTTATTTAACAACCTCAAGAGAGTTTAGAAAAAAATATATGTATGAAGTTGTTGGTATGTATTACAGTTACCTCGAGAAAAATCTAAAACAAGCAGGATTGAAAATTGACAATATTTTACCCTTTTCCGATTTTATGGAAAGCTGCGAAGAGCAGAAATTGTTCGCGGTTATACAGGCGGCATTTTATTTTCCTTTAATTCTAATTCGCAGTGATGAGATTAATTTATATTTTTCCGATCCAGAGTTGAACAAAAAAACATTATTCGAGAATAGAATACATTTAGTGTTAGCATATAAAGATAAGGATGTGTTTTATAAACAAAGACTTATTGAATCTATAGCAGATTTGAAGGACATTTGTGAATCAGTTTTATAAATTTTTTTGTATTGTATTTATTATTTTTTGTGTTTCTTAAGAATAAAAATTCCACTTGAATTGGATGAATTGTATATTTTAAATATAGAGCAAGAAAAAAAAGTATTTTCCACGAAAAGGAATGTAATTTTGCATCTTTTCGAACCATTATATTCCATTCGCTTGCTAGTGCATTCAAAATATAATTTTTTATCATCTTCTACTCTTAAAATGGTGAAAAGCTTCCTTAGAAGTAAAGGATAAGTTCCCCGACAGTGACAAATGGATAAACAACCAGGCGTTGCACTCGTGGTATGAAACCCCAGGTCATTGGCACGCTAAATTATGCCTTAAAAGCCCTTCGGCCAAACTGTAAGAGTAACTGCTATGTCAAAGTCTAGAAACGACGAGGATGATGGTGGGAATGCTGACCGGATATTGTAGGCTGAGGAAATATGAAGTTTCTCCTGATTATGGCTAATAAAAAAGCGGATATTGGATTTGTTACTATTATTCTTCCAATCTACTTATACTTTTGATCATTTTGAGATTGTATCAATCAATAATATTTTGAAGTTTAAGACTGCAAAACTTTGTTATCAAATTTTTATTAAGGTCCATTCATGGTAGATTATATCTCTGGCAAAATGTGAAATAGAATATTTCATTTTATGACATTCCAACGATATGATAGTCTACTAGAAATGCAATCCAGTGAAGTGCACGTTCCAGGAACGGTTTTTACTGGCATAAACCTTTTTTTTTTCCCTTATATTGGAAATGTTGTTAATAAAACGCGTTTGTTGTTATTTTTTTGTGTATGATTATTTTTGTTTTCAAAATATGTAGGTATACTCAGATTTTTTGATAAATCATAAGAAAACCTGGATAAAAACTTATGATGCTTTCCAGATAACGCAGGTAATTGATTAATGGAAATTTCTCTTTCTAACATTGATAACCAAATTTTACTACATTTGGCTGAAATACTGGCTACACATTTATCAGCATTTAGTTGTATTGAAGCACTTTCTTTGATTTTTCGTCTTTTATTATTGGGTTCATTTAATATTATTTTTTTTGAATCCCATTGAATTTGATGACCCTCTTACCAAGCATGTTTGCAAATAGCTGACTTAAAGAACTCCCTATCATTGATGTATATACTTTTTGTGTTCATTTATTAGGACTTTCAATGGTCTAGATCAGGGCTTCTTAAACTGTGGGTCGCGATACTACTGAAAGGGGGTCGCTAAGATCTGATACTTTTCAATTATTATAAATAAAATTTTAAAATTAGTATACACACTACGTACAAATATAAATACAAATAAAAATCATACAAAATACTATTCTAGTTTTATTATAAATATTTTTTGAAAAAAGTGGCAATGCGAAACTGTTATGTAGGGCCTATAAATGAAAATATGGAGGAGGAGGGGGTCGTTTAAAATTTCCTAAGCTTGAAGGGGGTCGCTATATAAAAAAGTTTAAGAAGCCCTGGTCTAGATGTTTCACCTAAATAAAATTTGTCGCATAAGATATTTGATACAATGCAGTTTTCTGAAGATTGCTCTTCATTTTTCAGGTTCGTTTTTGTTAGTACAGATTTCAATGTAGGTATTATTAGATTTAAAGCTAGTTAGATTACCAATTTTCTTAATTCTTTCTGATAAATCCTTAAGATACGGAATTGTCAAGTTTTTATAAATTATATTAGCTGAATTATTAATATTATTGTTATTATTATGGGGTATTAACAATGAGCTCTTCACTATATCCTTGATTTTTTTATTTATAAATTTTGCCGGGTAATTATATATTGTTATTTATTTGTAATTCTAATAATAATAACTCAATTTTTAACACAAAATTGAAAATATTTTAGCAAAACATGTATTCTAATGTGTTGTTTTGTACAACGACATCTTCAAAAATATTTCGCCTGTGGCACCAATTACTTCTCATTGGACCCCCCACCCGAAACCAAATCCTGGATAAGTGCCTGCTGCTAGATTTTTATAACGACAATCAAGAGTGCATTCCATTGAATTTAATAATTATCGATTTTAAAGTAATCCTGTATTATTACAGCGATCAAGTCATAAAATTTATATACCGTTTATTAAATTAACGCACACGATCAACTTCACTAGGTGTATTATCACTTATAATTGCACAAGAGGTTTGTATTTTATCACTTATAATTGCACAAGAGGTTTGTATTTTATCGGGTAAATTTGGATTGTTTAATGAGAAACTGTTAGACGAGAGACGAGAGACGTAGACGAGAACAACTGTCAACTATTAAAAACGCGACACCGAAGGTGGAGCGTTTTTAGGTTGACAGTTTTTCGAGTCTAATTGCTAAAGGAAACAGTTTAGAAGTTGAACAACACAAATTTACCCGATATCAATACAAACATCGAGTGTAATTCGGCAGGACAATTCAATGAATCGGCTCATTGTTAGTGTTTAGAAATTCAATAAGTTGTTGACAAACATGTCAAATTATTTATCATGGTAACAAATGCATAAGTGAAAAAACCACAAGTGCATTTATCAACAGTAAAAACACAAGAGCTTTTTTTTTATCGGATAAATTTCTCTTTGAAACGAAACAGTTTTGCCAATCAATAATTTAACGAGAAAAACTGACATGATAAAATCGCGACACCGAAGGTGGAGCGATTTTATCTAATGTCAGTTTTTCGAGCAAATTTAGTGATTGGCAAAACTTTGAGTTGAAGAGAAATTTATCCGATTAAAGAAAAGCTCGAGTGTTTTTTGGCAAGATAAATTAACGACAGAATATATCGATGAACAACAACAATAATTATCTCATTGTCATTGTGTAAAAGTGACGTCCGCTTACTAGAATTGAGGAAGAGAGGTTTTTATCGCGATAAAAAAGGATGCACCTTTTTTATCGATGTCAAAGTGACAATAACATTTCCAGGTATAGACATTTTAACATTGAAGTTAATTTATCGCTGAAAAAGTTAAAGCTAACTTTTGCCGGTGTCAAAGTGACAATTACACTGAGGCATATGCGATTTTTTATACATGAGTTGAATTGTCGGGTAAATTTGGATTGTTTAATGAGAAACTGTTTCCTAGCAATTAGACGAGAACAACTGTCAACTATTAAAAACGCGACACCGAAGGTGGAGCGTTTTTAGGTTGACAGTTTTTCGAGTCTAATTGCTAAAGGAAACAGTTTAGAAGTTGAACAACACAAATTTACCCGATATCAATACAAACATCGAGTGTAATTCGGCAGGACAATTCAATGAATCGGCTCATTGTTAGTGTTTAGAAATTCAATAAGTTGTTGACAAACATGTCAAATTATTTATCATGGTAACAAATGCATAAGTGAAAAAACCACAAGTGCATTTATCAACAGTAAAAACACAAGAGCTTTTTTTTTATCGGATAAATTTCTCTTTGCAACGAAACAGTTTTGCCAATCACTAATTTTACGAGAAAAACTGACATGATAAAATCGCGACACCGAAGGTGGAGCGATTTTATCTAATGTCACTTTTTCGAGCAGATTTAGTGATTGGCAAAACTTTGAGTTGAAGAGAAATTTATCTGGATAAAAGAAAAGCTCGAGTGTTTTTTGGCAGGATAAATTAACGACAGAATATATCGATGAACAACAACAATAATTATCTCATTGTCATTGTGTAAAAGTGACGTCCGCTTACTAGAATTGAGGAAGAGAGGTTTTTATCGCGATAAAAAAGGATGCACCTTTTTTATCGATGTCAAAGTGACAATAACATTTCCAGGTATAGACATTTTAACATTGAAGTTAATTTATCGCTGAAAAAGTTAAAGCTAACTTTTGCCGGTGTCAAAGTGACAATTACACTGAGGCATATGCGATTTTTATACATGAGTTGAATTGTCAGAAATAATTAAATTTTTTAAAATTTACTGAGTTATGACACGAAAAATACCTCATCATAAAACACTTTGTATGCATGCATGGCGTTAAAGTCATTATAGTTTGGAGAAAATCAGAAAAACATACATGTCTGAATCACTAAACATAAAAAAAGAAGTAGCTATGAGCAATACTTAGCTAGTAACCATCCTCGTGCTATGAGTACTACTGCAGCAACGTGTTGTGTACAAAAAACCCCCTAACTAACGCAATATTCAAACTCAGCATTGGTCAGATACTTTCTTCAGTGATAAAAGGAGAGACCTAATCGATATTGCTGGTCTTATTTGATGTTCATGAATACAATAGTACACACTGATTTAAACATTAGTGCCTTTTTCTCAAGATCCTGGTATCGAATATATAATTAACTCATCAATAATTCAATTTAAAAAATATAGTTCTGCGACGACTATACCTAAATACTATCATATTATACTTAAAACTCACTTGTGTTTTATGCCTTGTATCTTTAATTGCTTTGATCATATGCAGTCCCATTTCGACACAACAGTGAGCATGGTCAGATCTAGGAGTGGGTAGCCCCGAAACGCAGTAATAGCAGTCGCCCAGTAGTTTTATTCTCAAACAGTGGTTTTCCTAAAATTGAATTGGAGAACAAGTAACCCAATATTTTTGAAGTGCTGTTCACGTATAAATACAAAAATAGTGAGTACTTACCGTTGCCAGTTTGTCGAATCTTGCAAACAATTCATTTAGTATTTTCACCAATTCTTGAGCTGTACATTTTGTTGACAACACTAAAATAAAAACATATTTTATAATCAAATCATATTATTGACAGATACCTATACAGAGCATTTCTATAGTTTCCATTGAAATGCTTTGTATAATACAGGGTGTCCCAAATAAAAGTGACTGATTTTAAACATAAATGCCCAGCTTATTATTTGCTCCAAAGAGATGAGGTTTCCACTAGTTTCACTATAGTTTATCAATGAGATTTTTTTAGGATTGGCTAGCATTTCATCTCATCAACACTACTAATGTTTGTCAAATTCAAAGGGGAAAATATGTATAATTTTGAATGGAACACCCTATAATTTTCGATCTCATTCGAAAGAACAATCATTCTCATTTCCAAAAGTGTATAGTTTTCTATATTTAGCAACAAAGATATTATAGGCTTCATGTAGTAGTACACATTTAATTAAAACTTATATATGAAAGTATTTAGATGCCTACAATCAACTAATGCTAATCCTAACAATTTAGCAGAACTAAAAAATAATATCAGGAACATTATTGAAAACGATCCGAAAGAAATGTTAGAAAATTTAAAATTTCGCTTGCAGTTATGCATACACGAATAGAGTAGGCATATGCACCATTTATTTTAACTTTTTTGTTCTCCGTTTTCTATATGTATTAATAATGTTATGTTTTCTCACTAAATAAACTGTTTGTTGACAATTATTTACGTAATTAAAAATGCATGCTACATGAAACCGAGTTAAATGATTTTGTTATGCGTCAAACGGTCGCAGCATTAGTTGATTTTATCTTTGTTGTTAATGGAACAAAAGATAGAAAACCATTTTTGAAAGGAGAATAATTGCTCTTTCGAATGAGATCAAAAAATATAGGGTGTTCCATTTAAAATAATACATATTTTCCCCTTTGAATTTGACCAGCATTAGTAAGAGATGAAATGTCAATCAAGCCTAAAATAATCTCTTTGATAAACTAGTGAAAACTTCATCTTTTGGGAGCAATTACTAAGCTGGGCATTTATGTTTAAGATCAGTCATTCTTATTTGGGACACCCTTAATAAGGACACCTTCATATTTTTGGTGGTTGGAAGGTTGATTGGTACTACGTTCAGTAGAGTTATATTGATTTTAAAAATACTTGATTGAAAATAGATCATTTAAGATGATTACAGCATACAAAGTTTTAGGAAATGACATTGCAGACACTCTAGTTAAGCCAAGTTTGAAATTGCATTCACTGGACCTAAAGACGTACTGCAGTTGAAAGTGCAGAGTATTCGAAGCCTCTGAGTGGTGTCGAGCTAATGAAGATGAATATAAATATTATTTACATGTGAATCCTTTTATATCGGCAAAAAGAATGCTGACGTTTTCATATCTGTGGATGTATATTTTGTGAAACTGATTTGGATGAAATGCTCCTCCCCTTTCCTCCCTTTCGATGTCTCTTATCATTTCTTTAGCAACAAAATCCGGCAGCACTGAAACAAAAAATAAAAAATTCAATTGATTACAGTCAGATGCAGTCTTATCGTGCGGGTCATATGATTCAGCAAAGACATAGGTACTCACAGTTCTTGTTTTCTTTTATTTCATTTAATTATAACTTCCAAATAAAATCCGTAAGATGAATAAGACAGACTTATGCAATTTTGACGGGAAAAAGAAGGATATGTATTTAGTTTTCATAAAAAGTCTGTCACCAGCTGAGTTTTTATTTAAATATTTCTGTTTTGTCACTTTGACAATTCAAATTTGTATCCTCAAGCAAAAAAATGGTACTTAGTTTGATGGATTATTTCGAGAATGAAAGAAGAAGTGGAAATTCGTCAATCAGGTGTAATCTCACATTTTGGTAACCTCTTCTTCTTCTTCTGAGTTACAATGGCCTCCTATCCCATAGGACATCCAGCCAACGTTTTGGTAACCTCTGTATTTTCTGATTTGATACATATGTTTGTTGACCTTTGAAGCCGCACGATAAGAGTGCCTTTGACTATATATTTATTATAAGGGTAATGAAGCTTGTCGTTCTAAAATGGATACTTCATTCTTTAATAACCATAATTCACTATTTTTCAATAAAGAACGTTTATAGGTTATAACCTAACCAAGTAAAAAAGTATATAACCGGATATTTGGTTTTAAGAGGCAATAATTGCAATATATATTTCTAAATAGATTTTTTGATATCAAATAATAGTTATTTATGCAACAAGTGCAAAAAGTAAGTGTTTTTTGCACGCGACGTGAAATTGTCCAACGAGGTCTTTAGGCCGAGTTGGACAACACGTCGAGTGCAAAAAACACGTTTTGCAAGAGTTGCATACAATATTTTTTCTAAACTCATGCAAAAACTGGAAAATTACAATATAAATATGTCAAAAACCTAATCTAACCTAATAAAACTCAACCCGTTCTTCTTTTTTGTATCTTTATGGCCTCCACCTTGTCAGTACTCAATCATAGCTGGTTTTCGCCTTGACCATTTAAATTTTAAATAATTAAAGATTTTTGAAATAATTGTAACTCGTTGAGACTAAGTAGTAAGATATACATATATTATTGTTGTATTAAAGCAGGATCAGGTACTTGCTATGGATTTTTATTTAATTTAAATGTTTATGTTTGTCATTAATCATCACAAAACTGACACAAGAATGACAGATGAGTGCAACAAAATATTTTATTGCACTAGTGCAATAAAGTACCACTTTTTCCATTAAATGTGGTGCACAAAAGTGTTGTTTTTTGCATGAATGTAGAAAAACATTATTATGATCTCCAGTATTTATATCGATATAATATTAAGGGAATTGTCTTATTTTTTGTCAACAGAAGAGGAGGTGTTTTCTTGCACCTGTAGTCAAATAATTTTTTTTTTCTACATTCATGCAAAAAACAACACTTTTGTGAACCACATTTAATGCAAAAAGTGGTACTTTATTGCACCAGTGCAAAAATATTTTATTGCACTCATCTGTCATTCTTGTGTCAGTTTTGTGATGATTAATGACAAACATAAACATTTAAATTAAATAAAAATCCATAGCGAGTATCTGATCCTGCTTTAATACAACAATAATATATGTATATCTTACTACTTAGTCTCAACGAGTTACAATTTTTGCAAGGCCATAAAGATACAAAAAAAGGAGAACGGGATGAGTTTGATTAGGTAAGGTTAGGTTCTCAACATATTTATATTCTAATTTTCCAGTTTTTGCATGAATTTAGAAAAAATATTGTATGCAACTCTTGCAAAACGTGTTTTTTGCACTTGTTGCATAAATAACTATAAATAACCAATTTTTACTTCCAGAAAACTTTCGAGGTAAAGCTATAAAATGACTTTAATAAATAATAAACTACAATACAAAACTGCCAAACGTACACAAGATTATCCAAGGCAAATCAAAATTTATCTGTCAATTCAACAGTTCGTCGACTCCGAATATATCTGCAAGTTGGAATGACTTATTATATTTGTCAACCACGAAACATTCATGACAAAGCTGAATCAGAACCCATTGTGCCGTGAGGGTTATAATAATCAAATATTAGTTAACGAGGTAGAAGATTTCCTTTCCAATAGGTTTCAATTTCTTGTAAATAAGAATCTTATTGAAGCACTTGAAATTGTTTCTTGACCCAAAAAATATACTCGTAAATGGGGAAAATTGAAAGAAATAGCTAGCAGGCAAAGTTAAAACGTATAATTTTTAATGGTTATTCAAGTTAATAATTTGCAAAAATGTTTGAGATGAAAGGGGTAACGTATAATATTGAAAGAGCCCGATGCATACAACTAAATGCGGATGAATTTCATCCGACTGTAGTAAAATTTGTTTAACAATGCTAGAAACAGAAATTTCCAACAATGAATTTCTTCGTTATTAAGATATAATCAAAAGTTTTTGTCCAGGTTTCTTTCTCGGGGAAAGTCTCAGATATGTCACACGTTGAACTACCATCTGATCCTTCATCTTACTGTATATATTGAATAGAGTATTAAATACCGTGAAAAAATTTAATATTCTATTTCTTTTTAAATTTAAACTGTTTATCATCGAGCACTAACATTGTACACGCCAATGGACAAAAAACTCAAATAAAATCAGGTTACTTTTTCTTCCACCTTCACTCCTTTTTCCGCTTCGTCGAAATATTTTTTCTCCATGGATTCAGCATACAAAGTCACGAGAAAAGCATACAAGCTTATCCACAAGAGAGTCAATAAACCCAAATAAGAGACACAGTCGCGAGATCAAAGTTAAACATTTATTTAGGACAAAAAATGACTTGAATTATATACTTATGCAATATACAAGAAGACAATATACAGCAATATGTTGGAATCATATGGAAAACTTTTTTATTATCAATTTTAGGAAAAAAAGTTATTCTTCATAAAAAGTTCTACCACGAATACAGTTATCAAATATAAAATTTTTCAGTCGTATACGAGGTGTGTCAAAAAATATGAGTTTTACTTAAGAGTATAAATTTGACAATATCGAAAAATGTTGCTAAAAAAAGTTCGATATGTCGAAGCCTGAGTATAAGTAAAAATTAAATTTGTTTGTTTTTAAGATTAATATGATGTTTGTCCACGACCACCTAATAATAAGTCAATATTTTACCTCCTTACAAAAGGTATAATGGTACCCATAAATCTACTGTCGTGAATTATGGTTCATAACACCCTGGAGTGTATCATGGTTCATAATACACTGTTTCTGAAATATATCGTATCGATAAAATATTGTAATTTTTAGTATTGATACTTTTCATAGCGATATTTTCTAATATTAAGTATTTCAAAACAATATATTTATAACGGTACGTTGTATCGATACTTTACACAGTATCGCCCATCTCTATATATGTCAAATTATTCACTCGGGTGACATGCGTCACGAGCCGCAGAATAGCTTTACTTCCTAAAATCAATAATAAAAAAGTTTTCGTTTTCCATATGATTCCAACTTAGAAAGACATATTGTATAGGTATTTGGTTCAATATTTAAATTGACAATTCAACTCATGTATAAAAAATCGAATATGCCACTGTGCAATTGTCACTTTGACAGCGGCAAAAGTTAGCTCAAACTTTTACAGCGATTATTTTTTTCACTTGTCAAAATCTGACATTTTGGTGGTTTTATCCAATAGCAATACATTATTCTAGCCAATCATTCGGTATTATACTGATAATTATGCTTCCTCATCGATAAAACCTTGTTTACATCGAAACGTCAAAATTTTACTTTGAATTTGTCATTATTGACAACTAAAAGCGCTTTCAAAAATCCTTTTAAATTGTTGAAAAAAATAATCTTCCCAAATACAACTCGCTCTTCAAATTTTATCACGTAATTTTTTATTTTCATCACTCAAACTTGTTTATTTGAGGCAAAAACATTCAAACAAACCGAATTTAGATAAAATCACTCCTCCTAACGGAGTCGTGATTTTATCAAATCGGTTTGTTTTCATATTTTTGCCAAATAAACAAGTTTTCGTGGAAAAGAAAAAATTATCGATAAAATTTGAAGCACTCGTGGTATTACCTTTGATAAATTAACTTCAATATTAAAATGTCATATACCTGGAAATGTTTTTGTCACTTTGACATCGATAAAAAAGGTGCATCCTTTTTTATCGCGATAAAAACCTCTCTTCCTCAATTTCTAGTATGCGGACGTCACTTCTACACAATGACAATGAGATAATTATTGTTGTTGTTCATCGATATATTCTGTCGTTAATTTATCTTGCCAAAAAACACTCGAGCTTTTCTTTTATCTAGATAAATTTCTCTTTAACTCAAACTTTTGCCAATCACTAAATTTGCTCGAAAAAGTGACATTAGATAAAATCGCTCCACCTTCGGTGTCGCGATTTTATCATGTCAGTTTTTCTCGTAAAATTAGTGATTGGCAAAACTGTTTCGTTGCAAAGAGAAATTTATCCGATAAAAAAAAAGCTCTTGTGTTTTTACTGTTGATAAATTAACTCCAATGTTAAAATGTCATATACCTGGAAATGTTATTGTCACTTTGACATCGATAAAAAAGGTGCATCCTTTTTTATCGCGATAAAAACCTCTCTTCCTCAATTCTAGTAAGCGGACGTCACTTTTACACAATGACAATGAGATAATTATTGTTGTTGTTCATCGATATAATTATTCTGTCGTTAATTTATCTTGCCAAAAACACTCGAGCTTTTCTTTTATCCAGATAAATTTCTCTTCAACTCAAAGTTTTTCCAATCACTAAATTTGCTCGAAAAACTGACATTAGATAAAATTAGTGATTGGCAAAACTGTTTTGTTGCAAAGAGAAATTTATCCGATAAAAAAAAGCTCTTGTGTTTTTACTGTTGATTAATGCACTTGTGGTTTTTCCACTTATGCATTTGTTTAATAAATAATAAATAGTTTGACATGTTTGTCAACAACTTATTGAATCTCCAAACACTAACAATGAGCCGATTCATTGAATAGTCCTGCCGAATTACACTCGATTTTTGTATTGGTATCAGGTAAATTTGTATTGTTAAACTTCTAAACTGTTTCCCTTAGCAATTTGACTCGAATTTCTGTCAACCTAAAAACGCTCCACCTTCGGTATCGCGTTTTTAATAGTTGACAGTTTTTCTCGTTCAATTGCTAGGCAACAGTTTCTCATTAAACAATCCAAATTTACCCAATAAAATACAAACCTCTCGTGCAATTATAAGTGAATAACTTGGAAATTAATGAAAGTTACAGACAATCTATTGCCAATAGGGAACTTGGAACTCCGATAAAAAAAAGCTCTTGTGTTTTTACTGTTGATTAATGCACTTGTGGTTTTTCCACTTATGCATTTGTTTAATAAATAATAAATAGTTTGACATGTTTGTCAACAACTTATTGAATCTCCAAACACTAACAATGAGCCGATTCATTGAATAGTCCTGCCGAATTACACTCGATTTTTGTATTGGTATCAGGTAAATTTGTATTGTTAAACTTCTAAACTGTTTCCCTTAGCAATTTGACTCGAATTTCTGTCAACCTAAAAACGCTCCACCTTCGGTATCGCGTTTTTAATAGTTGACAGTTTTTCTCGTTCAATTGCTAGGCAACAGTTTCTCATTAAACAATCCAAATTTACCCAATAAAATACAAACCTCTCGTGCAATTATAAGTGAATAACTTGGAAATTAATGAAAGTTACAGACAATCTATTGCCAATAGGGAACTTGCCCATTTTTTTTTTTATTTTACTAAAATGTGTGTTTATGCAGGGTGTCCCAGCCGAGAGTGACCCATTTTAAATGCTTATAACTTTTATACCAGTTGTGTTAGCCACCTGCGGTTTACGCCATCCCTTTTCTCTTGGCCTAAAGTTTTTTCTAGTTGGTACCAAATTTTGTCTACAATCATACAGTGGGAGTAAAAAAATTGCCTTTTTTCGACATTAAAATTTTCAACTATTTTTAATGGAACACCCTGTATATTGCAACGCCATAATTAGGAGTCGTGTCCAAGGTATCCATATACCAATAAACATCGGACTTGTACCTTGAGGTTTTAGCAGCAAAAAATTAAAATAGTAGTCTGGATATTTTAGCAAACGTATTTTTTATTAGCATATTTGGAACTATACATTAATAAAGAAATAAATATTAATCTAAAAAAACTGCTGTATATGTTGACCGTTCTGTTCTACGCATTTATGAAGTCGGACCATTTATTTAATGGTTGAATGAATTGTGTAACATATCTTGGGGAATCGCTTCAATTACTGCACGAATATTCCTCTTAAGATCATCCAAATTATGTGGAAGGGGGTTATAGCACCTATCCTTGACATAACCCCAGAGAAAAAGTCTGGAACTGTCAAGTCAGGAGAGTACGTTGCCCATTCTATAGGGCCAGATTACTATGGATACCTAGTTACGTTTTTTTATACGTTTGCTAAAATATCCAGACTACTATTTTAATTTTTTGCTGCTAAAACCTCAAGGTACAAGTCCGATGTTTATTGGTATATGGATACCTTGGACACGACTCCTAATTTTGGCGTTGCAATATACAGGGTGTTCCATTAAAAATAGTTGAAAATTTTAATGTTGAAAAAAGGCAATTTTTTTTCTCCCACTGTATAATTGTAGAAAAAATTTGGTACCAACTAGAAAAAACTTTAGGCCAAGAGAGAAGGAATGGCGTAAACCGCAGGTGGCTAACACAACTGGTATAAAAGTTATAAGCATTTAAAATGGGTCACTCTCGGCTGGGACACCCTGTATATGAAAACACATTATACCAAATATCAGTTCTTAAATCGCAATACTTATTTCACAATAAATAATTAAAGTTGGAATCGCCACCGGGTATATTCAAACGAAGCAAAATCCACGGCAACGGCTGTGACGTCACACCGCACCTCGCGCATCGGTAAGCGCAGAAAGCACCCGGCCGGCACGAATTTAACCAGAATTTAACAGCCATTTGAAGCATTTCTTATTGATTTTTTATCGAATTCGAATCGTTAGCGTCAGTTTCTCAGTTTTTAAGTGTTTAATGTTCATTTTTTGTATTTATTATGGGAAAAACTCCGTATAAATACTGTATCGTTCCATTGTGTACGAGTACAACTGTGAAAAATCCAGATAAAATTTTCATTCGCGTACCTGAAGATAAAAAGCGACGAATAAAATGGCTAAAAGCATGCAGAAGAGGTGTAGGGGATTTTTCTACGAAGAGCAAAGACATTCACGTTTGTGAAGATCATTTCAATGTAAGTACCTATAAATACCTAATATAAATAATTAGGGTTCGGTAAACTTGTTACTTTAGAATTAAAGCCTGCAATCTTCTATTACCACATACGTACTTAAATATAAAAAAATATCTACTAATTTAATTTAGATATCGAGGTACCACCTATTCAGTTAAAAATATTACTTAGGGACCCATAATTTTATACCTAATAAATATTTGTATGTATGTTATTTTTTGTTTCAGATTGCCGAAGATATGGATAATTATGTAAAGTTTAAACTGATGGGTGGTGAAAAAATAATGGAATCTCATGAAGTGCCTCACATTTTTGAATGCCAACCAGACAGAAAAAGAACATTTTCAGTTCCTGCAAGAGCAGCATCTGTTAAAAGGATAAAGAGAAGACTTGTTGATGAAGCAGTAGCTTCCTGTTCTACCACAACATTACCAGGAATACTACAAACTAGTGTCAGTCCTCAAGGCGACCCCCAACCAATAACTGACATGGCCATGGACCTGGAAAGTGTTGATGCTACTTTGCCACAAACAAGTGTTCCGTTTAAAAAGGATGTTGCCATACAAGCCCACCGGCGGCCTGTAAAGTTAAGAAGCAAAGCAATACAATGCAAATTAAATTTGAGCTTGAGAAAAATCCTCCGAATTTTTAATGTATGATGCAGTCATAAACATATCAACTCTGGGTAAATTGTCTGACTGTCCTTTTATAAAACCAGCAACAACCATTTTCAGTCTTTAAACAAAACTACAAACACCAAATCAAGCAAAACTAAACAAAACTTTCTCCGAGAACAACTAAACATCACGTTCATTTACGGGTTTGAATTGACGGTTCACGATCGCCTGACTCAAAAAGTGCGGTCTGGCGTCACAACCAATGGCAGCGCGTTTTAGGAGCAGTTCAAATTATTCAAATTTTAACCCTTTATTTCTCAGGTAATTTAATCGTTATAGGAATTTTTCTTTTTCTACGAAGTTCCTTATGATAATATCTTACGATTTTAATTGTTTTTAAATGATTTTATTTTTTTGGCAAGTTCCCTATTAAATCCAGACCAGTGTGAGAATAGAGTCAATCGCACAATTCGTATGCACTCGGCATCTTCGAATGTGAAGTCGTTGTTTCAAGATGTTTATCATTTTTTTTATATAAAGTATATACTTTTTTTGATGTTTTATTTAGTATTAACTTAAAATTAAAAACAATAATTACAGGGACAAAACATATATTTCATTTATAGATATATTAATATATTTGATCACATTAACAGTCTTATTTCACGAACTATAGTCCATTTAATAACCAGGAGGAGTAATTTGAAAAGCCTTAAACTCACACCACTAAAAGTTACCAGATTAGCTACTAAAGGATGTGTTCCGAAAAAATAGTCAACAGTGGTGTTCCAAATCTATTCAATATGCCTTGAATGATGAAGAAATCAGCCACACATAGCCATGCATAATTCGATTTCTCGTCAATTCAGTAGATTATTTAGATATTTATTGTAGATATAAGATGAATTTATTTGATTTTTGACGGTCCTAAATCACCTTACATTGTTTTACTGTACTAAGTAAAGAGCTGGTACTCGAAGTAGAAGGATCCATAATTGCAAATATTCAATACAATAGCTTACTGAAGTTTTTAAAGCAACAGTTGCAACGAAACTGCGTGAAAATAATAAAATAACTAGAGTGGATACGATGACAAAATTAATTATATTTATCTGTCAGAACTATCAAAAATGGAAATTATCTGCTGATGTCAATATTAGACAGTGTTGTGTGAAACTGGACGGAATCATACCAATCAGAGGTCTACAGAATTGCCAACTTAAATTCAAATTACTCCTTCTGGTTTTTAAACCAGGTATAATCACAGACTATTTTATATGTCTGTGGGTATAATTTATTTACAAACTATTTTGGCTTAGTTATATTTCACTATCTCTACGTCCGTGAACATCCTTTCGTTTAAATGCGGGAATTGCGTATAGTTACTTTTATGATTAAATAATATTTACGTGACTTCGTCAAACATAATCAAATTAGTTTTGGGGAAATTTCCATATATATCAAATTATGTTTAACACACATGGCATTTATTGAGTTTAACCGTTAATACTACGAATCTCCAAGCAGATCGATTTGAAAATCTGGAATTGTACGAAAATTTGCTCTACCTAACGCAATCCGGACTGCAGGTGTAATTCGATTGGGTTGTGTTCAGCAGCACAAGCACTTTAATTGAATCATTGCCCAATTTTCCTTATCATTTACTTCCATTCCAGAAGCTTCGACACATCTATTTAGATCAATAGTTTGATCGGAGAGATTTTCAGTTGTTGTGATGGTTGTATTGTTTTTTTCTCCAAAGTGGTTCCGTTTGAGACCCCATAAATTCTGGCAAAAGCATAGTATGTGAGTAGAGATCACATTTTCTGCAAATAAGTTCAATATCTTTGGCAATTTCTTCAAGGTTCAATGTCCAGTCACCAGGTCGGTAAAGGTATCTTACCCAGTCTCAATAGCCTGGTGAAGCGTTGAGAGTTCCTTGTCTACCTTGTCCAGTAAACTCTTTGTATGGAGGTGCTCTTGTGTCGACCTCCATTTGAGATGATTTTCTATTTCTCGATTTAACCGTAGCATAATGATGATCATAGTTTATTTGATTTTTTCAAAATTTCAATTATTGATTTAAATGTTCAAATAGTGAACAATTTTGGAATAGTTAATCAGTTTGTAGAAATAGTCGAGTGAAATGAAGATTTAAATTACCATTCTAAACGAAATAAGCTTGCATTTTTGAATGTAAGTTCGTCCATATCGTAGTATGTATTCGAGATATTTTCAAAAAAGTGATTTTAGGGGTAGTTTTGAATTTTCTGATCCCCTGAAAACTTTTTTAACTATGTATAATACAAATTTATGTCAAAACGAAATCATATTCAAAATGGTAGTTTAAATCTTCATTTTTACTAGACTAATAAAACTTGCCTCACAATTATTAATATATGCATCTATTTTTCCTACTCCCACTATGCAAGACACGCTTTTCTACACAAATTTTATAAGCAAAATAAGCATAAGCAATAAGTACACGCAATAGGACTTATCCGCACCGAAATGTCAAACAAAGCTACCTAAGCTCTGTCAACTTTTTTTGTTCAACCTGACAGTGAATATCTTATTGGTGTACAATTTTTAAATTTAAACCAAAAGTAAGTAAACTATTTATTTCATTATCTATTTTAATTAATTAATTATAAAAACTTTAACCTATCAAGCATTATTTTGGGAATTAAGATCGAAATAAAAATAGTATAATAATACAAAATTGTTGAAATTCTACAATGAATTATAAATTCAACTGATTTTTCTATTTATTTTCATATTGTAAGTTTTTTCTGTTCAAAGTTTTAATAAAATTACTGCATTTCTTCCATTAATAAATTTAGTTGTGGAAAAAATATTGTGTACAACTTCTACGCAAATCACTTCCCACACGCTAGATTTACGGTACTCGGTGAGAAAAGTGACGCTTTGCGCACTAGTTGTACAAACTACTATTAAACTCTCTACGAGCTATGACTAGTACGTTATCGATTAAATTGTAAAAATAGTGGTACCTGATAAAAGCAATTTTTCCTGCTTATCGTTTTCGCTCTGTGTCCTGTATCGAGTTTCCATGGATCGGTGCGTTTCCAAGAACGCTTTTCTTTGACTTCTATCCGTCAAATATTTTGTGTACATTCCCGCGAAGTTGACGCAAATATATAGAAGAATATTTGCTAAAAGTCGACGTATTTTGCATTCTTCCAACATGGCATTGCACTAAAACAAAATCAATGTGATAATTAGGATAAGAAGGAATAACAAGCTAATATTGTTGAAACTCAGAAACGAAAGGGAGGTTCTTTTCTGGATGAACAATTTCTTTATATAGTTTTTTCAGTATAAATATTTCAGTGTAAACATTGTCTGGAAAAATAGTTATTTATGAATCAAGGGCGCAATTAAGCCCTTGGCTTCGCCTCGTGCTTTAATTTCCACGCGGCGGGCCGCAAACACCATTTGCGCCTGTGGTACATACAAGATTTTATGTACGATCGCGAGTAATTATGTAATTCAGATATTATTTAAAAAAAAATTAGAATAAATTAAAGATCCACCTGCTTTCAACGTCAAACAAGCAACAAAACTGGTGGTTGTTTGTAAAAATTTGACTATTTCTGTAATATATTGTTGTGTGTGAAAATGGATTCATCCAGCGAAAATGCAAGATTCCTACCAAAAAAGATTATGAAGTCAGTAGCAGAGGCCACATCAGAATTATTACCAACAAAGTCGAAAAGCCAGTACATGCAAGAATTTCATTTTATAGTTCAAAATTCTTCTGGAGGGATTTCTTTGGTCGAAAAATCAACTGACACAGTCTGTTTTTGTATGAAATCATTTTTTCTCCTCCAAAGGAAGTCATAAAATTTTTGAAAATCCACTTTTCAAAACTAAAGATGCTTATAACTCAACTAATAAGATATATAGAACGTTCTAATCTTCGGCAATAGATTCAGCGAAAATTTTTACATAGTCCAGTGTATTTTGAGTCAGTTATTTTCATCAATAAGGAAGTTAGCAGAAGCCAGTTTATATTAAATATTTCCATACATAAAAATTGCTCAAAATTTGTCTGGAGGGATTTTTTGGGTCGAGAAATCGACTGACACAGTATGTTTTTGTATAAAATCATTTTTTCTTCTCCAATTGGAGTCATGAAATTTTCGAAAATCCACTTTTCAAAACTAAAGATGCTCATAACTCGACTAATACGATAGATAGAACGTTTTAGTCTTCGGCAATCGTTTCTGCGGAAAATTTTACATATACCTATTTATCCAAAGAAAATATTTTTAAATTACCTTGGAAACGCCAGAACATAAACGATAACTACCCACACTATGAGGCTCTTATCAGTGTATTTGATTGCTAATTGGCTATTTTTGAACTCGTGACTAAAAATACACAGCTTTAATTGGTTCATATGTCAAATAAAAAATAATCGTCTATAGTATTTTCAATGAAGCAACCTACATATTATCTCTTTCCAATTTGAAAGCTGAACTCTCTCCTTATTCGAAAATATATAATTTATTGACGTTTAGATGACTTGTGTGCAAAATTGAATATCCCTATAATCTTTTCTACATTATAGGTATTGGTGAATTTATCCTGGCACTTCCAAATTCGCAAAAATACAATAGTGGTCACGCCTAGAAAAATTAGTCACTGTTTCTTACCTCATCTGTATTTCCAAAGAACGCAACCGAAATCACAATAATGTGACCAACTGAAGCTAGAGCACCGGCTATCATGCACCACCTCAAAGGAAGCGGCAGCATAGCATACGGCACAAAAATACTGAAAAGGACGTACCATACTAAATCTTCTTTAACTCCAAAACCTACTCCTCTAGCTATGAAACCTGTGAAATAAATATCATTTAGTTAGAAATAAAAAATTAAATGATAAATCCACAGCTTCTTCGTAAACAGGTTAATATGAGAAGACTGACAAGAAATTATTAATTCCACATAACTAAATTTAAACCTCATTCACTTTTTAAGATTTGATCGTGAAAAATGCCAAAGCAATCGTACTATTAATACCCTCGGAAGTAATTCTTGAAAGTGCCAGAGAGAAGACAATGATGGGGAACAGTGATACCAAATTTGAACATGAACCAGAACGTGTGTTGAAGCTCAGGATCTAATATACTTAAGAGAAGAAGATAACGGTAGTCAGAATTATTCAACCTAACATCTGATTTTTGTGCTGGCTGGTGCTCCACATTTTTATTTATGCCCACTATGGTCTTTTCCTTTTTTCAAAATGAATTTCAAGGCAATAACAGAAATATTTCTAATAAAAGTATTTTTAACAACCTATGCGGTGACTTAGTTTACTATTTTTTGATGTTATATAGTTTCGAGAAGCACTTCACAAAATTATTGTCTTTAATATGAAAAGATTCCCTTGAGACAGAACATCCTCTCTTATTTTTATTGGAATTATCCTCATTCATATTAGTTTGAGAAAAATACAGGAGGTAAAACAGTAAAACCTAAATTTTTTATTTTTGAGGTTAGAAATCCTTGCTAGACTCCGTATTCTCTCGGGTTAGCAGCGGGAATTAAAAATTCCGGGAAAAGTTAAGTCCATAAGCTCATTTTCAAGAATATAGAAATCACCGCTTTTTCGCTAACTTCCCCGAATACGGGTCCAAAGTACAAAGCGATATGGCATCAGCTGTCAAATTTTCATTGTATTGGTGTTTATTTCAAACATTTAAATTGTGAATATTAAACAATGAACTCATTATTTCTTATAATGAACCTTTGATGTTGAGTTTTAAGTACCTACTACGATCAAATCTACGTAAAAAAACAAAGGATTTGTTGTCTGTGGATTGATGAGTGGGAAATTATTGTTAGAGTAGTAGTTGAACGCAATATTGCTGATAATCTTACTTTGTACAGTTAGAAGAAGCCAGGTACACACAGCTGCCCAATGCAAGTAGTTGTTAGCAAAGCACCGCCACCAACCCAATACACAAACAGCGATGTTAATCGACATGCAACAAACAGACCAAATTATTGTGTCGGCATTCGATCGCAAATCGATTGTTTGTTTTCTGTTGTACAGGGTCCATACCAAGATTAGACATATCTATAAATGAAATTTAAACGTTAAAATATAAAAAACAAAATATTGACAGGTTCACACAAACAATACTATAAGTTTTGTCCACGACCACCTAATAAGTCAATATTTTACCTCCTAACAAACGGTATATCTACCCTTATATCTACTAGAGTGGATTATGGTTCATAATACACTGTGTATTTCATAACGATAATTTCTAATATTAAGTATTTTAAAACAATATATTCATAACGGTACGTTGTATTGATACTTTACACAGTATCGCCCATCTCTATATATGTCAAATTATTTTATGTAGCTGCCACAACATTTTGAGGTTAGTAATACCAAATCGTTACTTTTATTTAATAAAGAAATTAAGGGTCGTGGACAAAGTATAGTATTCTACTCGCAATTTACGTGGCCCATATTCACAACGTGAATAATGACTATTGCTCGTTTATATTATACTATAGTCACTTCTACCCTGTAGAAATTGATAATAATTTTACACCTTGCTTGAACGCAAACTATTTATATTTTTCAACTATTTAGATGATGGTTCAAGAGGAAAAACTTCGGATAAAACACCGTCTCTATAGACACCATGTTTTAAATTAGTCGTCATATTATGTCATACGATCACATGTGATTCTATTTCTTATAGTCTTTACAGGCCCAAATTTAATTGAAGTTAGCCTTATGGTTGAAATTATTTTTTTGAATGATCTGTTTTACGTGTATATTCAACAAAAAGTTAGAGGTAGCTACTGCATTTCATATTATGATTCTCAGTGTATGCCAGAGCAGCTGTCATCTTCAAGGTTATCTATCTTTTTGTTGTGAGTATTCTTCGGTTTTTACAGTTTAGTACCATAAAATGTTGGATATTTTCCAAATTTAGTGGTCCTGTAGGACACTCAAGAAGTTAGCCTTTCTAGTTGTGATAATAAGAATTTAATATAAGCAACTACACTTCGAACTAAATTCTCATTAAATTACTATCCAAAGAAAAAATGTGATAAAAATTTTGAACAAGTTATCTTTTTGTTTGCGATTGAATGCATCAAAAATAATGATAACGGGTATGTAAATTATCCAATCCCTTTTTAAATGCAAACAAAAAGGGGAGGTTTGGATCCACTTCAACAAAGTTTTTATCACGTTTTTATTGCAAGTGGGATTTAATTCCTGGCATGCTATAAACCAAGGTTTAGATGTATTTACTTTGGGAAGCAATCTAAATTCATTTTCAACTTTTTTAATTTTATTTGTTAGTAGTAGTATTTGTTGAAGCTTGATAGGTTTTATTTTAACACATATTTAAATGGTACAAATGAAAGACAAAATATGATACTGAATTTATGAAATATTACCTTTAATAGTAGATCTACAATATTAACAATGATGAGCGCCTTTTGTCTTTGCCTGTGGGAGTATCTTAAATATGCTAATTCCAAATGTTTGCAATGGAAGCTGTTGGTCAAGCTTGGCCAATATATTCCTTTGTACATCAAACCTCTTTTGAATACTGTTGCAAAATCAACTGAAACAATAAAAAAAAAACGTATAACCAATGGTTATTTTAACAAATTCTCGGATTCTTAGTTCTGCTTAAATACATAGGAATAAAGCAAATCAACCCCCTTTTATTTCACCTTACTGATCTACGAATCACTTTCTCACTTGTTTTTAACATAAAAATCAATACATACAATTCCACTCTGGCTTATATCCTTCCCAAACCTACATAAAATAAAGAAGAAGGAGAAGTACAGACCTCATCAAAGAATCATTTCCGAAAAAAATGGAGAAACCTTAACAAATAATTATGTTTCGTATAGCCCTTCTGAGGGAGGAAGCTATGGAATAACACATCAGGAGCAATGTCTTCAAATTTGGGTGTTTCGTGTTTCGCGTTTATAGTGCTTACTGTAGCCAGTCTGTGTTGAATCATACAGAGACAATGTCTGGCCGTTTAGAGTTTCGCGCTTATAGTGCTCACCGTAGCCGTTCTGTGGGAAGGAGCTATATAATAATCCAGGGACAAAGTCTTGAGAAGTAGGCGTTTCATGCTTTACGTTTATAGTGCTTACTGTAGCCATTCTGTGGAAGGAAGCAATAGAATAACACAGAGAAAATGTCTTGAGAAGTAGGTGTTTCGTGTTTCGCGGTTATAGTGCTCACTGTAGCCATTCTGTGGAAAGGAGCTGTAGAATAACACTGAGAAAGTGTCTTGAGAAGGAGGCGTTTTGTGTTTCGCGGTTATAGTGCTCACCGTAGCCATTCTGTGGGAAGGATCTGTAGAATAACACTGAGAAAGTGTCTTGAGAAGGAGGCGTTTTGTGTTTCGCGGTTATAGTGCTCACCGTAGCCATTCTGTGGGAAGGATCTGTAGAATAACACTGAGAAAGTGTCTTGAGAAGTAGGCGTTTCGTGTTTCGCGGTTATAGTGCTCACCGTAGCCATTCTGTGGAAAGGAGCTGTAGAACAACACTGAGAAAGTGTCTTGAGAAGTAGGCGTTTCGTGTTTTGCGGTTATAGTGCTCACCGTAGCCATTCTGTGGGAAGGACCTGTAGAATAACACTGAGAAAGTGTCTTGAGAAGTAGGCGTTTCGTGTTTGGCGGTTATAGTGCTCACCGTAGCCATTCTGTGGGAAGGAGCTATAGAATAACCCAGGGACAAAGTCTTGAGAAGTAGGCGTTTCATGTTTTACGTTTATAGTGCTTACTGTAGCCATTCTGTGGAAGGAAGCGATAGAATAACTCAAGGTCAATTTGCAAATGGCGGGATCATTGGGGCATCAGGAATGCATAAAGAGAAAAATGTATGTGCTAGATTAGACCCTTCAAACTAAATTCATTGGAAATTGGAGAAATAATTGCTGCCCAAACTGACATATTACTAATTAATCAAGTTTGTATCAAAGGACATCATAATTAGTTTTTGAAAATCAATTTAAGTTTGTTGTTGTTGTGTATAACCATATACAACTTTGTCAATCCCTGTAACCCTGAGGTATTTTACGGAAAACACCATCAAAAACTTTTCAGGGTTATTTCATTTCGCGAAAAGATAGAAAGTTTTTTGTCGTAATTTAATAAAAGTAGATGGAAAGGCTCACACTTTACTGACGAGATTTTTATTAGAATTTTTCCACGGTGATAATAACGATTATATTTAAAAAGTTTCATGAGCCGAGAACAAAGTGACCTGAGAATTTTGTATTTAAGTTGGATGAAATTGGCGTTTAAAAGTTTTCTTTTATGATGTTCCAGCTTGGGTGGAATTAGTTGTGTTATTAGTTATTTGATACTCTGTGTTCAGTTGAGTTTCCTTTGAGTTTTTATTTTCAATAACAAGATTAACATGGAGCATATTCCATCTTCACCAATATAACTATAGTGAAGTTCAAATTCAAATAGCAACGTTAAAGAGATATGGCAGTACTTAATAATAGACTAATTAGCAATGCTACCAGTCTTCAATCGATTAGTCATAGGAATACGAATTGTTTCAGTCGATAGCTATAATGGACCAACCAAAGAAGGATTATTGCCAGCCTGATGGATGCATGGCAGGCTAAATGGAACTCCGGAACGTAGATGGACTTATTCCTTAATACCAAACATAAAAATTTCGTATCACACTTCAATCTGTTTGAACGTAGGATAGAGCAAACATGCGACTGCAATTGAGCATACACTAGGTCAAGCAGTTTTGAACGTGGTTAGTACTTGGATGGGTGACCATGCAAGGGAAAACCATCGTATAGGGCCCTTACCGCTTGCAGCGAAACACTTTAAACAACTAGGGTGGACTAGAATACTATAGTGAGTAGCAGTCACAGCTCGTATGCATTATACCAATGAGCACGAGGTATAATGTAGATATGCCGTCTTTCGGAGAAGACGTAAAATCAAGGTCCCGAGTCCATGGATGTTGGGCTCGTTAAAGAAAGCTACCACTGGTTGGAAGGGTTCGCCAAAATTTATATACTATAACAATCGGAAGGGTCTCTCTACGTCGGCTCCTTTGATCTATGTGAGACAGAATTTAAATGACACTTGAAGTTGTGATCCTAAAATTAAAGCTGGTAACAGCTTCCATGTAAACAGCTTCCTAGCACTTCCTAGCGACATGAAAAGAAACAACAATTTAGGTGTGATCTAGACAACGTCTGATCCTATTTTCGATAGACTGTCACTGCGCACAAAAGCTGCGCGTACTTATTGTTCTATGGCAAGAGAAATTAAACAAGGTGGTTCCATTAGAAAAATGGGGATCTCATCATATGAAGGTAGTTCACCATGTATATTAGATTATATTAATTCAAAAAAATTGGGAATAAAAAAAAATCGACCTATTTCCACAAGTTTTAATTCTATTGTTTAGCTGATAATGAATTTATGCTTTACATTGTATATATAACCATTATTATATTCAACGAAATATAATGATTGGATTACTGTAAACACAACACAGATACACAGAAAGTTCGTTTTCCAACTATAACAACCGATCCAATCAACTGCTAACTACTTTTTGTTGCCAATATTTGTACATATATAATCTCTGTTCGATATTCTAATTAAACAAACAAATTAGCCATTTTTTCTTCAAGGTAGCTTCACCGGCTATTATTTTTTTTATTATTATTTTGCATTACTTACCTTTATATGAATAAGTGTCTTCATCCAACAAACGTATTGGTTTCTCCAAATTGTTCATGTGCTCATCTACTTTTCCATTTTGAAATGACGCTGAGTCACTCATGGGTATTGAATTATGATTGCTTAAACTATTGTCTGTACTATCCTGAAAACAAAACAAAGTATATTGATATGAAGGATCCTATCTGTTGGCTGGCGTGGAAGAAAAGGAAGCAGCTTTACACATTTTCTTTTAATATCAAAAGCATTGTCTGTGGAGATATATACTCCTAGAATTAGAGCACTCGAGGAAGAATTTCTTCAAGAAGGACCTAGTGTAAATACTTGATAATCAATCAATCAATGATTTGTTGGGGACAACCCAAGCTTGAGATGGCTGTCGTTAACAATTTATCTCATCAAAAACAATAATGTGAAATTGGGGGCAAGTTTAATATTCTGATATATGCCTTGGTTGTTGACTTTAATTAAGTGAAATTTAAATGGGTGTCAAGTTCAATGGTCAGTCCTGAAACTTATTATAAACAACATAAAATATAATTTATTCTTATAGCTAATAAATAATATATTGAAGCTAGTTAGAATATAAAAGTTATTATTAGTTCCCTACTAAAACAGTCATGGAAGAGTTTTATAATCGGTGACTTGCTTCTGGCTATAATATAATTCGTGTATGCTAATTAGTCAAGTCAAACCTCAGGCTTGAATATAGTGACATCCTAAGTTATAAGGAGAATAGTAGCAGTGGAAGAAAAGAATGACAGTCTATATATAAGTTTTGGGGTGACATTCACTGAGATCTAAAAGATCTATTGTGCCCTCTTACTTCTACTTAGTTTCTGAGGAGAGTCTCAAGAACTAGTAGTTCCTTTAGTCTTATTTCCCGGAGGAATTTTAGGATATCTGCAGGCTTTAGCTTAGGTAAATGTTCCTCTTCTATCTAGTAATCTCCCAAATACTGTGCTCTAGGATTCTGGAGTGCTATGCAGTTGAAAAGTATGTGGATGGAGGTTTCTCCTTCCATGCCACAATATCTACATCATTCTTCCTCCACTATTTTGAGCTTTATCAGGTTAGGTTAGGCAACAATGTTCCGTTAGGATTCCTGTTAAAACTCTTAACGTAGTTTTACTTTGACTTATGCATTCATTTGATCTCAATAGGTTGTAGTCACCCAGAAGCATTTTTGAATGTCTAAGCCCTACTGGATCTTTCCAATATCTAGATCTGCTCTTTCTTTCGCCTTTACCTATTTCTTCCAATATTACATTGGAGTTGATTTCGCAAAAGGGTTCATGCCCCGAGAAAGGTATTTCGGTCCCCCTTTTTGCTAGTTCATCTGCTATTTCATTTCCTTCTATTCAAGTGTATCCTGGAATCAATAGTAAGGTAACTATATTGCTCTCGCCTAATTCTTTGAGTTTGTCTAAGCATTCTCACACCATTTTGAAATTGTTTACACAAGAGTAAGTGCAATGGCCTAGCAAGGAAGCGGTTGCACATAAAGGATAGAGTGTCAAAATAGATCAGCAAAGGTTGCAGTGGGATAGGACAAAGAGCCACTTCCAACTCCAATCAAATCTATCGAAAGTATGTCTCGACGACCAGAAAAAATGATCAGTGGTCGATTTTTCTTCAAATATTAAAGCGGAAAGAGTTGTAGACAAGTGGTAGGAGCTCATCAATTTAAAAAAATGCCTAAAATAGCTGCTATGTATTTGTACTCGGTGAATTCAAGAGAATATATTGGTTACTAATTTCGTTGATCTTCCGCAACATATGTATCTGTATCTGTAGGGTTGGGAGGCTGAGTGTAGGCTCACAGCACTTAGGCCACATGTGACCCACTGTACATTCTCCCGAGGAGTTGTCCTCCAAGGTCATCGTCCATCCTGTCCTTCTCAGGAAGGTGGACAGGTCACTAGGAGACATTTCCTTTATATCGCCAAACAATATTGGTTGACTCCGTTGTCGACATAGCTAGTTTAAAGAGGCACAAGAGATGGAAGTCATGAAGGATATATTGAAAAATCTCTTAACAATGAGGTTCAGGTGACAAATAAAGTTTTATCTGTAAAAATATTCAACAAAATAACTCTTCCACCCCGCATGTTGTCCAAAATGTTTCTCAAAGCTCCAATAATTGTACTAACTGTCCAATAACTGTGAAGTAATAACAATAAGATACAAACTGGTCCATTGTAATGGATATTGTTTGACACTGACCACAGTTCACACTTACTACACCAACACCAGTATTTTACACCGGAATAGAGGTCTCAGAAGAAGATAACTTGATAATGTCAAGTGTTAGTGTAGTGAGTGTAAATTGTGTTCAGTGTCGACTATAGCCAACGGTAATTATGTCGGGTTATATGCCTGATTTTATAACTGGTTAACAACTAAATTCACGTTTTTTAAAACTAATTAATTATGAATTCGAGCTAGTTCTAGTATTGTTTATAATATAATAAGACATAACTCTTAAATTGAAAGTGTTATATGTTCAGTTAACGTCGAAAAAAGTATATTCGTACTCACTCCAGTTTTAAACAACAAATAAAATAACTACAACACGTCATTGATAAGAAATTTTTTATCTGTTGACCACTTCTTGATAAATACGTTAACCGATTACACAAAACACACTGGCTCTAATTTACATGTACTCTCTTTGAACGATCGTAACTTTATTAATCTGAAATACATTGTAGTTTACTTTTAACTGTACCAATATAATCACGGAGGCCAAACATGGTTTTAAAAATACGAAAACAATAACAAAAATGGAAAAGGGAAAATTGTTAAATAATAATTCGAAGTTTCAATGTTCAATAACATCAGTGTAGATAAAAAAAAAACATAAATAGAATATTTTGCTTATAAAAAATCCACACAAACAGATAAGAATGGAAATTTATAGAGCTCATAATAAGATTTACAATCGGGAAACTGGATACTTACAGATCAAGGGGGGGGGGGATAGTTATTTACCTACCTCAAGTGGTTTGAAAGTGCTATTGCTAAATATTAATTACCAAAAAAGTCTTAAAAATTTTGATTACTTTTTAACATACTCGCAAAAAACCAAACCCCCTATACTTCATAGTTTTGGTAATTGTTTTCCACTGCAAAGTTTTCAAATAGTTTATGGAGGCGTTGAATCGAATCATGATCATAATTTTTCGATGAGTGTGAAAATTTTTGACCTAAAAGCAGCGTTGCCAGACGTCCCGATTTTCGCGGGACGTCCCGAAATTTCAACAAAATAATATTGTCCCGCGCGGGACAACGAATGTCCCGATTTTATAATCACATTGTTCATACAGAAATATTTCAATCAAAGGTAGAGTAATTAAAAATTACTTATTTACCCTAATCGAAACTTACTGCAATCTATAAAACTGCCCATTCCTATGCCTTCGTGCGTCCTTTTTGCTTACCAGTCAGGAGAGTCAGCTTTGCGCTTTGTGCGTGAACGTGTGAATGCCGTGAGCTGTACCTGTACGTAATATTCCGTTTTGTAGGACATAGTCAGATTTACTATAAAGTGTAAATGTAAGTATATAATTCAGTTACCTAATAACAACGTTAAGTAGGTATTATTGTTTTTATGATGGGGTGGATTTGTAATATTTACATAAGTTAGGTACTAGTACTAGTACTGTATTTTATTATTACCTACGTCAACGACGTACTTATTCACTGTTTTATAATGTAGCTTGTAGCTTATTCATTTATTATGTTTGTTATTTGTTTTTTAATGCAATTGAAAAAAATAAAGTGAAATGAATAAAAACAATGTTTCGTCTTAATTCGTTTTTTTTAATGTATGTCCCGATTTTTTTTAGGTATATTGTTAAAAATCCCGATTCATAGAAATAAAAATCTGGCAACGCTGCCTAAAAGGCATGAGCTCAAAAAAAAGTCTACAATAACGAGACAAAAATATCATTTGTACAAATTAATCTGCGCTTCTGGCAACAGCGGTTAAAATAGGGGAACAATGAGCATTCGGTCATCCTTGGGAAATAAGGATACACCCTCGCTGACCACGCACAAATATTCTTTCTCTCTCTTTCAAGCTGTTTTTCTCATATTTTCCTTGTCGTACTGGTGTAAATTGCATGGTTCGATAAGCTTTTTCGCAATCGTTACCAATTTCAGAATAGTATATTCTTCAACGAGTGCAGAATGATGACTATTATTCACGCGGATGAAGTTTCATCCAAGTGAATATTAGCCATTCTACACAAGTGAAAGACTATACTTTCTCCACGACTAAAAAAAGAAAGCTTCCAGTGAGGATCGAACCCCAATCGTCCGCGTCAGAGTTAACTATTTCTACCACTAGGCTATAAAGCATGTTTATTTTCAAAAACGGATACGTAACATACAGTTTTAATCGAAACCCTTCCATTTATAAAAGATAATTGGGAGTTACAACTAAATATAACTACTGTTGTCAATTTTTTCTCTAAATAATACACAATGATAATACCTACGTAAAATTATGATTCTATCATTATTTTGACGTTTCAAACGGCGCGCTGTCAGAATCGATTTGCATTATTTGGTATTTGACGTTTTAAAAGAGACGATTTGATTTATTCATTTTAATTCATTTAAGCGTGAATTTTGATAATAATAGAATGTGATTGGCTAACGAGAGTGAATTCTTTTCCATTATTCACTGGTGTGAAGAATATATATCATTATTTAGCTAAATACGTAATAATAATTTGTGCGTTATTATTTAGTCGCGGAGAAATAATATTTTATACTTCAATATGAGCGTTACCAGTTCCAGAAAACAAATTATTTGTCCATGGTCGTGTCGTTTTTATTATACATCCAGAGTTTTTATTTTGGTTATCTAATTAACGCAACGGCAGGTCCTTTTTACGACCAAAACTTTTATTGAATTTAATATGGTCGTCACTTACGCGTTTCAAGATGACTCCATGTCGAGGTGACGCTGGTGGTGTGATAGTTACTTCCTTTTTTATTTGTTTATTTGCGTCGATTAGAGAAAAGGCGATAAATGAAAAATGCGGCTTCCTTTTTCTTTCGTTTGAAACCTTTTGCACGGCGTTGGTCCATAATTCACGCGTGTGATTGCTGACGGTTCTGAAATAAAAAAAAATTATTCAATTTCAATGATTCTAATTTATAATAGTACAATTTATGTTACTAGAATGAATAATAGATGAGTAACTATATCCATGTGTGGTAATAATTACATCCAATTGAATAAAACTGAATTGTTTGTTGTGATGCTAGACGTCATATAGTTCAAGGACTCTAATATGAACAGCGAAATTAGTTTACACGAAATTATTTACGATTTTTTCTTGGTTATTGTTGTTAACAATATAATTATTGCTTATTAAATAATTGCTGAAATATCTATTCAAACATAGTTATTAATAGAAATAAAAGCAATAAACATTTTACTTATTGAAAAATAACACCAGACTAATAGCCCAGGAGATGGCGTCGAATCTTCAACGGTAATTTTAGCATGATTAATCTCTTATTGTGAATTGTGAATGTTCGTAATCACAGAAATAGGCAAAACACGTGTCGCGACCCTTTGTCATATGATTGTAGAAAGCAGGGTAGGGGATCTCTGAAGAAGCGAGGGTGCTGCCACATAGAGAGTCCCTTCACTAGTGAAATTATTTGTAATTTAATGAAAACTGTAACGCTGTTAGTGGTAGTTGCAGATTCTTCCACATATATATTAGCGCTGACATTTTAACCTGAAAACCACTGATAACTGCTTATTTGTGTGTGTGTTGAGCATTCGTATTTGGTTTTTATTGTTTATAGTGGGACTTTTACTTTAAGAGACAATGTCTAGAATATATAAAGTGAGAGACTGTAATGTGAGGTGCAGCTTTATCTTCATTAAGAAACATGTTCCATTAAATAGAAAGTGACAAAAGTAGTAGTTATTCTTCCATACAACTTTGAGCTTCCCAGCATAATTGTTGAATTACCAACATTTATTTTTCTTCATGCTTGTCATTTAAATATGTTAAAATACGTTTCATTTATTGTATACTTTTTTTAATCAATAAAATATACGAACTTGATGATTATTGCTTTATTTTTTCCAATTCATATATTAATTGATCCATTTTTTGACTTTTCATTTAATTTCACTTGACTTTTCATTGTTATTATTGTTATATCAATCTAATGTTGAGTTACTTTAAATGAAATATTAAAAAATTAACCGTAAATGTCATTTTGCAATAAAAGTAAAAGGACAGTAATTTTGAATATACCGCAAGAAACTGTAAAATTACAGGATTCTTCTTCTTCGGCTGCTAGCGAAGTTCACAACCTGATTTGTGCCAGAGGTACTGACGGGACTCTCAAGGTAGCGCCACCCGTATGAATAGAGGTCACCATGGGTCAGTTTCCCATCTGTAAGTATTTTTTTATCTATGGTAGGAAGCTGTAAAACTTAGCATTTAAGTAAAAAATGTAGATAGTTTATTTATACATTGTAACTGGAGCTCACCATGCGGAATTATGAATTTGAAATTAGAATTCCGGTTCAATATTTCATTAACTAAAATTGGCGCCCAACGTGGGGCTGGTTTTGTAATGCTTCACCTATGTACATTTTTTTTGTGATTTTGTCATATTACGCATAGATTGGAAGGACTTGGTGCTATAAGCGGCTATTTTCAAGTGAAAAAATAATTTTGTACTAGACAAATCATTGATAACGCACAAATACATCAGTAAAAAAAAACGTTAAATATGCGATAACAGTGACATCTCCACATCTTACCACAAACCGAGCCACAAACTAAAATTCTATTTGACAAAAACCCTGACGGCTTTGTAGAGTTATCTACTTAATTTTCAGTTTCCTGTAAATAAAATGACATTTTAGTGAAGTGTGTTATAAATATTATGACTATTATAACACCTCAAAGAGCTTCTGAATGGATGATATTTACCTTATACAGATGATGCGCAAATAAGGTGTTACGTACTGGTTTATAAGTGATATTTTCATTCCGAATTGCAGACTAAAGTGGTTGGTTCTATTCTGCTGATATACCAATTCCTTTTAACTTTGGAATGTAATTCAATAATTCAATGTCCTTTGCGGCATATAGCCAGAGAAGTAGTTGTTTTGTCTCAGTCATAGAAATGCTGGCAACGTGTCGCCGTATCTCAACTTGCCCGAGATATCACGAAGTCGGTACTATAGTAGAGAAGCTAAACTTGAGAGGGAGTCTGGCTTAGCGAAGGACATCTTAAGTCGGAGATTGAGTAGGGTCTATAGGTACGGGCATGAAAAGTAGACGCTTCAGAGCCTCAAACCACTCGGTATTATGAAAAAAACTTTTATCTACAATGAAACATAATGATAAAGCAATTAGTCTAGGAGTTTTCCGGTACACCCTAATATTGATAATGTCTTCGAAAGTTATCATCTATCACGCTGCTATAAAATCAATGGTTACTAATCGGAGCTTTACTCAGTTTAACATGTGTATTATATTACTGATAATACGTTATCTATTCACAAGCCATCTGTTTCCAATTACATTATGATACATTTTCTGTAGCGCCATTTATAGATTAATATTTCACCCTTAGATTGAAGAGCCATTTCACTAGTCATGAATGCTTTTCGAAACTATTTTTATTTATCGAATACTAATGAAAATATATTACACTGACAGGGTGTGAGTTCAGCGGCTGAAGATTATTTAAGGAGCTCGAATCAGAGTCGATTTCTGGTTATGGTAGAAGGCGCCCGTTCAAATCCAAAGTAGAATTCGATAGATGGCGCTCCGAAATGTTAATGTCATCTTAGCAACGAGTAAAACAAATCAGCTGCCGTATAAGCCCTTTGATATTTAAGTGGTTTTATTTTGCTGTTTTAGTTATTTTCAGTGTGTGTTTTGTGAAACTTTTGCTTTTTCTATGATTGTGCTTTAGTATTTTGAGTTGTTAAACTAAATTTTGACTCCTAATACTTTTATTTTTGGAGTAATAGGTATGGTTGATATTTGTCAAAAATAAAACAAGTTTAGGTCTGATTTTGTGTTTTTATTTTATTTTTGATATAATAGTCATATCTACAAAAGTTACAGGGAAGGTACGTTTGTATTGAGTAATATTTTAAATCTTTAATACCGACTTATTTTTTCTTTGTTTTTGTAACTATGGATTAAGTATACACTGACTATTCAAAGTTTATTTGAATTTGTGAATGCTGAGCCTTCTTCTAGGTGCATACATGAAGGACAGGCAGTTTCAAATGCTGGCCATATATTTTTGCATGGTAACTATAGAGGAAATAAGTGACACTTTCATAAAAGTGCAATGAAAACAAAAAATAGAATAACATAACCTCTTCCATAATAGCTCTGATTATATAAGAATATAATCTCAAAAATGAAGACAGTTGAGTTGAATAGAAAAACACAGTTTTAAGCTTGTCACTGACACAAATAAGTACAAATTTACGGTAATTACGTTTACAAAAAAAATGCAAATAAATTGTTTTACTCGTTGCGACAATTACAATTGTTTCGCCAGATGCCTCATTGAATTCTACTTCGCCCAATAAGTGATGTAAGTAACATGTTCTAGTAGAGAACGAGTTTGCGCCCAGCGATAGCGAGGGCGACAAAAACAATGCAAAACGAATTGTTTTACTCGTTGCGACAATTACAATTTTTTCCGCCAGAGGTCTCAGCTCAGGCTGCAGAACAACAATGGACTTTCGGTGTCGTTTTGTTGGTTGCTAACTCATTTTACAGCATGTGAGGTGAGTGAAGCTAGAAAATAGAAATTATATGCCAGAAAACCACCAGGATGCCTTTTCACTAATAACAGTGAGAGATCCATAAAGTTCACATGCGCGCTCTCTCGAAAATGCAAATTATGAGATAGCATGCATGCGCACTTTATAACTTTGTACTCTCGTAGAAGCTCTCTCACTAATAGTGAATAGACACCCAGTTTTACGCCAAAAGTTTATACACTAACAAGGACTTCTTCACAACTTTTCACTGTCCCATTGTCCCGCTCCAAACTATCTGTGCTGTAATAATATGATTTAGCACCAGAACATTTGAATTTGTAGACGTGAATGACATCGTTTAAGATCATATTAACCTCAAAATAAGAGTCTTCTTCAATAACATGAATAAAAAACCGAAATGTGGCTGCTGCTTTCCATAGGGTGTTTCAAATTTTGGCTCAAAAATACTCTCCGCATAACAGAAATTTGATTTTTGAAATTGACTCTATTGACACTTCTCAACGGGTTATAGTAATATATTATATTTATATTTAGATACAACCCACCAAATACTAAATATCCGTTATGAGTACAATAATTTACGACTACATCTATAAACTTACTTAACAACTCTAGTATTTACCTACTCTGCTCCTTTCAATAATTCAAACTTGGCACCAAATTGAAAGCCGTCGTATTTATAGCATGAAATAATTTACTACCTTTAGTTAGTTTTCCTTGTTAAGAAAAGGGGTAAACCTTTTTTCTCCATTATACGTTTTATCAAATAGTGGATTAGGTGACATTGTTTGATGTCATGCTCAGCAACTCCATATCTGTTTCGCAGTAGTTCTAAAATTATTGCGGTATCATTTTGAGAGTGAAAATCTTCATCGAATAACTTGGGTACATATTTCAAGAAAATGTTAATTCTCAACATCATTAGATTATTATTAATATTTAATTGAATTCTAAACTTATATATTCCAAAAGCACAAGTTGTTTCTCCTATTCACTGATTTGTGAATTGTATTATTTCTGTTCCAGAAATTTTTGATGGATGGATGGACGTTTGATTTGAAATTTGAATATCATTTTTTCCAAATTTTCCAAGGGTTATAGCCTCCATTGATGTTTTCAATGAATTTTTTAAATTCTTTCTGATAAATTTACTCTGAATGGATGGAAGGATTGATAGAAAGACAGACCTTTTTTATTTGTTTATTGTTCATAGATTCAAATGATGTTTTAAATGGAGTTTTGTTTGCTCTTTGTTCCAGAAATTTTGTTAGGAATGGATAAAAGCAGTGATGGATACACGGACTTCTGGTTTGGAGCTAGTGAATATTTTTTTAGGGTCTATAGCTTCCAATGATGATTTCAATGAATTTTTAATTTTGTTCCAGATATGGTCTTAGGTATGGATGGAAGGATTGATGGAAAGACGGACCTTTGGTTTGGAATTAGTGAATGACACTTTCTTTTTGTTAATTGTTAATACGTTGCAATGATCTCTTAAATAGATTTTTTGGGTTTTGTTTACTTTTTTGGAATTTTGTCAGGGATAGATGAGAGCAGTGATGAATGGACAGACCTCTGGTTTGGAGCTGGTGAATATGTTTTCCTTTTCTTAGAAACGAAAAAACATTGGAACTCAATGCTTAATTATATAAATAATCTGAAAAGAACATTCTTAGTTATCTATAAACTGTTATTGATTTTCGACGTACACCTCTAGCAAGTTATAAACGTGTGGAAAATACTATTAATTATCCGGGAGACAGAAGAAATGAACACATTTATTTGCTTACTCTAGTTCTAACCTTGAGATGCTATCGTGACCCCCAACTTGACTTCTTATAGTCTTTATACCTGATACCTTTGTTTCCATGGATTTTTACGCACAACAATAATCGATGAGAATGGAAAAGCGATATGTTTTGTGTCTTCAAGGATCTATTTTAACTTCAAAAAAATAAAACAGTAGCCTACAGGGTGTTTAATGGGTGCCGGCACACGAGGGAAATGCAGATATTGAAACGCGCATGAGAGAGGGAATCGGGAACTGGATAAATAAAGAGCACCATTTCAAATAGAGGTTAGGTAAAATTGAAAACGAACTGTTCATCATCATGTAAAGAAAAAAAATCTATATATAGAAATTGTCTTGCACTAAGAGCGGCCGTACACGGACCACATATTTGCAGTCGAGACAACCACAAAAATGTGGTCACGTCAACTGCACTTTGCTGTTGAACCAGCGACATTTTTGTGGTCGACTTGCGGTCATAAGAACCGCACGTGTATTTGAAGCGACTGTAAGTAGACTGCAGATGCCCGTTTTGACTGCAGTGAACGCCCGTGTACGTATGGTACAGTATTTCTTATGGGTAGCTGGAGTTCGCCGAAACGCGACTGCAATTCTGTGGTCGGGTCGACCGCAAAATGTGGCTCGTGTACGGAGGCTCTAAAGGTGAACAGAAAAATGCTGGTGATATGGAACTTTTTTATTAGCTAAATTTTATCCAGTGCAAGTTATTAACGACGTAATATACCAGATTGTTAATTGAATTTATTTCGCTTCTTCATTTTTTGTTGTATACATTCATGGCTGATAAATTTCTATCTTTACTCATTTTACATCTCTCTTTGACCTTTATAATTAATCAAATCATATGTACGGCTGCCGAAACACAAAAATATTGATCTTTTGTTTGGCTAATAAGGCGTGAATTTCTATCTCCATCCCGTTTATATTCGCATACATCACCAAGAGCGTTTACCATCAGCGTCATCAGGATGGATATATTTGGTCGATTTGCTCCTTCCAAGTGGAATAATTGGTAATAAACATTGCCGCAGGTTTTGATAAGAATTTAGGTGAACGTGGAAATCACGATTGGATAGAAATCACTTTATGAAAATTAATGTGTTGGCAGTTTTGGATATAGATACACACATTGCGAGAAATCTATTCGATACATACCATTTACACACGTAGGACGAGGCATATAAAATTAAAACTACTTAGAAAAGAGAGACGAATAATTGTGCGCAGTAGCAGTCGGCATGTGTCCAGCTACCAAATCTGATATTAAAGCAGCGTTGCCAGCTTAGAATGTTTGGTACTTTTTAAGGAATAAATAACTTATTTTGATTTTTACTTTTAACACGGGATAACGCCATATTTAGTGGTAGAAAAAGACTTGCAGCCAGTAATTATAAAAGTACACTCTTTAAAGTCGCTACAAAGTCAAACCTGAAAAGTCACTACACTGATAAGTGTAGCGTTAAATAATTCTTTACTAAGTAACATTTTGGACAAATTAAAAGTTAATCACAACTCACGAACGTTGTAAACGATACTAAATCACTTCAAATCTGTCAATCCAATTTATTTTATATTCCAGCTTAACTAGAAGTTTATTCATATCACCTGTTACCCAAACAATTCACGGAATAATGAGATCTAAATGATGGGTGATGATGCTGCAATTACAGCATCCAATTAAACATTCAGACCTTAAGGGTCTGAGTTTAAATAGAATATGGTCGAGAAATAATTAATAGGTCAAGTATAAATTGAGTTAGGAGGGACTGAATAATGATTTTCAATTACGTTTGTCAAATCAAAATAGGTATATGAGGAGAAAATGTGGTTAGCAGACCCAATTAAGTTGGTCAAACTCGTAGCTATGCTGATACTGCTTGAAAAAATAATGAAAAATTTATAAAATAATGCCAAATTTATTAATAAGAGCCCGTATTTTTTTGTACTGTTACCTTACATTTTTACAGAATGGATATTTTAGTATGGGATGAATAACATTATTAACGACATTGAAAGGATATGTCTAAATTTGATAAGTGACATCTTGTATCTTAAAAAAACAAAAATAAATGAGGATTACAATCCCGTTCAGCTTGGAAGTGTAATTCATTGTCTGTCGTGGCTTATAGGTCGAGAAGTAGATGTTTTTTCTCAGTAAACAGTCTGCTTTTTAAAAAATAATTTTCTGATTTGTGAAGCGTTATAATAGCCCATACATTGGTTTATACCCATTCTCTCAACACCGTTCACATCTGCTGTTCCGCGACGTTCGCTACTTAATAACTTAGTTTTTTATATTCTTAATTCTGAACAGTTGGTGATGAAATTTTGTATGCACCACGTCAGTAAATTGTCTTTCTCGAACTCGCCTGTTACTCGCCTCGATGTTATTTGCATCACTCTTACTCGTCTCGCTGTTAACCGCCTCCCTGTTATTCGTCTCACTGTTAATCGCTCGCTGTTATTCGCATAGCTGTTATTCGTCTCGGTGTTATTCGTCTCACTGTTATATTCGTCTCGCTGTTAACCGTCTCGTTGTTATTCGCATAGCTGTTATTCGCCTCGGTGTTATTCGTCTCGCTGTTAATCGTCTCACTGTTAATCGCTCGCTGTTATTCGCATAGCTGTTATTCGTCTCACTGTATTCAACTCGCTGTTATTCGTCCCGCTGTTATTGTTCTTGTTGTTATTCGTCTCGCTGTTATTCGTCTCGCTGTTATTCATCTCTCTGTTATTCGTCGCGCTGTTATTCGTGTCGCTGTTATTCGTCTCGCTGTTATTCATATCGCTATTATTCGTCTCGCTGTTATTCGTTTCGCTGTTATTCGTCTCGCTCCTCTCATAATTTTAGACTCGTCCGATACAGAATCACTGCACTGCCTTGATATATAAATAACCATTTAGATTCGATATTGTATGATAAAAAGGATTAAAAATGCTATAAAATTAAAATAATTCCCCGCTAATGCATACTTCGTATTTCAAGAGAGCTAATTTTTAAAATACACTCAAAGTTGAACACTCGTGTCCGAAGCATATCCTATAATATCATCGAGTTTCTCCTACACAAGCTTAAACTCAGATTACCTCGCTCTCTAACTACCTAGTTTAAGCAACACGAGATGTATTAAGCCTGTTAGTGTTCCAAATATTGACAAAGTTAGTATTTGGAAATGACGGATGGAAGTTTAAATGTAGGTACTTATAATAATTATTCTGTGGATATGTTCACACCATCAATAATGTCTAGTTATTAATATAAATTGTAAAGGGGCATCCAAAAACCAACAACAAAAGAAGTAGAGAGGAGAAAAGTTCTTTCAAAAAGTATTGCTTTGAATTATTGTAATATCATAGCTGCGATCAATCATCATTTGTATTATTGTGTTACTATACCTATAGCAGAAAATTTAAAAAATCTTACCTTTGTTCTGTTGCCAGGCTGTTATAGATGACAGGAAAAGGTGGTTATAAATTATGTTGATTATTATTTCCATTCTAGAAACTGTTACTTTTGTTGATGTACACAATACTTAAGCACAAGATGGAAGTTAGGTTAGATAAGGGAAAGAAAACAATTGTTCCCCTATTCCACTATTAAAGTAACTACTTTTTTAACCTCCGCTCGAGATATTGTTGTAAAACTTGTTTGTGTTGGATGAACATTAATTATTGTTTTCCTCGGTAATGGTCCATTTTTTTTTTAATTTCGAGGATTCCAAACGATTGCGCCTATTCCAATTATGCAGGAAATAATAATATTTTACGGTTTGCAGGTTTTTGTCAGAGCATAGGTGCTCATAGTGTACCTACCAGTGTAATAATACCAGTTCGTATGTTGGTGGTAAATAATTAATTTAATCAAAAAATGCCATCCTTTTCTCACTTGTCGATGAAATCATTCATAAAATTCGACTCTTTGGTCAAAATTAGTATCTTGCAAATGCTACATTCCTTAAAACACTCCATGTTGGCATTTTGGAAATGCCAGCTTGCACTGTGCATCTATAAACACTGATAGAAGCGGCTTCCATGGTGCTAAATCAGAGTGTTTTTCCAAGGAAAGGGTTCAACTCTCCCCTTATCTTTTATTTGAAAAGATAGACTGAAACTTGTATTATTTATTTTTGTGCAATTTAATTTTTTACACCCTTCACAATTAACTCCGCCCTCTAGTAGTAGACCTACAAGTCTGTACATAATTTCCAAAGTTATCTTGGAGTGAATTTTTTAGCAATTTTTCAAAAGCTGCTACAATTCGATCCTATAAGTAAACCGATTATCGTTCTTATTTGCCCTTCCAATACATTTTCCAATTGTTTGAAAAGTTATAAGTATTTTTCTCACAAACCGAATACAAGATATATTTAGGTCAATCGCTATCCTTTCTATTATACTCTTTAAGCTGCTGACATTTTCTTTCGAGTGGAAATAGATATAGACTTTTTATTATTTACGTGAAAATTATCAAATGTTTGATCCATGAAATAGAAAGGTTGCTGAATATTTTATTTTCATTGAAATGGTTTGACAAAAACTGTACTTGGAAAATTTTTATTGAGATTTATTCACCGTAGTAAAATTATATTTTCCGCAGTATTTATGAAACGAATGGAAATACTGTATTTCAATTCAATTCCATTAATCTCTTGAGTCAGATTTATACAATGAATCCTTCAATTCAGGTCAGTGGTGGCGAGACTAAGTGAACCTCTAAAAAAGTTAGTAATATTCATCCAGACTTTACCTATTAAATTCCGTTTTTACTTGAATCTACACAGATGTAAGATCAAATCAATTTCCCTCCAGCTTCTTAAATTGGGTTTGCCCTATAATACTTTCTTTCCTTATGATATCTGGTGAGAAAAATCATTTGATTCGGTTGAGAAATACTCATGAGATGACAAATTACTCAATATCTACCATTCCAGAACACTTGACTTTATCAGGTCGATCATATTGTGCTGGCTCCCTCTATCAGTTTGAGTTGAAGTTTTTCTTTTGACGATGCGTTGGATGACGTGGCATAGCGTGGAGTGGTGTAGCATCAGAAAAATGTGTTCCTGGCTTTAGGTTAATCTTATAACGTAAGCCCAATTTTATAAAATTGTAAAAATGTGTGATCCAAGATATTGAGACTTTTTAATTTCCTTTCTTCAACATGTGATTATCTTATCAGTCTCTAATTATTTATCGTTTTTTTCTGATTGACAAATGAAAATGGCATCTCAAGTTCGATGTTGCCAAAGTTAAGTTTTGGTATAGCACCGCCACTGATCCAGATTCAACTCATATTTGTTGCTCCTAATAGGAATAGGTGCCCTACAGAATATGGAAGAAAATAAATCCGAACAGATTTCTGGTATAAATTATTCAATTATATTAATGAGAGCTGGCTAAATGGTTTTGCAGATATTTGAATATATCAGGTATTTAATAACAGATAAAACACATCCGTTTGCCTGTAAATTGCATATTCTGTTGTTGAATGGAAACTGGAAGCTGTTTATAATTAATACTGCATTAATTCCTTTGTTAATTCAAAATAGGATACAAGATTGTAGTAGGTATGGTTCGTACCTTAGATTAATTTGTTTCAACAAATCAACAGCTTGATGAATAAAAGGGAACAGTGATGGAAAAATGAATGAGGAAGGATACAATTGATTGCAATAAATTTTAATTTTCTCTAAATAAATTTGTTTTTCTCAATATTCGACACTGCATAAAGAAACCCTTGCGACATATTACATTGAGTAAAAAATGTTTTATTGTCATTACTACATTTTGTAAATTGCAAGAAGGGGAAATGTCCACTTTTGTTCACTCAATCTACAATGTCATTGTTTTGCTTTTTTCTTCAAGTTCACACGGCGAAATTGTTGCTTCCTTGATTGTGAGGGAGTGTAGAATAAAGCTCATCGGCCTCCGGATTGCAGCAGAGTTGCTTCAAACATTGCAGGTCCTTAAATTTTCCAGCACTTATAGATAGCATGCCTAAGATGTTTTTGTTTATGCCATGCAGTTGTTTTACAAACTTTAAAATCCTTCCTTTGTAGGGTAGTTCAAATTCATGTGTGACAAGTGGCCATTTTGCGTCCATCTATAATAACGTTACCCCTACCAACATTTTTTGGACATCCCCAGTTCTTTACCTCGCGGGGACATTTCCCCTTTTTGCTGTGTGTAGCAGAAATTTAAGTTGGTATATTTCGCGACTCTTCGCTTTCTTACCGCTGAAACCTTACTAGAATATAAAGCAAAATGATATAATATTGGACAGACATTCCCTCTTTTTAGCCTGTACTCTTCAAATGGAAAATTTGGAATTTCAGAAGGTTGATAATGAAATCTGTATAAGATAAATTGGGTTAATTAGAAAATTTGTTATTAAATTGAGCGTGATTGATTTTGATTGTTCCGATATTCTATATAACAAAATATGTTCACTGTTGTTTGTTTGTTGAAATAATTTAAAGAGCAAAAAATATTCATTATCCAAGACCTTCATATTAAAAATTATTTGACGCTTTTAACATATTTTTTAAAAAAAATCTTGAAACAAATCTTAATTGAATTGAAATGATAATCATTTTGTATAGGTACTTCCTCCAATTGTAGTAAAATCCATTTAGATGAAATCAATACCTTGAGATATTTTTAGATGGATAAACTTTCGAGTTAGTGAACTTTGGAGAAGAGCATTTTGTTCGGAGATTAATACGCTGGAGGTATTAAAGAATATGTATACTTTTTATTATCGAGTCCATCAAAATGGAGACCGAACCCATATATTGATAAACTAAAATGGGTAGTGACACAGTGTGACTAGAGGACCGCGGCGATAATATGAATTTAAAATCCAAATAGCGATAGGGTGTATTAGTCCATATATTATTTTGACATTCAACCTATATGCGCGAGTCGATTTTTACTACAACGTCAACTTCACCGCCAAGCGAAATTTACAGAAACTAACGACAGGTGGTATTGGAAATAGCGCTTAATGATGATATGCCGGACATGCGCAGAGTGTTTCTTTGTTGATATCAAAGGTTCTGTATCTGTAGAGTAGGGAGGGTTAGTGTAGACTCCCAGCACTTAGACCACATGTGACCCATTGTACATCCTCCCGAGAAGTTGTCCTACTAGGTCATCGTCCATCCTGTCCTTCCCAGGAAGGTTGACAGGTCACTAGGTGACATCTCCTTTATATCGGCAGGTGTATAGAACAAGACTCACCGAACACACATTCTCTTATGGACGATAACTCCGGACAATAGCATAAGACATGCCTGACAGTTTCATCTTCCTGCAGAGATGTGTGTCCATTAGCCCCATAGTATGGAGTATCCTTAGTAGACAGTGACCAATCGGAAATCCTACTGTTAAACGAAGGTTTTTCCTGATCATCGCCAAATATTTTTTCGGCGCCAGCTTCCGAGGGTCGCTCAGGTGATCCTAGACTGCATCCTTTGATTCCATCCCATTTCTTGGGGGATTGAGCATGGCTGTAACTTTTGGCTAGTTCCGCAATTGTCGAGGTCACACGTAGGTTTCACTGAGTCATAAAATTTTTAGTCCATCAGCTTCCCTGGCTAAAGAATCAGCAATGCGATTACTTTTACTCCTGTCGTGCCCTTTAACCTCAGGGTAATATTATTATCTGCCGAAGCGTTAGCTAAATCTTGAGATATTAAAGGTTATATGTAAATGTCTTTTGTGTACTTACCATTTATTTGAACAACAATAATACCAATAATATCGGATATGGCTAAGGCAAGCATACAAATATAATTAAAAACTTCCCAGACCCACAAAAGCTAGGTTAAGTCACATTTTCGAACAGTGCGAGGTGCGGTAAAAGTTCTGATAACTCTGGAGTTAAATAAAATTGATATACCACTTGGCGTAAAGCCAAGACTGCGAGGTGTTAACTGGAGTTAGAGCGCTTTCAGACGAAACACTTTGTAGCCGGCTAACTAGTGTCTGAAAATAATTGCGGGCTAAAAATACATTAATATAAATAGACGCATTCACACGAGACACAGATTATGAATACGTGGAGTTTAATGTATTTTTAGCCACGCAATTCTTTCCAGACACTAGTAGCCGGCTACAAAGTGTTTCCTCTGAAAGCGCTCTTATTCATGTTACCGATATCTTTCTGGTGTACTTTTTGAACATAGTAAATCTGTTCCCCTTTTTAAATTACACAATCTGTTTCAGTATACTGCGTATGTGTCCTTTGTGTGCAATGTATTAGTATACAGTATAGTTCGAGTAAGTGAGAGCATTTTTACTTAGCAATACTTAAACTCTTTACATGATAAACATCAGATTTTTCAGCCCCGAACTTATTTTTAAACAAAAAACTTAGGTTAAAAATAAATCATTCACGATATTCCTTACTTCTGAAAAAATCACTGTGTTGTCTACAAACACATTTATTATGTAATATCTGAGAATTTATTATTTCTTCACAGACAAGTGGAAATGGATAGTTGAAGAAAATCCGGAAAACAGAAGTCATAAAAGGAACGAAAACATGTTTATATTCTAACGTAATAGTGACTGTGGAATATATTGAAACCGGAATAAAGAAATGAGGTGAAAAAAAAGTTTTTAGAACCGCAACGTTTTCGTAAACGATATATTATTATAAATCTCGTTTAATCTGATCAGATATCTCATATTAACAGTACACGTGATTATCTAATAACAACACACACTTATTTTACTAATTACTAGACCAATTGAGCTCTAATAGTATTCTTTTTCGTTGATTTATTGGGAAATTTAACCATACAAATCGTAGTGTATGATAGTGACAAAAATTTTTGAAAAACTTAATAGTTCCTGATAACGGAACTGGAACACTACCGAAACGTTGAAATATACATACAAAAAATATTGTGGTTTAATTTCCCAATGAGGTTAACGGAAAATAGTAATGAATACATTACAAGGAACATAAAGGAATATACTTGCGTATTGTTTTGAATTTAATGAGAATATTGAATTATGAAATGAAACAATTTTAATTTGTTAAAATCTACATAATATTTAAAAGTAAAGTCGTGACGCGTTTCGCTAACACAGTAGCTTTATCAAAGGGATGGAGGTATAATGAGACATTTTCAATTTATACAGTGCCCTTAATACTAAATTATACGTATATTAACTATAAAATTATAATCTATTTACAATTACATGGAAATAAGATGAGAAGGAAAAAATGTGTCTTAATATGGGATTAACAGAAGTATTTAACAAGTTTACCTGGAAACTCATTCACAACAATCCTACAGGAACCTTTCTAAGTAAAAAGGTTTAATAAGGGAGAATTGTTGATGTCTATTTCATTCATCTCAAGGGCTTCTAAAATATTTAATTTGAAGGATTTAGGTTCTATATGCACAATTTCAGAGAGAGAATATTATTGAAGTCTAAAGTGGTTACCCTCAGCTAATTTTGAGTCTTAGACCGTATAAAAATCAAATTATTAGTACAGAACTTCAACATTTTTATTTTCAATAGTTATTTCAAGAATATGCATAGAAAAGTAACAGGAACATTATTGTTTTAACAAAAAGGAATGTTCGGCACTTTGCAAGAGAATGACTACCTATCTCATTGAACCGCCTTCGTCTAATTCTAAAATTGATAGTTTCATGTTTATGGAATTATTAATTTAGTTGACAGTAAGTTCACAACTACCCACAACTTCTACATTTTCAGGTAGTTATGGCAACACTGTTTCTGTGATATTATATTATCATATAGTCCTGTAACAACTTGTGCATATGTGTGAGATGCCGTGGATCTAAAATTAATAGAATTTTGTAATATTAACGAAGTTATCACAAATCATGTAGTTTTTGAATGAAAGTGGTATTGAAATAATAATGTGTTTAACGCATCAAAAGTTCAATTCAAAATCGTATTCAGAACAAAAAAATATTTACAAAATCTAACGGTAACATTATAATCGTAAGAAGCACAAACAGTCCCATTTGAACGTTCGGCTATTCGCGAGAACGTCGAATGGATTTTGTTCGTAACACGAATCGAACGGTACTCGAGAATTCAAAATAGCAATATGTTCTAAACCTAGTGAACAACTTTTAGATCTTATTTGTCATTTCTTAGGTAAAGTGTACTGTAGAGCATCTGTATAGTAGTTTAAAAAGCACGTGAGAGGAAGAATATTACATGTAGTTCTTTGTTTATATTAATTCTGTTTTGTTTTGTGCTCGTTTTGTGATTTTATTCTATTACGTAAATGCAATATGAAGTTGAATGAGTCCCAAGCACTTTTGTCTTCTTACTAAGTGCAGATGATCTGGAGGTGTTTTCTAAAAATGGATCCAACAAATCTATAATTAAACGAGCAGTTTCTTTATCCACCCTATATAATTCCAAGGATCTTTTCTATCAGAAAACCTTCTTGTCGCATCTTTCTCCATTTCTTCAGCATGTTGCAAATCATAAATTATTTGTTGCATAAAAGCTCCATCTGCGTTCATTTTTATACTGTAGTAGGTATTATTAATTAAAACCAGTATAATAATCGCTATGACTTCTGCTCAATCTATGACCTACACACGCTATATCCACAGACACAAATTATGTTTAGTTCATTTTTTTTTGTTTTACTGACGTTCTGCGCAAGACTCTATTCGGCTACTCGCATGTGGGACTGATACGACTAATACATTAATTCGTTTACATGTCGAAAATTCGAGATTTCGAAGATACTGCTCGAACATAACAAAAACAAATCCACTCTTATCACATGAAATGCGTGGGAGCATTTGGTCGAACGTTCAAAGATATGGCTCCTGGTGACGTGTCCATGTACTAACCCCAGTTTTGCAGTAACAATCGATATTTTAAATCGAAAACCAATTATCGATACTATACAAGTCAATTGTTAACATGTTAACAAAGTCGAATGTGTCCCAGCCTGTATATATGATGTACATGTTGACATTTTGAACTATTTATGTGTAGGTCACTAGAGTGGCACTATCAACTAAAAATGCATATTTATTTGTTAATAAAATTACGTGGTCACGACAAACAAAAATTTTTCACCGGTTACACCCTGTATATCAGGAAACTATTTATAGGATTGAAATTCCATTGACTCTTTTGGTCAAGAAGTCCAGTATAACATCATATCCACATTCTAAGTATATGATTTGACGGAACACCACTTTGCCAAAACAAAAACGCGGAGCCCTTTGTTTTTCTTTACAACTGCTGAAAGTTAAAGTGCAAAACAATGTTAATATTGAAATGAATACTTCACCACTACTAATTTTCTAGGTATTATATATTTTTTACAAACAAAAACGTTTTTGTGTTTATTTTAAAAAAATGCCATTCCACTTCAACTTCACTTCGTTCGCTTTATTCAAACCCACACTTATATTATTATACCATTATTTAATCAATGAATGACTGGTCGCAACGACCTTACTTTTAGTTTACATATTTTCCGGGTCTTTCCCGGCACCACCTCAGCCTCAAGGGCTTATTGTGTTCTGACTACAGCCTATTCAGCCAAATCGTTCCCTATATTAGCTCATACAGGTTCTTTGCTGGTTGGTTGAAGAAGTCTTCTGGGGTAATTTGTGGTCTACCATACAGTTTCTGCCTTCTGTGGTCCAGCGTCTCACAGCTGCATATAATATATGCAGAGCTGTTTCGGTGTCTTTTTTGCATCTTCTGGATGTAAGGTCTCCGTTATACAGCTCTATTTTAATAAGGTGCTTCTTTGTGGAAAAGTGTCCCGTATGAAGCCCCGTTATGGTGCGTAGTTTGTTCCTGCTCATTGAGAGCAGTTCTTTTGCTACTTTTTCTGATGGTTCTTTTATGAATTTCTTCCCATGTTTTAGTCTGGGCGTATTCTTCCAGTGTTTATTGTGTTGTTCTTTTACCCACCCTTTTGCTAATATAATTGGTGCTGTAAGAAATTATGACACGTAAATGGTCCAGAATTGATTCAATCTTATAGCGAAAATGTTTTGGTTTGTTTCTTAGATTGAGTTTATGGCAAGTAGGTTTACAAACATTTATACATATAACATTTCGTATCATCAGATCCAAAGTATTCTTCCAGATAATCATAATCCAGATATTATTTTATGGCATTTTGGAATACAGGAACTACATAGTTGAAAGGCAGCATAAGTCATGCATGCTATAGTGAAGACATTCTTGGAACTCTTTCAGATGAACCAATCTTTTGACCCACTACAACCAAGTGAGATCAGAAGAATTTCTTAGCTAGCAGTGGGATTTTGTACAGGTGTCCTAACATTCCTAAATGGGTAACTCAAAGTGTTCAAATAAGTTGAGCAATACGAATGTAAATTCTGTGAAATGGAATTGGAAACCTACTAAGCAGTAGAAGAAGATTTTCCGTAAGTAAAGCCTGTCAATATCCCAGAATTCCTCCAGGGATTAGGACTAGAAGATCTGCTACTCTCTGATACCGAGTGAAAGAAGGAGCCAAATAGATCTTTAAAAGATTTATTTAAATACTCCTTTGAAATATACCTCAACCGATTATTGAAAGTAGCTTGTCTGTATCTTAGATAATTTTATTTTCAATAAGTTTTCAGTGCCCTTTCGTAACAAAATATCCATCTGGAACTGCTTTAAAATGTATTTTCCAGAGTTCTGTTGGTGGATATTCATGAATAAAGCGCCATGAGTACATGGGAATATTAAATTAGTTGGAAAACTGTATTAGAAATTCAGGTAGCTCTAAAGGTTTTTTTTGTTTCTTTTATTTTAATAAAAAACTGCTCGAATAAGCTCGTTCCAAAATGAAAAAGGCAATAAAAATATTATAATTTTCTGCAGATGTAGGTAGGTAAAAAAAACAGAAAAATCGCTTTTGGCGAGAAAAAGGTTGAGTGGAAAAGTATACAAAATTTATTGAATACAGTGGCGTAACTACCCTCTCATTTTCTTTTCTCGAATCAAACGAAAAACAACATGTGAAACATTGAGATTGTATCCGATTCAATGTTCGATAAATTCAGTTTCCATGTAAGTGGAAATATTGGAAAAATAGAGTCAGAAAATGAGCGAAAACGAAATGACTTGGAAGAGAATTACTGAGGTTTAATGTACAAAAAAACTCAACTCCCAATACCAATAGAACTTTCCAAAACTTTTCAACCCATTTTGTCATAAATACGTTATACAAAAGCTATTAAAGATGAGATTATCCTGATAGAAAAAGTACCAGATACAATCCAAAGACGCACAAGTGGATAGTAAAATTAGTTCGGTGAGAACGTGAGAAGAATTCTTTGTCTGCACAAATACGTTTTTGTTCCGTATCCCACGCAGTAGATGCAGATGGCGGTAGTTGATCTGTAAGTCCATTGCATGTTCTGTCCATTTTCATTCCGTGAATTTTGTGTATTGTGTATTCGCAGACATCTTATATTCGCTGTCGCCATATTTGTTTTATGTTTGTGTTGCTGTATCTTATTAGAATTTCAATTGTTTTCTTTTATTTTTCTCGTTATTTATTCCAAAAAAGAATAACTCATTATATGCATGCTTCGAAATCTAAACTAACCAAAACTATGCAATGAAACAAACTTGGTGATGAAATCAGTTTTGTGATTCACGTGACGACTCAAGGGAAAATTTGAAAATGTATTAGTTCTCATTTCGAGGATTCCAATGATCCCAACGGATGTGCTCTTTGAGTTTAAACGAATTCAGTTCCAGATTCGTCATTCGTTGTTCGTTTGATTACAGTTTCCTGTAACGATTGTCATATTTAATTGACGCGTGTTATTAATAGATGTCAAGATAATATCTAGGTTGAAAATTACTTTTGCGGCGACCGTGTATTAACATATGATATCAACTATGACATCAACGTTCTCAAAACTAGACAAATTAGTGCATGATTAACCTATACTAATCAACGATTTTCTGCAGGCAACCCAACGCACATCTTATATATTGACATTTTGTAGGCCAAACATACAATAGCGTTTTCCAAAATTGTTTCCTAGTATAGAATACTCCTAGTTTCTGACTTACCTATCGTTTTATTTCATTATTCTACAAAATTATAATAATTATTAGTGTAAAGAATTCCAAAAAAAGAATTTAAGAAAAAAGAATTTGACATTTGAACCAGCGACCATCTCTGTGACATTTTAAAGCTTTGCAAATAACACCAGTATTAAAAGAGCAATTAACAATCTTAAACATTATCGATTATCTCGATTGTTAATGGTCCTCATTAATACACTTGTTGGTTAAATAACTATTTAAATAACATCTTCTTCTCGGGCTATATTCCTCGACAGACAATAAACGACAGTTCAAAGTTGAACGGAGTTGGTTACATCGTGAAGATATCACAAACGTGCTGCCAGTAGTATTTTGGGACTTTTCTATTATTATGTCCTATTCAAACAACATTATTAGCTTGAAGTTTTCCATGTAACTTTATAAGAAATAGGTAAGAAAAAAGTAGAGTTTTGTTGAAACTTTCAAGGCATGATTTTTGGAATATCCAATCGCATTTTATTTCTTATAAAATGTTTTCAATCCCCAAAAAAGATCGTAGTTTTTATTAAATTTGTTGCTTATATCTTAATTTTACAAAATACAAGAATTTTAGCAGCATGAACCATGAGATTTGTATTATATATGCTGGATGAAGTTACATCTCATGTTAACCGAAAAGTTAACAAGCACAAGTTACAGAACAATGTTATAATTAATTCCAGCCGCAGAATCTAAAGGAAAACGCGAACATTCTTGAATAACCTTTTTTTAACGAATATGCCATTGCTAATTTTTCTCGCATCAAAGTTGAAAAATTTCCTTTTTTCTTTGGTTACAACACACAATTACACGTAGATTTTCAGAGAGAAAGAATTTAATAAACGTAAAAAGAGTAGTTGTACAAAAAGGAGCAAATTTTCCTGAATTTACTATTCATGAACCATTTATACAAAATTTATACAAATTCCACAAAATGTAGAGCAATTTTAAAACAGCACAAGAAATTTCCAGCAGTTGGTTAGGAAGGGAGACCAGTGAAAATTAAGAAAAGGAAAACCAAAAACTAAAATTAATTCAAAACGCGATAAAAAGGAGAATAAAGGACAATCAGTATCGGTTGTATAGTTAATGTTACGACCCATATTTTTAATCCCAAATGCCGCCCAATGGCGTGCATATAATATTTTTATAAATTTCAATATTGTGAATAATTTAAATTTACTTGCGCCCAACGCTGACTGCGCAGAATTATTCTTATTTCTCTTTCAAATAGTTTTTTTTTCATATAACAGTTTGCTAACGTCAATTTCGAAAGGAAAGAACAGAGCTCTTTATTTAACTTTTGATCAAATATTATCCATCGATTTTTATAATTAAATTGTAAGCTCAATATAATTTATAATGTCATTACATTTATTTAACTTTGATCCTTTTCGATTTTATTTCAATTTTATTCATTATTTAAAAAATAAAACTCATACATTCCCCAGTTTTGCGAAAATACCCTGTATACTACAAAATATCTTCAAAATGTGGCCATTACATTGAACTGCTTATTTTTTAATTGAAACATTGCTCTATGCAGAGTATACGTTGGGCCATCCTGTATTTCAATATGTTGATGGTTTAATAAACTTTTTTTACTAAACCTTTAAGACCATATCCGAGTTAACGAAATATTGTGAAACGTTCTTTATATTATCCAAATCGCATCCACTGATTGATATTGTCGAAAGTGATGAAAATAAATATAAATAAAGTAATCTGTAACAGTAAACTCACTTATTTTTATTTGTGCTGCCATCTACATTGACGCCTATTTCTGGCTCCTGCTGGTCTGTATTCACGGGTGCATTGCTCGTTGCATTTGGGGACGGTAACGCACCACCACCCTCTTTTCCTGCAAACAGATTGTCTCCGTCCTTCCTATCCGCTTCTCCTCTCTCGTCGTGGACGTCCATCGACCCCTAGCGTTTTACACACCCATCACTTTCCGGGGGGATCGCATCATACATGCCACTTTCGTGTCCGTTTTTGTCTCTCAAAGGACCTAAGAATTGCCCGCCGGGATCCACTCCGGCATTCTAATTAGACGTTTTCATGATTGAAGCTGCAAAACAATATAGAGAGATAATTCATTAAATACGTTCAATAATTTGAATACGGGTTATATCGAGGGCTGGTTTTCTTATTGTTAAATCCAAACAAATTTTTTTTAAAAGAAGAAAAAATCCTTCAGTTATAGCTTCAGGGTATCAGAAAACTAACAAGCAGAATTTTTGTTTTTTTGCCACTCCCGCTTTGAAAGCTTGCGATCACAATAAGCCTTTTTTCTGGGTGGATTTCAAAAAGATCTGCCTGTGGCAGCATGGGACCAAACACTCCGAAAGCTTGGGAAAAACTATAAGTATCTTTCAAGCGGAAATCTACACCATAAGAAAATGCGCCCAGTTCAATATTGATAAAGGATAAAGAGGACAAGGAATTATCATAATATCGGATAGTCAAGCAGCCATTAAAGCACTGAGCTCTTGTGTAATCAGTTCCAAAATGGTTCGGGAATGTCTAGACAAAGTCAATAAAATAGGCGAGAATAATATAGTTAGGTATTAGATACTATGGATTCTAGGACACACTGCAATAGAAGGAAATGAATTAGCAGGTGAACTAGCAAAGAGGGAGTCTGAAATACCTTTCTGGGGCCTGAACCCTTTTGCGGAATTAGCTCCAATGTAATATTGGAAGAAATAGGTAAAGCCGAAAGAAAGAGAAGATCTGACCATTGGAAAGATCTAGTAGGGCTTATACAATCAAAGATTCTTCTGGGTGACTACAACCTTGTTGATCCTAACGGGATGTTTCCCCTGAATGGGCACATGGAAAAGCTCAAAATAGTGGAGGAAGAAGAATGCAGATATTGTGGCATGGAAGAAGAAACCTCCATCCACAGCACTCCAGAATCCTAGAGCACAGAGCCTGGGAGAATACTGGATAGGAAAGGAACATTTACCTAAGTTGAAGCCTGCAGATGTCCTAAAATTCCTGCGGGAAATAGGACTGAAGGAGCTACTAGTTTCAGAGACTTTCCTCAGAAACTAAATAAAAGTAAGGGTGCACAATAGATCTTTCAGGTCTAAGTTAATGTTACCCCAAAAATACATACATAAAACACTAGTCATGTATGGTACAAATTTGCAAAAAATAAACGACAACCCTCGTAGTCGATCAGACATTATTGATTTCAACACTGGGCACCTTTCCTTTTTCTCCCCTTCATCAACTAACTACAGATAATGATTCTCAAGAGAGTATAATCATTGGAGCATTTATTATACTTATAACCATTTTTTCTGCCCATGATAATGTTGACTAACACAGAAACTCTCAGTTTCTTTTGTATTTCTTTTGTCTGGGAAATAGCACATATAGTTTACAGTTTATGAGCGATAATTCGTTCATTATAGCCTTATTACAATTTTTGTTCCACGAAGTTTACTTTGTCTGATTACGTAATGGGTTGTCAGAGTGTGATAACATTGAAAGGAAAAAAATTAACAAGATAAGATAAAATAATCGATTTTGTACTTACAGCTAGTGCTGAAAATATACAATGTTGTGTACACGTGGGATTTTATAGCTGATATTATAATTTGTTAATTGAGTTGGATTCTTTTTTTTATGTTTTTTGTAAAGTTACGTCAAAGTTTTTAATAATAAATCGCGAAAACTCAACTTCCGTCTAAGAACGACATTCAAAATATGATGCAGACGTACCTTTCGTAGCGTCAATGTCTCTTAAGTCTTTTTTTAATGTCCCACTGATATTTCTTGTCAGGTCTTTACTTTGTTGTTTACGGTTAATTATTATTCATAAGAAGTAAATATTTTTCTCACTGTTATATTTATTTAAATAATACCAAAATATGCCTAGATACACAAAAAAACATCAGCATTTTGGCAGTTTTCAAGTATTTTCAGTTAGAAAAAGAAGCTAGTAATGATTAATTTTATATTCTTTCCGAACTTGCCGAAATACGATCCTGATTATTTTATTCATCAAATTTAAGGTTAGCTATATGTCAAAATGGCAAATAAAATAAACAACATACTCAAAACCCGAAGATATGTCACATGACGCACTCCAAGAAGGTATGAATCGTGTATTTGTTCATTTATGTTGGAAAATCTGAGTTTTTAGTCAAAACTTACCTGTATCTGTTTTCAGGAAGGTATAATAAAAGATATCATTCATTACACATCCATAAATGCTATTTCCATGCCTGCTCGACTTGTTCACACTGGTGCACGACGCGAACACACGAGAAAAGCCAAATTTCTAGACTCGTAATTGAATATACTATTTCACAAACAAGGTATTTTTTCATGATTACGAAATAAAAAATAGGCTGTAACTGAATTGCATCCATTCTATTGCATGTATTCGTTCCCATACAGTTGAAAAATGAATTTATTAACTGAACAACATTGGAAACCGGTCGTATATTGATATAAAGCGCTTTCAGACGAGACATTTTGTGGCCGGCTAACTAGTCTTTCACATAAGACACAGATAAGGAATACGCGGTGTTTAATGTATTTTTAGCCACGCGATTCTTTTCAGACACTAATAGCCGTATAATTGTGTCGTGTTACGTGTTCTTTATGCTGTATTTCATTTAATGAATTAAAATTCTAATTGGAATAAAAAGGTTCAATTACTGCGTTTCACAAAGATTCTATCAAGTATTCCTTTTGACTCGTGCCATAAAAGCTTTCAGAACTAATTAAATGTCAATTTACAATGTAGCAACACTTTTTGGAAGTTTTAAGTGTGTAAAAATGTAATTTCAAACGTTTACAAGGTTTCACTATTAAACCCTAGTTTCAGAGCGCATACACGAGCACATTTTACGAGAACGGTGAATCAAAGAAATGTTCTCGGAGAATGTTACGCTGAGTTCCATGCGACGACAAAACTGGAGCTTTTGCAAACCCAAGGAATGTCCAGAAGGTAACAAAACAGTGAGATCTGGACATATATTCATCAAGGACATCGTAAGTCAAATATTTATACAAACGTTCTTACTACCATTGATCCTGGAAAATTGGTGGGATCCAAACTGACTGAACATTAAACCATTTTATAGACTATAATTAAACCGAAGTAAGTATTGTAAACGTGTATGTGTAGTACAAATATTTTAACCAAACTAATGAACTCTTGAGAAGAGGTTGAGCAACAATTCATGTTGGACATTTAGACCAGAGGGCCGAAGACGGGTCATTCATCGGTAAGAAAGTACCTGACCAGACTTTGTGGCATAAATAACGAGAGTGTTATCCAAATTTTATCTGACTGTGATGCAGTGGAATAGAGACAAACATTTTTTAGAGAAGCCGATGCGTCACCTGGAACATATAGCACATATCCAATGGATCTATATATCGTCTAATCAAAGATTGGACTTAATATGGGAGTATAGTACAATAGCCAACAGGCTAGATTGACGGAGAGGACTCTCAAGACAAATTTCCCGTATTAATCAATACATCTAATATTTTAAAGAAATCTTAATTTTTATTGCTTTCTTCACGTTAAAATCTTGTCTCTTTTGAACCGTTAGGTAGAATCTGTTTCACATAAGCTGAAGCCACGTGAAGAGTGCCAACTGTCTTGAGCAGAAGTCAAAGCTGGTCTTGTTTATCTATGTCGCCTCGTAACGACCGTACTGATTGCGCAGAAGGGTTCAGGCCCCCAGAAAGGTATTTCAGTCCCCCTCTTTGCTAGTTCATCTGCTATTTCATTTCCTTCTATTCCAGTGTGTCCTGGAATCCATAGTAAGGTAACTATATTATTCTCGCCTAGTTCATTGAGATTGTCTAGACATTCCCACACCGTTTTGGAACTGATTACACAAGAGCTCAGTGCTTTAATGGCTGCTTGACTATCCGTCATTATGATAATCTTTTATCCTCTGTATCCTTTATCAATATTGATTGGGGTTTATCCCAAGCTTTCAGAGTGTTTGGTTCCTATAGTTCCTCCTATAGAAACTTGATTTAAAGTCGAATGTCACTTTTACAGTATGGTGCTGGTTTTGAAAAGTTCGCGAAAACGAATGCAACTTCAGGTGGGCTCTTCTTACGTGAAACGAGGTCTACACATCAATGACAGCTCTGAATGTCAAACTGTCAGCTGGGCGGGCATTTGGAAACATATTTTCAATGGACACTGTGACAATGGTTATACAGGGTGTCCCACGACGAGTGAAAACTATCTGTATATTGCAAAATACTTATAGTAAAATCATGAAAATTTCTACGTTTGGGCTTTCGGATACGATCTTTTCAACTAAAATATTTTCAAAGATGGCCGACTTCCGGTTCTACCGGAAGTCGACTGTAACTTTGTTATTTTAAATGGAACACCCTGTATATTAATACATTTTTGAAATCTACGTAATATTTCAGTACACTTTTGTCTGAAAACTTTTTTCGAAAAATGCACACTTTTTGAGTTATTGATTTTTTTGTAGAAAATTTGACCGTTGAATACCCTTATAAATTATTTTTTTAAGAGGAGACCCTTGAAGATATGAAAATGGTTTCTGTTCGGTGGCCTTAAGCAAGGTCAAACGTAATCGAATCTATGTTGAAAAATTTTTCATTCTATACAGGATGTGTATAAAAAGTGTTCAAAGTTTAACTTAAATTTCTTCATTTTTTTTAAATAGAACCACCCAGTTTTTTCTATTTTAATGCATTCAGGGGAAAAAAATAAGGCAAGTTCATGAATACTTTCCTATACCTATACCTTACCGTTATCCAGATATTAAATGTTTTATATAAATTTTTAGAGATGCAGGTGTGGTCTAAATTTTGATACAAGCGCTAAGAAATAAAAAAGTCTTTTCCTTAATCTGTCTAAAAAAAATCAAATCAAATTGTTTTTATTAATCCTATTCCAACTGTTAGTCGTCGTAGATATAATTTGAGGTTTTAAATTGTTATTATATTTTTAACAAGTTTAAATTTTTCATGTATACTTTTAGTAGGCTTTGTAATAAATGCCTCTCATTTAACTGACATTAGTTAACATCTAGAGAAGATTGTGAGCTAAGAGTTCGAAATTCCTTCAATTCCCTTTCTGAGATGATGATTAGCCGTGCGACGAATGAAGGTATACTGAGAAGGGTTGAAAAATGCATTGAAGTTCAAGCGAGCAATTTTGAACATTTACTTGAAAACATCAGACTATTTTTCTTTGGCTTATAATTTTCCATAAAATTTTGTAGCATATCTTATTATTCTCACAAATGGTTTAACTCGATTAACTTTTGCTTAAAATGAACCGAAAAGCTTCAAATTGTTAAGTATTCTTTTAACAATGTGCGATTTCGATCGCAGTCAATCTGGATATCTTACTGCAAATAAAGCACATGTTCTTGTTAAAACTTTGTCATATTTGTCATGTAAATTCACATAATAATTTTTATTTCTTAGTGCTTGTATCAAAATTTAGACCACACCTGCATCTCTAAAAATTTACATAAAACATTTAATATCTGGATAACGGTAAGGTTTAGGTATAGGAAAGTATACATGAACTTGCCTTATTTTTTTCCCATGAATGCATTAAAATAGAAAAAACAGGGTGGTTCTATTTAAAAAAATGGAGAAATTTGATATTTATGAAGTTAAACTTTGAACACTTTTCATACACACCCTGTATAAAATGAAAAATTTTTCAACATGTATTCGATTACGTTTGACCTTGCTTAAGGCAACCGAACAGAAACCATTTTCATATCTTCAAGGGTCTCCTCGTAAAAAAATAATTTATAAGGGTCTTCAACGGTCAAATTTTCTACAAAAAAATCAATAACTCAAAAAGTGTGCATTTTTCGAAAAAAGTTTTTTGACAAAAGTATACTAAAATATTACATAGATTTCAAAAATGTATTAATATACAGGGTGTTTCATTTAAAATAACAAAGTTACAGTCGACTTCCGGTAGAACCGGAAGTCGGCCATCTTTGAAAATATTTTAGTTGAAAAGATCGTATCCGAAAACCCAAACGTAGAAATTTTCATGATTTTATTATAAGTATTTTGCCATATACAGATAGTTTTCACTCGTCGTGGGACACCCTGTATATAATCGTTCCAAATTTAGTCACAATATACCTAACGATTCAAATGTTACAGGGGTTACTGACTTTATGTCCTCACCCTATATATTCTTACGACAGAAATCCCAATTTATGGAATTTTTCGAATAATATTACTATATGAATCATATTACTCTTGGTAAAGCCGCTAATATTTCTGTCGACGCCTTTCGCATTTTTCATTGTTAAAATTAATATTTCATGCGCGGTGCTAAAAGATAGACATGATAAATGTTCCGTATATATTGTGCGCGGCTTGAAAATTGAAAAGATACACCTTTCCCTTCAAGCCCTATCGACAGCATAAATCTCATAAAATTTAAGAGGGCGTGCACTTACTTGTATCGTTAGTGTGTGTAATTTTATTAAATGTAGGTATATGTTCTCTCTTTCGGTTTTATCCAGTTAAACTAAACAAGCGAAGATGATAACTAAATGAAAATCTTCATTCCAAATATAAAATATTGATGTGCTTGGTAATATAGTTCATTTATAATATAATACTCTTTTTGGTGTGCGTCATCGTCTGTGACGTGTATCCGGTTTTTGGGCATGTCGTTTATTTTATTTTGACATATAGCTAAGCTGGTATGTATGTATGTATTTTTGGGGTAACATTTACTGAGACCTGAAAGATCTATTATGTGTCTCTGAAACTAGTAGCTCTTTTAGTCCGATTTCCCGGAGGAATTTTAGGATATCTGCAGGCTTCAACTTAGGTAAATGTTCCTCTTCTATCCATTAATCTCCCATCTACTTGACATTTCAAAAAAAAATTATCAACATCTACTTACAACTTCAAATTTTATGGGGGTGTTTCCGTTAAAAATGGGTCACACTGTATATTTGTATACTTTGTATTGTGTTTGTTTATTTATCGATTTCCAATGTCAATGTTTGTCTTCATCGAGTACCAATAAAATATAGAAAGTTTGGTTGAATGTTGTGTATATTTGTAGTTGCATGAAAATGACAACGTAGTATAATATATTATTTTATGTCAATTTTGAGTTACTAAAAGTCTTAGAAAGTTATAATCTCATAAAATTTAATATGTTTTGCAGTTTCGGTAGAGACTTTTTAGCCTGCCATATGAGATATTGATTTTTTCTTGTTATACACGGTAATTCAGTTTTTTAATGAAACACATTAAATTTTTCGATTTTTTAATGACTTTGGGCTACTAGAAGTGATAGAAAATGGGAATTTTGTTAGTTTTATAGAAGCATACATGAACAGATTCAGTTTGTCTTGTTACCAATGGAATCTAAACTCAAAAACACTTTTTAGAGAAACGTGGCATGTAATGAATATCAAAACAAACAAGAATATCAATAAGGTTGATAATCAACTGAGATATTTCAATATTTGACATTGTTTATTGCCATCAAATCCAATAGTTATGCAACACATATATTATTATTATATGTACTGTATTTAATAGACATGGATAAAATATCTTGCTTAAATATTCAATTGAACAATAATATTCAATTATTATTCCATGTTTAATCAATTCATGTTTTATTATTGACATTTTAAACTCGAATTAAATAATAACTGAAAATACTGGTTGATGAATTTGAAAAACCAAAACTACTAATAATATTAGGATAAACGGCAAATCTGGCAACATTGTAGATATAAAATATGGAATCTTCGTATCCTAAAATTTGTGTACCCCAAATTTTGTACAATCGGGACCAAAAGTTTACGAGATAATTGGCAATTTCCGGACTTTTGCGCCACACTGTATATGCGTTACTTGGAAAATTTATCATAGTGAAAGCACTGGCAATATCATTGACATCTTCATGCAAATAATATTCGTCCTTATTCATTCTGATGGATAAAACAATAATTCTTGACGTTGCCGGAAAGTTTGAATATCGTTTTTGAGGTTACGTAGTCTCGAAATTCCTTAGTATCACTTATCAAAGTTCGAGTCTGAGCTCTGATTAAAATAAGAAGAAATTGCTAGTCCATTTTCAACTGAGTGTCTCTAGATGGTTTAGATTCACAATTGTTTTTCGTAGGTGGCGCTGTGACAGAGATTATACTAAGTTTTTCCTAAATTCTGGGCCCATTTTTTTAAATCTTTTGTATCTGTTTCAGTTAGACCGTGGATCGCCAAGATCCACCATTGGTAGGTGGCAATTAAAACAGGTTCACACCGTATTTCTCCTAAAGGTTGAATCAATTCCGTTGCTAGTCGAACATATCTCCCCTTTTGTGGGTCCCTTCTCACACACAAATTACTGGCATTGAAGCGAAGCAGTCGACCAAGCTGACAAAGAAGTCCACCTAAATAATCCCACAATCGTAAATACACAGCAGACTAGACAAAGTGATCTGAAAGATCAACAACAAGAGATGTTTGGTGAAATTTGTGGGTTGGATCTGAGGCTAAGCTGGAAGCTTGTTGTTTCCCCATGGAAGAACTTTGGTTTCACACGAGATAATATACACATCATATCTCTCAATATGTAGTGTGTGTCAAATGCATTTAAGTGTCAAAAATTTTCTTGTTGTTTGCTCTAAATAATATTATTAGCGCAAAGAATGTAATATCAGCGATAGCCTTATACAATTGTTAGGAGACTCCTGTAATGTTAAAAACTTAACTACGTTCTTTCAAAATATTAATATTGATATTCTGTAAACAACACCTATGTAAATGGAAATCACTGTACCAAATTATGCATATTTGCTTGTTACCTCGATCTTGAAGCGAATTGCATACGTATTTGCATACATATTCCTTTGTAAGTATGTACCTATGTATGTATGTATTTTTGGGGTAACATTCACTGAGAACTAAAAGATCTATTGTGTCCCCTTACTTCAACTCAAGAGACCCCGTGTCATTTCCTATGTAAGTGCCCCAACCTAATGGTACATAGACATAGATGGTTGGGAGCAGCGATCCTGGACTCAGAGTTATTCAAAGAGACTAGCATTGACAACATACTTGCATTTTGCAAGAGTGTTGGCTTTAGTGCACATCTCTCTGAAGCAGCCTAAGCATAGCTTAAGTACGAATCGGGGGGAAAGGGATACAATGGCGAAAGCTAAGTGTCCCTGAGCATTGCACCCCGAATCACATTTAATAATAAATAATAATACTTCAACTCAGTTTCTGAAACTAGTAGCTTCTTTAGTCCTATTTCCCGGAGGAATTTTAGGATATCTGCAGGCTTCGAATTAGGTAAATGTTCCTCTTCTATCTAGTAATCTTCCAGGTACTGTCCTCTAGGGTTTTGGAGTGCTATGCAGTTATGCAGTTGAAAAGTATGTGGGTGGAGGTTTCTTCTTCCATGCCACAAAATCTACATTCTTCTTCCTCCACTATTTTCAGTTACCCATCTGTTGAAACTCTTAGCGCAGTTTTACTTTGACTTATGCATTCATTTGATCTCAACAGGTTGTTGTCACCCAGAAGAATCTTTGATTGTCTAAGCCCTACTAGATCTTTCCAATGGTCAGATCTTCTCTATCTTTCGGCTTCATATTCTATTTAAATGAAAAAATTCTTTTAGCAATTTTTTATTAAATCAAAGCTGCTTCAAATATTTCAGTGCGCTGAAATTGCTATCAAAAATCTACTTGGAAACCCGCTAAAGTTTCTATTAAAAACACGTATTTTTGAATGTTTTGCCAGAGATGGAAAAATTGTTATTTCATTCCTATCAGCAGCTGGGAGTTTTATTACTTCGTATTTAGGGTTTCAGACCGATTTAAGTATAATATTTTCTTTAATATACGATGTATTTTCTTTTATTCAATTTTATATTCATTTTATCGGAAGATGTTGTTTACGTCGCAATATAAATTTATTGTTTATTCTGTATTTTATTTTGTATTTTCAGGGAAGTTTGAATATTTGGGAAAACCTAGATCTGAAGTCACTAAGAATCCATTTCTGTAAACTCTATGTTTGAGAAGCAATAAATGTATTATTATTATTCTATTCAATAATATCTTCTGTATGTTCCTTGTGGTATATTATTCATTCTTTTCTTTTCTATTTCTTGGGAAATTAAACCACAATAATGTTTATCACACAGTAATCACTTTTTGAGCATCCCAGTGGAATATAGGTGAGGGGTTTTATGAACATCAATATAGTCAAAGGCACTCTTAACGTGCGGGTTCAAAGGTCACTAATCATATGTATCAAATCAGAAAACACAGAGGTTACCAAAATGTGAGAGTACACTGCAGATTGACGAATTTCCACTTCTTTTTTCATTCTCGAAATAATCCATCGAACTAAGTACAAAAAAAACTGAAAATTGCTACTTATTATTCATATTGTCACTTTGAATTGTCAAAGTGACAAAACTAACATATTTAAATGGAAACTCTGCTGGTGAATGACTGTTTAGAATCGCTGAAAACTAAATACATATCCTTCTTTTTCCCGTCAAAATTGCATAAGTCTGTCTTATTTATCTAACGGATTTTATTTGGAAGTTATAATTAAACGCAATAAAAGAAAACAAAAACTATGAGTATGTCTTTGTCGAATCGTATGACCCGCACGTTAAGACTGCATCTGACTATAGTGTACATATACCTATTATACATATAGTCAAAGGCACTCTTAACGTGCGGGTTCAAAGGTCACCATATGTATCAAATCAGAAAACACAGAGGTTACCAAAATGTGAGATTACACTGCAGATTGACGAATTTCCACTACTTCTTTCATTCTCGAAATAATCCATCAAACTAAGTACAAAAAAACTGAAAATTGCTAGTTATTATTCATATTGTCACTTTGAATTGTCGAAGTGACAAAACTGACATATTTAAATAAAAACTCTGCTGATGAAAGACTTTTTAGAATCGCTGAAAACTAAATACATATCCTTCTTTTTCCCGTCAAAATTGCATAAATCTGTCTTATCTAACGGATTTCATTTGGAAATTATAATTAAACGCAATAAAAGAAAACAAAAACTGTGAGTATGTCTTTGTTGAATCGTATGACCCGCACGATAAGACTGCATCTGACTATAATGGTTATTCCAACGGAAACGTTGTGTGTTTCTATTTATATGTTATATAATTGCCCTGAGACGTCGAAATTCGGTGGTACAACTTTTTGAATCAATAACTAATTTGCATGAAAAATGAATGTCATTTAAAAGCAGTGAAATTGGTTTTGCTTTGGTTAGGATACGAAATTCACTGTGAACTGGTAACTTTGTAGTCAACAAAACAAAACTAGATTTGATTAAAAACTTCTCAGAATAGATTTTTGGTGGAATAGACAATTGTATCTGGACCAAAAATCAATAATTATAGTTACGTTTATCCAGTTGACCGCAAAATTTCAAATTTTGAATAGTCATAATATATACACTGTGTGCACACTGTTTTGTTGACAAACCTTGTATAATACTGCAAAAAACTGATATCTAACGATTGTATTCTAGGTTTTGCAGCATGCAGAGCATTTTATGAGGAATAAGTTTTTTTCCTAAAATTGATAATAAAAAAGTTTACCATACAGTGCGAACACAGTGTATAAATTCCAACGCCAAAATTTCCGACAGGGCTTTTCGACGATTATTTTGAAGCAGAAAGGTTGTAAAAATGGGGTGTTAAGCCGATAATCGGTATAAGATTTAGGTACTAATATTTTGAAATTTATTAAACCGAATATTTTAAGAGAAAACAAGAAATTGAGAATTCCTAAATGTTAGCAACTTTCACAGATACGTCATATAATTAAAGATGAAGTTAGCCACTGTCTGTTTTAGATGTTCTATTAATCAATATCCAGATAAAAAAATGCCATTCGAATTTGAAGTTTGAAGAACTGTAAAAATCTATAATATACATGAGTGTTTTGGTGTTGCTTACAGTTTATTTGAGCTTGACGTTACAGCATTGTACAAAAATTGGAAGCATGCGACAAAAACGGAGCTGTGTTAAGAGATCGAAAGGGTGTACTGAATACGTGAGAACAATTTTTGTTTGTAAAATCCATAAGGACCTGTTGTATACTATGACCATATATTACATACTACAAGGGCAGGAATTTTAAACTTTCAGCCCGTGTGGTGTATACTGTTTTTCTTTATTTTTTTAGTACAAAATATTCATTATTTATTCATCCAAATCTTTATTCGTTATTTTGATAAATATTTTTTAGTCGGGTTAGCTCAAAAACTATTATAATATTGATGTGAGAGCAGTAGGCAAGATTTTTGAAGGAATTACTCAAAAATATCATCACTGGTTTTTAGGCTGAGCTAATTGCACAATAACAATTTAGATTGTTGTTCGTTTGCTGATAATCGTTGATCAAGTTTGAGATTCAATAACTTGGGATTGAATGGTCCGAATTGAACGTTCACAACGCCAAAAGTTGTGTTTTCCCAAGTCCTTCAAGTGGATCTTTCCAGATTTCAATCAAAATAAAAAACCGCACAGATATCTTAATTGTTATTAAGATAAAATTTGAACCAGTTTTTCAAACTGACGTTTGAGTCAGTTAAATCGTTGATTAAATCATTGCATATGATAGCTGCAACCTTTTAGTATGTTTAGTATGTTGTGGGCGAGTTGTACCAAACGCCTAAACTCGGTTTAATGTTAACTGATGATTAGACTGATGTAATTGTTGATAATAAATACATCAATCAGACACAGTCTAAACATCAGTTATCATTAAACCGAGTTTAGGTGTTTGGTACAACTCGCCCTAAGAGTTCAATGAAAATTTTATTGCATATTTCTTTATTCGAACAATGTATATTTCTTTTACCTAATCTTTATTAACAATTAGATCACTCAGCAACTAAATAAGATATCGAAACCGCGTTTGTTGCATTCGGTTCGTGGATAAATAACGTTTTATGAGAAAAAATAATACTGAACATTACTTTATAAATTTTGCGTCCGAAGAAGCAGTTTTTTCAATTTTTTTCTACTTATTCATTCGCTGTAGCTGCAGGGAATGGAATATTCACATTTTAAAAAACAGAAATTGATAGCAAATTTTACGCTCTATAACTTTGTTTCCATACATATGCACGATAAACTCAATACTTTTCGAGTAAAATTCGAAAACATTTTTGGTTTTTTTTTGCTATAAATTGTTATTGTGCAATTAATACAGCCTAAAAACTGGTGGAGACAACGGATTGTTATTAACCATGATATTTTGAGGAGTTCCATAAAAAAGCTCGCCTACCAACCTTACATCCAACGTGCATCCAACTTTAATGCTAACTTTACTGGTCTAATATGTCGAATCACCTCTCCGCGCTGAATCAGCTCCAAATTTTTCAAACGCAAATCCGTGATTTGAAAAATTTGCCGTTATTTTATTAAAAATCCACTTACTTTACAATTAAATATTTCATCTAGGTCAATATCTTCAAACTAATATAAATCAAATTAGATTTTCTTGGAATAAAACTCACCTGCAAACAAATTAAAATCAACCAGCACTTAAAACGCACGTAAAAGTTTTAAGAATAAAAACACGCGCGTCGCGCTCAAATAATTTTCGCAAGTTGCAGGAAAGCTGCCTAAAACAGAATGAAACAGAATCACCGCAGTCGGCGAATTCTGGCTGAAAAGCTATCGGCCACATGTTGCGAGTTACTTGTTCGTGATAAGAGATGCGCATTTCAAGTTACAAGGGTTAATTAAGCGACCACACTGTGAACCGTATATGTGGTCACACATATACACGTATACGTTGAAAGGATTTCTAAAAAAAAAGAATCTTTGTGCTAATAGAAAATCCCGGAATTGATACACAGCAAGATCTAATAAATCGAACATAGAAAGCTGAACTCCCTTCTTCAACTGATTTAACAATAATTATATCCTAGCTTATGCGTTAGGAAAACAAAACTTCTCAAGGCAGATGTATAAGCATAATATTTTCATTAATGCATAATCATAACTATTACAACCTCTTTAACACATGGGTTATTTTCCATTTCTCAATTTATAAGCATAATCATGTGTTAGTGACAAGTGACAGTTCTATTTTTTTCCTTGAGGAGATTTTTTAATTTCCTCAATGAAAAGCCCCTTTGCCAAACTTATACTGACAGGTTAATTTTAATGAAAATGATGATAGTGTACTTATTACTTATTTATATTTTTGTCCACGTCCACCTAATAATAAGTAAATATTTTACCTCCTTACAAAAGGTATATGATACCCATATATCTACTGTCGTGAATTATGGTTCATAATACACTGTAGTGAATTATGGTTCATAATACACTGACTAGAGATGGGGGTACAATATGAAATAAACTATTAAATCTGTATATATTGTTCAGGAAATTTGTTTCTCCACGACTAAATAATAACGCACAAATTATTTTTACATATTCAGTTACATAATGATATATATTCTTCACACCAATGAATAATGAAAAAGAATTCACTCTCGTTAGCCAATCACATTCTATTATTATCAGAATTCAGGCTTAAATGAATTAAAATGAATAAATCAAATCGTCTCTTTTAAAACGACAAATACCAAATAATGCAAATCGATTATGACAGCGCGTCGTTTGAAACGTCAAAATAATGATAGAATCATAATTTTACGTATTATTTAGAGAAAAAATGGACAACAGTCGTTATATTTAGTTATAACTCCCAAGTATCATTTATGAATGTAAGGGTTTCGATTAAAACTGTATGTTACGTATCCCTTTTTGAAAATAAACATGCTCTATAGCCTAGTGGTAGAAATAGTTGAATCTGGCGCGGACGATTGGGGTTCGATCCTCACTGGAAGCTTTCCTTTTTCAGTCGTGGAGAAAGTATAGTCTTTTACCTGTGTAGAATGGCTAATATTCACTTGGATGATTCCAAAACTCACTCGCTGCGCTCGATCGTTTTGGAAATTTCATCCGCGTGAATAATAGCCATCATTCTGCACTCGTTGAAGAATATACTATTCTGAAATATATCGTATCGATGAAATATCGTAATTTTTGGTATTGAAACTTTTCATAAGGATATTTTCTAATATTAAGTATTTTAAAACAATATATTTATAACGGTACGTTGTATTGATACTTTACACAGTATTGCCCATCTCTATGTCAAATTACTTTATGTAGCTGCCTCAACATTTTGAGGTTAGTAATACCAAATTGTTACTGACTTTTATTTAATAAAGAAATCAAGTGTCGTGGACAAAGTATAGTATTCTACTCGCAATTTATGGCCAATATTCACCCATCGTGAATAATGCCTATCATAGTTTGCTCGTTTAATAATATACTATTATTTATAAGTATCATGATTCTGGACCAACTTTTGAGGTTAACAAGTAAGACAGTGACATTTGGGAATAAAATACGGCGAAATGAAATCCACGCAGGCGCACCGTGGGCGCACCTTCACAAAATTACACTGATAGTTTGCTAGTAACAAATTACAGCGATTATTTTTTGACGTTTTCTTAAAACCAATGTGATACTTCCTTATTTGTTACAATGGTAAGTTTCAACTAATTATGTCATTATTATAGTGGGAATTAATTTCTTGTGATTATTCTTATTTGCTTTTAAAAATAATTTTCAATTCTAAAAGTTCAGCCATCCTCTTTTCTCGCATTCTTCGCAAATCCATCGTATTCTTTCTTTGGTGCTCTCTGCAATTGGTACTTGTGAAGATTTTATGGTTTTATTCTTATCGCTTGGTAATGGAATACCGCCTTCTGGACTATTAATCACAACCATGTACAAAAAAATAGTGTGAGCAAGCTCCCATTCTGTAGTCGTTGCAATTTCTTCCAATAATTTATCATAAGAAAAGTTGAGGTTACAATTCATTCTATTTAAAGTTTCTTGAAACTGCTTTTGATAATATTGCAATAAGTTAGTCAAATTACTTTGCAAAACGTCCAATCGAATACTTGAAAATAAAAAGAAGAATAGATCAGCTGCGGGTGAGTCGTAATTGTAAAGCTGGAAATCGAGAAACTTGGACGCAACAGGAGTCTCATAATCGAACTTAACCATTATATTGTTAATCCAAAAATCTTGATGACTTAATGTAGCAAACGGTTCTTTAAGATCATCGCGAGGCGTTCGATATCTTTGCGCAGATTTCTGCATTTTTGGTATTAGATGTTTACAAGAATCAAATTCCCTCATGATCATGTATATAAGTTGCATAAACCCTTCGATTGGAGGACGTGGTGGTGGGGCATACATGCATGACATGTTGGCCTTAACTTTTTTTTCAAAAGTCTTTGGATCTTTTTGCTTTAACGCTATGGGTACTGCATGAAATTGGGCCAACTGTTTTAAAATTAACTTCGCTGTTGGAAGGTCGAAACCAACGTTTCGGGGGATGTTTTTGTAACCTAAAACAAAAGCAAATAAAGTTTCAAATTGCTTTATAGTTTCATTTGTTTAAGCATAATCAGATACCTACACACATGGTACGCCAATGATATAAGAATTTTGACAAATCAATCAATCCCTTCGTAAGTCAATGACACTTAGGAATTCATAAATCAACCCCCTCAAAAATCATATCATCGTACGCCCATGATATAGAAATATAATAGTTATTTATGCAACAAGTGCAAAAAACACGTTTTGAAAGAGTTGCATACAATATTTTTTCTAAATTCATGCAAAAACAGGAAAATTAGAATATAAATATGTTAAGAACCTAACCTAACCTAATCAAACTCAACCCGTTCTTCTTTTTTTGTATCTTTATGGCCTCCACCTTGTCAGTACTCAATCATAGCTGGTTTTCGCCTTGACCATTTAAATTTCAAATAATTAAAGATTTTTGCAATAATTGTAACTCGTTGAGACTAAGTAGTAGGTAAGATATACATATATTATTGTTGTATTAAAGCAGGATCAGATATTTGCTATGGATTTTTATTTAATTTAAATGTTTATGTTTGTCATTAATCATCACAAAACTGACACAAGAATGACAGATGAGTGCAATAAAGTACCACTTTTTTCATTAAATGTGTGTTCACAAAAGTGTTGTTTTTTGCATGAATGTAGAAAAACAAAATAAATCGTACGTCCACGTTATATGGGGAATTTTAGGAACAAATCAACCCCCCCAAACATTTTAACATTTTATCGTACGTTCATGATGAATGCGGGTTTTTAAGAATAAACCAACCCCTTCAAAAAATTCACCCATGACCTATAGAAGTTTTGACACATAAATTCCCCTTATAAAATTTTATCGCACGTTTATGATGAAAATGAATTTTGACGAAAAAATTATTTCCTTCAAATATTTACAAAACACCTGATACCTTATAAAAATTTTATGATAAGCCTATGATAGAAAACATGGAAAGTTTTAAGTGACGATGATTTGAGTTTCACGTTTTTTCCTCGTCCAAAAAGTACCCAACAAGCCTTAAGAAGTTTAAAAAAATAACTAGTTTATAATAAACTTACATCTTTAATGGTCCTTTAGTAATTGTATTAAGAAGTACAGTAGGTACAATCTCAGTTACCACAACAAAAAATCTCATCAGCACTTCCCTAATCCCTCCTTCGTGCAGTGCGCATCGAGGTGCGCATACTGGAGAATTGTACAGTATTCTACAAGGTTTTAATTCCAATGAAAATGTTGCCATTTGTACAGACTCTCTAGCGTCTATCCTATCTAACCAAGAATTCTTTACTGAACATCCCATTGTCCAAGAAATACATTACTCTTATCACCATATTTATTCCCTAAACACCACAGTCACCATTATAGGGATACCCTCGCACATCGGTATACCTGGAAATGAACTGGCCGATTAGCATGCCAAAACAGCTTCAGCTTCTGCCACAATTACTTCTCATATCCAAATTTGCAAGGATGTTATGGCAGAAGCAAAAAGATTACTTAAATATATGTGGCCAACTCACTGGAGCTCCACCAAGACACACCTCTTCATACTGACTCCTCAAGAAATATCAATACTACGGAGACTTCGCATAGACCACACCAAACTGACACACAGCTACTTATTTACCTCAAGCAACAGACCTTCCTGTCATAGCTGTCAGTGCCCACTAACTGTTAAACACATCCTGGTTGATTGTCGCCAATTTAGCACAAGAAGACAACAACATAATCTCAAATCCCAGCTGCAAGACATCCTAGGAGACATCACTCTATGATAAACTTTAAACTATGCTTTGTAACTATCTGTAATAACTATACTGTTTTCTATAATCGCCCTGTGCAAGTGACCATAGTTACCGAGCACGTAAATTGAATAAAAAATAATAAAATTTAGAATGGAAAGAATATATTAATCCTTACCTTTTACTTTCAAATTTTCCAATACCAGCACTGCGTCAGCATCAACAGTATTATCAGAATTACCTTTCAAATTATTTCTAGCTCCATAAAATCGCGGAAAACTATCAATGAATGTCCTAACCCCCTGACTTTTTTGAAATTCTTGCAAAGTTGGGATAATAGTATTGTAAAATTCTTTTTCCATGTTAAAAGAATTTTGTACATTGAAAATAACGTTCCTCGCGAATTCATTTTCAGGTATTAGTTTGGCAACAATATTAAACTCTTCTTGGCTTTCATCTTGTGCTTTTATGAATACATCCACTTTCAGCATTTCACTTCCGAAGTTTTCTCCAGGTGCTGTTAGCCGAGTGATTTCGGTTCTCACTATTGTTTTGCATTTGCCTAAACACGGGCTTAGTAATTCATCTAGTTTTCGTATTTTCGGTATAACCATTTTATTAGTTCAAAAAAGTTTCGTTGCGGTCTCGTGATAGTTTTTTTTCTACTAGTACATTTGAAATTAATTTACTGATTCACTGCTGTGGGCATTGTTAATGAAAAATGACCTTTGCTAAAGGGTTTGAATATATCTTACCTCATACATAAAGATTAATTTTTATTTTAAATAATCTGTGAAAGTTGTTTGTATATTTCCGTTACACAAACACGTGTACCTAGTTTGAAACTATGATATACAGGGTGTGACAAAAAGGCAGGTCATAAATCATACCACATTTCTGGGGCTAAAAATAACTCGATCCAACACTAGTTACCCTAGTACAAAAATGTGCATGCGAAAAAAGTTACCACCTGGCTGCAATAAGATATCGTCAGAAGCCATTCCTTTTCCAGAATATTCGGTTTTCGTGAGTAAAACGGTGCCGACTGTGTATTCCAGAAAATGGGGGCCATTTCGAACATCTAATAAAAACTACACATTTATAAATAAATAAGATTCAATCAAGAATATGGGACCCTCGAAAAACTTCAAAATTCATTGACTTTAATTCTTTTTACTCGAAATTTTTAAGCATAATGAAAAATAGGCCGTATCTCGATAAAAACTGATAATTGTAAAAAGTACTAAGAAGCAAAAAGGTTTCAAAAATAATGTGTTTAAATAATGGTGCCACAATAAGCATTAAATTGTAACGTACATAAAAATTTTGGGGGGCTTAGGGGATCTCAACTCCCATACATTTTTAACGGGAAGCAATAATTCCTTAAATGGCTCTTATCATAAGGAAGCCACTTGTTATCTTTCATTATATATGTCTAACAGCTGTCGAAATATTTGAAAAAATCAATTTTCATTTGGTAACTTCGCAGGATTGTAACTTTTTTCGCATGCATATTTGTACTAGGGTAACTTGAGTTGGATCGAGTTCTTTTTAGCCCTAGAATATGTGGTATGATTTATGACCTGCCTTTTTTTACACCCTGTATAAAAATGGACAATAGTTAACGGCAGTACCCCGAATGGGAAGGAAGTTTTTAAAAATTCAGTGTGATTTTAATTTAAAAGGTTTTAATTGTTACTTATATCAATGTGATCAAATTATCTTCAAATTCATTACTTTTGGTGTTTAACCAGCCAATGATTTCTTGTTTTCTCCAAGATGAGGCTGGAGTCTTCTCTACTAAAGTTATCCATATCTGCTACTATATAATCCCTACACAATATTTCGATATTGACAGTTCAATCCAGAAAAAATGCTTTTCCAAATTCTCTTATGCAATTACTCGAAATTTTAATATTACAAAAAATACTATTTCAAAACCTACGTCTATGGCTGACACCATTTATCCAACAGATCTCAAAAAAATTAAAATTGATAAATCAAATATGTATTGTGTAACTTTAAACCAATTATCATGTGTCGCCGAGTTCAAAGTACATTGATTTCGATTCATTATGAACCTGATCGAAATAATAAACAGTGCTTCCGTATGAGTACTTGTAAGTTCTTAAGCCGCGTACACACTAAACAAAAAGATCGCGAACTGCTCGTGAAAAACTCCCGAACTGAACACGAGCAGCTCGCGAATGCATCGTCCACACTAGGAAGAGTTTGCACGCGAACAGTTCTTTTGAACAAGTTCGCACCAATCGTTCGCTAGAAAGTAATGAAGAAAGCAATGTAATAATTGCTTATATGGCTTATTTTTCATTAAAACAAAATATCGAATGAAAAAAAAATAAAAATCGTAAGGCCAGGAGATGGTGGCAAAGAAGTTTATTCAAAATAAAATATGGTGGAGTTCCTTTGCAAAGGGATTTACAAAATGAAGACCAGAGTTTATTCTGTTATTTTAGTCGTATGTCTGTAGCAGATTTTGAAAAACTATTGGTTCTAGTAGCACCGATAGTATCAAAAGTAGATACAAATTTTCGAAAGGGTATTTCTGCTAGGGAAAGAAATATAGATACTAAGCTCGCCACGTGTTCTCGAACAAACCCTTTGAAGTACCGACTAGTCTCAGAACCCAGCCAGAGCGAACTGAGAGCTGATCCCGAATCGAACTGGTTCGCGAACTCGCGTATACACCAAGTTCGGAAAGTGTTCGGAAACTATTCGGGAACAGCTCGAGAACTTGGTCGGTACCCTGCTTCACAGAAGACAGAAGCAGCGTAGGTGTTTCACATTTTCTGCACACAGGCTCACTAACTCTACCTATTTTGTGCAGATTTTCCTATTATACATTTTTGCACCATTCATTTTGTATGAGGCTCCGGTAACCACTATCTATAAAAACAAATGAAGCCTTCTTCACATTTTTATTTATATGTATATGCCTACAGTACACTGTACTGTAGTATTAATAATACAACATATCAATACGTAAAGAGATGTTTGTGTCAAGTATCCTTCGCCAGCCAAGACTTGAAGTGTCTCTCAGGATTTTATCTAGGAGGTACCAGAAGCCTAATGCGCATCACAAACAGTGCTGATGTAGAGGCGACATAATTAAATTCATTGCAGAAAACCCACAGTAGCATTCAGCACTAGACATTGCAATACTATTTATGATTGAAATCAGATTGTTAAACGACGGCGGCTGCTCAAGAATATAGTAAGTAAAGTCTCTAATTATATACTTTGAGCTGCTAATCTTTAATCTATTGCAAATTCGCTGGATCATCGTATTCTCCGTAGGTGATAGATAAGTCTTTTGGCCAATACATGGGGTGGATCCTTTTGATTCCATTCATGATGGAGTCGTAGTTTTCAGACAAATTTGAAGATGATATAGCAACCCTGAAGTCAAGCTGTTAGAAAAGTTCTGGTAGAACTGTTTTTCTGGGACAATCGGTATCTCTGTTCTTTCAGCAACAATAAGTGGAAAAAATTGCAGTTCAAAAGATACTTGCGTTCCCTTTCCTTCCGGCAGTTTTGGGAGGTAAGGGAACGCCGTTCCCTTACGTTTCCAACTGAAATCAAGCTCTGGGATGCAGTGTCCAATCAACAGTTCATCAACTGTCTTCAAAATTGATTAATTGATTCAGCACCACCGGCACCTCAGCCTTCATTTAAGAAGCCTAATAGTTCCATGTCTACCCTGTTCAGGAATGTATGTATGGAGGCGCCCTTGTGTTAACCTCCATTTGAGTTTTTGTACCCGATTTCCCTTCTCATGCAATCTTTTGTGATTCTACAGTTCCTCTAGAACCTTCCTTAGCTAAGAAATATCACGTTTCTTTAGAAAATGTTGGATTTGATTATGAATACCGTCGAAGCTATTTCTATTCTCTCCAAGAGATTTCTATTATCAACTTTGCATTGCAAGTATTTTAACAATTAATAAAACAGAGTTAAGGACGTGCCTGTTTCAATCACAATAAATGTTACTTCTTTCATTCTGACAATGATATTTTAATATATCGAAATAATTATCGTTCACTTATAATTTTCATGAAGTGTTTTTATTTATATACATGTTATGCATGTAGCTTTGGTTGCATAGCTGTTAGTGTCAGTCAGATTGGCTAGCTATACATCCAATTTAGTGCCCGAATCCGAATACTAATACATTCATACCTATTATACCGGGTGTCCCAAATTATCGTATACATACAATATCTCGCTTATTTGACAAGATAATTTAAAAATTAAAAAACGGTTTTGAATGGTATTAAAGTCCCTTCATAATGACTTATGAAAAAACTTTATTGCATTTGACAGGAAAGAAAAGAAGTACAATTTTTTGTTGTCAAAAACCGATGCCTCTGTCAAAAAAAAAGAGCTTCAAATACTTATTGTTAAACAGTGCCTAGTGTAGTTAATCGATGACTTAATTATTGTTTGTTGTGTCTGTCCACTATTCACAAGTTCCAATTAAAAAATAATTACTCTTGTTATCAGTAAGATGCCATTCACGTTTAGTTCAGACGAATACATTGACATGTTACTAGTTACATTTTTATAACCATCGGCGGTGGCAACATAATTTTTATAAGGATAATTAGGTAATACTTATAAAAAAGTCTAAAATGTTAATTTTTTGTTGTTAATAATAAAAAATAAGTACAAGTATGTTGTATTCCTAATAGAATAACACGCAATTTTTAATGACAATATACAGTGGGTACCATTTTAAAATAAAAAGTGATAGGTGGGTGCACAAGCCTGTCAAATGCCTTTGACATGACTTTAATGTCATTCAAAACAGTTTTTTAATTTTTTAATTATCTTGTCAAATAAGCGAGATATTGTATGTATACGATAATTTGGGACACCCGGTATATACATATTTTTAATTAATTGGAAACAGTAACTTGAGAAGTAATTATCATTCTTGATTTTCAATTCGAATACAACCTCTTCAATTTTTTATTCCACTAAAATATAAATTATAAGGAATTGTAAAGTACCTATATTTTTCTACAATTTTGATGACAAATAAATTTGTTAATGTCAAAATTATACACTATACATGCACTATAAAGCCATTTGCACCGATCTTAGTAAAGTTGTGGTTGAGTTTTAATTACCAATTAAATTAAAATGTTCCCTGCACCATAACATTTATTCTTGAGTTAACGCTATAAAATTAAATCTAATCCACAGATAAGGTAGGGCTTCAGATCTATAATTAATAATTAGTTGTCAATGTGACAATCAACTGAAGTGCTTGGCGAGAAAAATTCCTATTTAATGGGCTTTGAACATCCATTTTCAATAGGTATCTAATATCCCATCACTATCAAATTTGTTTTCTAGCCCTTTAACAGTTTTATTATTTAGAATCTCCAATTCATATGCTGGATCTTTCACAACAGATGGTGGATTTCCGCCCTCAGTAGCAAAATAATCCTTCCTATTATTCGCTGCAGATTTGCGAGTCTATCGTTTCAAAACATCTGTAGCTATCTAATTGGGGATTAAACTCCATCTCAATATTTGTTCAGGCCTGTTCCTGATGATCCTTCCACCTTAGCGCACTTGTTTCCTTGCATTCTATTATGTGCTTGTACTTCTTATTAGATTTAAGCACATTATTTCCTCATTTTGGGAGACATTTTTGTTGATCTTTTTATCTTTCCGCTAATACTGAGAACAACTGAGAACTCCAAACTGTTGTATGGATAATTTTACAATCATAACCATGGAGACTATCTGGACTATCTCCATGATTATAAATATCCAATAGTTGTCATATTTGACACTAATGTTTCCAACAAAACTGCTATTTTCCAAATTATTTCTAAATGTCAAGATACCAACTCACACCTAACTCATTATTTACTAACTAATACCTTAACTACAAATATGGTGCAAAACACTTTACTCTTAATCAATGTTTGAAGTAAATCATGAGTTACTGAAGCCAAAAGATATCCCGGTGCAAACAGCAGTTATATTAAAACAATAAATTAGTTTTTAAAAATTGAGCCAATTTCTTCTTTCACATTCCTCGCATATCCATCGTATCCTTTCTTTCGTAGTTTCTGGAATTTGTATTTCTGGTGGTTTGGAATCAATGCTTTTCAAGTCTTTGGGTAAAGGAATACCACCTTTTGGACCATTTATCACCATCATATACATGAAAACAGTATGTGCAAGCTCCCATTCCGAAGTCAACGATATTTCTTCCAATAACTTCTCATATGAAAAATGTAGATCGCAGTTCAAACTTCTTAGAGTTTTTTGGAATTGTTGATGATAATATTTCAATAAAGTATCCAAATTATTTTTCAATACATCGATTTGAATACTTGAAAATAAGAAGAAGAATAAATCAGCTGCGGGAGAGTCATAGCTGTAAACCTGAAAATCAAGAAATTTGCAGGCAACAGGCGACTGATTATCGAATTTAATCATGATATTATTAACCCAAAAATCTTTGTGACTCAAGGTGGTGAATGGTTCCCTAAAATCATTACAAAGTACAGCATGTTTTTTCGCGGACCTCTCCATTTTGGGTACAAGATGTCTACAAGTATCAGACTCCCTCATAATTTCGTAGATGTATTTCATAATAATTTCGATTGGGGGACGTGGTGCTGAAGGATACATGCATGACATGAAAGCCTTAATTTTCGTTTCAAATGTTTCGGGATCTTTTTGTTTCAAAGCGATCGGAACTGCATGGAATCGGGCTAAGCTTCCTAGAATTAATTTAGCCGTCGGAAGATCGAATCCGATATTTCTGGAAACATTTTCGTAACCTGAAACCAAAAGCAAAAAAAAATAGTAGTATTAATCAAATACCAGAATGGCTGGTTGTATCTGCCAGATATACCAGCCCCGTTCAACTTTGAAGTGTAATTTTTTTCGTGGCATATGGCCAGGGAAGTAGTTGTTGCTACTTAGTAAACGATCTGCTCAATAAAAAGTTGTTTTGAAACTTGTAAGGCGCTATATATAAATAGTTTCTTCCATTCCGCTCTTCTTCTTAGCTCTTTTTATTCGCTCTTCTTTTTCGCTCTTTTTACTCGCTCTTCTTACTCGCTCTCCTCACTCGCTCACCTTACTCGCTCATCTTTTTCGCTCTTCTCACTCGCTCTGCCAACCCACTCTTCTTACTCGCTTTTCCTTTTCGCTCTTCTTTTTTGCTCTTCTTTTTTGCTCTTCTTTTTCGCTATTCTTTTTCGCTCTTCGTTTTCGCTCTTCTTTTTCGCTCTTTTTAGTCGCTCTTCTTCCATCTTCTTACTCGCTCTTTTTATTCGCTCTTCTTTTTCGCTCTTTTTACTCGCTCTTCTTAATCGCTCTCCTCACTCGCTCACCTAACTCGCTCATCTTTTTCGCTCTTCTCACTCGCTCTGCCAACCCACTCTTCTTACTCGCTTTTCCTTTTCGCTCTTCTTTTTCGCTCTTCTTTTTTGCTCTTCTTTTTTGCTCTTCTTTTTCGCTATTCTTTTTCGCTCTTCTTTTTCGCTCTTTTTACTCGCTCTTCTTCCATCTTCTTACTCGCTCTTTTTAATCGCTCTTCTTTTTCGCTCTCCTTTTTCGCTCTTCTTTTTCGTTCTTCTTTTCCGCTCTTTTTAATCTCTTTTCACTCGCTCTTCTTTTTCGCTCTTCTCACTCTTTTTAGTCGCTCTTCTTTTTCGCTCTTACTCGCTCTTTTTACTCGCTCTTCTTTTTCTCTCATTTTACTTGCTCTTCTTTTTAGCACTTTTACTAGCTCTTTTTACTCGCTCTTTTTACTCGCTCTTCTTACTCGCTCTTCTTACTCGCTCTTCTTTTTCGCTCTCCTTTTTCGCTCTTCTTACTCGCTATTCTTTTTCGCTCTTTTTACTCTCTCTTCTTACTCGCTCTTTTCACTCGCTCTTCCTTCTTACTCCCTCTCACTCTACACACACTCACTCTGCACACATTTACTCTTTCTTCACACTCAGGTAATCTTAACAACCAAATATACATCAATCATTCTCACTTATTATAAACTTATTTTTCTTGAAGCTAGTTCAGGAGGATGAATTTCCAGTAGAACCTTATTAAATTGACAACCTTATTTTTAGACTATATTTCCAGATAAACATTTTCTTATTATTCTGTCAAAATTCCGTATTAAGGTTAAAAATTACGATGATTTAAACAATTGAAATTTTTCTATTTCATCGTGTGAAAATTATTCTGGCTGGGGATTTTGGTAGATATTTCAACACACCTGATTATTTATTATGCCACATGTCCAGCTATTCCGAAAAAACAGGCGATCAATTGCTTCGAGGTGCTTCGCGCACATACAGTGGATTGATGTTTTGTTTCGGGCTCATATGCATAGATCCAAGATTCGTCACCTGTGTAGATATACACAGTTTTTGATGCACCGCGATTGTATTTCTTGAGCATTTCTTTGCACAAATTGACACGAGTATCTTTTTGAGCTTTTGTCAAATTATGCAGGATCCAACGCGTACAAATCGTTTTAACAGCTAAATCTTTATGCAATATCTTACTGATGCCCAAAAACGCAGTACGGAATTTCTTCCTTCGAATCTCATTGCTCTGAATTAGCGTTTTTATTAAAATAATTTTATTATTAAAAATTAGGTTGCAGACTTAAGGAAAACATTAAATATCTTGAAAACTACAAATTTTTTGCTATGTAAAGGCTATGTATTTCTTACATGAAAAACATTAAGGAATATAAAATTAATTGAAAATAGCCACAAATGGCAGTGGCGTGAAAAATAGGAGGACAAAATTGACATATTTTTCCAAATGTACACCACTGGATCAAGAATTGACAAATGTGTTTTTATTAAAATATGCATTTTTACATTAAAAAACAACCTGCCAATTGTCGAATTTATTCATCCATTTTAAAGTTATCAAGTTAAAACATTTAAATTTTTATAACTTCAACCCCCCATATTTCGAAAAGTAAATGAGCTGGACCCCTCAATCCTTATATCATTTTGTCCAATTTTACGAGAGGTATCTACATGCAAACGTTGTAAGTGTCATTTGAAAACACCCTGTATAATTGATTCTAGATTCAAGGAACTGCAATGTATCTGAAAAGGTCGCAGTGGAATAGGCTATCAAAATATATCACCCTGATATACATACGCTTTATACTTCAATATAAATATAATATAATTGGAGTACTGATGATAGTTCTGGAATATCACCGTTGGATATTATTTTACAATTTTAATCGCAACATTGTAATTTTTTCAATGCATGTGATAAAATTCTACATTGTTAGAGATAATGTTGAATTCAAGTGTGTATTCAATTGAACTTGAGATGTGATTTTGAACAGCCTTCACTTAATTTCTGTTCAAACATTAATGATTGTTCGGTATTTTCACAATTCTATTTTCCACTTCAAATAATTTATTCAAAAATATCATTTCATAAAAATAAAATTTAAACAGAATATTTACTTTACTAGATGTATAATCTAGTTTTTTTTCGGTTACCTGATAACAATGTTGATAACATTTAATAAGTTCTATTAAATATTATATAATGTTGAATGGTATCACCAGTTCATGTTGAACTATGAATGTATAATAATTCTGAAATACATAGAAAATTCTACAAATAATTATTGCGTTAATTAATGCATTAGCATAACCGGATTGTACACGAGAACTCTTAAGAAACTGCGTCAGTAGTTATTTTGGTATTTCAAGAATTTACTGTCAACTTTATTTAAACAATACCAGTAGAAACGTTTTCGAATAAAACTCACCTTCTAATTTCAAATTTTCCAAAATAAGTACAGCGTTATCGTCGACGTCAGTTCCTCCATTAAGATTATATCTAGCCCCAAAGAAATTTGGAAAAAAATCAACAACATCATCAACTCCTTCCTTTCGTTGAAAATCTTGCAGTGTGGGAATTATAGTAGCGTAAAACTCTGCTTCTATTTTAAATGACACTTGTATATTAAAAATAGCTCGAGCGAATTCGCTTTCTGGAATTAGTTTTGCTACTACACTTAAATCTTCTTTTGTACCTTGTTTGTTTTTTACACAAATATCAACTTTTAACATTTCACTTCCAAAATTATCTCCTGGTGCCGTAAGTCTAGTTATTTTTGTATCTAAAATTTTTCCGTCTCCATCTAAATATTTAGAAAGTACATCTTCTAACTTTGCTATTTTGGGTACTGCCATGTTTTTTTTATTGCTCTTAAAACGCATTCACTCAACACAATAAGTTAAACTAGTCAGTTTGTTGCTATTGCATTATCTTGGCACGAATCGTATTAATTCTCTGTTCACATCAAATACTATCGTATCTGAAGGTCGAACGGAATAATGAATAATTGGTATAACAATAATACGAGTGATATCGAAATAGTTTGATAGTTATAAATGATAGTCGTAAAATTGTGAAAAAGCATCAGTGGGATTAATAGTAAATTATTTTTTAAATCACGAGTCATTTTAAAATGGAATAGTACCTACAATATAAATGTCCTGTATATTTTTGGAAGGCAATATAGGTTTGGGGGATAGTATAAACGTAAAATTGCTGACACTAGGTGCTCACTATACTTTTTCTACGGTTGTCACTATTGTCGCTTGTCATATCACTTGTCATATGTCACAGAACAGTTCTATTTGCTATTTTGACACATATCTAACCTTAAATTTGATAAATAAATTCATCAGGATCTTATTCAGCAAAATTCGAAAAGGTTATGAAATTAATAATTGCCAGCTCCTTTTTCTAGCTTAACATACTTGAGAACTTTCAAAATGCTGATGTTTTTCCGTGTATCTAGGAATATTTTTGTATTATTCAAATAAATATGACAATAAGATTCATATTCACTTTTCATAAATAATAATTGCCCGTAAAAAAACAAAATACAGACCTGACAACAGCTGTCAGTGGGACAGTAGAAAAAGATGTAAGACACATTGCAAATACGAAAGGTATGTCTGCATCCTATTTTAAACAAAGAAATTTCTCCCGATTGATAGGTCGTATTTGCGCTTATTCTAAACATCAACCAATCAAATTTTGGTAAGTCAATGATTAGGGTTGACGTTTGTAATACATTTTAAAAGGCTCATTATTGTGATATTTTGATTAGGATTAATCTCAGACCTGCCCTTTTTTCCATTTCTTTCGACGTAATGTGTTAGAAAGACATTAATAATCGATTACGCACACCAAAAAGGTTATTGAATGGACTCTATTTATGTAACAAGAGTGTAGGCCTTTACGCACGAATTGTATACAATGTTTTCTCTACTATCGAAAACTTTATCAAAATACAGAAGTTAATGTAATATGCCACTAGAACATTTTCGGAATATTTTATCATTTCATTTTTCTTACACTTTTTGCGAGATAATCTGAGAGATCTATCTTTATAATTATAATAATCTAAAATAACATCATAGTTTCCTAAAAATATTCAATACTTAAAGATAAATAAAATTGATTACCCTAGGTTTAGTCGGAAGATCTCAATTTAAATGTCAGATTCAATTCACAAAGAAATGTCAGTCACTCACCGCGTCAACTTATACCTATTTACCGTATTATTATCCAGTACTCAATAATTATTTAACAATAATTATTAGGTTACTACACCGAATTCTATACGTTTCAATCTCTAATTTATGAAAAAAACTAGATACATGATAACTACATACATATTGGAATAGAGGAGCTCAGTTTAAGGTCAGTGTGGCCAACAAAAAGTGTTTTTTTCTGACAAGAATGACAGTTAAGGTCTACTGTTTAAAACATAAGATTTTGCATATTTTTATCATTGCGAACATCTATATTGCTTTATTGAAATGATGAATACACCCGCTAAGCGTGTATCTTGAAATTTAAAATAACTTTTTAGCTGTATACTCAACACATTGGTGGCAAATAATCCTAGGAACTTCTGGCAAGTCACCATTTCATTTCTGTTATTCAGTCACTACTTCAATGTCAGTGAAAAAAGTAATTAGAGGAATAGAGATACAGCTAATTAGAAATTAGATTGTGTATTAGCCATTACACGAAAGTAGAATACTATACTTTTTCTATGACTGAGTGTTCATTCAATTCAATTCAAACGAACGAGATATTTAGAGAATATTTCATTGAAGAAACTTAATGGTTTTGTCAAACAATTCCATTTTAAAAGCAATAAAAACTTATTTATTGTTGACAATAGTGATGGTGAAATTTGTGCAATTGGAAATGTTTATACGGATATAAAGGAAGATTCCAGATTTAAGTTATTGTTACGCGAGTGCCCCAGTGAACTTCCCGTATGAGACGACTATGACTCGTCCGTTCACTAGTCGAGAACAATCCAGAGACTACCTACCCCTCGACCTACCACTAGTCGAGAGAGCTCTAGTCTATCCAGCGTCTTCGGCAGAACGAGAGATTTCTAGAAATCTACCCAACGCGTGATATAAATAGATGAGCATCGCTGCACAAATAATAGTCGTCATATAGATGGACATTTAGTGTTTATACTGAAGGAAACCCGTGGACTGGGCTATCTATCGGGCGCGTCCCCAGGTGGCGGATAGGGGAACGGCCAAGGGACTGTCGCCGGTTCCTTGGTCAGTGGCAGAATAAGTAGGGTGAGGGGAGCTAAACCTCCTCAAAAGCCTTTGCTGAACATGCCACCGCGGACCAGCCTACCCAAGCTAAGGTGTAAGGAATCGTGCCGACAGCTGAATGGCCGCAGGGTGATATGCGGTCACGAACGATCCCCTTGGGGAACCGGGCGGAACCCCATTGTAATTAGCCTTCCTCTGGTAATGCGGGGCTCTGCCAGAGGTGACCAACCCTTCCCTTGCTACTCGTGGGAACACAATGAACACAAACAAAAACACAACAAAAACAAATCCCGAGGCTGGACAGAAGTGCTCACCTCGATCAAAAGCAGTAACTGGGGATGAACAGAAATGTCCACCCCAAAATACTGCACAGAACGAGGCTGGACACGGAAGATCACCTCGTGATAAAACACAAAGGCGGAAGCGCATTTGCGGCGCCGAAGCCAAAAGGAGGAAGAGAGCGAGGGAATCAGGGGTGGCAGCAACTTCAAGTGCACCCCCCTCCTCCATCACTCCACCTCCAACAGCAAAGGCCCTTCCTGCGGCGGGCGCCAAGAGCTCCGCCTTGAACAAAGGCATGGAACCGGCTGCCCCTGCAGGAAAGCGCCTCCACCAGAGCACCTCCACGGAGGGGACTCCGCGAAGGCTGAAGAAGCCGCGCTCCGACAGAAATGTCGCCGCTCCTTCTAAAACCTTTGCGGATGCCGCCTTGAGACACCTCAAGGTTGCTATTATAGATGAGACTAACCCGTACGGTAAGGTTACCGAAGAACGGGAGAAAATCATCAAAAACCAACTGCTAGAGGAACTGGACAAGATCATCTTCTCCGCCTCCAGCACCAACAGCAAAACGCCCACGTTTAAGTCGTGGACATACTCTGGTGAAATCATCAGAGTGGTCTGCGATGACGACGGGACGCTAGAGTGGCTGAAAAAAGCCACAAAAAACCTCAAGCCGTGGGAGGAAGCATCACTGGCGGTCGTCAGCGTGGATGGGCTCCCTAGGCTGACCAAGGCCTCGCTCTGGATCCCGGAGGACGTCCACAAGACGACATCCGGTGAAAAAGAGAGGGTGCTTGGTCGGCTTAGGGCGCAGAACCCTGATCTGACGGTTGCAAGATGGTGCACTTTCCACCATGAGGTTAAGGTGAACCCAGGAGGACACCTCTTTGTCTTCGGGATCGGAGACAAGGATATGGCTGTCCTCAGGAAGAAGTCGATGAGGATGAGCTATGCGTTCACCTCATTGACCATCAGGGTTTCGAAGAAAGAAGCAGGGGGTACCTCTGAAGACCCGAGGTCCTTGGCAGTCGAGCCACCTAAAGTGGATACTGACTCCAAGGCAACCATGGGTTCCGGAAAGGACGTCGAAGCAGTCGATGACCTGACGGAGGAGGTACCCGAAAATAGCGAGGACACCTCTCCCCTAACGGAGGAGCGGATGGACCTCTAAAGAAAATCCAACTCCATCCATCCTACTTATGGGTAAGGACGCTGGAAAAAAGGTAAATATCTTACAATGCAACCTCCAACACAAAAAGGCAGCAACGGCAACACTATGTCGGCACCTTGATGTACTGGAGGATGCAATAGCTTTGATCCAGGAGCCCTGGATAATAAAGACCAAAGTTACTGGTTTTAGTAGTCTAAAGGGTCAAATTTTCAGCCTACCAAGCAATCAGCAGCCTAGGACAGCTGTTTACGTCCCAAGGAAATATAGAGCCTCTTCGATGGCACAATTCTGCACCTCAGACCTTACTGCGGTTAAAGTGGAATGTCCAGATGGAAGAGGCAAATATACGGCGTTGGTACTAGCATCGGTGTACCTACCTTCAGATGCAGCCACCTTACCACCGACTAAAGAGACGGAGATACTAGTGGATCACTGCCACAACCAGGGAGTGGAGCTGATATTGGGTTGTGACTCAAACTCCCACCACCTGAGCTGGGGCAGCAAGGATATCAACGCCCGAGGTAAGTCTCTTTATGAATATATAATTAAGAAAGATCTAACAATCTTAAACAGAGGCACGGAGCCGACATTCATTAACGCCCGTAGCCAAACATTAATAGATATTACGCTGGCGACAGCCAAAATATCAAACCAAATTAAGGACTGGCAAGTGTCAGATCATATCTCTATGTCAGACCACCGCTGGCTGACCTACACGGTAAGCCAGGATCTCAGGACCACTGTAAAATCTCGCGACCCGAAGAGGACGGATGTAGCTCTCTACAATCGACTCTTAAAAGGTGCTCTGCGGGAAACAGAGGTCCTGACTCCTAGCAATAATGAGGAACTGGAAAGGTACACAGTATCTATCCAAAACAAAATGGACATTGCCTATAAGGAATCCTGTCCGATGAGGACGGTTCAGACAGGTGGCACGACCAATAGCTGGTGGTGCCCTGAACTGGAACACCTCAGAAAGACAGCGAGAACGACCTTTAACAAGGCAAAACGAACAACACTCAAAGAGGACTGGGGAATATACAAAGCCAACCTCAAAGAGTTCAAAAAAGTCTGCAGACAAAAGCAAAGAGAAGCCTGGAGAGCTTATTGTGAGGCAGTCGAAGACTTCCCACAAGTTTCTAGGCTACAGAAGGCACTCTCAAACGACCAACATAAGAGTATCGGCATCCTTACAAGGGAAAATGGCGACAAGGCCGCCAACCTTCAAGAGAGCGCTGAGATTCTTATGGAAACTCACTTCCCAGGTTCTGTCTCTCCCGGAACGTCAAACTGGATGGAAGTACCAACAACACCCTCACAATACGACTGGCAATTTGCTAGTTCAGTAATTGACGAGGACAAGATAAGGTGGGCCATATCGGGCTTTTCCCCCTTCAAGTCACCAGGACCTGACGGAATAAGACCAGCCCTACTTCAATGGGGAATGGATATTCTTATGCCGCACCTGGTTGGAATTTTCAGAGCCTCTTTGGCTCTGAGGTATATTCCTCGTAAGTGGAGAGAAGTACGAGTGGTATTCATACCAAAACCAGGTAGGATGGATTACACCTTACCAAAAGCATTCCGACCAATTAGTCTCACATCGTTCTTTTTAAAAACAATGGAGAGGTTATGCGAGCGGTACATAAGAGATGAAGTGCTAGTTCACCACCCACTTCATCCAAATCAGCATGCATATACTCCGGGAAGGTCCACTGATTCGGCCCTTCACCAAGTGGTTGGCAGAATCGAAAGATCATTGGACAACAAAGAATCCACCCTGGGTATATTCATAGACATCGAGGGAGCGTTTGATAAAACAACCTTTCCAACAATTACCCAGCAACTCAACTCCAGGAATGTACCTCTGGTAGTAGGAGAATGGATACTCAAGATGCTCTCTAGTAGAGCAATAAGTATCAATGTAGAAGACATCACAGTAAGAGGACTGGTCATGAGGGGATGTCCGCAAGGAGGAGTCTTATCACCCCTTCTGTGGAACATAGTCCTGGACACCCTGATTAATCACCTCAACAACAATGGAATCTACACAATTGCATACGCAGATGACATAGTTATTTTGCAGACAGGCAAATTTGTGAACACACTGTGCGATAGAGCGCAGGATGGGCTCAAATTAATTGAAACATGGTGTAAGGAACACTCACTTTCGATCAATCCCAGGAAGACTGAGATGGTCCTTTTTACCAGGAAAAGGAGTTTATCGGGTTTAAAATCCCCCGAAATCTTCAAAAGCAAACTAAACTTTTCTGAAGAGGTGAAATACCTTGGTATTACCCTCGACAGGAAACTAACATGGAACTCTCATCTACACAGCAGAGCAAAAAGAGCATATGTGGCTTATGAACAGTGTCGGAGAACAGTGGGACGCACATGGGGGCTGTCACCCCGAGTGGTCTCCTGGATCTACACTGCAATAATAAGACCTATGTTAACGTATGGAGCAATTGCATGGGGACCGAAGGTTCTACAAGCAACGGCCATTCAAAAACTATATCAAATACAGCGAATGGCCTGTTTAAACATCACAGGAGCCATGAGAACAACACCAACCGCAGCAATGGAGCTTATTACTGGTCTGACCCCTCTGGACCTGTATGTCAAGGAGGTTGCGTTGATGGCCATGGTACGATTGCGCACGGCTGGTGTAAACCCCGAAGTAGGAGTGGGCCAATTGCGGTTAAGCCTATGGCAGGAAGCGCTTACTGCGCTACCTCTGCTGCAGGCAGCCAATGATGCAATTAAACCCAGGTTTTTGTTTAATAAACCCTACAAAATACAAATAAAACACAACACAGAGCCAGATGCGGCAGATGCAATACGCATTTATACAGATGGTTCAAAAATGAATGAAGGCTCAGGATGTGGAGTTTACTCGAGAGCACTAAGCCTAAGGATCAAGTGGGGAATGGGAAACAATACCAGCGTAGTTCAAACAGAACTGGCTGGTATCTCAATTGCCACAAAAGAACTAACCAGAAAAGGAATTTCTGACAAAAACATAATAATCTGCACTGATAGTAGACAAGCCCTATTAGCCTTGAACAGACAACGTGTTATATCAAGACTAGTACTAGAGTGCCACCAAGATTTAGCTAACGCCTCGGCAGATAACAATATTATCCTGAGGTGGGTTAAAGGGCACGACAGGAGTAAAGGAAATCGCATTGCTGATTCTTTAGCCAGGGAAGCCGCTGGACTGAAAATTCTTGGACCCAGTGACACCTACGGCCTGACGACTTCGACAATTGCGGAACTAGCCAAACGCTACACCCATGCTCAATCCCTTGAGAGATGGGAGGCAATCAAAGGATGCAGTTTTGCCAGGATCACCCTGGGCGACCCTGGGAAGATGGCGCCGAAAAAATACTTGGCGATGACCAGAAGAAATCTACGTATAACAGTGGGATTCCTGACTGGCCACTGTCAACTAAGGAAACACCTCCATACTATGGGGCTAGTGGACACACCTATATGCAGGATGTGTGAACAGGAAGATGAGACTGTCAGGCATGTCCTATGCGAGTGTCCGGAGTTATCGTCGATAAGAGAGTGTGTGTTCGGTGAGTCTTGGCCTACACCTGCCGATATAAAGGAGATGTCTCCTGGTGACCTGTTCACCTTCCTGAGAAGGACAGGATGGACGATGACCTAGGAGGACAACTCCTCGGGAGGATGTACAATGGGTCATATGTGGCCTAAGTGCTGTGAGCCTACACTCACCCTCCCTACTCTACAGATACAGATACAGATACTGAAGGAAAGCAATCGCGCACCGATGAAGTGTTTATTCAGTGACTTTCATATAAATTATAGTTAGTACTAAACAAAAACATAAAAAGGGTCCATTTTTCAACAGTCATAGAAAAACGAGTTTACCATGTAATGCACTTGCCTTTAAGAATACAAATAAATAATAATAATTGTTTGTTATTTTATTTTAAAAACATCAAATTTATCATATATTAATTTATTTAAGCGTTAAATTTTAATACAAGCATAGATAAGTAAAAATATGCCTACAAAACATCCCATCCCAGAATTCCCACCAGTACTATGTTCAGACTTAATTTATTTCAGTAGATAATTTGAAGTTTAGTCATGATTGAAAGGTCAAACAATAATATAAAATCCTATCAGAACGTGGCATTCACATTAATCTTGTATCGTTAAATATATTATAAACTAGTTAAGTGAAAATAACAATAATTATAAATATCAGATAAGTAAAGTGGAACGAAGTTGTTTATCTTGCTTCACACTTTGGTAAAAATGTCGATAAATTATGTATTTGAACTTGGTCAGGAAATACAACAAATTGCTGAAGATAATTTAAATGAAACTGAAGAAAACAGAAATAATGGATTAATGCAAATAACGAAATGGTTAACGGAAGAAAAAACAAATTTAAATGCTCGCCTAGAACCTCGGTAAGTATTTGTGTGTGTATTTTAAAAAGATAACTGAATGAATTTTTACAAATATCGTTTTAATGCAATAAAAAATGTGTTTTCGATCCCAGTTAAATTCAAGGTTACAACAAAGTTGTCGGTGTAATAATGACTGGTGTTGTAAATTATTTTATTTATAATAAATACAATTTAAAAATGATTAACTTTTATTCCAAACAAAGACGTGTATTTTAATTTTGGCTCAAGTTTCGTTACTCGAAATCAGTTACATAGAATATTGACTTATAGGATGATTCTATATAAGAAAACTAGTACTACATAATTTGATTTTTGCAGCGGAAATCCTTCGTTTCTGAGAAAACTCGAATTTTTTATTTTTCTATTTATAACTAAAATTCGAAACTTTACGGTGTTTTTAATATATTTTTTTCATTATAGAATGATGCAAAAACATTTAATATAACGACCCGAACTAATTTTTATTCGAAAATGTATTTTTATCACAATAATTTTCATTGATTTTTCCGGGTTTAGAAAAGCCGAAATGTGATAGGGAGATAAAAACTACATATTTTTGTTTGATTAATAATTTGCTATAACTTTTCTATATAACTTTTTCCGCGGAAATTTATCATAATGGTGGTATGGATTATCGTTTTCTTTTGCTTTATCGACAATTTTTTTTAAATCTTCGTATTTTTTATTGACCATAGCGATATTAAGTTGATAATAGATATTATTTATAGATCTGTGTCAAAGGTTGAGAAGAGGATCACTGCATAGTGGTGAAAGATAGGCTTTTGTTTTTGTAGACCGCTTGAAAATTTATTTGTTTGATTTGCTTAAACTTTTGTTACAGTTTAAGTAAGGAAAATTTGCCTCTGTGAGATGTATTATTGTCATTTATGACAAAGGACTATGCTTCCATCTTATGTAAAATAAAAGACCACTCAAATGCGGATATTTCGGTACCAATTTGACAACATTACGAACAAAATCAAGTAATTTGTAAGAAATTTTCGATTCGATTGAAATATAATCTAACCATTCAATTGGGTATTCAATATAAGCGATACTCTATCTGGTGGCAAAAAAGGAACTATTTCTATGGACATTATTTTATAACCTTGACATAAAATTTCTATAATAAATACAATTAATAATACTTTCAAAACTATGCATATACTAAAAAACGAAAAAAAAAGCAAAAGGTAACCTCTAGACTAAAGTCCAACAATGGGAAATGTTATGTAAAATATATTTGAGGTTATACACAATGTACAAAGAAATAGTTTAGTTGGCGCTGCGATCTTAATAGGGTATTTGACAATTTTTTTTAAATACCATCAGAAGATTGTCTGACCTCAGTTAAGTACTCCAAATTTTTTTCAAATTTTTTACTAAGCGGGAAAGTTGCCAAAACCAACTTTGAAAATTTTCTATTTGAATAGCGCGCCAAAACGAGCTGATTTTTTATGACGTCAGTGGTCTTGTCGCTCCGCCTATCGCATCCCGAGCGACTATGCAAAAATAGCTGATCTGCAGTCGCCCACCTGAGCTGGCCTATAAGAAACAAGCCAGCAACGAGACCTCTGACGTCACAATAAACTCACATATTTTCCCGCGCTGAGTAAATATTTGAAAATTAGTCTTTTTGTTAAATTAATAAAAAATCACTGGTTTAATTTATTTGTGTGAAATATTGATTTCTGGCATAATAGTACCTCAAAGTACCTGCTCCGACTCTTTTTAAATTTTTTCCGCTCATAGGAAAATACCCTATTTGAATTCCCATCTCTGGACTTGTGAATATTGTTGTACATACGATAAATACCCGTTTCGTCGAAACAAATTAGGTCAGTTCAGCCCTGTCTGGTTTTAGTTATTCATTTCACCGCTGATATCCCCACTTGGTGGAATCTGTAATATAGTTTATTTACGTATTTCTCCCTGTCTTACTCATACAATCTCCGTAAGCGGTCTTGAAAATAATATCATTAACTGTGAGTTAATTATAAAAATCTCAATGTTATCCAATGTTCTATTTTTCAAGAAGAATAAGCTGGTATGAAAATATCCGCATTTGAGTGGTCTTTTATTTGGGTGAACTTTTTTTTCGCTGAAGCCAGTTCAAGGAAAATTTTTTGTTTTTTCATTATGAAGATGCCTCCCCAAACATAAAATCACAAAAAATTTTCCGCGGAAATGCATCATTTTCCGACTCGAAAATAACTGAAACTGGTGTTCCAAAATAAAATTGGTTTTTTCAGTTAGTATATAGCACAAACATGCATCATTTTCCAGACTTCAGAATAACTGAAGCCAGTTACATGAAAACTATTTATGCTTTATATTTCAAACACAAGAACTGCGGAAATATATGACCAGGTGTTATATTTGTACAGATGGTTGTGCCTTGCACATAAATGAAAACTTCCTTTTCCCAAATTTCGATTCGTCAATCTAAAAATAAAAATTTCTCTTATTCAATTTGTTGATGTGTTATTAAAATATAAACCTAAAGATATTAAGTTAAGTTTAATCCTCTCTTTAACACAGATCACTGAATAATATCTATTCCTATCAGCTTAATATCGCTTAAAATCTCAAGACACAAACCTGCACTATGATTCCTGGCTCTCCAATTTTCGGAAGAGATGTCATTGAAATGAAATCACTGGTAACCGTCTCCCCACAATACTTGAACGTTTTTGTAAAAGCCTTTTTTACAGAGTCGCCGATTAAACTTCGAATCAATCTAGATTTCAATATATTTTATCAATAAATGAAAATGGTATATTTCCGCAAGAAGTTTTTTCGTGTTTGTGTTTAGAAAATTGTCTTATAGCATGTAAAACAGAAACGTATTTTCTTGTAACTGGTTTCAGCTATTCTAAAGTCGGAAAAATAAAAATTAAGCATTTCCGCAAAAAAAAAATCGAGTCTTTTTGTTTGAAAATATTTCCTAATGGTATACCAGGTGGTAACTCGACCTTAGGACCATAAGATTTCAACATGGGAAATCAGAAATGACAATATTGCCATAAAATAATGTACTTTACGTCCACACAAGATTTCATTAGGTTCTCTTTTGCTGGGAAGCAAATATTTAGGATTTTCTGATTTCCCATGTTAAAATCCTATGGTCCTAAGGTCGAGTCACCACCCGGTATACCTACACGAATATTTCTTACATAACTGGTTTCAACTAAACGAAAGTTGGTCCTTTTATTTTCCATAAGATGGAATCATAGACCTTTTATAATAGATTCTGTTTCATGTAAGAAGAACCCACTTGAAATTGCAATATCCTATGCGCAAACTTGTCAGAACCAACGCCATATTGTGCTGTTACTCAGCAGGTTAAACTGTGTATTGTTAATAATTAGTACCTTATTATTTTTTCCCAGATACATCATCCCATTTCTTAGACTGGCTAAATTCGATATAGAAGATGCGAAAGCCCGCTTAATAAACTATTATAATCTCCGCAGAGATAACGCAGTATGGTTCACAAATAGAGATCCAGCATTACCAGAACTAGCAGAAATAATCAAATTAGGAGTATTCGTCCCCTTGAGACAATTACATCATAATCAACTGATCGTTATCATAAGAACGGCTGCTCACAATCCAAAGATTCACTCACAAGAGAATATTTTTAAAGTGGATCATATGATTTTGGATATGGCAGCACTGTTCGAATTTGAAGTCGCTCAAATTTGCGGACTGATATCCGTTTTCGATATGAATGGAGTTACTCTTTGGCATGGTAAAGCTCTCACCCCGGGTATTGTTAAAAGAGCGGTATCTGCATGGCAACATTATCACATTGCTTCGAAAAGCTTCGAGTTCATCAATTCACCTGGATATTTAAATGTCATTTTAAATATTTTTAAAACATTCATGACTGATAGTATGAAAAAAAATACCAAAGTGCATACCAAAGGATTAGAAAGCTTGCATACGATTGTAGACAAAGAAATATTACCTGAAGAATATGGAGGTAACGCAGGAAAATTGGCAGATTTAATTGATTTTTGGAGTGAAAAATTACTGAGCAGAAGAGACTGGTTTTTGGAAGATGATAAATATAGAAGTGATTAAGATATTACATTATATATGTATAATTATTACCTAGGCAATTATATAAAAACAAAACCTTTTACAGTATTTTTTTGTGATCAAAAATGTTCATCAGGCATTTTCCTTGATATTCATATTCTTCATCCTTTTAATATTTTTTAACCAATTCCCTATTAATATCCTATGGCAGATAGGAAGTAATCTTCTATTTCTACAAACGTGGAAATTGTTGGGAGAATGTTTGAACCAGTAATTTGTCTCTCTGTACGGACCCTCCTGTCTGACACTGTCTGGCGAGATACCAGCAGCTTTTGGGTCTATAGACCTTGAAATACCTCGAAAAATTTCAGATTATTTTGTCAATCCAGACAGATTTTATATATATAGAACTGTAGAGATAATCAACGAGATAAAAAAAACTACTTCAGGTGTTTATTTGAATTGTGTAGCGTTTTTATACGATTGCACAATTAGCTGATGCTTGAATTGTTCTAGAATGATGACGAGTTGGAGCTATCAGGAATGTCTGAAAATGATTTGAGTGGCGACAATGAAATTGAATCCAATGTTTCCGAACAGACAATCCTATAATGAAAGAAAATATTCCGCCCAAACGATTTTGCAAACTACGCAGGCTTTCCTTTTAGCGGATATTACAAGACAGGTATTGGAAAATAAAAATTTTTCACAAGTCGTTTAAAAAACGGCATCAGCAGCTTGCTTTAGAGAAAAATCTGAGTGTTGATGAACAACCAGTTAAAGTAGTATACAGAATGCGTAAATCCTTAACGATCCATCGTTGTATACACAAGAGCGACAGAAAAACAGCTGAAAGAGAGAGAAAGATAATTATGCGCGGTCATCGAGGCGTGTATTTAATTCCAGCTGGGGAGTGAATTTAAATCCCGAGAGTTACCGACTGCTCATTGCCCCTCTATTTCAACATTTTCAACCGCTATTGCCAGAAGCGCAGATTAATTTGTACAATAGTTATTTGTTTAACTAGATTGACTGCCGAGGCTGAATTTATAGCCGAGCGTAGCGAGGCTAGGAATTCAGTCAAGGCAGTCAATCTACTTTGCTGCCAAGTTGAACATATGATATTTTTCTCTCGTTTTCGTTGACAAATAATCTTAGAGATATGAGATCAAATCTTTATCACAGATTTGGTTATTGTCTGGCACAGCAAGGTGGTTTATTTGAGCACTTAATTCATTAAAATAATGTTAACCTTTAGAATGGATTTTTAATTTTATTTTCTCAGGAAGTTTATATTTTTTTAGAATAGGTGTAGGTACCTATCTACTTATTTTATTTTTTCAATTCAATTTATTAATGGAATGGATTTTTAGTTTATTAATTGTGGTTCTCTCAAGAAATGCTGTTTTATTTTCAAGTTACAATGGCTAAAATAATATTCTATTGTAGTTAGAAATTGTCAACTTGGTCTGAAATGATCATGTTGACAAAAATGAATTTTAAGATGTACAGGTTACGTAATAACGATTGTATTTTTATATTTCTTTAACGCCCTTGCTCCTTCCGTGTTGGGAGCATACTGAATTACTATTTACCACCACCAACTAGTTAAAATAGGAGGGCAATGAGCAGTCGGTAACTCTCGGGAATAAGCTTACACCCCCTAAGGTGAAACAAAGTGATGATTGTGCACAATTATTCTTCCTCTCTCTTTCATATATCCTTGTCGTACTTGTGTAATTCGAGACCCAGGTTCCGAAGCAGATTTCGCATACTGTATGAAAAATAAGCCCAAAAAGTGGGGTGTGAAAATATTTGTGTTGGTTGGAAGATTGCTTACCATTTTTTTGTTGTACCAAAGCTGAACAGCAGAATACACATATTGTAGAAACAGCTACTGTGGTTATGCAACTGTCCAAGCTTCTACAAATTTTTTCAATGTTTGGATGTCAAATCAATCGCTTTTCTTCTCCTAAAATATAATAGGACTGCGAACTGAGAAAAAAGAGTCGAGGATCGTCTGTAAGGTGCGTGGTCAATAATGGAACGGTTATAACTAAATAGTACGACAACAAAACTATTTTTATAATATTATGTGGAGAGAATTCACGCAAAAGGTGGAACAAACAGAAAAAATAATATATCCAGGATAAGAATCCACAAGTGGTAAAGACAATGGTTGGCGTTGAAAAGCAAGATCTTTTTTCCAGGTCATATTTACGTTCCAGAAAACAGACTAATTCTTAGCTTAAGTATAAAGTACAAATGAAGGAATTATGAATTGAAAAAAAAAATCATTATATTTTTTGGTAAATTGAATAGATGAGGCTTTTACTTGATGTAGATCCATACTGAATTATGAAATAAAAACAATTTGTAAAAATAAAATCTACAAAATATTCAAACTTCAAAATTGTGACGCGTTTCGCCAACACAGTAACCTTGGGATTTTGAAATGTCTGATGGATGTCTAGATGTTATGATGTGAAAGAAAATTAAAAATGACAGTGAGAAAGTGAGAACTTTTGGAATCAGTCTGCAAAAAAATAACAAACATTCTAAAAATTTGTTTTCATGATCTAAAAAAGAAAAAAAATGACATAAACGAAATTAATATAAAAAAAACTGTTTTTTTTGTAAAATTTTATTACACATACTATATAACAAAACATACATCACAATACCACTTACTTAAATACTTATGTAGAATAAATTTGAGCACTTTTAATATGTATGCAAAACGTACGTCTTATTTTATCCATACCAAATTATCATTTAAATTTCACAGTTACAGAGAATATACAGAGTGGTCCTTAAATAATTGCACATAGAAGTAGAGTACAATCTTCACTTAAAAATATTGCTATTTAAACCAACTAGTATCAATAAAATGTTGATAATAAGATAGATATGAAATTTTAAATTTCGTTTTTCACAATAACTTAAACGCTTTTTGAAGTATACGCACAAAAATTTGAGTCTGGGGGTTTTTGGATATGAGAAATCATAGTTTTGTACTTATTATGATGTATTTTATAGAGGGCGCCCATAGGCCACGTATGCAGTATAAATGTACGCAAAACTTTTTTCCCTTTTACATTAGCGCTAACATGAAAAATATGTATATTACTTTTGTTATTTGAAAATAATAATTATCGTAAACACAACTACATTTTTTGAACGTAATTAAGGCTAGTTTAAATAGCAGTATTTTGAAGTGAAAATTGTTCTGTACTATGTACAAATACTTGCACCATAATTGAACTATTGATTCTTTAATTTGTTAATAAATACAGGCTATGTAACAAATATTAAATTGACATGTAGTACTGGCAGATTTAATCGGATATTAAATTCCAATCACAGTTTAAAAATTACAATGTAAATACATTTATCCGTCACGTAGGTAATATCAATTTTCATTTAAACTCGTCGATAAATTCAAGTGAAAATGAAGAGGATATTTAAATATAATAACATGAAATCAATCATCATCTTCCCTCATTATTAATTTAGATTATTTTTCAAGTGGAAATTATTTATGAGACAAACAGAACAGAAAATATTTAGATTACCGTCTAAAAGTATATTATTTTAATAATAAAAAAATAAAATATTTCTTTGTGTACGACATTAATGATCAGGTGAACAAATTTTATCCTGTGAAAAACACTGTCTGCGCTTTATTAATTGTCTTTCCCAACGCTATTTTTACGGGAGATTTTAGTCTAAATTGGAAAGGCAATTCTGAGGGATCATGGGAATTTTTGGAAGGTCAGCAATAGCATTAAGCAAAGCAAGGCGCTTGGAATTTATTACCGCTTTAGTAATTTTTCGCTACTACTCCTTTGATTTAAATTAAATACCGTAAAAAAGTAAAATTATGTGCTTAAAATGCCCTGATTTATATAAAATGAGAGATGTTAATACAGTATTGTTGTAAACAGTTTTTACATTACAAATTATATACTAAAACCTTCCTCGAGAAGTAATCTATTCAAATCCATTGTTGAAAACAGTATGAACATCAGTTGAGAGTTTATTGCGAACAGGCAGACAGACAGACGCGACTTGGGACTTTGTTACATAATATGTTACAAAATATGTAGCTATTATATTTTCATAATAGTTACAACTGCTTCTATATTTGTGCTAAAATTCAAGTTGAATAAATTTTCACTAGTAATACCACTAGAGGTCAAATTATTTCGAAAAATTTTTCAAGCTCATGAATATTTTGATAGGCAAGGGATAATTTCCTTATTTAATTTGACCTCGTGTGGTATTCGTTGAGAAAATTCCACACCAAATGTGTTTATTTCCAACAACATCAATTTTCGTCTTCATTAAGTACTTGTAAACATAGAAGACAATCCAAAAATCTCTAAAAAAAAGAACAAGCAGCTTCCAATCAACCTGCCATAGTATATAATAATAGCGTTTTTAATTAATCATAATGGTCCAAAGAATTTAGAAAACATCTAAGCTTGTAGTTGAAATGAATCAAAATTATTATGAACAAATAAAAATTAGACTGTCAAAAAAATATCTTGTATTATAAACGTAAAAAAAAATTCCAGTATAATTCGCTGTTGGTTACCCACGAGGAAAAAATTTCATCCGTTGCTATGGTGATCTGACAGGAATACACGTTCTGATTGGTTAAAAATCACAAGTGTGGAATTTCCATTTAAATTTTTTGAATCTTTGTTTTTCTAGACACGTGTGTCCAAAGTTGGTCTATCAATGTAATAAATCTTGAATGCATAATTCAGATAAATAAATTAGAATAGATATGTCAAACTTTGTACAGTAGTCGAACAACAAGATCCTATCTATTTATTGACTCACTATTTGTTGCTTATCTTCATTTTTAATAATTTATAAAAAATATTTGATTCATCTTAATAATCAGGATAATAGTGATATACTTATGGCCGTTTGCACCAATAAAAGCATAAGTTTAGAATAGCTATGACGAGTTTAAAATTTAAGGGTCCCTTAGTTAAAGTTCAGTTGCACCAATGTTTTTGCTCTGCTTCTTAGCTAAGTGCTTAATACACAGAAAACACAGTAAGAAATAAGAAAATATTATCGGCAAATTATACAGTTCAGGAAAATAATTGCTAATATTTTCATCCAATTCTTCATAATAGTTTTTACGGTTGTACCGTCGTCTTGGAAATCCATTTTCAAGAATATCTAATAATACTTCCAAATCATCCCCCATAAACATCTTCCTTCAAAAATTGAAAGAAACTGGCAAAGAGAACTATCTTGGACCAAATATTCCTGCTGCTACAAATCAAGTGCCTAATGGAATGAGATACAATGCTCAAGGAAAGCCAACGTTTTAAAACTCAAAGCAAAAGCATTACTAAACAAACAATAGGAGATGAGATCTTTAACTTGAACCCTAATTGGATGTTTCAGGCTAAATTATCATCTGGTTAGAATATAGGGTCAGTCGAAAATACCTAGTGTCGTGTCTGCCTGAAAGAAGAACGATTCATACTACCGACTTTAAAAGATGCGTTTGTAGATCACATATATTTACTTTCCTTGTTAAGATGGAGCTTATAAGGGCTAAAATGTAGAAACCATACTCACATTTTGATGCTTGGCTTGTTCATGGCAAAAATGTTGACATCTATTACATAATTTTTTGATGCAAAGTATAAAACAAACTCGAACCAATTAAAAATTTAAACCAAGATGAAAGCACATTTAAATACAAATAACCCACTGTCACTTTATCCTAAGCTTCTTCTTTAATTTGGGTAATTACCCCCCCTTATGATTATTTTGTTCCATGACAAACTATTTAACTATCTTCAACTTATACTAGTGACGCCAAAATCTAAGAGGCGGATTTTGAGACATTTTTCAAATGGGAATAACAACAAAACCACACTATTACTTGGCATTAAAATTTTCTCACTAATGAATCTTCTTTACCAGTACATACATTCATTATAAGACAGTACGTGCAATAAGTGAAAAGTAATAAAAAAAATTAATTTAAAGACTTAAAAAAACACTTATTTTAAAGAAGAAGGCAATAAGTTTCTAATATAAATAAAGCGTTTGAAACCCATCAAAATTACTGATGAGTTCTACTGGATTTAAATTGAAAACCTCACGAAAAAAATATTATCTACACTGTTTTTTTTTGTTTGTGATTGTTTTATTGCCAATACATTTGAGGTACAAATTTTCCCACTTTGAAAAAACCTTTTATTATAATTTCTGGTGATATATCAACCTCTCTTTGCTTTCAATACAACTAAACTAATAGTCAAAAATAAAAATATCCATACTATGGTGGCGATAAATCCATAATACACGTCGGGTTCTACGAGGGACCAGCCTCTTGTCATCATAGACCTCAGCGACGTCGTGGCCAACGTTAACGGTAGGAAAGTGGATATGTATCTGAGTACAGTGGGCATACCCTCTATCGGCCAGATGACACCACTGAGGAGTAAAGTTGGATAAAAACTACCCAGAGCTAATTGAATTGCGTTTCGTTCAAGTTCACATATCGCGGATATCACGAAACCGAAGCACATACCGCAAAGTCCTTGGAGAATTGTAATGAAAACTACGTAGATTATATCTCCCTTGCATTCTACTTCGAACACAAGGATCATGAAGATTAAAACAAGAGCCGTTTGACCACACATCACGACGAATTGGGTGATAACGTGGGAGAACAGGATCTCTCCTGGATTTACCCCTGAAACAAGAAATGATTTTTCAATAAAAGTTTAAACATTTTTTGCATGGGCGTATATTCCGATATTTAATTAATTATATAATTTTTTCAATTGACGTATTGTTTTAAAAACAAGTGACATATGACAATTGACGTCAATATTTCACAATGTATGTATGTATGTATTTTTGGGGTAACATTCACTGAGACCTAAAAGATCTATTGTGCCCCTTTACTTCTACTTGGATTCTGAGAAGAGTCTTAGAAACTAGTAGCTTCTTTAGTTCTATTTCCTGGAGGAAATTTAGGATATCTGCAGGCTTCAGCTTGGGTAAATGTTCCTCTTCTATCGTCCACAAAATCTACATTCTTCTTCCTCCACTATTTTCGGCTTTTTCAGTTACCATCTGTTAAAACTCTTAGCGCAGTTTTACTTTGACTTATGCATTTATTTGATCTTAACAGGTTGTAGTCACCCAGAAGAATATTTGATTGTCTAAGCCCTACTAGATCTTTCCAATGGTCAGATCTTCTCTCTCTTTCGGCTTCATATTCTATTTAAATGAAAAAATCCCTTAGAAAAGGACTATCTAGTAATTATGGAGTGCTGTGCAGTTGGAAAGTATGTGAATGGAGGTTTCTTCTTCCATGCCACAAAATTTACATTCTTCTTCCTCCACTATTTTGAGCTTTTTCAGGTGCCCATTCAGGTGGCAACGAACCGTTAGGATCCCTGTTAAAACTCTTAGCGCAGTTTTACTTTGGCTTATGCATTCATTTGATCACCCAGAAGAATCTTTGATTGTAAAAGACCTACTAAATCTTTCCAAAATGGTCAGATCTTCTCTTTCTCTCGGCTTCACATATTTCTTCCAATATCACATTAGGGCTGATTCCGCAAAAGGGTTCAGGCCACCTGAAAGGTATTTCAGTCACCCTCTCCGCTAGTTCATCTGCTATTTCATTTCCTTCTATTCCAGTGTGTCCAGAATCCACAGTAAGGTTACTATATATTGTTCTCGCCTAGTTCATTGAGTTTGTCTAGGCATTCCCACACCATTTTGGAACTGATTACACAAGAGCTCAGTGCTTTAATGGCTGCTTAACTATCGGTCATTATGATAATCCTTTGTCTTCTGTATCCTTTATCAATATTGAACTGGGCGCACTTTGTTATGGCGTGGATTTCTGCTTGAAAGATAGTTAGGGTTTTTCCCAAACTTTCAGAGTGTTTGGTTCTCCTGGCCCGAACACTTCTATCTCAATTCCTCCTAATGCTGTTGAGCCGTCTGTCTACCATTGAATGGCATTCTTTTCAAGTCTGGTAATGGCATTTGGATCCCATTTGTTCTTATCACTTAATTCCGTAACGAGTTTCTTCGAAAAGTTATACTTTTTCATCATACCGTCTTATGGCATGTTCCAGGTTGTCTGATTTATAAGAAGTGAGGAAGTAGTTTTTTTAATGATTCCCTCTCTACTTAGTCTGTAAATATTTTACGATACTACAGGATTATCTCCAGACATATAAGCTTATGATTAATGATATTGTTGGAAAAATACACAAAATATTGGTTTCTTTCTCAAAACATCTTTAGTCACTCATTTTTGACACTGGTACTTAATATACCATTATCAATATCACCAATTTCTTTCATCTTCATCAAAAAATCATTTTTTTCCACGTCGCGATTGTTGATTGTTGACTCTACTCTAATTTTTTAACGTCGATTGAAGTTAGTTAATGTTTGAATATATTAATTGTTGTGAAATATAGCTTATAGGTCACATCAAAATTTAAAGTTAACTTCAGGAACTTTAGTTGAGCCATACGTGCAATACTCAAATAGCTTTGATCATGGGCCCTAATTCATACACCTAAGCCTTAATGAGATCGATTTGTAATTGTTAGTCTTACCTGCTACCCAAGATCTATCCAGTAATCCTTCCATTCTTTCTATAATCAACGCAGACGACGTCAACGCCACAGCCAAAAAGAATACAATCCTGTGAATTTATCAAAAAAATATCATCAGTGTTATGAAATTGATATTCTATTAACAATTATAGTAATAATTAACAAAAAGCACTAGTAAATTGGAAAAAAGGTTGATACTTACGTTAAAATTACACCAGGCGCCACGAAATCTGTAAAGGATGGCTCATTCGATCCATAAATAGGTTCTTTAAATGAAATCGGTATTTCTGCCAACTCTTCTCTCTGCTTGAGATCCCTGAGTAAATCTTTTGAGAAATTTTGGAAAGTTAATTGAAGATCTCGTTGAAGAATTATACCAATTTGTTGATCTGCGAAATTAAATACATTTTGAAACGAACCAAAAATCTCTTGCGATAAAATCTTGATATTCTAATACGAAGTTGAGACTATGCATCAATATATGAATTGGAAAACTGCTACATTTCCAAGAATTAAATTATAATTCAAAGCCATACTAATAATTTTTTGCGATTACGAGAACTAGGTAGTTCATAATGCGTTATTCAACCGCTAGAAGCACTACAGTGCCCGCGCTGAACTCGTCTCTTTTTCATTCCGAAGATATATGTCTTGAAATGAGCACGGCTCGAGTCGACGAAAGAGGTAAAACGAAAATCTCCTGACTTCCCAACTGACAAATACTTCCAGTATTGCTTTGAACGATTGGAAAGGTAAAGGTACCTATGTGTCGAAGAAAAGGGAAGAAAGCACAGTGTAAAATAATTTTCTCCAAAATAAACTCGTTATTTGATAGCCATACCTTGTATTCTTGAACTACAATCTTAAAATAATGACAATGACTTACTAGACATATCCAGCCAAACCCTGACTTGACTTTGGTCTAACGTTTCTTCATCAACATCTTTTCCAAAAGCCATTCTAGTGAGTAAACAATCAGAGAAGTTCTCATTGAAGTAGAGTGCGCCCCAAGCATTTCCCTGTCTTACGGCCTCTTTAGCTTCATCCGGCGTTCTGTAGTATTGTTTTATGATTGTCGATGAGTTTAGAGCATCCAAATATCGACAACTATAATTTCCAACACCAGATCCTCGTACCCAATCACATTCCTATGGAAATAATACAAATCTAATCAAAATAAAAAAAACTGCTTATAAAAAATTTAATAGTACCTGAAGTGATTGGAGAAAAATCTATAGCTTTTTTTTCAGTGTAGGTACAATCTATTTAAATTTGTTTGGTATTGGTTTGGGAAAACTAAGTTTAATAGCTTTTGAATCAAGATCTGACGCGTCGCGCAGCAGCTTACTGTCTCCACTGCCAAAGGACTTTCTGTTCGAAATACACACAATATTTTCCCTACGATCATACCAAAATAAATTTAATATGTACTTAGCAGTTTCCAGATTGCAGTTTCCCTATTTCTCATTAAATTAACACGTAAAATACTGTTGGATGCTTTCGCTTATCAGAAAATCAACTTAAATATTTATTTATTCTACAGTTTATATTAAAATAACTACTGGCTCTCTCTTATAAATAAAATAAGGCGTGCGCCGAAGTTACTTTCTGCTTAAGAGCGCCAATAATGTCAAATTATGACAGCTCGCGAAAACATCAACTTTATGGTTAGATTTGAGTGTGCAAAAGCACACTTTGGGTGGTGATCGTAGGAAAATTAATTTGTTCATATACAATGAGTAAATACCAAGCATGAATCTTTGGTAAGATGGCAAAAGCATCTTGAGATTGCGAAAAGTCTATTCGCGACGATTCACACTAGTACGACAAGGAAAACCTTAGAAAAACTACTTGAAAGAGAGAATAGAATAATTGTGCGCAGTTAGCGATGGGCGTGTGTTCAGTGCCCCCTATTTTAACCGCTTTTGCCAAATGTACTACTTATCAGTATCAGTAAGCTATCACCAATTTTTGTGGGAAACAATGAAAAATTACCTGGTAGGTCAAGTTGGTGTAATTCTTCTCATGATTAACTATGGCTAGTTTGAGTCCTTTGGGATCTCCTCCGATAGCCAAACAGAAGAGAATAACTTGCATCACAGGTAAAGCGAATATAAACAGCATAACACCCACGTTCCTCCACATCCTAAGAAAGTTCTTCTGAAGAAGCGCTCGAAGTTTTCCAGTTGTTGTGAAATCGGAACAACCTCCACAATCACCGCATGCTTCTTTGATACCTTGAGCTGCTGATGAAGATTTTCCTATCTAAAAATGGAAACGGATAAATAATACGAAAGAAAATATAGTATACAGGGTGTTTGTTCTAAGGCCAACTTGCTTGATAGTTAAAAAGTAAAAGTAGGTCAAATTCAGGTTCTTTTGGAAACGATTTTTTTTTGAAAATTCAGCATATTAATTAACATTAAGTATTTTTTAATGTGACGGATGATGACACCGCGCCTGTGATTGACATTTCCCAATTTTCAAATGAAAATATCCATTGCTTTCCAAGTTATAGGCTGTTATAACACCCTGTATTTTGAATTATATCTGGAGGGACTACCTCCACCTATCACGAATCTTTACGTAAAGCTGGGCAAGTTTATCTGAGCCTGTGAAAGGATTGCAGTCGGAAACATTCGACATTGCCACGTTTAACTATGGAAAAGTAAAGTATTAAGAATGTATTGATAATAATTAGAAAATAGACATTTTTTATCAACATATTTAACAATATGATTAAACGCTTGATTACTTGGATTTTGTCTATTAACTTTATTTTTTCAAGTTATGAATATTAAAATATGAACACTTTTCCAAATTTGTTATGGGTTATTATTGGCAAGCGCATGCGTGTGTTTTTCTCTCTCACTTCGTCAGTTGACTGATATTGATTTATCCAGTAGCGTTGGTATTGTCAGTGACCTTTGTTTTATCAGTTTTACTTTATAAAATAGGTACAGTATATTTATACGTTTATGACAGATAAGCGCTATGTTTCCTCTCCTCTTACCGATGCCTCGCAGGTTCAGATAAACTTGCCAAACTATACTTACGTCTGCATGTCCATTGCTGTCAGTAACCAAAACTTCTTTACTTTGATGAAAGTTCAGGCCCACCACACCACCCTCTTCCGACATTGACACGGAATTCTTTTTCGACATATTATTCGTTACGAAGCTAATGTTATTTGCTTTATTTTGTTCGTCTGGTACGGTTCCATTCTCAGTTGCTCCTACTTGTACTTGTTTCCTGGATAGTTTCAAAAATACATCTTCCAATGAGGTACATTGATATATGGTTAATAAAGCTTGGGGAGATTCTTCCGCCAGTAGTCGACCACTTCTCATGAGACCAATCTGCAATGAAAAAAGTTGGAATTTGCAAATCCAAAAAATAATATATTATACACCAAGTTAGTGAAGACTATTATTATCGACCGATCAACAAAACTAACCGGCATAAGGTGCGGGGCTAATAATTGTCTTAACCATATATACAATTTTTCCACTACTAGCCAAATTCAAGACAAAATAAAAAATAATTCACAAACGCACTACGAGAAGCGTTCACCTTGTCGTCTGACTGATAAATATGATGTCAGCTCTCGATATATTATTAGCGCACTCCTTATGTCATCAGTCATTTTCTGTTGAGCGCGAATTATAAACTTTAATGGCATTTAAAAGATATTCCTTGCTTGGATAAATTTGATAGCTGAACTTGCTCAAAAAAGGAGTAGCTGAAGCTTTTGCTCGTACGTCTGCTAAATTTTCTATTAAAGGAATCGTCATTTAAGAAGTTTCAGTAGATGTAGATTTATTGATAGTCATAGTAGAAGACCCCGCCGTCTTGTAAGTTTATCAGTTCAGTATCAGTTATTTTATTGACATTAACAACTGCTAACAAGATATTTACAATTACTTACTGAATGTGCTTGTCTGGCCTCTTCGATATAATGTGTTGTGATAATAACAGTTTTGTTACCATCTTTTGTAATTTGTACAAGATGATTCCATATACTTTGCCTGAGCAAAGGATCCACACCCACTGTTGGTTCGTCAAGGATTAAGAGTTCAGGATCATGCATTAAAGCTACTGCAAACGACACTCTTCGTTGTTGACCTCCACTAAAATAAAATGCTTTGGATTAAAAATAGAACAAAATTAATACCCAAATAACAAAACTAACCTACAGCAAGCGCCAAACGTGATGGCTAGCCCGCCCCCATGCGCACAAACTTATTTTCAATGTTACCCCTCCCCCTAAAGCTCTTGCAAGACATATAAATGCTATGTACAGAGGCGTATCATTAGTTGTCCTCCAATCTTGTTGGCGTTTGGCATTGTCTGAATAATTTAGGTAGGACACTGACCGGCAAGGGGCTTACCGTAACCCAATAATAGAATCTATACCTGCGCAATCGCTCGCCATCACGTTTACATAATGTCAATAAAAAAAATTGAATAATTTTTTCGCAGGGCAAATGTTGTACACAATATAAAAAGTCTACTCACCTAAGATTCTTAACCATACGATTTTGACTAGGTAAATCCAAAAAGTTAAGTAAAAACTGCAGTCTATCATAAATTTCCTTTGACTTCATACCAAAGATCCATCCAAAGTACATCATAGTTTCTTTAATTGTGAATTCTCCGTAAAGAGCGATTTCCTGGGGCATGTATCCTACACGTTTGCCGGGTACTCCTGATCCTTTCGTTCCTTGAAAAAAATACGTAGAAATAAGTATTGTTCATAAAACGTCCAAATATGCTTTTCCCGTGCTTGCCTTCGCTATACACAAACTGTCAAACTGCCAATAAAGGAAATGTATTTTCTGAATTCATAATAGAAAATTTTGTTTTGGTTGCTCAATCACGCTAGCTTTCAAATATTTACCTGGTTTTCCTCCAAGTACCCATATTTCCCCCGTGTTTAATCGTCTCCTTCCAACAATACAGGACAGTAGTGTCGTTTTTCCACAACCTGATGCTCCCAATAAACCATATCTGGAGAAAATAATTTTCATTAGTTATGAGCAAAATTGTTTCTGGCCTTGCAGCCTTGGTCTTGGCCTTGCTTTTCCGCAAGACCAAGACAAATTTTTGAATAGTAAGATCAAGAACAAGACTAAATGAATAAATACAAGACCATCAGCACCAAGAGTGAATGAGCTGGGTGCTTGCACCAGTGCACATATTCGAATTTTTCTTTCGTTTTGACAACATTGATGACTGTTTCAGTGTTCATGTTTGAATAGAAATTATTTGTTGTATCTTTAATTAAATTTAGTGTGGTAAGAAGTAAATACCAGCCTTAGCATGTTCGTTGTTTACTTATATTCAATAATCACTCAATAAAATGACCATTTTTATGGCTTAACCAGAAAACAATTTCGTTAAAGGCAAATATTTACAAGCAGAAAATGTTACCATGAAATTATTGCAGAAAATTACGAGGTATATAAAATTTAGTTTTTGTCTATTAACGTCACAAGCCAATAAGATTTAATAGTAAAGTCAATATTGTCAATAAGGAATAAGATTGAATAAGTTTTTCATTAACAATATAAAAAGTTGTAATGTATTAATACAAAGAATAATTTTAATCCCTAATAAAACAAATATACATCATTTCACTGTCCTAAATCTCGAGTTAATATATTTTTAAAATATTTGTAATTGCTTTAAAATTCGATAACATGATATTGACATTATTTGTGAATAAATTATTAACTAATTCCCTAAATGCGGATCTGTTCAATTTGAGCGCTTAGGTGCTGCTGCTGCTCAGGCGTAAATGTAATCTGAACAGAGTATAAAGGATTATCAAGCTGAAAAGTTAGAGCACTTATAAGATTTTGTTCAGGTTTAGTTGAGTAGCATCATGATACTTACATGGTTCCTTTGCCTACAGTCATATTTAAGTCGCTAAGAACATGATTAGGTTTCTTCTTTGAGCCGTAGTGTTTATAGGCGTGCCGAACACTAACTGCGTTTTGTCTTCTGTTCCATATTGTAGACTGTTGATGTACTAAAGGTGGTCTTTCAACGTTTACACCTACTAAATCTGGACCTGGTACCTGTGGTTCCACCCGATCACCCATTGTCGTATTCTCACTACAACAAAGAAGAAATAATATATATTATTATTATCAAAAATACGCGTGATTTTTTATTTATACCGCTTATGGGATTGGGTATTTAATTTATTCACGTACGTCAACTTTATGTTACTGAAGGTTGGTTCTTATTTTTATGGGGTGGAAATTTGGACATCTTCAAGCTACTGTACAAGCTGTATACTGTTTTCCAAACGAATATTCATTTTGTATCATAGGTCTGATGTACCATGTCTGTACTGTCAAAAATAAATTATGTATTGAAATGTCATTGTTGGGAAGTCATTTTTACTGCTTTTTTTAATATAATGGTTTGTTTGGTCGCCTATTATACCAGGACATATTTGCTGCATGAGATAACCTAACAAAATGGGATTATTGAAGTAAAAATGCCATTAGTTTAAAGTTCGCGCTCAACTTGAAATGACTAATGACATAAGGTGTGCGTTCATAATCTTTGGCTTAGGTGAGGAGCAAAATAGACATAGTACGTGTGAGTCAGACGACAAGAACATGTATACATGCGAAGAAGTGGTTTTTCTAAATCAATTTTTGGTTATTCTTATATGTTTTGAGTCCCTTTACCACTCATGTTGTACCCGAAAAGTTTGGAGGTCTTTTTGTTTAGGGAATTTTGCATTTTTCAGTTGACGAAAAACTAATGTTAGCTGTCAACACATATTTGTTTGGCTTAGTTTGTGTTTCTGGACTTTGAATTCTAATTTTTATTCTACATTTGTTTGGGATTTGTGAGACTCTAATCTGCTTTTATTATTGCAAATATCATCGAGAAAAAAGAGTTCGTCCATTACGCATATCAGGGTAACACAATAATTACAACTGTTGTTTGCGTTCAATGATAGGAATGATAGGATGAATAATCACATTTGGATATTGATAAGATGACATTTTCCAATTGAATTCTAAAAATACAGTTGAGATCTTCAATAGTACTAATATAATTGAATATCATGACATAATAATAATAATAATATAACAAATAAAAAGTATTTAAAAATTGAACGACATCGAAGCAAAGACATAAAGATGATGGCAATCGTGCCGAATGACATTGATACGATGAATTACTTAATGATGTTGCCATTTAAGTAGGTCACCTGTCCTAGATTTAATCTAGGCACGAATTGAGTTGCGTGTGCGATGTTTACTAAACAATTTGATAGACGATTATTATTGTTAGTACCTATTTATATTTTTTTTTATTTTTCGTTGCAAAGTACAAAAAGTGGCTACTCATCCTCTACTCCGAACTATTAAACGTTATATAAACTGTATAAATAACATTGATAGTTTTATAGTTATTTGGGCAAGTGTTAATGTGCTAATATTTAACAAAGAATAAAAATAAAGTCCTTGGACTTTTCCAAATTAAAAGTCTATTCTATTTAAAATTGTCTTTGTTTACATGTTATCTATTGAAATATGTCTTTTCCAAATCGATCTCCTTATCTGTGGTATTTACAGGTTTTTTTGATACTTTTTAATTAATTCCTTAGTTCATATTTGAATAAAAAACAGTTATTCTCATACCTAATTATTCAGACAAACCTGCAGTGTGTAGTTAAGCGCATTAAAGTGTCCAAGCAGCTAAATAGTAAGGACGCTTTCAGACGAGACACTTTGTGGCCGGCTACCAGTAAAAGAATCGCGAAACTGCGGCTCGGGATGCAAACGTCACTCAGCGTGAATAATAGCTATCATAAATGGCTCGTTTAAGAATATAAGCGTCAGATTTGACGGTAATGTTAGTTGGTGTGTTGTTCAGATTGGTTGAGAATCATACGAAAAAAATAATCACTATAATACCTAATGATTGGCTAGAATAATGTATTGCTATTGGTTAAAACTACCGAAATGTCAGATTTTGACAAATAATCCATTTTATATCCTTACTTTCCCGAACTATGACCAAAAACAAAATTTTAAACTTTCTGTTGTTTCTTACTTATAATTATTATTCAAAATACCTTCAGGAAGGTTCAAATTCCTTTTTTTTAATTAACATTAAACTATAATCCAAACAAAATTTGCACTAAACATTTCGGAAACAATATAAGTCACTTATAAAAATGTCAATCACATGGAACAACATTATTATGGTACGCCAAGCAATTGGTAAATATTTTTGACAAAAATTTTAGTAGAAAACGGATGATGCCATCGTGAAGAAGACATTACGCAGTATCATTTTGATATGTTTTGGACACGCAAATGTTTGTCAGTAATTTGTTATAAACATTTAAAACGAAAAAAAACTCATTTTTTTGGTTTTTTTCATGTAGCGTAAAACTTACTGAAGCAATCTCAATGGTATGTACAGATGAATTATAGATAATTAAAATACAAACATAATGCGTGGTCGAACAAGTCAATCGGATAATTACGAACCGAGAAAATTCGGAAAAACCGGAAAATTACCCATTTTTTTTTAAATTCATATCTTCGGCAGTTTTCAATTGCAAGAGCTGAAACTTCGTACAAAAGACGTTCTTTATGCCCTTTACATGTGCGAAGAGCAGACTCTAAGCGATGTTTACTTTCATCGCAATTGCAATTTTAATTTTTTCATACCATAATTTTCAACGTGTCTGGATGCGTTGTCGACTGTCCGATTTTAAATTTGAAAATGGTTTTGAAAAGTGTAAATGAAGAGCAACAAATCGTATGTATATTCTCGATTTTACATCAAGTGATGCGAAGTCGACCAGAAATGCGAGGCAAAATCGGCGAAAATGGCAGAGAGCTGGAGAGCGGAGGAGTAGTGGCCTTCAAAACCATTTTCAAATTTAAAATCGGACAGTCGACAAAATTAAAATTGCAATGCGATGAAAGTAAACATCGCTTGGAGTCTGCTCTTCGCACATGTAAAGGGCATAAAGAACGTCTTTTGTACGAAGTTTCAGCTCTTGCAATTGAAAACTGCCGAAGATATGAATTTTAAAAAAAAATGGGTAATTTTCCGGCTTTTCCGAATATTCTTGGTTCGTAATTATCCGATTGACTTGTTCGACCACTCATTTTGTTCGTATTTTAATTATCTATAATTTATCTGTACATACCATTGAGATTGCTTCAGTAAGTTTTACGCTACATGAAAAAAACCAAAAAAAGGAGGTTTTTTTCGTTTTAAATGTTTATAACAAATTACTGACAAACATTTGCGTGTCCAAAACATATCAAAATGATACTGCGTAATGCCTTCTTTACGATGGCATCATCCGTTTTCTACTAAGTAGGATTTTTGTCAAAAATTACTATACTCGCATGCTATATTGCTTGGCCTATGGACCGAGAACGTTTGTACACCAAACTTCAAACATATCACAATTCATAGTGAATTATTTTCCTATCGAACGTTTTCCTTGGGAGTCGTACAGTGTTTTGAATGATTAATGAATCTCTGAATTAATTATTTCAATCGATATAAATTCTTTTTAACGAGTCGGCAATCATTGAAATGGTATAGATAATACGTTGAATTATATTGAAATATATCTTGTAGTGGTTCTGTATCTGTAGAGTAGGGAGGGTGAGTGTAGGCTCACAGCACTTAGGCCACATACGACCCATTGTACATCCTCCCGAGGAGCTGTCCTCCTAGGTCATCGTCCATCCTGTCCTTCTCAGGAAGGTGAACAGGTCACCAGGAGACATCTCCTTTATATCGGCAGGTGTAGGCCAAGACTCACCGAACATACACTCTCTTATCGACGATAACTCATCTTCCTGTTCACACATCCTGCATAGAGGTGTGTCCACTAGCCCCATAGTATGGAGGTGTTTCCTTAGTTGACAGTGGATAGTCGGAAATCCCACTGTTATACGTAGGTTTTTTTTGGTCATCGCCAAGTATGTTTCAGGCGCCATCTTCCCAGGGTCGCCCAGGGTGATCCTGGCAAAACTGCATCTTTTGATTCCCTCCCATCTCTCAAGGGATTGAGCATGGGTGTAACGTTTGGCTAGTTCCGCAATTGTCGAAGTCGTCAGGCCGTAGGTGTCACTGGGTCCAAGAATTTTCATGTTGTAGTGGTTAATAATCCCTTATTGATTTTTTGAATAGATGAATCATATCCACACTCATCTTAATCCAAGATTTTACCGGAATGGAAAGTCACATACTAAAACGAAAGTTTGTAGAGCAGAACAGTAGATGTCACTCTAAAGGGCAAAAGTTCAATGTAAAGCTACACTAGATGGAGCGGCAGATATAAGTATAGATATGTCTTTTATGGAGAGAAATATTCCTTTGATATATTCTATATAAAAAACTGGAATTACATAAATTGGGAAAACAGCTAGATAAAGAAGGAAAAAGGCCCATCCAGAGGAAGCAGTTGAATGAATGGAATAGTAAGCAATGAAGTATAACGTCCAGAAACAACCAATTACAGGATGGAGCTAGGATCTAAAGAGCGAAAAGTATATTATATATTTATTTTATTCTGAACATTCTTCATCTGTCAAAAAAGTAGATTACAACAATGCATTAGCATGAAATTCAAACAGGTTGGCTATTTTCCTACACCTTTTTTTATTTTTTACATTTTCAACATCTTTAGGTCCTTCTGGTCTATCTACTTGTATCGAAAGAAAGAGAAGATCCGACCATTGGAAAGATCTAGAAGAGCTTAGACAATCAAAGATCCTTCTGGGTGACTACAACCTGTTGAGATCAAATGAATGCATAAGTCAAATTAAAACTGCGCTGAGAGTTTTAACAGGGATCCTAACGGGACATTGTCGCCTGAATGGGCACCAGAAAAAGCTCAAAACAGTGGAGGAAGAAGAATGCAGATATTGTGGCATGGAAGAAGAAACCTCCAACCACATACCACCCAACTGCACAGCAGCACTTTAGAATCCTAGAGCACAGTACCTGGGAGATTACTGGATAGAAGAGGAACATTTACCTAAGTTGAGGCCTGCAGATGTCCTGAAATTCCTCCGGGAAATAGGACTGAAGGAGCTGCTGGTTTCAAAGACTCTCCTCAGAAACTAAATAGAAGTAAGGGGGTACAATAGATCTTTCAGGTCTCAGTGAATGTTACCCCAAAAATACATACATACATACATCTACTTGTATCCACATGTATTTTGTTTTATTGTCTTCAACTGGAGATTCTTTTTTCTTCCACTATGCTCCAGATATTTTAAGACTATTAGTTTGATGGAAATAAGATACATTTGAAATGCTGAAACTATCATGAAACAATTCTATCTAAGAACAGTGGGTAAAGCTGAAAAATCTGTTAATAAAAGTATCTGTAAACAAACTGCTTCGGACAATCTTTGGATATTCAAATAATGAAATTATTAATCACTAAAAAGTGTACATATACTACTGTAGTAGATTTTAGAAGATTGTCAATGGAATGGAATGTATTCGTTAAGGCTTTAGAATAAGCTTGTATTCAAGATATATCAGAACACCCAGGAAATTATTGGATAGAAGAGGGACATTTATATAAGTTAAAGCTTGCAGATATTCTGAAATTCCCCAGGGAAGTAGGACTGCAGATGCTACCTACTAAACTTTGAGACTTTCCTGAGGAAGGGACCAAGTGGAAGTAAAGGGCACTGTAAATCTTTTAGGTCTCAGTGAATGTTATATGAAATATTTTGGAGTACAGAGGAATCATTTTCCATTCTATATATTTATTTTTATTGGTTTTTATTAACATGAATATTGAAACGATTAAATCAACTGAATGGTCTCGGTATATTCTCGTACTTACATACTAATCACTCTATTATGAATACCCAACAGTCTGAACACCACATTCAGAAAATTATTCCAAGAAAGCATGGACTAAGTCACTAATGTACAAAACACTACACCTAAAATTCACTTGACCACTGATGATCTGCCACATGACAATGAAAACTGACTGTCCAATAACACAGAATCAATTATTTTACACGAAAAAAAATAATGACTACTTAACAACAAATTATAATTGATGTCACTTGTACTGCTTGGCAGTAATAATTACCGCGAATATATTTTAATGGTTGATTGTAATTGTTTTTATAATGTCCCTGTCGTTTTTTTTACAGATTAAACTTTGGAGTTGTTTTAGGATAAAAATAGAAAAGCAATTTCAACGCAAACGCGCTTGGATCGATGCGAAAAGTTGCGTTTTTATGATAATTTTAGACCAGTAGTCACGATATCTAACAAACTAATGGAAAGTTAATAGAACGAGCTGAAGTTTCGGGAAACCTAATTGATAAATATAAAAATTTGGAAATATTCGTATTTGGGTCAGTTAAAAAAACGCTTAATTAAGTCCACTATCAGTATATAGTAAATATAAAATCCTTCTTAGTGTGCGTCATCGTTTGTGACGTATATCCGGGTTTTATTTTATTTATATTATTTAATTTGCTATTTTGACATAAAGCTAACCTTAAACTTGATAAATAAAATCATCAGGATCGTATAGAGACAAATTCGAAGAGGATATGGAATTAATAATTACCAGCTTCTTTTTATAACTGAAAATACTTGAGAACTTTCAAAATGCTAATGTTTTTCCGTGTATCTAGACATATTTTTGTATTATTTAAATAAATATAACAATAAGGTTAATATTAACTTTTCATGTATAATAGCAAAGTACAAACCTGACGAGAACTGTCAGTGGGACATTGAAAGAAGACATTGACGCTACGAAAAGTACGTGTGCATTATATTTTGAATGATGTAACTTCTTCCGAAAGAATTATGAGATGTTGTTTTTATGCGTCACATTATTGACATTGTATTCACATAAATGCAATTTAAGTAGATAATGCAATATAAAAATTATATTTTTGCTAACAGCAGTGACGTATCCTTGACATCAATACCAAGTTTCACTACATAATTTTATTATTATATAATGCAACTGTATTCTTCGTTAAGAAAATAACTCCAACATTTGGGTTAATTAGATTAATAACTACTTGAAATAGATTACAAATATTTATTGTACGATTCGGTGGAACAAACATGGAACGATGGAGGATCATTAGATTTAGACAAAAGGAAAATTAACAATAGAATGGTGCAATGAGTTTTTTTTTTAATAGACTGTAGTTGCACTTTTGAAAATAAATGGATACGGAGACAAAAGCAAAAATTAATTAGGAGAACCACAATTCATGTTATTAATTTATAAATTTAGGTAATAGTATATTATTAAACGAGCAATTTATGATAGCCATTATACACGATGGGTAAAGTTTGCGTCCCCAGCTGCTGGCGAGGGGCGCAAGTTACCCGGGTGAATATTGGCCATAAATTGCGAGTAGAATACTATACTTTGTCCACGACCCTTAATTTCTTTAGTAAATAGAAGTCAGTGACGATCATATGGTATTACTAACCTCAAAATGTTGTGGTTGCTACATAAAATAATTTGACATATATAGAGATGGGCGATACTGTGTAAAGTATCAATACAACGTACCGTTATAAATATATTGTTTTAAAATACTTAATATTAGAAAATATCGTTATGAAAAGTAGCAATAGTAAAAATTACAATATTTTATAGATACGATATATTTCAGAAACAAATTTTCTGAACAAAATACACAGATTTAATAGTTTATTTCATATTGTACCCGCATCTCTAGTCAGTATATTATGAACCATAATACACTCCAGTGTATTATGAACCATAATTCACTCATCTAGTAAATATATGGGTACCTACCATATACCTTTTGTAAGGAGGTCAAACATTGACTTGTTATTAGGTGGTCGTGGACAAAATAGTTTATTGGGTTATTATTTTTTTTGGATAAAATTATCAATTAAAGAAGTAATAACTTCTAGAGAGTGGGAGGAAAAGTAAAACGAGTGATCTCAATTCAGCACATTTGAAACTGAACTAATGGTAGGTTGAAATGAGCCATCCCTAAAAATATTAATGTGCCTTTTATATAGAAATTTCTATGAATCACATGATTTTTCATGAAAATGTTATTGTTCGGTGGAAACTTTTACATGTAAATTTCTTACAAAATATTTTCAAAACGCTATATTTATTATGAATATTAGTTTTCTTTTCTTTTCATTCTTGAAACATTCAAGCAGCGGCATATTTTTCAATAAATTGTAATGATTTTATTAATTTTTTTGGAATTTCGGATGTAAGCATTAGGTACAGGGTTATTCATTATAAATTACCCACTCTCTGTCATCGTTATTATTGATTTTAGAAAAAAAAGTCTTACTTATACAGATTCGGCAAAGGTCGGACAAATATCGAAGAAAATATAAATTTTTTTAAAAATCTTTCCATACCACAAACTTTACATCAAATTAAACTATAATTTGAAAATATTTTATTATATACTGGATGTGGCGTATCAAAGTTATGTTTTTTCTTTTGGAACACCCCATATTTTTTATTGCATTTTCTGATTGCCCCTAAGAAATTGAATACTGTTTCACAATGGTTCCCTATACCTAAATACAGAGAGTTCCGAGTTATGCTGACTTTTTTAAAAATGTTAACATTTCGAAAAAATTAATAACTCATTGATATAACAAATTTGATAATAGATGACTGTATTCTAGGTTTCAGATAATGCAGAACTTTTTATGTAAATTAATAATAAAAAATGATTCCAAATTAGGGGGACATATTGTATATTTTTAAAATAAAAAAAGACCATCCCAAAAATATAAAAATATACAGGGTATCCCATTAAAAAAATATGTATTATTTTTTGTATCTCCTTAAATTTGCACGCTACTGAACTTTTGATAGCATATTAAGAAAATTCAGCTGTAACCAAACAACTTTTACATAAGACTTTTTTTTAAAGCAATAACCATGTACCATATATTATTTTTTAATATTTTCAATTATTTCTAAATATTTGAATATTTTTTCCATTAGTTTTTTAAATTTAGCTTTGGATTAAATTTTATGGGGTTTTATAATTATCAGTTGATCAAATTAAGATTTTAATTACGTATTTTTATATTTTTGTCAAAAAATTTGCATAATCGGAAATAAACTGTGACCATGAGAAAATGTTTTTTAAAAAATTGCTGCAGTGACTATATTTTTATTGAAAAAAATAAGCTATAATACTTAAGTAATTAAATATAAATTTATAATATTGTGTCTACATATTGAAATTTTCAATATAATGACAAGTTTTAATTCGTGGAAGTCTAAGCAAAATTAAATTTATTCCATTTCGCATTTTTCTTCTTTTTTTGTCCGCTGAGAAGACAAAATGCCACAAAAATCCGGTTTTTCCAACTCCACACCAGTTTCATTTACCCAAATCACAAGATAAAATTGTGAAATGATTCAAATAGTGACCGTTTTTTTGTTAATAAACAATCCAAATTTGTAATAACTTAAATGGCATTCTCTCAGCATAATCAATAAAGAAAAACTAGAAAGGTATACTAAATACCACTTTTTCTCTTTATTGATTTTTTTGGGTCAAGTTCGTCTACTTATACAGGGTGTCCCACTACGAGTGAAAACTATCTGTATATGGCAAAATACTTATAGTAAAATCATGAAAATTTCTACGTTTGGGTTTTCGGATACGATCTTTTCAACTAAAATATTTTCATACTACTATAGGTATTTTGCCACATACAGATAGTTTTCACTCGTCGTGGGTATAGTTCACTTGACAAATACATTTTTATGAATACACCGAAAATGATTCAAGAAATTTTTTTGTTTAAAATAAATTATAGATTTGTAACGAATATGTCAAAAGGATTGAAAGAATCTTTTCTCTCATCGATTACTTTATTTACCTGCAAAAAATTGTACATAAGTACATTTAATTGACCTGAATGGTGACGACTTGAATCATTGATTCCTTTTTTATTCAGGCTTATTTTGTATTTCACCTTATCCAGTATCTGAAAAAAACTCGAATCTTCCATGAGGTAAATTTTCAAATAATTTTACATTCAAATATGCCGAAAGGAAATGAACAAAAATAAGTTTAAAGATCCGCAAATATGTTAACAGCTACAACAAATGGAATAGTTATTAAGGATATCATTAGAATATATTGCAAACTGGATTATTTTCCATACCTGTCTTCGAAGTTGACAAAACGTAAACAAAACTATAAAACGAACGATACAAAGCGCTAGTCAAGAATACCAAAACGTACGAATATCTCAAAGTGCGCATACGCATTAAAAGTTCACTTGTCGAGAATACGACCCCTGAATATTGACAGTGTTTATAAATATTAAATTTTCGAATAATTATTGTGGTGATCTGTATTTCCACGGATGCATTACAGTTAATTGACCGTTACCTGCAAATTGATTTCTTTGTTTAGAAATGCGCTAAAGTAAATGCAAGGACTTTTGAAATTTATTGGGTATAAACTCCATTTGTTTCCTTTTCTAATACCATGATGAAATAAATAACTAATCGTGGGTAATTAACTTTATATTGTTTTACATGATAAAATGTATTAAAGCATAAATAGATAAAAAATAAGCTCCTTATGACACGTGCGAAATAGAGTACATAGGTATTATATGGCACAATACTTATGCAGATAACCTAAAAACTAAAATCAATTTTTTCATACTGTTCTTTCTTGTACTGTTAACAGAAGTTAAACTAGTGTCTGTGATTTGTTTCATACTATTATATTTCTTATGAAATCCTTCAATTTATTTTTTAGACGACGCCATCTGGAAGCTGCTCATTATGCATTCGTTTACATACCGAAAGTTGCGTTTTGAGTGTTCCATGTAGTAAAAGTGACAGTTCCAGACTGCAAAACACTTCTGAACTAGACAAATTTAACTTCCTTAAATGTGACACTATCCAATTCAATGTTGACAGTTGACAGTTTCATTTCGATGATTTTGCATAACCTTAATCCAATAAATATTAATAATTGTCCTGTAGGTACAATCAACATTACTTTTTGCAAATAATTAATAAATTAATATTGACGTTGTAAATATCATTGTACATATTGTTCAATAAATAAAATATTTATAATTTTCTATTATTTATTTTCTTTCCTCAGTGTAATTGAAAAAGTTTTGGATCGTCTAAAAAATGTTGTGTACGCCGCGGCTGAAATACTACTTTGTTGGACTCGTCTGTTGCTCACCTCGCTTCGCTCGTCTCGCAATTTTCAGACTCGTCCAACAAAGTAACACTTTCAGTCCTTGGCATACAAATAACTATTTTATAGTTACTTTTCTTACTGATAACGTACTCTTTGAGATCATCAGAAAATAGATTGAAAATTTTCACAGCCAATAGCTTCTTTTCTTACTTATAGATTTATCAATTTTTGGCAATGATATGCTCGTATTCATAGTGGTTTTCGTATTTTAAATATAAATATCCTTCAGTTTCCCATAGTGATATGTTATTGCAGCTGTTAGTGGGGAAGTTCGTGTTAAAAATGCTTTCTGTTAATAATTTTCAATAACTTCTTCAGTACCTACTCCTTGTACAACCGTTATATGCCCCACTCCAGGCAAATATTCCATAATTTACTAGGCCCTGGATAGAAAGATAGAAACTTGCAAACATTTAGAAATCCCTAATTCCCAGACTTTTCTGATTAATTTTTCCAAATTATTTTAATGATATACCAAAAACTGAATATCGAGGCATGATGACAGTCAATAAGAATCACTAAAATATTGATTTGATATAATTATTTAAGATACAGAGATTCTACAGAAATCACTTATTTTTCATTTTCATGTGTGATTACATTTATTTTAGTAAAAATATAAGCACAAAATTGAACCATCCGCCATCTTATCTCAAACACCAATCAGAAGAGAGTGACGTCATGCTTTCGCAGTTCCGACCAGAACCAAATCCGAACTTCTGTTTTGTCGTCTTATCTCTATGGTTTTGTATTTCCTTTGTTACTGTCAGATGTAATCTGTGGTGACTGTCAGTTACTGTTGGATTTGCTTGGTTCACGGTTGCTTCGTTCATGTGATATTTTCTCGTTATAAACTATTAAGTATCTCTGTTTTTTATTACCACAAAAAACCGTTTTTTTTAAAACGTCCAAGAAACATTAGTTATGGAACAAGGTTTCGTGAAGGCAGATAGCTCAAATTTGCCAAGAATCGATTTCTTCATGCTGGGAGCATTTTTTTCGTCTAACGATGACTTTTGTTCAGCTGAATTTCGAAATGTTAAAACTTCTATGTAAGTATTGCATATTATATTAGTAATTATAACATAATCTAGAACTCATATCATAAAATTAATTATACATACACATTATTTGTACTTGTATTTAGTGCTTGCAGGTTATGCTTATATGAAAATATTACTAAAACTAATACAATTTTTTTTTATTTCAGATCATCACGACCATCGTATGGTGATGACGCTGTGAGCTATGTACAGCTCAAACGTGATGGAAAAATGTGCATAGTAAAGGGAAAAATTTGCCCAGAGCATAAAATACATGCAAAATTGTATGCTGTCACATTAATAGTGGATGAGGAAGAAGAGGTTATTATATCCATTCAATGTCACGATTGTGTCGCTTCTAGTGGGGGCTGCAAGCACTCCATAGCATTTCTCTTGTGGATCCACCGAAGGAGTGAAGAGCCATCCTGTACAGCTGTAGCATGCTACTGGAAAAAATCAAAACTATCCTGCGTTGGAACTAGCCTGAAAAGCATGTCGGCGAAGGACTTGTCGAAAGGGAAAACTAGCTTGCCATCAAATCCTACAGTTCTCGAAAAGTTTTTAGATATGGGAAAAAAACGAAAACTGAATAATTGTGAGTTATTGAAATATCAACCTGACTATACTCTTAATGATACTCACAGTTTATCTATGCATCAACTTGTGCTCAAGTATAAGGAGAAGTCCTGTGAGACATTCCTGGATAAAGTGAAGCTATCTAACAAAGCTATTGTTGAAGTAGAGGTAGAGACCAGGAAGCAGCACCAAAACAGTCTTTGGTTTGAACTGCGTTATGGCAGAATAACAGCATCTCGAGCCTACGAATTTAGTCGGTGTAAAACGAAGGATGGTACTATTATGGCATTAATAATGGGAGGGAGTATACCAGACACACCAGCAATGAAACGTGGTAGAGTTTTAGAAGATGAAGTGAGAAAAACTGTCAGCAATATACTGGGAAAAAAAATAAAAAAATGTGGTCTCTTTCTCTCCAAACAGTACCCAATGATAGCTGGATCACCAGATGGAATTTGTGGTGATTTCATTGTTGAGGTCAAATGCCCCACAAGTGCAAAGACATATAAAAACTATGTTAACAATGACAAACCTACTGCAAAGTTTAATACACAGATGCAGTTGCAAATGTATTTGACAGGACTGAAAAAGGGATACTTTTGTGTGGCTGATAGTGATTACACTACAAATAAAAAAGTGGAAATTATCACTGTATTGTTTGATGAAACATACATGTCTGATTTCCTTAAGCTTTTAGTGGGCTTGTGGAAAGAAAATGTGTACCCAGTGTTGCATAAAAGTGTGTTGTAAGTAATTTCACAAGTCTTATTCTCAAATACCTTTATATATAAAATAAAACACAGATTATATCCAGAACATTTATTAAAAAATACACAATGTATATCGGATGTTCATGATTATCAAACAAGATCTGACTTCTATGTACCCACGGTTTCAAATTGTTACAGTCAGAATGATGTTTTTCACAATGGACTTATTATTATATACAATATTATAATAGCTTACCCAATGTTGTTAAGAAGGCAAAAAATGTAAAAATAGTTGTTAGAGAATGTAGACAGTTTTGTAAAAAAATGTGTAGATAAAAAAGTGTTTGAAAAACATTTGAATTCACTATATTGTATCATGTGTAATATATATTGTCATATTTGTTAGCACACGCTATTATCAATAAATTATTATTGTATAAATAAAATGCACAAATGATAATTTTGTAGTTTCATTTGATTAGAGAGTCTTGCAAATTTATCAAAGCACATGCAATTACAATAATATCATCAAGTACCTTTACAAAATTTGTATTTAAGCATGCATGGGGCTTCAACATATTAAACTCTCTTAACCGTCTAATTACTCTCTCAACATGTATCCTCAAACTAGCTATCTGCTTTGTTTCCTTGACTTCATGTTTTGATAATTTAGCTCCAGTGACAACACTTGGGGGTCGTACAAGATGCACACCAGCAGTAAATAAATATTGTTGTACATGTTTGAACCCTCTGTCTGCCATCACACACATACCAGGCTGTAAACACTTAATGAAGTCACATGATTCGACTAAACATGTATCGGTGATTCTACCTCCATAGCCTGGTGAAATATAATTTACCAAACCATTTGGTGTACAAGAGACCAGAAATTTTATAGTGTTGCATTTTTTGTATTCCGACCATGATACTGCTTGATTAACACTTTTAGAAGGCTTTTGCACCTCAATTTCTAGACAGTCTATTATGCAACTTGTGTTGTGAAATTTATGTCTGAAGGCCATTGGCAATGTACCTTTGGTTAAATCTTTATCAAGAGTTACAATAAATGGTTTCATAACACTAGCTAATACTGGTATATTTTTGAAAAATATTTTGCTTGCATACGTTGTACTGATAGAAAAATCATCGGCAAGCTCTCTAAATGTGCTATTTAATCTAATTTTTTTCAAACAAAGCAGTATATGGTTAGTGGGAATTCTCGTCTGTTCTTCAATTATGTCTAATAAATAAATACAACATTTAGGAAGACCTATATAAGAACGTGGGCTCTTCATGATTTTCATTAAAGTGTATTTCAGATTTTTAAAGGCCTCTTCTTTTTTTGTGTCTTCGCTTAATTCACTGCAGTCTGAAGTGGATTTCATCTGAAGAGATTTTGTTGAAGGTGATGCTTCTTGTTGAGATACAGATGGTGAATATGAAGTATCACTGTCAGATTGTTCTATTTTTGAAAATTTAAATAGGCTTGATGTCCCTGGTTTAGTAAAACCACAACTTTTTATTTTAAAAGGAGATGTTGATACTGAACAGCAATCAGGTTTCATAGGTGATGTTGACTGGTTTACTAATTTAAATTCTGTCTGAACAGCTTTACTTCTAAATTTGTGAGTTATATATACTTGTACTGCTTTATCACATGATTTTGCATAGATAATAGGTCCATTGTCATTTTCTTCTAATGTTTCTAATACTACAAAATAAAAATAGAGATATTATAAATATATAATATGCTACTGTTGAAGTGTTTATATGGTTAGTACTCTATAGACTGGTTGGATAGTATACAAAATATGTATATAATAAAAATATCCAATACTTTATAGGTATTCCATTAGCTATGTAAACATTTGTAGCATTACTATATATTACACATAGATTTATGATAAAGTGAATTTTTATTATGAAGCAAAATTAGCATTTGGTGTAATATCATTGATGGAGAAAAAGACAAAAAAATGTTACTCGAACTAAAAAAATGAATGTATTTGTTGATAAGAGAACTGAGAGAATAAATTGATATGTTCTACCTGGAGTTTCTGATGAAGTGTCTACAGAATCTACATGTATTGTAGGTGTACATTTTTCTGCTAAATCTTTTTCACTTTCTTCAATCTGCATCTTCCTTTGTTTTTTGGGAACACATGGTTGTTCTGTAGTATTAGAAGTCCATGCTCTTTTTTCTGGTTGCCATTCAAATCTTGTGGGGACACACTCTGACTTCATGCGCACTTTTGAAACTGTACCCATTACTTGATACTGAATATAATTTTCCATATCATTTGGTAACTAAAACCGGAACAAAGTGTTTAGATAGTCACTAAAGTAGACAGTAAATAAATGAAATATAGCCGCAAACAAGTGATTGGCAATTTTATTGAAGAATCTTGATATTTTATTAACCACTTATTATTATTATATACTGATCAAAGTAAATACTCACGTCAAAATGGTCTTCGCAGAAATATATGACCGAATTTGATGATACAGTTGCTGGATCTCTTCTTGCAAGATTTAGCCACCTATCTCTAACCATTTTTTTCATTGGAACGTTAACAAATATCTTGTTCGGAGTTTTTATTGATGTATTCTTACATTGTGGTACCGCACACCATCGATACACGTTAGGATTCATCACTATGATAACTATTCGCACAAAATGATAACTCTTCTCGAGGATATTTGCAATAATAAAAGCAGATCAGAGTCTAACAAATCACTGTATCAAAATAAACTTTTAACCTGCAAGCTGTCAAGTGTTTGAAGTTTGACTGACGATTTTACTACATGACACAGATCATAGATAACCTATCGACAGTTGACGCAGTTACGAATTGATGACGTCATAGAAGGACGCCATTACTATTCTAGCGTTTTGGCGCATAATTTGAAATGTGTTTTTAAAAGTTGAATTTTTCCTTTAAAAACATTTTCTTTTACAGAAATAACATTTATTGTAGATAAAATATATACGTGAAAACATCGTGGAGCAGTTTTTCAAATTCAGTCATCATGGCCATTGACACCCCATTATGTAATGAATATAATCATTAACAAACAATTTTTCTTCGTGCTAGAATCGGAATGAAGTTGCTTACTTCACTACAAAATTCACTTTTCTGTGATAGCATAAGTGCAATTTTTGGTGTTCACATACAAGTTCTATACTAGATGCTACGCAACTCTAGTTCACCTTGCTGCTGACCGTCCAATAGGTTTACCTGCTTTTAGCGATACAGAGCCTCGCCAACGTAATCGAGGGTGACGACCGGTCGTCTCTTGAAAACTTGAAAAAATATAAATATATAACCAGTACGGCCATAAAAAAAACCGGAGAATTATTTACAAGGTTGTTTAAATCACTAATTATAAAACCTTCTACTTACTAATTGTGTAAAATTTTTTGAAAATCTTAAATATTTATTTGTATTAAATTATTCATTTGTTTCCAACTGAAAATGTAACCTAAATCTTAATTTTCCATTTCCATTTCTTTTATACTATCCATTTAGTCTTTCTTACCAGAGAGAGATACGGAGAAGATCCAGGTCCAAAAGGATTCCACTGACGGGGTGGTGCTAACGGTATAAGTAACTTGTCTCTCCCTTTCAGAGAGTTTGGGACATAAACTAAACAAAAGTTTTCCATATGATTTCTGATCTAACAAACATCCCTGATCTGTGCATTCATTTAGTTTGTTTTTCTATGACTGTTGAGAAATGGACCCTTTTTATGTAACATTTTTGTTGAGTAACTGGATGCATTACACAAAACAAGCCACGCCCCGTGTGTAATGATCCATTACACACGACTATCTGATCAATCACCATCAAAGAATGCCATTACACACGACTATGTTCGGTGTAATGTTTTAATCAGACTCGCCATGAAATGTCATAATTTTACTTTGACAGTACCTATAACTACCTATACCGAAGGTGATTTAGAGCTGACTTTTTGTTAGAATGGATGCAGAAAGTGAAAACAAATTCAACTGCTCAAATTTCACCATCAATATTGTTAGCAATAAATGAATTTTCATTGTAGCTTTCAAAATGGAATTGTTTGACATAAAGCAAGTTTGTTCAATAAAAAATATTCTCTTAAATATCTCGTTCGTTTGAATTGATAGGTGAACACTCAGTCATAGAAAAAGTATAGTATTCTACTTTCTTGTAATGGCTATTACTCACTCGAATGATTACGACGTTCGCCTACGGCTCACGTCGCAAACTTCATTCTCATGAGTAATAGCCATCATTACACGCTCGTTGAATAATATACTATTTGTTTCTAAGCACCAAGATGATCCACAAATATTACAGCATGCCCACAAAAATATGTAGTTTCTTCAATTGAAACCCATCTTTGGTCCAGGAAAAATTTATTGACAAGTACAGTTACAAATAACTACCACTACAATTGAGGCACATATCCCACTGTTTTACCAACCGATGTATACCCTGCTTGTAGAATTCTTGTGGCTGCTGCTAGAATAATTCTTTCACAGCGTTTTGTACTTCTGCGTCCGACTGAAAACGGCTACCTTTTAACGCCTTTTTTGTGGCCCAAAGATGTGAAAATCGCAAGGCGATAAATCGGTACTATAGGGTGGATGCTCTAATATCCTCCATTTCTTTCGTTGCAGATTTTCTTTCACTACGTTGGCAACATGAGGCCGAGCATTATCGTGAAGCAGAATAACACCACGTGAAAGCTTCCCCGGACGTTTTCTTCTTATTGCTTGATGGAGCTTGTTCAAAGTTTCATTATACAGGTTTGCGTTGATATGCACTCTAGGTTCTGTAAACTCTATCAGCAAGGGTCCTTCATGGTCGAAAAAAAAATGTCAACATCACCTTGCCTGCAGAAAGTTGAACTTTAAACTTCTTTGGTGGCGGAGAATTTGCGTGTTTCCATTGCATCGATGACAGCTTACTGGATGGTTCAAAATAATGACACCAAGATTCATCGCCAGCAACTATTGACGAGAGAAAGTCATTACCATTTTGACTGTATTCCGTGAGGTGTTGCAAAGACAAGCCCATTCTCAAGCTTTTTTGGTCCTCAGACAAAAGACGAGGAACCCATTGCGCACAAACTTTGCTGTAACCTAGTTTGTGTACGATACTATGGACAGATCCCATACTCAAACCAACATTTTCTGAAATTGCTCTGATTGGAATTCGACGATTTTCTCTAATCAGGCCTTCCACACATGCCACATTCCTGTCTGTTGATGCAGTAATCAATGCACCTGGTCGTGGCTTATCATTCGTCCTCTCTTCTCCATTTTTAAATTTTCGACACTATTCCTTCACAGTTGGTTATGCAAAACATGCGTTTCCATACACTGCTTGCATTCGCGTATAAATTTGCAACGGTTGCACACCTTCAGCACACAAAAATTGAATGACCGCACGCTTATCACATTTGGACGGATTGTTAACAACAAACGCCATTCCAAAATCACAATACTTAAAATCGCTGTCAAATATAAACGAAATAAACAAATCGGTGTGACGTTTGCATACACTACTAATGTTGGAAAACGTCAGTTGAATGATTACAATTGTTTACAAGGCTAACCTGACCAAAGATGGGTTTCAGTTGAACAAGCCTCGTAGTACCACTTTTAGGTCAACTTATTCCTAGCGCTTCCCTTTTCCCTTTCCCACTATTAGGATCTCTTCCTTTAAGCACCAGCTGTAAATATAATCCAATGTCTTTTTGGAGATATCATATGCTGCTCTGCCTGACATGGTCCTTGCAAAGATTACAAGATTTTCTAGACATGCTTGAAGTAATACTGCTCTTCTTGTAGAGCACTCAGCAAAAGAATCGAATACATGCAGTTGGAATGAAGTATCTTAGACGAGTTAAAAAATTTATAAGTGAAGATAAATTGAGAAATATTAAAGAGGAGAGAAGACAGTGAGATAGAACGGAAAAGGGAAGATCAAAACAAATATGAGATGATGTTTTGGTAAGCATACTGGATGAAAAAAGAGATAAAACTATATGGGCTCAATTTATACATCAATAAAATTGAAAAATTGTTTTTGGACAAAGCATCGATGAAAAAAATGGATATGTCTTAAGCGAAATACAATATATGGTGGTAAATACAAGAAAAAATCACGCTTCCAGTACTCTTTCAAGTCTTTTCAGCAGGAAATATGATAGGCTAGTTGCAGGTCTAACCGATTTAGAGTGTGGGTCTATCTGCCTGATTGTTGCGATAAATACCATCCTATTCCTATACCATATCAGCGGAACCAACCACACCAATGATCTTCGGAAGGTTGATAAATATTATCTTTACCCCTGTATATGCATTGGAAGTTTTTTTTGTCTCTTACACTGTATAGTTATAGCTAGAATTAAAATTTAAAATACATAAATATCTAATTCAAATGGTAGGTAATGTAGAGGAAGCCAGAAATATGATCAGTAGTTATAAAGCTTCGCGGATTCTTAAAATTAATTTTGAGTTAGTTTAGGTAGTAAACAAGACCTGTGACACATGTAGGTTTCATTTTTGTCAAGTTTCATGTGGAAAACAAGTTGAACTTTGCTTTAATTTAATAAATAAGTCGAATCTGCAAATTTATAGCAGCCAAGCGAGAGAATAGAATAGACAAACATTGTTTTGGATATGTTAAAGTTTTCGTTAAGGGGTAATGTGGGCTTTAAAAAGATAACAAACTTCATGGAATAACTATTGTTTTAGACATCATGAGTAGAGTATTATAATTCTTGTTTTTTATCTTAAACATTTCTCAATCAAGTATTTATATCACTTTGAGAAAATTAAAAATTTAATTTCAATTAGCAGTGAAAATGAATTTATCGTTGAAAACCAAAAAAAATGTAATTACTATGGTAGTTTTTTATTAACTTTATGAGTGAAAAACGTGAAAATAACCTTGCGCGGTTTTTTATTAAGAAAAACCTCGAGAAATACTGTTACAATCACCGCAATATCAGTATTAAGCTCTTTATTTTTAAAGTCACAGAAAATACAACAATATAATATTAAAAACCGGTTTTCACGTGACCAAGTGTCGATTCAAAGACGTGACTATTTCACCAAAATCCCATAGCTACAACATTATCTCTACTGACCATGGTTCTGATGTGTTTTTAAAATGTCATTGTGTCATTGTCATCATTTGTGACGTATATCCGGTTTTTGGGTATGTCGTTTATTTTATTTGCTATTTTGACATATAGCCAACCTTATATTTAATAAAAGACACATTACCGCTATACGAAAGCTTCATCTGCATCATGTTTTGAATGGTGTAATTTCTCCCGATTGATGATAGGTCGGTTAACGTTTGTAATACAATTAAACGGTTCATTATTCTGATATTTTGATAAGGATTAATCACAGACCCCTTTTCCCATTTCGTCAACCTAATACGTGTTAGAAGGACTTTAACCATCCATGATTTCTAGCAATTTTCAACTTCAAATATGTGAACACCCAGTATTCGCAAGATATAGGATTATACTCACGTAATGGAGATTGTTCTTGAGAGGACTTTATTCGACTGTCGCTATTATTTATTGTAAAATTCCCGTAAACTTTCACTGATCACTTATTATTACACATCGTGATTACTTCATACGATTAACTTTATGCTGAAAAAAGGAAAAAAAATACTTGAAAGTATTTAAATTCATTTCTATGTCGTACGGACTATTTTAGAAAATTGCAGAATTTTCTTTACACTCTAATTTTGTTTAAATGTCTTATAATGATTTAATATCAACTTTTGCATTTTACTACAAGTTTTTTTCAAGTCATTCATCCCGTTTGATTTCAGAAACTGCTTTTATATATGGAATTCCAGCTATTAAAATTATCTGAATGATCATTCTCATTAAATGAAAATAAAAATACTGCTTAACTTTTTTTTACCGGCCAGAAGATTTGAAATGCTGAATCGCTACCTTATTAAAATTTTATCGTTAGCATTTAATGGAAGAAATTTCTCCAAATAAATTAAACCCTTATATGCATTTTATCGCAAATTTTCTACAAAAAGTTAACCCTTTTGAAAAATTGTATAATGCGTCCATAATTTGAGAAAATTTATCCAAATAAATAAACCCATCTGATAAATTTTATCTTACGCCAATGGTAAATAGGAATGTTTACAAATCAGTTGTTCCCTTATAAAAATTTGATGGTAAGCGTCCATGGTAGATATAAATTTTACAAATAAATGCATCCCTTTCAACAACTGTATGGTACTCCCATGATAAAAAGAAATTTTCACACAAAAATTAACCTTTTTTCAAAAACTTCATCATACGCTTGTATTGTGTGTTGCATAACGTATAAAATCTTACGATGACGTCTGACGATTATAGGATAGGTTTGTTAGCTGCAATAGCAGTCACAAATGGTTGGAAACTGGACGACTCATATGCCGTCTCTTTATTAACTGTGCGTTAATTAAATTTGAAGAAATACCGTACAAATATATGTGTACGTCAGCATATGACATCAAAAATGTTTAAATTTTGCACATTTGGCAAGCTATTAATAAATGTAACTTAAGTTTAAACAAATACAATACGTAAGCATAATATCAGGCGAATGGTGATTAATAAAATGGTCTCTCATCAAGGAAAACATTAAATTTAAACTAATAGTCGTAGACAAATGATGTATTAATCATGAAGAATAATAAAACATTTTTGGAACCGAGTTTTAAGCTCTTTTTTAGGTATTTGTGACGCAGCATTATGTAAATTTTTTTAAGAATTATTAAGTGTGATAATAAAAAAAGATTTCTATTACAACAGTGCTCAAATTGTTTACCTTCACCTCAAATACAATGAGAAACACATTTTGCGACTGTTCTCGAACCAACTCTTATAACAAATGGATTTTTTATGCAACCTCAATAAGTATCAACAAATCACCAACTGATTTCCAACAATTTTCAAATCGATTTTAACGTGCACTTATCCTGGACCAATAGATCTTTTAGGTCTCAGTGAATGTTACCCCAAACACACACACATACACATATCCTGGACCTGGATCCGTATCTTTGAGTTCGCCTATTCACGAGAACATCGGATAGTACGAATGATTCCACCCGAATCGAATGTTACTCGAAAGCTCTTCAAACAGACTGGCCGAATAACTTTAGATCTTATGAGTCATTTTTTATATCATGTGTACTGTAAAGTAGTTAAAAAAGCACGTGAAAGGAAGAAGATTATAGTAGAAATGAAAATAAACACAAAATAAATGTAGTTTATATGTTCTGTATCTGAAGTGTAGGGAGGGTGACTCATAGCACCACATGTAACCCATTGTATATCTTTCCGAAGAGTTGTCTTCCTAGGTCATCGTCCATACTCCATCCTATCCTTCCCAGGAGGGTGGACAGGTCACTAGGAGACATCTCTTTTATATTGGCAGGAATAGGCCAAGACTCACCGAACACACAATCTTTTATTGACGATAACTCCAGACACTCGCACAAGATGTGCCTGACCTAGTCTATATGTTTATTTCCATTCTGTATTTTGTAACTTGGCTGTAGAAGTAGAAGTTTGAGAAAAAAAGCACTTTTAACTCCCTACTAAGTGCAGATTATCTGGAAGGGTTGTCTAGAGATGGATCCTGAAGAATTGCGGATCTATTTTATCTTAGTATCGTTACATCGTATCTTTCGCCATTTCCCCAGTATATTGCAAATCATCAATTATTTGATTCATAACAGTTTCATATCCTCTCATTTTTGTTCAGTAGTCGCCATCATCTACAATATACACCCTAGGGATTATGTTTATATGTTTTTCTGTAGTTCTGCGCAAGACTCTTTTCGCATACTCTCATGTGGGACTCATGACTGATAAATACACTCGTTTGCAAGACGAACATTCGAAAATCCACAGATACTTCTCCAACATAAAAAGATACGGGTCCAGATCCCTGATCACTTTAAGTTTATGGTTGGAGCATCTCACAGCTTCAGTCTGTACTGTATCATGATGGCATGTGAAACGATGACAGTAGAAAATATATTTTTGTTTACCCTGCATTTCACAGGTGACTATTGCCTAATGGAATGATATTAAAGAAACAAGTTTGACACACATACTTAGACTCAAATAAAAATAATATAAAATTACAAACACGATCAGTGAGTAATCAAAACGGGGTCAAATGATTAACACAAGAAAATTCTGCATCAACAATTATTGGAAGAAACATTTTTTTAATTGTGCTTATAACTATTGCAGGTATAGTTTTTAAATACAACCATATACGATAAAATAATGACAAATTTGTTGGAATGCAGAATACCAGTATAACTTTAATATTGATATATAACCTTACCTGTCACTTAGCAAAAAAATTATTCAAATTTACAGCAATTATAAAACTTTAACCAGAACGTAGAAGACCAAATTAGTGAATTTTATGCAAATTAAAGCTTATTAATCAGAATTCATCAGTTTTAGACTAATAATTATAATAAAAAAATTGTTTAATAAACAAGGCTTAACTTTAACTTAATACCTATTATAAAATCAATGATTGCCAAGGCAAAAAAAAATAAGCAGATTTGGGATAAACTTCATAGAATTCATAGGCAAATGAAAAAATGTGAGAAATAACAGGCATCAAGTGAATATTATATAATTTTGTCCAAAACTATTTGATAATTTTAACATTTCACGTGTGCTTCTTCAAGTATAATGCCGTACAATATTCACCTGTGAATAATAAGTGTGAATAATAGGTGTGAATAATGAAAAGATCACATGAATATTGAAGATTATTCCTACAAACTACACAATATATTAAATAAAAACCAAACCATAGAGCTATGAGGACATTATATACGATATTATCAAGGTTTTGTATACTTATATGTGAGTAGATCGTATTATATACAGTTTTTCATTTATTGTGTATGATATATGTCAAAAGCAGAAGTGACGTTTGAAGTAATTTATTGCTAATTGCAAGAATTTCAATAACTATACTGATTTGAAAGATATTACTAGAACATTTAATATTTAAAGGGAATCATACAATGAATTGAATACTTATTCAATATATAACTTGCTATATAAGCTTTATAAATGCAATAAACTATTGTGTTTTAGCTTGACAAAAAATGTATACCTAAACAGTCGTGGATAAAGTATAATATTCTACTCGCATATAATGGCTATTATTCAATTAGACGTTCATGTCAATCGCCTATTATTCACGAGGATGAAGTTTATTTAGCCCAGTGAATACTAGCCATTCTACACAAGTAAAAGACTATACTTTCTCCACGACTAAAAAAAGAAAGCTTCCAGTGAGGATCGAACCCCAATCGTCCGCTCCAGAGTCAACTATTTCTACCACTAGGCTATAGAGCATGTTTATTTTCAAAAAGGGACACGTGACATACAGTTTTAATCGAAACCCTTACATTTATAAATGATAATTGAGAGTTACAACTAAATATAACTACTGTTGTCCATTTTTTCTCTAAATAATACGTAAAATCATGATTCTATCATTATTTTGACGTTTCAAACGACGCGCTGTCAGAATCGATTTGCATTATTTGGTATTTGACGTTTTAAAAGAGACGATTTGATTTATTCATTTTAATTCATTTAAGCCTGAATTCTGATAATAATAGAATGTGATTGGCTAACGAGAGTGAATTCTTTTTCATTATACACTGGTGTGAAGAATATATATCATTATGTAGCTAAATATGTAAAAATAATTTGTGCGTTTTTATTTAGTCGTGGAGAAATACTATTATCCATTTCTGCGCGCTAATATAGCTATTTATGCAACAAGTGCAAAAAGTGAGTGTTTTTTGCACGCGACGTGAAATTGTCCAACGAGGTCTTTAGGCCGAGTTGGACAACACGTTGAGTGCAAAAAACACGTTTTGCAAGAGTTGCATACAATATTTTTTCTAAATTCATGCAAAAACTGGAAAATTACAATATAAATATGTCAAAAACCTAATCTAACCGAATAAAACTCAACCCGTTCTTCTTTTTTGTATCTTTATGGCCTCCACCTTGTCAGTACTCAATCATAGCTGGTTTTCGCCTTGACCATTTAAATTTTAAATAATTAAAGATTTTTGAAATAATTGTAACTCGTTGAGACTAAGTACCTAGTAAGATATACATATATTATTGTTGTATTAAAGCAGGATCAGGTACTTGCTATGGATTTTTATTCAATTTAAATGTTTATGTTTGTCATTAATCATCACACAACTGACACAAGAATGACAGATGAGTGCAATAAAATATTTTTTCTATGACTGTTGAGAAATGCACCCTTTTTATGTAACATTTTTGTTGAGTAACTGGATGCATTACACAAAACAAGCCACGCCCAGTGTGTAATGATCCATTACACACGACTATCTGGCCAATCACCGTCAAAGAATGCCATTACACACGACTATGTTCGGTGTAATGTTTGAATCAGACTCGCCATGAAATGTCATAATTTGACTTTGACAATACCTATACCTACCTACCGAAGGTGATTTAGAGCTGACTTTTTGTTAGAATGGATACAGAAAGTGAAAACGAATTCAACTGCTCAAATTTCACCATCAATATTGTAAGCAATAAATGAATTTTCACTGTAGCTTTCAAAATGGAATTGTTTGACATAAAGCATTAAGTTTATACAATAAAATATTCTCTAAATATCTCGTTCGTTTGAATTGATACGTGAACACTCAGTCATAGAAAAAGTATAGTATTCTACTTTCGTGTAATGGCTATTACTCACTCGAATGATTACGACGTTCGCCTGCGGCTCACGTCGCAAACTTCATTTTCATAAGTAATAGCCATCATTACACGCTCGTTGATTAATATACTATTATTGCACTAGTGCAATAAAGTACCACTTTTTCCATTAAATGTGGTGCACAAAAGTGTTGTTTTTTGCATGAATGTAGAAAAAATAAATTATATACATCAATTACTATTTTTTATAACGTAAATAAAATATGGATACCGTTCTATATTGTACATCACTTGAAGCAATCAATTAAATCGAATAAGCACATTCAGGTTACATAAAAAAAACAGAAAAACACTGCGTATGTCTGTCTACGCAATTCTCTTTTAATCCGATAATCTCTTTGGGTAAAGTGGTCGACCTCGTCGGTGGTCAAGCAAATGAGTCTTCGCGATCGTGACGGAATTATTAAAACATTGGCCGTTGTAGTTAGTTCAAGGAAAGTGAAGCAACAACCAAAAAATAAAGCGCAATCCAAAAAATAATAACCAATATTATACATTTGTTATCATATTGATGTTATTATGTTGGCTCGATTTCCCAAAAATAACCAAAAAAAAAGAATATACCCCAAATAACATAAATATTATCTAATATTATGAAATTGTATTCTTTTATTGAAGAAGAAAGTCTCAAAACAAACGATAAAAATAAAATAGAATCTTTCAGTTCATTCACCTGGGAATAATTATAACGAATTATAACGAGGAAAAATGTAAAGACAAAGAAACGAATCAAGCTATGGTCTAGAACTCTTCTTACCGATCTCGAGCCAGTATCAGTGTTGCCAGGTATTACGTACGCCAATGTTGACATTAAAATGCGCTAAAAATGCGCCACCTATGGTCTCAGATAGCGATCAATTCTTCATATTTTAAATCCATTTTAAATCTATGGTTCGTGTAAAAACTACGTGAAGATTATAATTGTCAGCTGCCACCTGTCAGTACTTTCTCAACCACAGACATAGACCACAGCAGCACTCTTGTCGTCTTCTTTTTTATCATCTACAGACTGGACCATGTTCTTGGTGTAGAGTCTGGATGGATTCTATAGCTTCTTAAACTCTTTGACTATATAATATAGCCAAAGCTAAATTGCGCGCCATGGCGCATTTACTAAAATCTCAAATGTCATTTCAATTTTAAATGCGCCACTTTGGCAACACACCTGGCAGCACTGACCAGTATTTGGGATATCAAATACTATTGCAGATGGTCGTACTTCCCCGTGGATTCACAATTTACTGTAAAATTCTTGTATAACTTTCGCGCAACAGTTTAATTATGTGTAGAAATAATGGTTATGAAACTGGTAGCAATTTAAAAGTAATGAATGAATCAATCGGATATTACCGAAATTACAAAACTTTTAATAATCTAGAAAATTGACAAGTCTTCCAAATTTAATATTTTAATTCACAAGTTAGTAATCAACAACTTTTTCGATACGAAATATATTAAAAAAAATAATAATTATCTAACCGAGGCTGGTTACTTCGAAGAATGGTCAAGAAATTATGTCATTGGAAAGCTCTCACTTTCTATGAATGTGTAACACTTGTAAGTGAACTTGTAACACTTTACCACTGCACCGGCACTGTAATAGATATTGAAAAGGAAATTGAAACAACACTCCTCGGTGAGTTCGTATGTTGTCTGACCGACTCTCGATTGTTTACAGGTGGACACCTATCTACGAGGAACGTGCAAGTTAAAAACGAACGTTATTTTTAGAGAAAGTTTGAAGCACGATGATCTATTTAAAAATAAAAGTGAATGAGTTAATAATGGAATGAGTAACAAAATAAAAAGAGTGGGATTACTCATATCACTTTCCGCACTAGTTAGGTAAACTACTATTTATGTGCTGCTCTAGTCATTTTAGTATATATCTCTATTATTGAGAGGAATGGAAATTGGTTACCCACGCCACTGTTAAACTTAAATGTTTACAGCGCGTTATCCAAATACTTAACGACTGAATAGTTACATACTTAAGAATAACATGTCAGAGACAACTCTTAAATCGTTCAAAAGAAACAAAACTACTGATGCTATTATTATACCATTTTTCTACACCCACATGTATATTATCCATTTTCTGCACAGTTTACAAAATGAAAATGTAAGTCATGTATGATTTCATATAAATCCAAGAATGTATATGAAATCCACCAATCAGCATTTTTGCGTTTAGTACCTGTCAACTCATTTTTTTTCACTCTCAATGAAACGTCATAATAACTTGTCAAAAAAGTCTCTCCTAGAAGCACCGGGTCAGGAATATTTATTCACAAAAATAAGTTTAAATAAAATAATCCCTACAAATACTGAAAACAGATTAAAATGGATATTTAAGGAGACTCCTGTCAGATGTCAGTTTTCAATATTCCTTGGCAGTCCAATAGTATAAGCATTCCAGACTCTCACGCAGTAGACCAGAGTTCAATTCCCCGTGAGGAAGTTTTTTTGTCCACGCCCACCTAATAATAAGTCAATATTTTACCTCCTAACAATAGGTATATGGTACCCAATATATCTACTTGAGTGGATTATGGTTCATAATACACTGGAGTGTATTATGGTTCATAATTCACGCCATGACACCTTATTACTCACAACATTTCGTTACATAGGTGACGAGATGGAGTGCAATATGAAATAAACTATTAAATCTGTGTATTTTACTTAGGAAATTTGTTAGACACAGGTCTAAGCTTGATATATTTATTCTTTTTTTAATTTCTTGGGAAATTAAACTAAAGAAAGTGCTTTAATACAACTAAATGCAGATAAATGTGTAGCTAGTATTTCAGCCGAATGTAGTCAAATTTGGTTACCAATGTTAGAAAGAGAAATTTCCAATAATCAATTACCTGCTTTATTAGGATAGCATCATAAGTTTTTATCCAGGTTTTCTTATGATTTATAATTTGAATAGTTGTTAATCGATACACAATTCAATACATAAAATCACAAAACTGAGTATACATACATATTTTGAAAACTTAAATATTCATAAACAAAAAAAGTATCAAGAAACGCGTTTTATTAACAACATTTCCAATATAAGCGAAAAAACGCGCTATCCCAATTTAAAAACCGTTCCTGGAACGTGCACTTCACTGGATTCCATTTCTAGTAGACTATCATATCGTTGGAATGTCATAAAATGAAATATTTCATTTGACATTTTACCGGGGATATGATCTACTATGAATGGACCTTAATAAAAATTTGATAACAAAATTTTGCAGTCTTAAACTTCAAAATATTTTTGATTGTCTAGTTGTCAAATTTTTTCCGTTGTGTCAGTTAGGAATAAAAATCAATTTTTACTTATTTTTTCTTGAAAACGGTAGCTGGAACGCTACCGAAACGTTGAAATAAAGAATTCAAAATTATTGTGGTTTAATTTCCCAAGAAATTAAAAAAAGAATGAATAATATACCACAAGGAACATACAGAAGATACTTGATATATTTAGCAGAATATTTAGATAATGTTGCGGTATCCTTAGAGCGCGAGTTTTTGCTTTGTTTGCACATATAAAATGGCAAATTGCGGTATCCAAATGCTTTCATATATAAAAGGAAGCCGCGCTCGAATCTGATATTTTAAAGTCCTTTTGCGGGATTGTGAGAAACAGCCCCAGCATTTTTCCCAAAGTAAGAAAAGAATTTTCAATAGTAATACCCCTAGGGTCTTGATAATACCGAGATAATTTTGTCATAGAGAATGCTGAAAGTGTGTTGCTTGATAATAGCCCAAGGCCGCAGGCCGAGGGCTATTATCCTTGAGCAACTCGCTTGAAGGATTCTCTATGACAAAATTTTGAGTATTTATCAAGGCCCGAGGAGTATTCGATAAGATAATTTTTTACTTTGTAGATATCAAAAAATTGATTGTCAATCTGACGTTTAATAATTTTAAATACACAATTTATTAGTTTTAATCAGTTTGACGTTTAACCAAACTGAAAACACGACATGTAGGGTATTATCGCTGTAATCCAGAGGTGATTGGATGAAATTTGACACCTGACTTAAAATTAAGTAATTTGATTGGTTACTATATTTAGTAAAAAATTATCAATAGTAATACCCCTAGGGTCTTGATAATACCGAGATAATTTTGTCATAGAGAATGCTGAAAGCGTGTTGCTTGATAATAGCCCAAGGCCGCAGGCCGAGGGCTATTATCCTTGAGCAACTCGCTTGAGGGATTCTCTATGACAAAATTTTGAGTATTTATCAAGGCCCGAGGAGTATTCGATAAGATAATTTTTTACTTTGTAGATATCAAAAAATTGATTGTCAATCTGACGTTTAATAATTTTAAATACACAATTTATTAGTTTTAATCAGTTTGACGTTTAACCAAACTGAAAACACGACATGTAGGGTATTATCGCTGTAATCCAGAGGTGATTGGATGAAATTTGACACATGACTTAAAATTAAGTAATTTGATTGGTTACTATATTTAGTAAAAAATTATCTCTGCAATATTTATTAGTGAAGATTAATTGTGATATTCAAACTGTAATTGATAACTTTACTAAAAACTAAAAAGTCCTTACGAAATATCTGAATAATGTAATAGGAAGTTATATATTAGTTGTTTTTTTATGCAGCAAATTAGAAATCGCAAGTTGGCCAATGTAAAAAAATTACCAGAGATCCAGCTGATAAAAAGTGATACATATTATTCAGTGTTAACTGTTTGCACAGAAATTAGTTATATTGATTATACTTGTTGAACATTAATCAATATAATTAGAAAGTAATACAAAAATAGTTGAAAGAAGTGATATTTCATAATATCAACCAACCAAAAAATTAATTATTGGAAATTCCAAGTGTTATAATGAACTACATAAACAAGTAAGACAGAATTAACCAGTCCGTTCGTCTGTGGTCATACACTGTACTACTGTACCGGATAGGGACAGATGCTCAAGTGCTCCATTTTTTGTCCATGACGTTATTTGTATTTTTCAGATAACATTTTTGTCTCTCCTGCTCTGCCTCATTCAGTTTAAACTACAAATTCGACGAATCGCAGACAATTTAACCACCCAATCGTGCTATAAGCTGTTTTAACATATCGCTCGACTAAAAATCTCACGTATCCGCTTCCAAACAGAGATATCCCGTTGTATATCGAAAATATTTATCGTATAACTTGGAGAAAATATTGAATTGGAGGGAAAACATAATTTTATAATAATTGTTGCGCTATAGTACCACAAAGTATCAATATTCTTAATCATTAAATAATTTCACGTAACTTTTGACAAAAAAAACTTCCTCGCGGGGAATTCAGCTCTGGTCTACTGCGTGAGAGTGGTGCGCAAGTCACCCGAGTGAATATTGGCCATAAATTGCGAGTAAAATACTATACTTTGTCCACGACCCTCAATGCATGGAATGCATCCAAGTACATGGTATCCATAAGTTAATTGTCATAGTATCGTGAAAGTGCTAAGATGTCCACCCACCAAAGGGAAATTATTGCGTATGAAGAACAATCATTAGGTACTACAGTATATTATATATTTTTGAAACACTGTTAAATAGCTTGAAAGCCTTTTTATAATTACTTTTTACTATCTCAGTAATTAAATATATTTCGGGTAACCAATCTAATAGGTATTCAAATTACGCGTGTGTGAACTTGGTTCAAATTATTCTAAAATTGGTGATAAGCCACGTTTTTCTTATAATACTCATTAAAAGGCTTTCAAATATATTATTATTTATATTATTTATTGTATTTCTACATGTCATGTAGATGGTGTCGAATGAAGTGGAAATATTTATAATTCTCGAATATATTCCACTGCAACCTTTTCATATACAGATTGAGAAAAGTCGATTGGAGACATACCTACGATTTACACAAATACAACAAGAAAAATAGACTTGGGCGTGTGTTCAGCTCCAGCTATTCTACTCTCTTTTTCAAGTGGGTTTTCTCATTTTTTTCATGTCGTGTTTTAGTAAATTGTGATCCTCAGTATCTAGATTAAATTCTCCAGTTCGTATGTTTTCAGGTCTATAATGGCTTTGACAATTTTCCTCTCTTGCTTATTGGGTCAATCAGTAATGAAGTATTGCTCCTGTCTCTGTTCTTGTGAGATTTTCCAACACTCTAGAAATATCTGTGCCACCCATTTTCTTGTAACGAATATGCGCCGCCGTAGAATCGTTCGGGACTTGTGAATGATATCAACGCGCCTTTTCTCACCATTCCATCTTCCTTCGTTGTCCTTATGATACTTCTTTCTTGGTACAAGAGATCTTTCAGGACTCAGTGAATGTTTATACCAAATTAAGCATATACATACCTTCTGCTAAGACTAGTGTTAAGTTATTATTTCTTATTAAAATGTTTTTTTGATTACAGTTCCTGATGTCTTCTGAAAATCTTGTTAATCCCCATGTGGTACATGCAGTACTCTTAATTCTTAACTTAACTTAAAAGAGAATGAAAAATTAGATGTGTGAATATACAGAAATACGTGAAAAAATACAATCTTAATTATTATGAAACATTATTAAATGTTTTTATTAAACCATTTTTTGTATTCAGTTGTAAAAATGATAATTACTTTTCAAATTGTATACAATTATGAAGAATTATTTACAACCTTAAGCGATATAATTAGCAATATAAATAGTTTTTATTATATATTCAATATACCAAGTGAAAGATATAGAGAAGTATGTGGTTAAGATCGAAAAACAAATATTAAGAAAGGATAAGATAAATTGGGCGCATGTGGAAATTACATTTTGGGAGAAAACCCGGGTGAAGGTTGAAAGTTGATTAAAAATAAATTCAAGAAGAAGATATTAATAATAATTATTAAAAAAATTAATAGTAAGAATTAAACCTGAAGGAGAGTAAAACTAGAATACAACAACTAAATTACATGTACACGAGACAATAACAATTATGAGATCTGTTCATATCCCATTTTTCTAATCGGTTTGGTCGTCATATCAAATAGTGCTTCACTGGAAAAGAAGGGATCCGATGGGATTTGGATTCGTCTACGGAGATGTGACAGATTGTCAAGCATCCATTAAAGTACTGAGCTCTTGCGTAATCATGTTCCGAAATGGAATGCCTAGACAAACTCAATGAACTAGGCGAGAACAATATAGTTACCTTACTTTGGATTCAGGACACACTGGAATAGAAGGAAATGAAATAGTAGATGAACTAGCAAAGAGGAGGATTGAAAAATCTTTCTGGGAGCTTGAACCCTTTTGCGGAATGTAAGCCCCAATGTAATATTGGAAGAAATAGGTAAAGCCGAAAGGAAAAGAAGATCTGACCATTGGAAAGATCTAGTAGGGCTTAGACTGTAGATTTTGTGGCATGGAGGGATCCACATACTTTCCAACTGCACAGCACTCCAGAACCCTTGAGCACAGTACTTGGGAGATTACTGGATAAAAGAGGAACATTTACCTAAATTGAAGCCTGCAGATATCCTTAAACTCCTCCGGGAAATGGGACTAAAGGAGATACTAGTTTCTGTAACTCTCTTCAGAAACTTAGTAGAAGTAAGGGGGCACAATAGTTTTTTTTAGGTCTTAGGTGAATGTTACCCCAAAAATACATACATACATACATTGTTGAATAAAGAATAGCATGTCATAGAGAATGAGACCGGAACTCATATTTTATTATAATGTGGGACACTGAACTCAAGGAAACAAATCTTCATAATCGTTCTGCTTAGTTTTATCTGATCATCATGTATAACCAAATATATCATACATTTCCTAATTTATATTTTGTGTTACAATTTCATTTGCATTAATCGTCGGCAAAGACTAAGGAGAAATCTAGAAATTGTGAAAAATTGCGTACTTTAAATAGTTAATTACATTCCCAAGCAATTACGTATTTAGATATTAGGTATGGTTTTATTTCATAAGTTTTAATATTTTTTAACGAGCTAATATCAAGCCTACCGTTTTACATAGACTCTAATGCTTGTGGTCTTTGGTTCACACTTACTAGTTTACGAGTAAACCGCAAATTTTATATAAAAATATGCTTGTTACATGGAAATAACTTCATTTTACGTTACAACATCTTAGAATAGGAATTGTTTTTATAGTATATTTATAACTGAAGAACAGAAATGAAATGGTGACATATGTCAAGAGTTCCTAGAACTATTGGCCACTGATATGTTGAGTATTCTGCTAAAAAGTCATGTTAAATTTCAAGATTCACGCTTCCGGGGTGTATTTATTATTTTAATAAAGCAATATAATGTTCGCAATGATGAAATACATGCAAAATGTTTTGAACGGTAGACCTTAACTGTCATTCTTGTCAGAAAAAAAAAACTTTTTGTTGGCCATACTGACCTTAGACTGAACTCTTCTATTGGATCATTGGATCAGAATATGCCAGAATGGAGAGCTGTGAAAGTTATTATAGATATTTGCACATATCGGGCCAGTGGAAAAATAACGAGATAACAAAGTGGAAATTCAGAAAAATCTATAAAATTACCATTGTTCAAATATTCCGGAACACTTTCCAGGTAACAATTATTCTTCGAGCCGATTTGGAAATATTCTACCTAATACATTCATGTGGGCACAATTTATTGTATCCTAACCTTAATTTTAACATCGACCAGTAGGTATACACTTGAAAATGATGATCAGTTTTGCCTTGTCGGTGAAATGCTAAAATATTTTCACAGTCAACAAATAAGTAAAGGTCAAAACAAAAAAATTAGCGTCCCTCATTTATAAAACAATAAAAATACATTAACGTGGATAAAATTTCCTGAAACATCAATCGGTAATCTAACTATTATGATAACTACTTGAAATTGTTTTTTTAAATTATCTGTAGCTAGCCTTGGACTGTAGTTGTCAAAAATAATCTTGCTTTTTTACGTAAACCATTAGGTACCTTTTGAATATTCATTATTTTAAATGCTCGATGATTTTCATGATATAATGTATCTAATTATAAAATAGGGAAACGATCACAATTTATTTATTCATTTATAACTTTTATAGTATGGGTACATAATAGTGTCAGTGTACTTGAGGAATTCTGATAACGACTCTATTTATATGTCTTATCTGGACGATTTCTTCATAACAACAACAACAACAATATATTTCATAAATAGAAGAAGACTGGTTGACAGTTACAGATGGTATACAAAGTAAGACTTTCGACTGCTGTTGACTGGAATAATAATAGTGATAATACGATTGGTAGAATTCTATAGTGTACTTTGTACAAGTCCGATGAACTACACAAAGTCACGAGTTTTTGAGTGACGATAGACGGAAAACTCATAGTTATGATGAATTTATAGCAATAACTTTGAAAATTCAAATTAAAACTTCACCAACAACACTGAATAGGGTTCACTTTAGTAAAAAATTGTTAGTGAGTATTTTTGGCTGCTTCCTCCGTGAATTTTTTGTTCAAAAAGATTTTTTTTAGCCTAAGATAGTTGAGCAACAAGAAGGAAAGGGATCCAAATACCATCACCAGATTTTGGTACACAGACACACTCTGATAGCTTGAGAAAACTCCCAAGTATCCTTCAAGAGTAAATTAATGCCATAAAAAAGTGTGCCCAGTTCAATATTGACAAAGAATAAGGAAGGGGAAGGATTATTATAAAGTCGGATAGCTACAATCCATTGAAGAACTAAGTTCTTGTGTAATCTGCAGTTCCAGAATGGCGTGGCATACTGAATGAACTAGGCGGGAACAATATAGTCACCTTACTGTGGATTCCAGGACACACTGGAATAGAAGAAATTGAGATAGTAGATAGATAAGTAAAGAGGGAGACTGAATCACCCTTTTTGGAGTTACAGCTTCAATGTAATATTGGAAAAAATAAGTAAAGCCGAAAAGATTATTGGAAAGATCTGGTAAGGCTTGGACAATCAAAGATTTTGATGGGTGACTACGAGTCACTGAGGGGTTTAACAATACATTGCCGACCGAGTGGGCAGCTGAAAAAACTCAAAATAGTGGAGGAAAAAGAATCTGTAATCTGTGGTATGAAAGAAAATACCTCCATTCACATACTTAGGAGCAGCTCAGCAATTCAGAATCATTCGGCCTAATACCTAGAAGATTATTCGATAGAAGATGGACATTTACCCGAGTTGGAACCTGCAGAAATCCTAAATTCCCTAGGGGAAATAGGACTAAAGGAACTTATTAGTTCTCAGGAACCATGTAGAAGTACAATATATCTTTTAGGCATCAGGAACGCCACCCCAACACAATTTTTTTTCCATTACATATTTGCCTAAAATCTCATAGAAAAAAACAGTTAAAATGTGTTATAATGAAATAATTTAACAGCTTTAGAATTGCTTCGGAGGCTATTCCCCCATAACAACAAGTTTGAGAAAAGGCATGGAGAATTATCTTATTTATCCAACCCTCGTGTGGTATTGGATTCATTTTTGACCGTTACTACCAGAATCACTTAAAATTTTATATTTTCATTTCATATCACTTGACTTAATACAAACCTAATGAGTTATATTTGAATTGATTATATTATCACCTATTTTATAGACTGATGATTCACTAAAACGTTAGGGATTCATTTTACGAATTTCCTTAAAACTTATTTGGTACAGATGCGTCAATCAAGAAAATAAGATAAAATATTATTTTGAAAAATTGTTGCAATTGAAATTGTGAGTTGCAACTGTAAGCAAACTACTGTGGAATTTCAATGACAATAAGGTAATATTAGTGATGCCATAACACACCAAATTAGTTTCAATAAGTGATAATAAATGTTTGAAGCATTCCCTAACGCAATGAAAAACCTTTTTCTACTACATCTACATAAAGTTTAATTCATTTCATGCAAAAACATCTCTGAAGAAAGCTCGAAAGCTCAACAAAGAATATTCGTTTAAGTTTAACCACAAACAAGGAACCGTTTCTATATATTTAACTTGTAGTTTTTCATATCAATATGTATATCAATTATAAATATTTTCAAAACTTTAAAACTTTTTCAAAACTTGGTCTTCTACGCAATTTTATATAACTAGCACAATCTGAAAAACAACTTTTAATTTCGTTACCCTTTTTTAATATTAAGTAATCCTCTGGTATTCTGCCTCAAACCAACAAATTCCTCACACTTGTATGCATCACTTGCACTTTTTAATTACATATACGTATATTTGCATAATATAATACCTTGATTTCGTACGACACCAAACAATAGAATGAAACTTTCATAAGACGCGCGCACCTTACACTTACTTGACTATTCAGATGGTCAGTTATGAAACTTAGACTCGGACCGACTGACGAGGACTTAGTAATATTTGTTACAACTCGACTTCGGTTTATCCCCGCTATCACAGTGCAGTACCTTCTTCAGAAGACAAGCTTATTATCGTTTTTTGTACCCAAGAAAAGATTCTACTTTTTAATGTCACGTTCTACCACAAGTTTCAATTTCAAATTGAATTTGTGTTGAAGAATGCTTCATATTTCCTTGGTACAGATGAGCAGAATTGTAAATAATAAAACTGTTACGATTATGTTGCTGGAAAATCATGCAAAATCAATATTTTTTATCCTCCCAAGCTAGAGGTAGATGATATGTAGCATGTAAAGTTATGTTTATATAATATTTTATAAGCTAAATATTATTTTGAATACTGAAAAACCGAAACCACCGGGGTATGAGCCCAGGACCCCTCAGTTACAAGCCCTTAAGCTAAGCCCTGCGTTACGGAGGTTCCTACTTATAAACGTTCTGTTCGGTATTATAATAGTTATTTATGCAACAAGTGCAAAAAGTGAGTGTTTTTTGCACGCGACGTGAAATTGTCTTTAGGCCGAGTTGGACAACACGTCAAGTGCAAAAAACACGTTTTGCAAGAGTTGCATACAATATTTTTTCTAAATTCATGCAAAAATTGGAAAATTAGAACATAAATATGTTAAGAACCTAATAAAACTCAACCCGTTCTTCTTTTTTGTATCTTTATGGCCTCCACCTTGTCAGTACTCAATCATAGCTGGTTTTCGCCTTGATCATTTAAATTTTAAATAATTAAAGATTTTTGCAATAATTGTAACTCGTTGAGACTAAGTAGTAAGATATACATATATTATTGTTGCATTAAAGCAGGATCCGATACTTGCTATTGATTTTTATTTAATTTAAATGTTTATGTTTGTCATAAATCATCACAAAACTGACACAAGAATGACAGATGAGTGCAATAAAATATTTTTTCTACTCCTGTTTTATAATATACTTATTAAAAGACTAAAATCTGTATCATAATGAAATTCATTATGATACAGATTTTCATTATGATACAGATTTTTAAGCCAATAGGAATGCGACATTCGCACAATATTTAGTATATAACCATGGATACCTGGTTGACATTTCTGAAATTAATCATATTAGGTCTGTTCCCTGCAATAAAAGTGTAGCACTGAGCTATACGATTTTATTTATTTTAATTATGTTTTAATGCTTCTTGCAGTTTACAAATGCAATATACATAGATATTCCCAAATTTAGTAATTTTATACGTATTTTTTTACAGATAGACCTGAATTCTTCAAAATTATATAGCTCAGTGCTACACTTTTATTGCAGGCGAACAGACATATTAAGTGACACTTAATTTGATAGCTGTCAAATAATTTTGATTTTCAAAAGTAACTATATTTAAAATTGATTTAACTAATAATTACTGATTAAATAATTTTTATTAACCGGAGTAGAAAAAATATTGTATGCCACTTTCATGTAATGGCCATTAATACACTCGCATATTATATACGAAACTCGCCTGCGGCTCGTTTCGTATCCTACAATATGCTCGTGTCTTAATGGCTATTATTACATGTTCGTTGCATAAAATACTATTATTGCACTAGTGCAATAAAGTACCACTTTTTGCATTAAATGTGGTTCACAAAAGTGTTGTTTTTTGCATGAATGTAGGAAAAATATATTATTTAATCGCGACTGCGTCTTACAATTTCGTTGGTTTTATGTATTAAATATGGTGGGATGGTGTCTTGAAGAGCTTATGACTTCCTGTCTTCCTTTATTCCTGAAAATATGTATAGATGTAACAAGCTCACGTTTCTAAAGAGAGACATTTAAAGGAAAAAGCCACCCAGCCGATGGGAACAGTGAAAATACACAAAACAGAAATACTGAAGAAAAGCCACCCTTTGAAGAATTTCGAGGATTTATATTAAGCATCGAATTGGGAAAGGTGAGAGGAATGGATTATTGGTCACAATACATAAGAAAGGAAATCCGTCTGAATTTTAATACTATAGAGGTGTTATACTTCAAATACTGTTTAGAAAATTTCAACCTCACTAATCAGAGATAGATTAAAAAAATATTCACAAGGGTTTAGGTATGGAAGGTGCTATCCACATATTACTTAACCTTGTAAATAGAGAATAACATATCCTTTTTGTCTATTCCAAACAAGCTTTCCATAGATTAAATTAGAAGCAATCATCATCTCTGGAAGGAATAATTCAGAGCTTGGGGTACAAAGGAGCAATCATAAATAAATATTTACAGATTATTCATAAGCGCAGCTGGAGAGACCCTCTAAAGAGCCGCAAAGCTCCCCAAAAAGTACCTTAATAAGAAATTGAAGCTAACTACTTGATGCAAAAGTTTAAGATATTACAATTGATAAAGGCAAAACAAAATACAAAAGATATTCAAGCCAACCTTCAATGGGATTAGTATTTACCATAAATTTACCTATGTTAAATTTTGACAAAAGTTGTGCGTGGTTCTTTCTTAGCAGGTCAGAGCAGCCTGCAGTGGCAAAATAATAGTATATTCTTCAACGAGTGCAGAATGATGGCTATTATTCACGAGAATGAAGTTTCCAAAACGAGCGAGCGCAGCGAGTGAGTTTTGGAATTATCTTAGTGAGTATTAGCCATTCTAACATACAGTTTTAATCGAAACCCTTACATTTATAAATGATAATTGGGAGTTATAACTAAATATAACTACTGTTGTCCATTTTTTCTCTAAATAATACGTAAAATTATGATTCTATCATTATTTTGACGTTTCAAACGTTGCGCTGTCAGAATCGATTTGATTTATTTGGTATTTGACGTTTTAAAAGAGATTTGATTTATCCATTTTAATTCATTTAAGCCTGAATTATGATAATAATAGAATGTGATTGGCTAACGAGAGTGAATTCTTTTTCATTATTCAATGGTGTGAAGAATAATATATCATTATGTAGCTAAATATGTAAAAATAATTTGTGCTTTATTATTTAGTCGTGGAGAAAAGTTTCTTGTTAGGGGCGACCTCCCTTCTAGTTGGGGCTTCAGCCCCCCAAAAATCTTATGCTAGCGGCGCCTATGAGATTATTGCATAGACAGCTATAGTTGCAAAAGATGAAAAAAAGTATGACAGGCAGTTACTGAACTCAATAAAGAAGCAGAAAATATGGATCTGAAAAATGACTTGTAGTAATTAATAGTCAACGAAGCAAGCAGGAGAAGTGAAAAATCTCAGAGCATATGCAGGCGATTAATAGAGCTTTCCTTTATCCTGGTAAGTTATGCCAAAAGTCTAAATATCTTCATTCTGTCCAAGTATTTAGTGTTCATTAGTAGCTTTCTATAGATTTTTCCAACTGACTTCGTATACTACGGCAGACTTTTCTAGTTTTTTATGGTGAATTGCTGAGACTATTTTTATTAGCATTGTTTTAAATAAAATCTGGTGAAACTACCTGCTTGTTGTGTATTATTCAACAAACATGTCGCGTATTTGAATAATAAAAAATGTATAAGTCAGTCGAGAATAGTTGCAATCGTTTTAAAACTTTATTAACAACAAATCCTTCGTTTTTTTCAAATTAGGAATTCAAATGATTAAAATTCTAGGCTCGTGGCATTTCTGCGTAAAATTTACTAGATGATCTTATAAATAAACAAAGCTGAACGAACAGCCTACAAGGTAACTGTCTAAAAATATCAATCTTTTCAAATAAGTAACAATATTCATTATTAAAATAAAGGAAGGATTTCTTTATCAATGTTTTTTGAGGATTGATGGATTTTTCTGACAAGAATGACAGTTAAGATTTTTGCATGTTTTTTATCATTGCGAAAATCTATAATTGCTTCATTAGAATAATGAATACACCTCCGAAGCGTATATCTTGAAATTTCAAATGAATTTTTAGCTGAATACTCAACATATCGGTGGCCAATAATTCTAGGAACTCTTGGTATGTCACCATATCATTTATGTTATTCACTCACTCGTTATGTCAAATGTTAGTGGAAAAAGTAATTGGAGATAATAGAGATACAACTCCAATCGAAAATGGACCTACACAATTGAACGAATATCAGAAAAATAAATATAACTGACATTAACCATTGTAATAACACTAAACCTTGATGTGATATTTTTACTAGAATATAAATAGTTCTCTAAATGTGTCGAAATTAGAGCATTTAGGTATAGAGAACATTCGATAAGAAATATTCGAAACGCAAGAAATGTATAGAGTGATCCATTTGAAACAAAAAAATTCATTATCATCCCGAAAAAAGGAAAGATCTGACAACAGTGTAAATTCCACAAGATCTTTACACATCAAAATCCTTAAAAATCGTTATTATATTGAATTATTCATGGTTTATTTCAGTTTTCCAAACTTATCCCCAAAACATTCCTGACGGGAATGGTACGTTGACATCAATTCTCCACACGAAATAAAATTATCTTTCAAAATATTCCTACGATTCGTGGAAACATTTAGGAATTCTTTTTCTGTTGTCTAGAGAGTCATTTAAATTTAAACGACATTTTAATTATATTTAAAACGGTGTTTTTTTTAACAGAATAAACCTTTTTAAGCGAGTGTCACAAAAAATGAAGTTTTACGGATCTATTAACGTCCCTAAAGTGTATCTTTTTTGGCCGCTTTTTTACTTTACGGCCGCTTTTTTACTTTACGGCCGCTTTTTTACTTTACGGCCGCTTTTGCAAACAAAGTCATTATGAGGGCAACCTACTAGAAACATTTAATTTGCTTATTTGAGTTATTTCCACGTCCGATATTAAGATTGTCAAATTATGAAGGCGGCCTACTAGACACACTTAATTTGCATGTTTGAATTATTTTGAAATTGAATTAGATGGTACTTCAGTAAGCAGCTTTCCAGCAAGAACCATTGTTACGGAAAATCAAGAAAATGAAATGTTTGTTAACAATGTCATGTCTAAAAGTGGTATTACATTTTCAAAATGTAGTAAATGTACATTTAACATAACAATTAATAGCAAATAATGCCCTAATTTATTAACTTCGTTATGACCCAACTTCTGTTTATCATACTTACTGTAAGTAATTCTGTACACATCTTTGTTACTTAATAATACACTTTTCATTTGGTTAATAAAAATTTGAATCTAATCTTCCAGTTTCGTCTCTGTTTAGAAACAAAATTGTAAAAAAAAGTTGTTACCTATTTGATGAGACACTCGCTTAAAAAATTTTGTGTGCACCTCGGCCGTATGATATTTTTGGCCTCACCTGAAATTTGCTTGGCCTCGGCTACGCCTCGGCCGCAAATTTCAGATTCGGCCAAAAAAGATCAACATTACGGCCTTGGTACACAAATAACTATTTTATAACACAATAGTCTTCAAAATCGACAACACAATTACCACTGGCAAAAATAATGACATGCAAATACGGACACCAAGAGTCTTTTAACAGAAATGAGTCAGACAAAGTGGAAAAATCAAAAGAAAATTACCCACACCGTCCAAATCCAATAAGTATAACGCACTTTAACAAATATGTTTGATGCTCGAACATAATTGAATTCTATAACATAAAAATGATAATTGAGTAAATCTGAACAACTTTGGGGTATAGTACACTGCGCGTCATATAAAACTGGTACAACTATTATAATCAAAAAAAGTGTTTTTGTGTTAATTGATCTTTTAAAAATTGTTAATGCTAAACCATCTGTTTGACAGCACAACAAAAATGTTAGTAGATGTAATGATGAAATTAAATTTTGTGAAGCAATAAAACAATTTGGAAAAATAAAAATCTATTATATCATTTATGCACAAACAGTAAATAGCTTAAATTTAAAATAGTGTGATATTGTAATAAATACAGAAGTTTCACATTGTTACAGGTTCTAATATATTTTATTATTTATAATTGGTTGGATCAAACTGTTGTATGAAAAATAGGAAATGCAAGACCAGTTTTAACTAGAATAGAGCTAGAGACAAAGCTTTAACTGGGAAAATCCCTTCAATACGGCAAGACATGCAATAGATGCAGAAAACTAATGCTTCAATTCAAAAATTACAACAGAATTTCAATAGAAAAGTTTACAGTTTCAGATTTGGATACGAGATCCACGTAATTCAAAATTAAAACATTCCAAATAAATGAACTAACTAATAGATCATAGACGGAAGCCATGAAAGTTTACATTCAATAATTAATAACGTGTCATACCCCCATTATTATTGATAAGTTTACTGCAACTTTTCCATATGTCTTAAGGTATGATATTGATTTTCCCTTAAGTAATCAGTTGGTGCTTCATCTTGCTCCACTATAGTTATAAATGGTCTTCTAGTTGCTCTTTGATCGTTATTCGACCTTTTTTCAATAATTGCTGCTACAAAAGGTACGTCTGCATCCTATTTTGAATGGTGCAATATCTTCCGATTGATTGGTCGCTAGTGTCTAATGAGCAAGGTCACGCAGCTTCTCTATACCTGTGGAAAACCTCTGAGTACTTGTCGGAACATACGTCAACGACTTTTCAATGATTCAGGTGTTTCGGTTTCAATTCTAACAGTACACAGTAATAACTATTTACGAAATGCTTTTGTTTTAACAGACGTTACAGACAGCTATTATTTTAAAAAATGTTGAAAAATGATTTAAGTTGTCGATGCTATTATATTTAATATTTAATGACCGAAAATTGTTGTTGGTTTTTTAAAATCTTTTGCTAATGTAGGTATTGCTGAAATATATAATTTGCACTAAACTTAATCGCTCCTGCCGAAACTAATACTTGGTTATACGTGTATATCAATTTACTACATTCACAGGAAATTTGAGAAACATAATAATTTGGAAGTAAAACTTACATGCGATACAGGCAATTAATCAATTTATTCGGGTATTTCAAATTAAATCAAATCTATAGCTTAGAAATGTCCTCAAGTGCCGGATTGAAACCATCTTTGTTGATGTATTGTCTTATACAAAGGTGAAACAATCAACTTTAGTTAAGTTAGGTTGGTAGTGAGTGCGACTATTAGGTACTAATATTCACTCAGTCCTGTTTTTTTATTAAATATTATTGAAATACTATTTATAACACTAACCCCCCTGTATATTCCAAAATATAGAATTGTTATCAGTGTGAGTCTCTGCAAAATCTGTAGGACTAAATCAAAGATCAAAATAACCCAAACTAATGGAACAGGAAGAATGTTGAATATGTAAAATGAAAAAAAATCTTCAATCACACAGCTACGAAATGCCAAAATACCATGGCTCCTGACTCAATTCTTGAAAACTTAGGATCGTCATCTTTCGGACGTCATTGGAGATAATTACCTCATTCTTTTACTAAAAACTTGATATAATTTGGCAGTTTGTGAATTCATTTGACGTTGTGGTTTTTAACCTCATTTTTTTTCTAAAAGATTTTTTTAAATCATTAAGAACAACATTTTTATATTATTATAAATAAACAATTATAACAATAATAATATACAAATCGTTTGGCATCTTCCATCATTACTTACCACATCGATAATATGAATTGAACACTATATCACAAAAAATAATGTAATTATAAGAAGTCCTCTACGTCGAATAAGTTGAAAAAACTGTCAATGCCCTATACAATTTACCCATTAGACATTAGATGAATGAAGGAACCACCCATCTATTGACTGTCGTTCAAAAAGTCAATATTTTACCTCCTTACTAAAGGTATATGGTACCCATATATCTACTAGAGTGAATTATGGTTCATAATACACTGCTTACAGAGGGGGTACAATATGAAATAAACTATCAAATCTGTGTATTTTTCTCAAGAAATTTGTCTCTGAAATATATCGTATCGATAAAATATTGTAATTTTTAGTACAGATACTTTTCATAACGATATTTTCTAATATTAAGTATTTTAAAACAAAATATTTATAACGGTACGTTGTATTGATACTTTACACAGTATCGCCCATCTCTATATATGTCAAATATATTTTATGTAGCAACCACAACATTTTGATGTTAGTAATACCAAATCGTTACTGACTTTTATTTAAAAAAAACAAATTAAGGGTCGTGGACAAAGTATAGTATTTTACTCGCAATTTATGGCCAATATTCACTCGGGAGACTTGCGACCCTCACCTGCGCTTCGAGACGCAAACGTCACCCATCGTGAATAATGGCTATCATAAATTTCTCGTTTAATAATATGCCATTTATTCTCTTTCTATTGAACCATGCCTCCTTTTTTCCGTTGTTCTACTCATCTGTTTTCCCTGGATAGAAGAGGAAGCATATGGATACCCTAAAGTTAATCCATGGAACGAGATTGCAGTAACTATGTACTACTATAAATCAAACAGAAACGGTGTAGAAGAAGAGGGAGCAATATTTCTCTTTGCTCTCAGTGGACGTTCAATCCAGTGTATATTTGCAGATATAGACAACTTTCCCACATAGGACATCTTGTATTATCGATATCAATGTTTTGTTAACATCTTTATAATATACTTCCAACAATTCTATGTTTTATCATTTATAATATACAAGAGAAAAAATTTTGTTCATACTACCAATGAACTAGCATAAACTAATAATAATGCATTTTAAGACATCTCATTAATATATGAATATTTTCCTTATTATTACGTCTAGAATTTCATTTTAATAATGTTCAAACTAATACCCTTCCTTTCCAAAATAATTTAAACGTTTCATACTTAAAATTCACTCTATTCCTATATTTCAATTAAATCTTCCTTGTATAAAACTAAAAATATTTCCACCACTCCTCGTATATTCAAATATTAACTGCAATAAATTAAATCTTCTATTATATTGACTAAATACCTCAATATACATCGACTCACTTATCTAGCGCCAATAAGAATCAAGTAGACTCGTAAACAGCCAGTGTTTTTTTGCCTAAAAAAAACTCGGCCAAGCATTATTGATGTTTTTAAAAGAGATTTGTATTATATTGTGTTAGTGAATTGAATAGTGAACGTGCATAGTTTTGATGTAATTCAGGTAGTTGCAATATTTATAAATTTTTAATGTTATTATAGTTGTACTGTTTTTTATTTATAAAATAAGGAATGTTTAAATTGTTGTTATTTGTTTTACGAGTGTTGAAAGTAACATTTAAACGAATTGTTTTCGACAAGACTTTTTGTATAACTTGGTTTATATTATAATAATTTGCAAGAGAATGTGATTTATAACTGAAATGCATTTTTTCATAAAAAAATTAAAATATTTGCATAATTTCCTCATATCTTTGCTTAAAATTTACTGGTACTATACAAGAGGTTTTCTAATCTTGATTTACTATTTCTGTATTGTATTAAATGCTTTTTCCGAATCGGAAATTATAGTAATTTTAAAAACTAAACTACTAAAAATTCTTTGAGCTCAAACTGAAAAGTCTAAACTATTAAAGAGTAACGTCAACTAGACTAGACAAACAAATCAATTAGATTTTAACTTTGCTAATTTAATTTGATAAAATTTTATATACGAGGCCAGGAAATTATTGAAAATATAAATTTAAATTTTTATTGAAAAATATATACAGGGTGGTCATTGAGTAATATTGTAAATAGAAGGACAGTACAATCTTCACTTCAAAATATTGCGATTTAAACCAACTAGCCTTAATAAATGTTGATATTAAGATAGATACAGGGTGTTGAACATGGAATTTTAATTTATGTTTCTTACAATAACTTTAACACTTTTTGACGTTTATGCATAAAAATTTGAGATTGGGGGTTTTTGGATATGGGGAATCATAATTTTGTACCTATTTTGATGTATTTTGTAGAGGGCGCCACATAGACCATCACGTATGCAAATAAATGTAGGTACCCAAATTTTTTTGCCTTCCACATTAGCGCAACTTTTGTGAAAAATAATTAAAGCCAAATCACTAAAAAAAAGGTATAGTTAGTATCCCCAAATCTGAACGGTTTTAGAAATAATCACATTTTAGCGATTAACTACATGATTTGATCTTCAACACCCTGAATCTCTCATAATATCAACATTTTATTAAGGCTATTTGGCTTAAATTTGAATATTTTAGAAGTGAAGACTGTTCTTTACTTCTATGTACATTGTGCAATTACTTAAAGACCACTCTGTATATTTTAATGACAGGTCATTAATGAGCTTTTGTTTGTTCTTTTTTCAGATCTTAACGTTCGTTTACTCTAAAAATGCGATTTGCCAAAAGGTAGGTGGTTGTTGTGACGGATAACAAAAATAGAAATATTAATGAAAAATACAGAATTTTTTTAACATGCAGTTTTCAATATTTTCTCTTTCGAACTTTCATATTATTTATAATGAATTATTTATTTTTATTTATAAATTTATTTGTATTATGAAAAATTATATAATAATTATTTTTCTGTGATGTTTTGATATGAGATTAGGGATCATACATAAACTAGTTTTTTTATAGTTACATTTTTTAATTTTTCGAATATATTGTCTACTTTTGTTATTCAAAAAGTATGCCTGGAATATTTTTCGAATAGGTTGTTTTACTTTTAATAATTTTACAAATATACAAAATATTTCAAACACCCTTCACTAAAATTGCAAAAGGTTATTTTCAGGTACATTTTGTCTGCGTTTTTTCTTTTCAGGTGCAGTTTTTTTAGTGTAGAATTGTTCTCTGGGTCAATGAGTCAATAATTTAAGAAATATGGTTGCATTCTAATAGAAACTTATCAGTATAAGAATATCATCTTTTATATAAATTAGAGTTTTCTTTCCATAAATATGAAACAATTATTCAAACTATAAATTCTAAATTGTAACCATCAGAACTTTTAAATATTTCATAACACATTATTAAGATTTTATTTTTTTTGTACAATTTGAAAATTATTTTTTACTTTCACTTTTTTTATATATAAACTGTTAGTTGCATGGTATTACTTTGAAAAAAACCTGGAGAACAATATCATCGAACAACATACTTCAAGCTAGAAAATTATGCTTTTTCCCTTTTTTCCCAAATTCACTAGGTATAATATAAATGATGTTCCAGACAAACGAAGAATTTTGGGTGTTTTCCAGCTTTTCATTTATTCACTTTTTACTTTTCACTCGAGGATTTATTTTTGTGGTTACACAAATTTTCAATTTGATGTATTTATGTATGAAGTAGAAAATCTGATCACATACCTCTCCTTGGGGCAGTGAAGGCTTGTAGTTTTTGAAATTCTTTATTATACATCCCTACAAAGTTTTGTATTACTTCAGATTTTCTGAAACTACAAGGACAAAACTGTCGGGCTACGCTCATCTACCCTATACTGCCTGAATTGTATGAATTATTTATTATAGTAAATAAAAATTTGCGATGTGTATTTATGCAGTACTCGAAATGTAATCTATTTTGAATAAGACATGCAACTGGTTTTTATAAATAGATGGTATAAACACAGGTACTGGCTCAAGGCTGCTCTAACGTAGTGGACTTAGAGTCAGTATCATAGGGAAGTTATGTGATGTATGCCTTTGAGATAAATGTGGTGGCAATCGCCGGTCGGTAAATGGAAATGGTCGATTTCGGTTTTTAGTGATGGTTAATGGAATTATGGTGCAGTCCAAATGGTATGGAGATGAGAATTGGGACTAGAATAATTGGAATGTAAAGGCATTGTCTCTTTTTATTAGACAATGGTAAAGGTAACTGTTATTTTTACTTTTGATATTTTTCTTGTTCCTCCCAAATTACTTTTACTGTTTTATACAATTTGAGGAAACATAATTCATTACAACTGCGTACTATATTTTCCACCGTGGTGGAAAAAGAAACTTTCGCCAGAGTGATGTACATTATTTTTTCTACGACATCGCGATAATTTTACGATAATTTACTTTGAATAATAATAAATTTATTTATATGTGCAAGATTGGAAAAACTGAACTTTATAAGACAAAAAACATTTTCTTAGTTTACAAAACTACCACTAGCACCAAAGGAAAAAGTTTGTGCATTATTTTTATTGTTATGATGAGATTGTAGAGCATCGGTAAGTTTGAAGTCGTAAATTTACTGGATATGGTGATTTTTCTCCTAAGTTTTCAATTAATTTCCAATAATATTCAAAGTCCAGCTGCTAGTAAAGTTTTAAAGATACATGGTCTTGTTAATTTGATAATTTCTTGCTTGTTAACACCTTTTTTTTGCAAGGGCAGAAATACTACTAATTCTCTCTTTAGAAACCATGTCCAAGTCCATTGCTTCTGCCAGGAAAGTTCAAAGAGGATAAGTGAGATATTTTTTTTGTATGCCGTCTTCCGAAATTTGTTTTTTCCTCTTGGTTACCTTGAACAAAGATTTTTTATTCTGTAATCTTTGTTCTCGTTCCGAGTCATTTGCCAAACGGGTTTGAATAAAAATTGTATCGATTAATGGGTATATTTTTTTTATTGAATTCTTGTAGTATCTGTGCCGTGATGTTCCCTGTGCTTTTGATACTCGCCTCTTTGTAATCCTCTCCATATTTTCATATTGAAAGCATAATTTTCCATAATTTATGCTAACTCCTTGAATAGAGTTTGTTTTTCAAGCTCATACAGTGTGGAATAGATTCGATAGCGAATAAAAGATTGGGAAAAACGTTTGGCCACTTCAATTTGTATTTTGAAATGCGCAATTTTTTCAAAAATAAAATATTTTGGGTATGTCATGTGACCTACATTCCTATCTTCAACTCTTTCGGAAATATTGGGGTTTTTCAGATTTAAAAAATTATTTTATTTCACATAATATATCGGTCACTGCTACAGGACATGAACAAAAATGCGAATTCAAAAACACTTATCGACGTATCCAAATGTTTCTCCCAGCACCCCCTCATTTAATTGTTATGAATTTATTCCTTTTTGGAAGCTGCGAATACTGTCCCCAAAAGGGGAGCCTTAAAAACACACGTAATAAGAGTTATACTATTGTCGCTGGAAAAGTAAAAGCAATTTTTTTCCGCTGTATAATGATAAAATAACGCAGTTTAGGGGATTTTTTTATACCTACATGAATTAAATTGTCTGTAATAATCACATTTAAATTTTTTCAAAGGAACTTTTTTGTCATTAAAAAAATTGCCTTTGCTATGGTATTTTGCCAGTGAAAAACACTCCAGAGTGAATAAGTAACATAAATACTACAATTTGAGCACGATCCTTTGGTGATTGTTATATTTTTTCAATTTGTTAATAATCGGAATTACGATTATAAATGAAACAATTTTCCAGTGGACTTAATTTCAACCTTGTGAAATAAATATATCTTGCAGCTTCGAGTAATTGGATGCTTAAAACTAAAATACACTTTTCTTTGTGTAATTCTTTAAGTGACTTACAAGATTTTCCTTCATTAAGCATAACTGGTTAATTTTAAAAATATAAAATATATTAAGTCGAGGTATTCGATTGTTAGCGACAAATGATTGAGTGATATGAGGATTTTTTTGTGCCACTGATTGACAAATACACCAAAATGTGCTATTGTTATACTCCATTCCAAGATATTTCCTTTTTACTTGATGATTCTAGATCAAAACCCTCAGCAAGTAAGTCGTTAACGCATTACTGCAAACTGCCAAATTTGGAATGTCACATTTATTTTATATTCCTAGCGAAAGATTGATTTTGTCCTGTTACCACATTCTCCATATTCATATTTTGGTTTTACTCGTCTACTTACTTGATCTAGCCGTCGACAAACAGGTCTTTCGCTGTGTTATGTGTCTATACACTTTGTTATTCATTAGATGCGACATAGGGATTTCTGTACAAACCTGTCAAACGCAAGCTAACTTTTCTACCAAATAGCGTTCATTAAAAATAATAACAGATTTGGGAAGGTCGTTGAAAAATTAAATCAAACGCATTTTTAATTTTCTTGAATTCGCTCTGGCTTAATAAAAAAATGTATAGTTATATGTTTAAAAAAGTCGAAATCCATTTTCATACCACTTTCGAATACTTTTAATCGTGTGGGAAATAGTTACACCATTAGGAGCACAGAAAATTTAAAAGTTTAACTTAAAGTATGGAGGTTCGATTCGTCGTTGTGGTGAAATTTTAGTCCATTGTTATGGTCATTTTATTATTAATGACTTCAAGCTAATTGTATATCATATGAAATTTCTCAATAACCATTTATTAACTAAAGTTGTGGAAAATAACAGGATTGATCTAATAATTGTGGAACTGCTACAATAATGTTTCATGTTCATTTTTATAATCGTATTAAATATAGTGTAGAGCTGACCAACTACCGGAGATTTGAAACTTTACGTTTTATTAGCAGCATTTATGGAGTTGAATTTTCGCTAATCATATATGATTTTATCATTGCATATGAATTGCATAATAAATTGCTACTTCGAGTGATTCTGATTCTAAAGAATCCGACAGTTACCTACTACAATATCTTTACATTTACATTTTTTTAATGTTTGTTAATGTTTACAAAGTTATTTAACACTGAAAATTTCTGCCATAAGACATTTTTTTATATACAATATGTCCTAAGCTGGAATCTATAGTTCGCGAGTTTATTTTGTATATCCCCAAATAAACGTGTTAAAATCAAGGACTTTATAGATTTTCTTCAGTTCACTTAAACAATATACAGGGTGTAGCAAAAAGGCAGGTCATAAATCATACCACATAGTCTGGGGCTAAAAATAACTAGAATCAACCCAAGTTACCCTAGTACAAATGTGCATGCGAAAAAAGTGACAGCCTGGCTGCAATTAGATATCGTCAGAAGCCATTGTTTTTCCAGAATATTCGGTTTTCGTTAGTAAAACGGTGCCGACTGTATATTCAAGAAAATGGGGGCCATTTCGAACATCTAATAAAAACTACACATTTGTAAATAAATAAGATCCAATCAAAATTATGGGACCCTCGAAAAACTTAAAAATTCATTGACTTCAATTTTTGTTACTCGAAATTTTTGAAGCATAATAAAAAATGGGCCTTATCTCGATAAAAACTGATAATTGTAAAAAGTGCTAAAGGGCAAAAAAGTTTCAAAAATAATGTGTTTGAATAATGGTGCCACAATAAGCATTAAACTGTAACGCACACAAAAACTATGGGGGGGTTTAGGGGATCTCAACTCCCATAAATTTTTAACGGGAAGTAATAATTCCTTAAATTTTTTTTAAGATGCTCTTATCATAAGGAAGCCACTACTTGTCAACTTTCATTATAATATGTCGAACAGCTGTCGAAATATTTAAAAAAATCAATTTTAATTTGGTTTACTTCGAAGGGTTGTAACTTTTTTCGCATGCATATTTGTACTGAGTTGGATCGAACTATTTTCAGCCCTAAAATATGTGGTATGATTTAGGACCTGCCTTTTTGTTACACCCTGTATATTTCGCTTACCTTACGCTGTTCATAAAACGTTTGTAACAGTATATCGATTTTATCAACTATATATTGGTTGAAATGTTTGTCCAGATTCGAATGCTTTCAGATTAAGTGGTATAATTAATTACCGATATTTTTGTTACACCCTGTATTAATATCTTATTTAAACTAGACTTTCTCTTCTCATAATTTCCCACATTAAATTCATCGTTTAAACAGTTAAAATAGTAAAAAATTAACATATTGAAGTAACAAAAACAATATTACAAAATAATAATTAATATTACATCTCGATCGTTAGTCATATCATGTCTTCTTTAACTGGATACAAGTGTAATTTTGATATTAAGCATAACTGTCACGTAGAAATGTGTAATTTGGCAATACAGTTTGGTAAGTTCACCTCGTCTTAAATCGTTTAGCATTGGAGTGCAAAGACAAAGTACAGAGATATCTGAACGTCCTCGGGTACATGTCAAATTACATTCAGTCGTTAATAATTTATATTTACAAATTGGAATCTGAATGGAACAGTTGCATTTATTTTTTATATATAACTATATAACTCGCCTAGGTTTCAAGCACGGACGTTTTTTAATGCATGAATTATTGAAAACATCAGAAGTGGATATCACAAAAATTAATATATTCACTGATAACTAGGCTCTGCTTAAAGCTATCAGTAGTCCAGCAGCTAGAGTGGTAAAGAATCCCTCAACATGCTGACAAAAGACAAGACAAGAAAGTGTGTCTGTGCTGGCACTCGAGGGGATTGGAGGTAATGAAATGACAGACCAGTTAGCTAAAGAAGGTACCAAAGAAGACTTTATAGGTCTGGAGCCCTATAAGGTTTGCGACCCTCGAATTTTGGCAATGATTTTTCTTAATAGAAAGCCCTCTTGCTATAGAACGTTTTAAAAAAAATTCTTGGATCATTCACTTTTGGAAAAGCAAATCGCAAATGAAAGTTTTGCAATTTGCGAGCGCTAATTGCGAAATGTCGACCCGGCGCACATTCATGTGGAAATAGTTAATTGTTTAACTAGGCAGCAAAGTAGTAGATTGACTGCCGAGGCTGGATTCATAGCCGTGCGTAGCGTAGGAATTCAGCCAAGGCAGTATTTGTATTGTATTTGCAAATTATTACAATTCCCACAATCTCTTTATTTTGGTTGGTTGCTATGGAAATGTATAATCACAGGCAGCAAAAGTAATACTTTGCTGATTGATCAAAATTAATATTTGCTGCCAATCGGAAAAAAACAAATTATTAGACACTTTTTTGAGAAGGAGAAGGGAATACATATGTCCCTTCCCCTTCTATCTGACTTCATGGGATTTCTACTAGAACAAAAATTTTTATCACATAAAGACACCTCCACACTGAATAAGACGCAATATTAATTTATAAGCTTAGTGAAACTATTATTTAAAATCTGTTTAGTTTGATCCTTTGACAGCGATATAATTAAGGAAGTATCAGGGAAAATATTACCTGTAATAAACAGATCTATTATAAATATTCTAGACATAAATATGCGTTACAAACAACGAATGAAATTCAAGTTTTCCAATTTATATGCAAGCTGCACTCCTTACGACGGCCTTTAATAGTTTAATGTTTACCAAGCTCTGTAGACATCAGTGCGAGTCAAATAAAATATTTAGCACACTTGATTAATAATCTTGGGAACAAAAATCATAAAATTGTTTTTTAAGTGTGCTCGTGGGACATTTTTGGTGTTTTTCTGTTATTAAAATTACCAGGTTGTACTTGTTTCAAATTATATTTCACTAAAAAAATATTCTTGATAAAAAGAATGCATGATTTGTAGATTTATAATTCATAACATTGTATGATAGTCAACACTTTTAACGATAAAGTGGTTGGGTGGTACAAGAAATTTCATGGGTATCCAAGGACTCCAGATATTACCCCTCTAGACTTCTACTTCTACATAATATTTAAACTTAATGTTGTGACGCGTTTCGCTAGCAAAGTAGCTTCATCAAACGAATGGAGGTATAATGAGACATTTTCAATTTATACAGTGTCTTAATACTAAGTGTCAAAATATGGGATTAACTAAAGTATTTAACAAATTTACCTGGAAACTCATTCACAACAATCCTTTAGGAACCCCCCCTAGGTAAAAAGGTTTAATAAGGAAGAATTATTGATATCTATTTAGTTGATAAGAAGATTATCTGAATATTTGTTTTTATTCATCTCAAGGGCTTTCAAACGTTTTAATTTGAAGGATTTAGGTTCTAAATGCAAAATTTCAAAATTTGAATCGAAAGAGTGTTGGTTTGCTAATAAATGATTTGAGTAGTTGGGGTCTGATTTTTGGTTGTCATAGCTACGTTTTGAAATTCTAGTTTTAAAATTCCTCAAAGTTCTACCTATATAAATTTTGTTACAGTTGTCATTACCACATTTTAATTTATAAACTCCTGATATATTTAGCTTTGAAGATGTGGATTTGTTGTTTTCTTTTTATTTATGATATTGTCTATTAAATTTGGATCGTAATTATTATTAACAGCTATTTGTTTCATTATATTTAGTTCTTTGTTGTAATTTTCAATATTTAATGGAACTGTTAAAAGAACTATTATGAATTGTAATGTCTGTATGTGATGGTTTGTGAAATATAGAAAAATAATGTCTATTATTTATATTATTTGAAATTGTAAGATCTAGACTTATTTTGTTCAATTTTTACTGTAAATTTGATATTTTCATGTATTGAGCTAATGTAATTAATGAGGTTATCTAATTGTCTCGTAGTACCTACCAGTGAAGCAAGCTAAAATGTCAGTGCCAGTAAACAAATTTTTCACTAAGGAGGTGTTAATGAAAATCTTCTCTATATTATGCATAAAAATTTCTGATAATTGGGGACTGAGAGAGTTGCCCATAATCAAACCCTCTTTACTGCTATAAACCTCTCCGTACATTAATAAATTTATAATATCAGAATGAATTGGATCTACATCAAGTAAAAATCTCATCTATTGAACTTCTTTTAGTGGTGCTACTTAAGAGGAAAGGTGTTGATTATCTTGAATGAATCATTAAAGAAACGTCATATGTTAAGATGTAACTCCAGATGTGATTAGAAATGTCATAAAGAATTTAATGAAAGAACCTGTTTATAGAAAGAGAAAGGGGATAAGTTGAAATTCAATAATATTCAAGTAAGTTCACATGCTCTCAATTGTTCATTCAGTATTATTATTTATTATCAATAAATGGACTATGAACGTTATCAATGTCTGTAAATTATCTAGTAGTTTCTGAAGTGTCTATTATCTTTAAATTTTTATCTGGGAATGTCAATAATGTATAATTCTGCAAATTTTTTTGCTGTTTATTCACAATTCCAATGAGCACTTTATTTCTCATTATTTTTGTTTTCCCTGTATTACAGACAATGTTTTAACATTGTTCAAACCTGATTTTATATATTATCCTCAAGTATAAATTTAAACATAACCTAACCATAACCTAACTTAATCATGATTTTCAAAAAGAACACGAAATATAATTGTGTTTCTATGTCAATCCTTATGTACGAGTATTTAACTTCTATTTTAGAGTATGTACGACACATCATAAATGGCTGTCCATTCAAATCATCCAAAGGCTTAATTTTCAAATCGACATATAACAATTACTTTGTGAGATTAAAAACATTAAGTTCTGAAATTCTAGTTTTAAAATTCCTAAAAGCTTTACCTATATAAATTTTGTTACAGTTGTCATTACCACATTTTAATTTATAAACTCCTAATTTGTTTAGTTTTGAACATTTGGATTTGTTGTTTTCAATGAATTTGGATAAATTGTTATCGGTTTTGAAACAAATATTCAAGTCTAAAGTTTCTAAAAATTATTTGATTTTTAAGGATGATATTCCAAAGTATGTTAAGCTTATAAATTGGTTAATTTTGTTTTTATCAGAAGGGAATACTTGTTCTAGAGTATGTTTTCTAATTTATGACTGACTGGGTGGACTGAACTAATATGAATTGTTATATGTCTGTATGTGATGGTTTGTGAAATATAGAAAAATCATGTCTATTATTTATATTTGAAATTGTAAGATCTAGAAAGTTTATAGACTTATTTTGTTCAATTTTTACTGTAAATTTGATATTTTTATGTAATGAGTTATAATGTAAGTAATGAGGTTGTCTAATTGTCTCGTAGTACCAGTGAAGCAAGCTGAAAGGTCATCTACATATCGGTGCCAGTAAACGAATTTTTTACTAAGAAGGTGTTTATAAATTATCTTTTCTATATTATCCATCAAAATTTCTGATAATAGGGGACTGAGAGAGTTGCCCATAATCGAACACTCTTTACTGCTATAAACCTCTCCGTTGAAATGAAAATAATTTTGATTTAAACAAACTCTTCTACATCTACATCAAGTAAAAGCCTCATCTATTCCACTTCTTTTAGTGGTGCTACTTAAGAGGAAAGGTGTTAATTATCTTGAAGGAATCATTAAAGAAACGTCATATGTTAAGCTGTAACTTCAGATCTGATTAGAAATGTCATAAAGAATTTATGTTTAGATAAGAGAAAGGGGATAAGTTGAAATTCAATAATATTCAAATAAATTCACATGCTCTCAATGGTTTATTCAGTATTATTAATAAATGGACTATGAACATCAATGTCTGTAAATTATCTAGCAGTTTCTGAAGTGTCTATTGTCTTTAAATTTTTATCTGGGAATGTCAATAATGTATAGTTTTTCAATTTTTTTTGCTGTTTATTCACAATTCCAATGAGCACTTTATTTCTCATCATTTTTGTTTTCCGTGCCATAAATTGACACACACACAAACACATTTTTGTTTTCCCTGTATTTCAGACAATGTTTTAAAAATGTTCAGCCTGATTTTATATATCTACAAGTATAAATTTAAACATAACATAACCTAACCATAAAAACGACATAACAACTTTGTGAGATTAAAAACATTGAAAATAATTGTTTTTGTCCACCACTATCTATGAACATTGACAAAACATCATATCTTTGTTAAGTTTTCACCTCTTTGTGTACAATGAACATCGATGAGACAAAAACTACAGGAACGGATAATTTATTGTGAAATTGTTGATTGGAAACATTTATATAAAGCAAACAATTTATTGCAATACTATTTTTATTATAAAAGAGCATTAAGTAATATTATTATTGAAAAAAAAACTAAATTAGTTCAGTTACGAAGCACAATTTATAATAATTATAGATTTTTATAATTATTATAGATTAATGATAAATTCTAATAATTTTGTAAGATAATTGCGTTATGCATCGGTATAATATCCATTCAAGGGTTAAGCTATAGAGACAATTTCACATTTCAATAATAAGAAATATGCGTGGAAAAAATTGATTTTTTTTTCTTTTATTTTTGTGGGATTTTTTTTTCGTACTAAAATGTTATCTTCAATTGTCTATTATCCTTTTGTAAGGCCTAATTTTCCTAATTTTCATCCAATGAATCCGAGGTCCACCTTGTCTAGTGTAGATATAGAGAATGTCCTGATCGATCCTGATATCCTGATATCTTGGAAAGGGCGGACTGAGGAAATTTATTTATAGAAAAGATACATCTTAATTTCATAGGAGTAATCACCTACTGAATTTTGTCGCATGAATTTTGAAACACCCTGTATAATAATTGTTGGACATGTTACAAAATTTAGCTTCTGGCTGCAAGGGACACGGCTCGACTGCCAAAAAATAAGGAAAAATAAATTTTTCATACTTCTGGATTGAGGAAATGAGAATAATAATAAATAATATGTATGCTCCTATATTATCAGTTTTACTAAACATAATACTGCACTTCAGTCTAATAATTAGATACTTTGTGAATCGTTTATTTAAATTTTGCTTTTAATTTGTCAATTAAAGTAAGGTCGGGAAGAAGAAACCTCCATCCATCTACTTTCCAACTGCACAGCACTCCAGAATCCTAGAGCACAGTACCTGGGAGATTACTGGATAGAAGAGGAACATTTACCTAAGCTGAAGCCTGCAGATATCCTAAAATTCCTCCGGGAAATAGGACTAAAGGAACTACTAGTTTCAGAGACTCTCCTCAGAAACTAAGTAGAAGTAAGGGGGCACAATAGACCTTTTAGGTCTCAGTGAATGTTACCCCAAACAAACACACATACACATACATACATACAAGGTCGAAGTAGTTTTTAACCTGAAAAACATCTAAATTTGTTATGGAACTTATTTATTTATATTTTATTGCAGTTTTCCTGTAAGCAAAATCAATTGATTCAATCTTGTCACTTGTAAATTTTAAATTTCAAGTTCATTTTTGAGGGGGACAAATGAATTTTTAGTTATTTTTTGATATATTACTTAGAGCGTGCAATGGAAGAGTTCTATACAAGGGAGTTGCTGCCAACATAAAGAACAAAAAAATACTGAAAAAGGTTGGCCGCATAAGGAAGTTGTTCTTCCGATTATTTTTTGTTTTTCTGTCATGTTTTGAGTCCCTTTACCACCCATTTTGTACCCGAAAAGTTTGCAGGTCTATTTAGCTTGGGGTATTTTACATCTTACAGTTGACAAAAAACTAATGACAGCTGTCAACACATATTTGTTTCTTCTCGTTGGTATTTGCAATAATAAAAGCAGATCAAAGTCTCACAAAGCACAAACAAAGCTATGGAATATAAATTAATATCCAATAAGTACCAGAAACTTGAACAAACCCACACAAATATGTGTTGACAGAGCTAACATTAGTTTTTCGTCAACTGAAAGATGCAAAATACCCCAAACTAAAAAGACTTCCAAACTTTTCGGCTACAACATGGGTGGTAAAGGGACTAAAAACATAAGAAAAACCAAAAATTGATTGGAAAAACCACTTCCTCATGATACTAACCTTTTAGTATATTTTTTTGTTCGTTATGTTGGCAGCAATTCCCTTGTATAGAACTCGTCCATCGCCATATGACATTTGACATGTTTATCATGAAAATAACTATTTTGTGTTACTCAAAAAAATGATTGTGGGAGTGAAACATTTTTCGGATTGTAGACAATAAGCTGGGAATTTTTTGAAAATTATTCTATTCAGGGTATTAAAATAGCCTCGCATTGTTGCCAGGTGCAGGGAAATTTAGTAATAAAAGGGAGAAAGAGAAAAAGTTCCTATATACTTTGGAAACATATTGAATATTTCAATATTTGGCAACATTGTCAGTAGTCTGGTCTCCCCATGACGTCAGAGGCGTTTTGCCGTGCAGCATGTGCTAACCTGGTGGTTTATTGATATAAACTAAGATGATGACAAAAAATGTTGGGAATTTCATTATTTGTCTGGAAATATTATTATTGCTTGAAATGTAAAAAATTAAATATTTTGTCGTTTTTTTTTTTATAAATTACTTAGTCAAAAACAATAATAAACATAATTAAATTCAACTAAATTATAATTAAATTTCTTACACCAATCCTTGAAAATAACCAGTTTTTGTTTCACACATTCCGAATGACTATTTTGTAATATTAAAATCTACACTGCAAGTATCGCTATAATATCGTCAGTGACAAACAGGTTTTCAAAAAAAATACGTAAAAAAATGTCAATTTACGCACGAGCTCCAGTTATATACGATAAAAAAAAGTCATTAAAACTAGCTTTATTGGTAGTGGTTATTAATTGGATGGGTAACCAGTAACCAGTAGGAAAAGCCCGTTGTAGAACCCGTTCAGCCAGCAGCGGAACACTTTAGGGTGAAGTAGCATCACAGTTCGAGCTGTACCTATGAGTACGAGATGACTGCTCTACGAACAGACCTATGTCGTCATTCGGAGGCATCCATGTTGGGCTCGATAAAAAACACTGGTTGGAACACGTGATTCAGTGGAATTTTCGGTTAGATCCTAGAGGTAGAGAGCTTCCTTGGTCGGTATTCAATCTCATTCGCAGAAATAGACAGGAGTTGGATTACAAATTATAAATTCATTTTGTTTATATTATGCATCTAGAAAGTATCTAGCACTTCCATATTTATCTTCACATAAGCCCTCCAAATAAAAACACAGGTTACGCAGGGGCTATAATTTGCTACCGTGCTACTGAATTTTTTTAAATGTGTCCATAGTGCACAAAAATAACAAAATTTCGTGTTTGCATCTTCATTTAAATTTGAAAAAAACACTGACTTACTTTGTTTTGGTATCAGGCAGTTTTGTCGTAGAAAGAATCCAGCATAATTTTATACGGGCAATCTTGAAACTAAACCTTTTATATAATTTCTTGTCGTTAGTGTCTCATCGCCTAGTATAAGAAACTAAACATTTCCCAGGTTATCGCTCAAAGTTTCCTTCTCTAAGTCATAGAATCTGCACATGGGTTTGTCAATCACATCACCTTTGCTTGCCTGTGTAGCTTACAGAGCCCTAGCTGTTTACATACTAGTATGACAGTTTTCCAGTTTGTCCTTGTGACCATAGTTTGTGATGCAGCCGCAGAGAGGTTCCGGTCCAATGAATGGCATTGATGAACCTTGTCAGGTCATTTCATTCGTTAGCTCTTTACCATAATGACCTTTGTGCATTGGTACTTTTTAAGAATAATTTATTATTATTATTATATTCATACATAACCTGAACGATGAGTAGTCCTCGCAAAAATTCTTATAATAATTTTGTGATTGTACGGATATGATCAAGATGGATAAAAATGTAAAAGCTCTACACTAGTACCAAGCTATTTTAAATAATTCATGACGAAATACAATAGTGGACTTTCCCACTATCGCTAATGGAGTAATGTCAGTGCCCTCTAGTTCATATAAATTGCATTTACCTCAAGGCTACATTTCAAATTGAGGATGTCATGTTGGTGAATATTTATTTGGTTGATAAAGTAAACTCTTGAAAGAACTTAGAAAGTCGATATTATTATTGAAATATAAGTGATGTATAAGTAGGTTGCCGGCTTTTTGTTTGACCATTTTTTTATTTCCTATTATTTTTTTTTCCATAGAGCTGTCCCTTCGCCGGCATCACCCCAGTCTCCTGGGCTTATTGTGTATCAATACTGTCATAGTCCAGTCAATATTTTAATTTATATTTATATGACGATAAATTCATTTAATATTATAATTTCAACCAATAATGGTTAAAATGTTCTTAATCATTTTTAATTATTAAATAAGATTGACTGTCTAACGATTATTTTTAACCCGCAGTTATGGAGAGCTATCCAACTTTTTAAGATACTTAGCGTTGACGTATAAAACAAAATATATAGGGTTGTCCAAGAAAAACCGGAATTTCCTTTTTGATTGATATTTTTTTTTATTTATAGGTCGATTTTATTGATGTCGGTTTTGTTTAAAAGATAATTGATCAAGACACACTACTAATCTAATATTTCGCGTTTTGTTTAAAAAACAAAATGGCGGACACATCCAAACTTTATCAAACTAAAACTGACTGGACATTTTTTGTTTCGCACTGTATATGTTTGCGAATTATTTTACGAAAGTTCAGACATTTGTGAATGTAACGAGAGGTCAAACATAGAATTCGGTCAAAAATTGTCTGATGTATGGCTAAATTAAATTAAATTAAAATTCACTATGTAATAACATACTTGTTTTTTTCGAGCAATACATCAGACAATTTTTGACCGATTTCTATGTTTGACCTCTCGTTACATTCACAAATGTCTGAACTTTCGTAAAATAATTCGCAAACATATACAGTGCGAAACAAGAAATGTCCAGTCAGTTTTAAAGTTTGGTAAAGTTTGGATGTGTCCGCCATTTTGTTTTTTAAACAAAACGCGAAATATTAGATTAGTAGTGTGTCTTGATCAATTATCTGTTAAACAAAACCGACATCAATAAAATCGACCTATAAATAAAAAAAATATCAATAAAAAAGGAAATTCCGTTTTTTTGTTTGGCTAAATTAAATTAAATTAAAATTCACTATGTAATAACATACTTGTTTTTTTCGAGCAATACATCAGACAATTTTTGACCGATTTCTATGTTTGACCTCTCGTTACATTCACAAATGTCTGAACTTTCGTAAAATAATTCGCAAACATATACAGTGCGAAACAAGAAATGTCCAGTCAGTTTTAAAGTTTGGTAAAGTTTGGATGTGTCCGCCATTTTGTTTTTTAAACAAAACGCGAAATATTAGATTAGTAGTGTGTCTTGATCAATTATCTGTTAAACAAAACCGACATCAATAAAATCGACCTATAAATAAAAAAAATATCAATAAAAAAGGAAATTCCGTTTTTTTTTGGACAACCCTATATATCTTAATAAATCTTTACCTGATCGACGACTCGGGCTTTCATTTCACATCTTTGACTGAACTATAAATATCTTTCAGAGAGGGTTATTTTACGAAAAGTTGACGCTTAAATTTTAGTCGGTGGTCTCATCAAGAAAGAGTGTAGTGTTTTTTGTTATTTTTTAATAAAATTCAATTTTGTTCATGGTTTTTGCTTTGAAATTTCTTTTTCCATAAAAAATCGAATGGAATACAAAAAGGGTTCAGTTCACGTCTGGTATTACATGAAATAAAATATAGAATTATGTTTGGTAAGTGGACAAAAGTAATACTGATACCTCTCAGAGTTTAGCTCCAGGGGATATACGATTAGATAGCTACCCAAAAAGTTTTGCGACGGCTATAACTATACACACATGTGAAGTGAGCTCATCATCATGAAATTGAAAAATTTTATTTGATTTTTAAGCATGTTTGGTTTCTAAGCGCGTTTAGCCACTAACAAAGTGAATTATTTTTAAAGTCTCGTAGTTCATATGCTTCTGTTGAGCTCTGTGGTTCACACGTGAGATGGTCGCTGTGCTTGTCTGTTTGTCATAATTATGAGCCGATTTTAGGCGAACACAACGTTTAAATCGCGGTTAATATTTTTTCGATCTTGTTTTTATCCCTTCCCTATCAACCAAGAAACGTCTCCATTGATGACCACTCATCGCTTAAAGAACGTACACTAAAACTAAACCACTTTAAAAACATTCTCTGTATATTTTGTTATTAATAATCTCAACTAATTAAAATTATTGCTCCACTGCTATTGTTTACGTATTCGACGACCTCTACGTTCTTTTTTCTTCGAAATTAACTCTCGTATCATGTCTACAGGCAAAATTACAGAATGCAAAGTATGTTAAAGTTATGTAAGGCGGATTATATCAGGAAGCCATGCTACTTTCTCCACACCTTTATGTTGGCTACATACTACGAAAGTGATTACTGATCACAGTTTACTGGTTATTCAGAATAGCGTTTTATATTATTATGAAATTCAATGACGATATTCTTAAAAGTATTCAATAATATAAATTTATAATTGGAAAATACATAAATTAAGAACGCTACCTTATTTAATAATTATAATACTTTTGTGCCGTGAAGAAGAACTTTTTTTGTATCAAGTTTCAGCTCTTACGATTGAAAAATGACGAAGATATAAATTTCCAAAAAAGAATACTAATTTTACGGTTTTTCCCGATTTTCTTGGTTTTTAATTATCCGATTGACTTGCTCGATCCATCATTTTGTTCGTATTTTAATTATCTACAAGTTTTCCATACATACCATCGAGATTGCTCCAGTATGTTTTACGCTATTGGGAAAAGTAGAATTCGATAGATGGCGCTCAGAAATGTCATTGTCGTCTTACCAAGGAGTAAAACAAATCAGCTGTCGTATAAGCCATTTGATATTTAAGTGGTTTTATTTTGCTGTTTTAGTTATTTTTGGTGTGTGTATTGTGAAACTTTTGCTCTTTCTTTGATTGTGCTTTAGTATTTTGTTTTCTTAAACTAAATTTTTACTCCTAATATTTTTATTTTGGAGTAATAGGTATGGTTGATATTTGTCAAAAATAAAGCAAGTTTAGGTCTGATTTCGTGTTTTTATTTTATTTTTGATATAGATAGTCATATCTACACAATTTACAGGGAAGGTACGTTTGTATTGAGTAATATTTTAAATCTTTAATACCGACTTATTTTCTCTTTGTTTTTGTAACTATCGATTAGGTATACATTGACTATTAAAAGTTTATTTGAATTTGTAAATGCTGAGCCTTCTTCTAGGTGCTTACATGAGGGACAGGCAGTTTTAAATGCTTGCCATATATTTTTGCATGGTACCTATAGAGGAAATGAGTGCCACTTTCATAAAAGTGCAATGAAAACAAAAAATAAAATAACATATCCTCTTCCATAATATCTCTTATTAATGAATATAACCTCAGAAATGATGACAGATGAGTTGAATAGAAAAACACAGTTTTAAGCTTGTCACTGAAGCAAAATTAAGCAAAATAAAGTACGAATTCACGGTAATTACGTTGACTTGCATATAATACAAAAACAGCATTTGCATGTCCAAAACATATCAAAATGATACTACGAAATGTCTTTTATATGATGGCCTCATCCGTTTTCTTCTAGAATTTTTGTCAAAAATTACTATACTGGCACGCTCCGTTGCTTGGCTCAGAAAAGAATTTATATACTTTGCGTCCTCAACAGCTCAGGCTCTTAAACTGAATCTGGATAACATTGTCCACGTTATTTCCATATTCATATTCATTTTCATTTCCATACCAGAAGCTTCGTGTCTTGTACGTAGGTGGTTGTTTCATCCCTTAGTTCACATTCTCTGTACATAAACTCACATACATTACCGATGTTACACTGTCCAAAGGCCAGGGTGGTACTGTCTTCAAATGTCACACAGATTCAATAACATGGTGGAGAGTTCCTTGTTTATCTTGTTTAGAAAACACTTTGTATGGAGGTGTACTTGAGTCAACCTCCACTAGCCAGTTCCCGATTTTTTCTCTTATGTTATCCTTTGTGATTCCACCAAATGGTTCCGTCCTTTGAAGTCTGCTTTAGAAGCTTCTTTATCTAACTGGTTTTCTGTTTGATTATCTGTATGCGCCGTCACCCATATCGGGTACGGTTAATATTTTTTACAACTGAGAATAGAGAATTGAAACCAGATTTTCCGATCTAAAGCCAACTTCCCATTTTACCTACCGCGTAGAAACTTTCCAGATTAACCTTACTTTCTTCACACCAAATTGTTCAAACCAAATTCTCTTTATGGTAAACAGTAATTATTATGAGTAATTTATGTTAAAATGTAAAATTTTTTATTTATCGTGCATTAATAAATGCGTAATTATAATAACTCAATTATTTAAATGGAATATTGACATTAATGAAACAGAACATTGTTGATTAATGATAATAATTGCTAGGTGTCATAGTCATAGTTGATTATTTATTTTTTATTATTATCCAGGTATCTTTAAAATGTCTTTAGAAAGACTTCTTTAAGACGTTTAATTCAAAGACGTTCAGACTGAGGTTGGGCATATAACGAACGTCTTAAATAGCGCTTTCAGACAATACACTTTGTGACCGGCTACTAGTGCCTGAAAAGAATCGCGTGGCTAAAAACCTTTGTGGCCGGCTACTAGGTGTCTGAAAAGAATCGCGTGGCTTAAGATACATTAAGCACCACGTATTCCTTATCTACGTGTCTTGTGTGAATGCGTCTATTCATATTAATGTATTTTTAGCCGCGCGATTCTTTTCAGACAACAGTAGCCGGCCACAAAGTTTCTGACGTCTTGTGCTATCTTGGTGGTTTCTTTTCTTCATGCTCCTCTGATTTTTTTAGTTTCTTAGCTTAGATTTGATTGTTTTTTGGTATGAAACTATGCCTATGGCAAATTTCTCTCTATCTTCCATTTCCATTGTATTACCCAATCGAACAAACTCGAAAATCAATAAATTTTCAGACACAAAATTTACAGTGACAGTCAAATCGTTGGAAATAGAGTCGGGCATAAAATTCGCCAGTTTGATGGTTTGATCAAACTCATTTTGCTTCTAATTTGACCGTCAGGCACAGCGCTAACACTTAAATATTTATTGGTATTTATATTAATATAACCATAACTGATGGAGGTACTGAATTACGGATGTTTGGTGGAATTTTTATTTTGTCGAATTTATAATAGATTCTTAAAAAATTATTTTTATTAATTGATATGTTTGGATAAGCGCAGATACCAGTTTTTCAACAAATACTACGGTGCTGGGTGAGGCTAACAGGTTAGACAACAACGTTTATTCTAGGTGGACCAGTCATGGTACTAGAAAAAACCGAATGAATGCTTATCTGTAAAGGAGAAACCAGGTATATTAAGGTTTGACGTCACTGCTGACGTCACGAATTTAGTGAATTTACACGTATTTGTTTACATTCTTATTCGTGTATCGTGTATTGCGCTCTGAGTTTTTGTGACCTATTTTGTTTCTGAAAGCTTTAAAAATGGATAAAGCCAAAAAAACTTCACATTCCAAGTATTGAATTGTTCCAGAGTGTAAATCGACGTCTAGTAAAACTCCAGAAAAAATATTTCTTACTTTACCTAGTGGCGCAAGCAAAAATGCATATCATCTCTAGAAGATTGCTAGACCCGAGAGCCCTACACCAACCACAAAACCTTCGCTAGCCATATCTTCACTCAAAAATTATAACGGATCGTCACTGAACTTAGTAAATAAAATATTTTCTTCTAAATGTTTTAATATATCCTCGGACATATCGTATATTTATGTCCACTTTCCACTTTACGTTGACTTTTAAAAATTAAAAAAGCACACACAATCACTTAATTAATGGTCTCAAACAAACATATTACTGATATTTTCACGCCGAATAGTTAATTAAAATACAATAATAAACACAAAACTACACATAACCTATGCATTCTTCTTCTTCCTTTCTTTTTCGAGCTATATAATGAAGGATAATCTACCCAAACCTATGCATTACCGGCCATAGCATTTCTAAATATTTTACGTCACACGTATTCGGAAATCCTCGGGTGTTGGTCGGAAAGTGCATAGAAATTTGAATTTTATTTTAAAATTTGGAAGTTATTTGAAATGGAATAAAGTGGTTTATTTCCTGTTATTAGTTATTTTTGATATCAACTTTACTATTACAAATTAATATCTAAGCAAAATATGAAATATGCGTGTACCCTATTGAGAACATTGATCGAATATATTCAATATCAAATGGATATTTGTAGAAATTCAAAAATGATGGTTCATCCCTTTGGCTTATTTCGGAGCCACATCACAAGTCTCATAAGGGAACAATGCTCTCCGCCGAAGTTTTAGACATAATGTCTTCTATGTAACCCTCTGCATCTTTACTCAATTTCCATCCACCGTGTCTTTTAATTAAAGTAAGATTGGCACTAGATTTTGCCAACAAACTAATAGCTGAGGAAAGTCGGAAACAATGTCCAGTTTATAGATGGGATCAGGCAAATTTAGAAATTCAGCAATTTTGGGAGGCACCATACCAACTGTGTTGATTCCAACTGGAGTTCTGGCACACGAAGGACTGTATACTTTTAATAGTAATTTAAGTATATACTTATAATATAACAAAGATACGTTGGGCATTAGTTTTTGTGTCTGGTGTATGCACAACCATAGTGAAGTTCAGGATTCCTCGATAATATTTAAAGTCATCGCGACGACAGGCTTAAAAGACATAGATATGTTAGATATGTTTCATCCTTGGCTTCAGAGAGAAATTTTTAGATTTGTACCTTTGTCAATACTAAAAACTTAAAATAAACACAAAACTTAACTTTGGAAATTCACAAGAGTTATTCAAAATCAGTGTATTACCAGTCTCAGTGTTCAGTACACGTAAATTAACATGTTTTGTTTTGATTGGACTAAGTCACCTAACCTGTTTCAGTATATATTGCAATCGTTAAAAAATTACCACCAGACTACGGAATATTTCGAAAACATTCCTTTATAATTTCTACACACTCAGTTCGGAAAAGAACCAATAAGAAATGAATTATTTGTTTGTACCATATTTAGAAATATTTAAATCAAATTTGAAAGATTACTAAGAACATTAGCAGACAATCCAAAAAAGAGCTTTAATTCAGTCGGATCACGTGTTCGAAAGTTATGTAATTGATTTTGAGCAAACCTTACTCAGATGATGGGGCGGAAAAAAAGTTTATTTTATGTTTTAAGCTTATCCAATTTACTGGTCTCTACAATTCTAATTGATTTATATATTCTGCAAAGAAAAATGAGTCATCCTGTATACGAGGATCCTCTATTATATTTTGCATAAAGAGCTAGGGAAAAAACAATAGTAGATCAGTTTGAAACACTATTGTTTGTATTCATCGGAACCAAATCTGGAAGCAGTACTTAATTTCAGTTTTTCGATGTATTGACTGCATCTTTTGGGGACTGCAACCTTCAACCACGAAGTTGAAAAGAAAAAAAGACTCTTTCTTTAAAAGCTCAATTGTTTTTCGAGTTGTGGAGAAACCTGCATTGTCTTGATAAAGGATCGTCGCTGTGGGTTGGTCGATTGACGTTTATTTTTGGTTTCATATGAGTAAGAGTAAGAGATGGCGGATAAACTGACTGCGGAAGGGGCGGCAACTCCTTTCTGCGTCCCGGGCCCGACCCTGGGCCTAACTAGACAAACAATACGCAAGGAGACGAGGAAGTGGTTGAGTAACCAGCACCTCGCTCATTGGAATGCTCTGAAGGGTCCTAGACAATCCAAACTCCTACTGAAGAGATGGACACGCTAGGTAGCTATTAAACTACCAAGGAGTAGGCTGAGGAAGATAGCAGGACTCCTAACAGGGCATTGCTGTATGAGGAGGCACCTCTACAACCTAGGAGTAGAGGAAAGTTACCTATGTAGGGGTTGCGGCATGATGAAACGTCAGGCGAATATTTAGGAGTCCCTGTTATGGCCCCTGGAAACACAAGCAGGCATCCACTTATTGAAGGGCTTGGATTCATGGATGTCTAGGTAGGAGGAATTGCACAATGAGCCCGCCAGTGGCCTTAGTGTCGGAACCTTGGCTTGAGTTTGTCTAGGTCAAGGCTCGCCTGCACATTTAGTAGTAGTAGTTCATAAGAGTAAATTCAACATACAGCAGTTTTTTGGCCGTCATAGGTGCGATATTCAACCAGAAACTAGTTTTTCTATAAATAAATATTCATGATATCCCGGGATGTAAGTATTTACTAGTCTCGAGTTTAATTGCCAGCCATAGCTTTCGCTCGGGCGTAAAATCATTCGAAACTAATTACTTAGATACCTCATAGTAAAAATAACAATTTCGACAGACTTATCAACTTTAAAAATTTAGGTACAGCTTTAATAGAAGCGGTCTGAAACTTAAACGTTAAGTTATCGGATATTTGTTGGCAGGCGCTTGAAAACATTCAAAAGGCAGACCTCCAAAAATTGGTTGGATCAATAAATTTTGAGAATTCCCAGAGCTGCAAACGTATAAATTATTAGAAATTATTGAATAGATTATTTCAAAATTCCGATTTTTCTAAAATATCTGCTCTTGTTCTTATCCAATATGAAAACAAATAGTTCTGTTGCATAATATGTACGTTTTATGAAATTTTGAGTACGAAATATCCTCGTTATTAGTTGAAATTACTATGTCAAGTTTAATTTACAAAATACACAGTGTCCTTGACAAAAGAAACTAACGTCATTTTACCTATTGTAAATCGTTTATCTTAATTCAGATAAATAATAATCGAAAACATTTTTTTAGCTATAAATTCTCTGATTTTCAGATAAATATATATTTTTTGCCTGGGAGGATGACGCACTCAATGGAATATCTTTAGGAGTTTTAAATAAATTAATAAATTGATATGCCGTACCAAAGTACTGTATTATATTCACTCCAATGTGTTATTTTTATTACAATAATAGCCAAGGAGCAAACCACACTTTAAATCAAATGTACATACCTATATTATTCGAGCATTTGAATCTGTTTTTTTTTTCGAAATAATAAATTGGGAGGAATTATATCATTCAAAATAGGGTCCAGACGTACCTTTCGTAGCGACACGTTTTTTTAATGTCCCACTGATAGTTCTCGTCAGCTCTGTACTTTGCTGTTTACGGTCAATTATTTATGAAAAGTGAGAAAATAATTCATAAACATACCTAGATACGCGGGAAAAACATCAGCATTTCAAAATATACTTAACTATTTTCAGTATAAGTAATACTATAAGTACTTCAAAATAATCAGGTAACTTGTTGCATAGCTACAAAGAGTGTCAGTTTGACAGTTTAAATAAGTCAATTCAAACTGACACGATTTGTTTTGAAGTATGTATTGTATTTGTTTTGTAAATATAAACAATTTATTAATTTAAATACAAATTGGTACAATAGAAATTACAATCCAAATCGATAGGTAACTTAACTAATTTGATCCTTCTGATTGGTTGACAATTATGCGAAAAAAATAAAAAAGATAAAATAAAATGTAATTAGAAAATGGATGGGTGAAAAATACCGAAAGTTGAAATGAGAAGAGGTAATAATAATGGTACCGATGCTAAGGTAGGTACTTGAAAGCTAATGGAAAAGGCAAATGGAAAAATTTGAAAGGAGTGCTCGTTAACATTTCCAATATTAACACTAATGGTTATTAGTTAAATTGTTTTCAATACTAACAAATTTTCCATATATTAAATCGCGTTTTATTCACTACATTTTAAAATAATATTGTATATACTGTTAATAACCTTCAAGACAAAAACATGGGCGTACACAACGAGGGGCAAATTGCAGCTACCCTATGGAGGCAAAAAATTTTATCTTCATAAACTTTTGTTACTGGTGTTTATTACAATTCTTAAGATAACTATTTATTTTAATAATAAGAAAAAATACCTTCACCATTTCACGTCTTATCCAAAACCTTGGTTTGTATAAGTTGTTACCTTTTTCTTCGTAATATTTTTAGAGAAACTGTGACTTGATTCGTACTGCAGGAAGCTCTATAGAAAAATTTCCTGTTTTCAGTTTGTTTAAACTGTAAACCAATTTTATGTATACTATATTCAATAGCTTTCTTGGTGTGCGTCATCGTTTGTGACGTATATCCGGGTCGGTTATTTTATTTGCTATTTTGACATAAAGCTAACCTTAAATTTGATAAATAAAATCATCAGGATCGTTTTCAGTCGATTTTGAAAAGGCCGTGAAATTAATAATTACCAACTTCTTTTTCTAACTGAAAATACTTGAGACTTTCAAAATGCTTATGTTATTCCGTGTATCTAGGCATATTTTTGTATTTTTCAAATGAATATAACATTAACATTTACTTTTTTGTCATTGTTTTGATTACTGCAAATAATACAAACAGCTTCAGTCTTTTTTTTCATAAATTTGATTATAGTTACCTAAATGACAAAAAAAAGTTATTTTTGTATGCGAAATGCTAATTTGGTGATCGAGATGATCGAAAAAATAGTCGAGATCACCAAAGTATGAGATGCGAACAAAATTTTTTCTACAAACGTCAAAAATATTGTTCTAAAATAAGTAACATGCTTAGCTTAATATGAAAAATAGCATTGAACTAGCTTAAAACTGTTTTTCCAACTCCCAAAACTACGATATTACGAGCTGAAACTGAGATATCTGGTTTAGGAATAAATATTGGTTTTCATGGATTTTTGCGTGATTTAGGAACATAAAGGTTAAAATTTAAAAATCCCATATATAGTTTACATGCAGTGTGCGGAGTAAGTATTTCGCACACTACTTTGCCCACTTCGCATATTGTTGTCAATGCTTATGGTCAATGCGCGAACGTTGTCATTTTTTGACGTTTGTAGAAAAAATTACTCTCGGTGTTTCTCTCACTGTATCAGTTCAACTATTATACTTATATATTTTTCTTCCTCCTGCTCCTTTACAACATCAACGAAATGGAAGAAAAGGAACAATCTCAATATATTTGTATTGGTTTCAATTCAACCACGATATGGATCCCCCATTCTTAAAATTTACGACGCAAAATTATTGATCACCTACTCACCTGAATGCTACTTGCCATGAAAACATTTTCTTAGCTCTCTTAGGATCCATACTCTCTCCTGAAGAATCGTTATCCATTTCAGAAGTCATTTTAAAAACATCCAATTTAGTGAAAAACTTCAAAACACAATATTAATGCACTGAACTCGAAAGACGAGACTATAACATGCTGCGAACCGAACCACAAATGTCAAACTATCTTCAAAAATTAATACAAATCGGCGGAAAAATACACTAAATTTTCAATTAGTGTGACGCGGAGAGCTATACAGGTTTATTTTTATTTCCAAAAAAAAAATATTCATTCGTGAAAACACTACAATTTAAGCTGAAGGTACTGACTAGATTTGTGCTTACTCGTTGAAATAGAAAGTGAAATATGCAATAATAGTTTCCTTTCTAAATCTCTATTGGCTAATAGTGAACTCCGATACACGCGGTATATTGGAAAAAGAAAGTTTACCGGTATAATCTTACATACGACAGATATGGAAATACTTTTGATTTCACGCGTAACGTCTAGTCTCTTACAACTTAATGAAACATTTTGTTTTATATTGACAGAACATATTTTAATATCATATTTAAATCAATTTTATCATGAAAACATTTATTAATATCTCGAGATGTTACCTAGTTTAAATAACAATCACTTGCTGGATTATTCCCTGATAAATAACTTTGTAGGGTTATAAGTATGTACTCGATATTAATAGAAAATATAAAAAATAACAAAAATAATAATAAATATTCCATAATAAATATACAGAAGAACTCATTGGAAAATCATTAAAGCAAATTTAAGTTGCTGTTGGACCAAATTTTCCGCTTTTTGGGTCATATTGTATTAGGAGATCGAATTTCCTTAATTAATTTAAACTGATAATAAAATACAAATTTATCATTTCAATCAATACTACAACGAATATTTCCAAAACTATGAAATAAAACCGGTTATTAACAAATTCCAGAAAATAAATATAGCATACAGTGTGTACAAAAACACTCCTGTCAGTCGCAATCTCTAGTTAATTTCTTTTTTCTACATTCATGCAAAAAATAACACTTTTGTGAACCACATTTAATGGAAAAAGTGGTTCTTTTATTGCACTCATCTGTCATTCTTGAGTCAGCTTTGTGATGATTAATGACAAACATAAACATTTAAATTAAATAAAAATCCATAGCAAGTATCTGATCCTGCTTTAATACAACAATAATATATGTATATCTTACTACTTAGTCTCAACGAGTTACAATTATTGCAAAAATCTTTAATTATTCGAAATTTAAATGGTCAAGGCGAAAACCAGCTATGATTAAGTACTGACAAGGTGGAGGCCATAAAGATACAAAAAAGAAGAACGGGTACTGAGGTTGATTAGGTCAGGTTAGGTTCTCAACATATTTATATTCTAATTTTCCAGTTTTTGCATGAATTTAGAAAAAATATTGTATGCAACTCTTGCAACTTTTTGCACTATTTGTGCTCTGGAAGATGTTCTGATGCCGGGAACACTGCAGCCTATTGGCTTATTGTACTTTACTCCCACATTAAGGCCATCCATCCAATAATCCCCGTACCTTCGAGTAGACGATATAGGTCCATTGGATGTGTGACATATACTTCAGGTGGCACATTGGCTTCTCTGAAGATTGTTTGTCTCCTCGGCAGTGCCTCGCTATTAATGTCTCCATGCCACAAAGTCTGCAGCTGAGGTCCCCGTTATATAACCCTATTTTATGCAGGTGATTTTTCACCGGGGTATGACCCGGTGATAATTCTTAGCTTATTCCTACTGATATTCAATAGTTCTTCAGCCCGTTTTACACATGTATCACCCATAAAGGTTTTACTGTGTACTTGCTTTGGAGTGTTCCTCCAATGAAGTCTATGTTGGCTTTGTACCCACTTTTGTATTTGCCCTCAGGTTACTTTGTTTGTGATCCCAGGACCTGGGTCTGGTCCAACATATGCTGTTGCTGACCCTCTTCTCGCAAGTCCATCAGCTTGTTCATTTCCAGAAATACCGTTATGTCCCGGCACCGACACTAATCTTACTTTAATGTGGTCTGCCAGTTGATTTAGTTCTTTCTGGCATTCTTCTACCAGTCTGGATATGACCTTGCGGCTATTCAAAGCTGCAAGTGCTGCCTGGCTGTCAGTTAATACGGTTTGTTGATTAGTTAGGACTGTCAGTCGTATGTTTGTTAATTCTGACACATTCTAGGATGGCATAAAGCTGGACTTATAAACTTGGCGTTCGCCGTTGGCGTTCGCGCCAGCGTCCCTAATTAAAAGTACAGAAACACCTAAGACCATTTATATCTACCGTTGGCGTTGCTGTCCGCCGTAAATGAACTTTAAGTTTCGCCGTTCGCCGTTCGTATATAGCAAGTCTGAAGAGCCAATCAAAACGATTTTTAGCCGTCACCTGGTGTATGTCATATGTGAAATGCCATTTATTGGCATTTGATTGTGTTTGTTTGAACAAGAAGTTTGTTAGTTTTATATGGATATGACACATTAAATTGAGGTTATGATAGTTTTCGTATCGGCCAACGGCAAGTTTATAAATGGCCAATGTCGTTGCTACGAACTGCCGACGGCGGACGCCAGCGCGAACGCCAACGGTGAACGCCAAGTTTATAAATCCAGCTTTAATCTCTGCCAGAAATACAGAGGGATGTTCTCCTTGTGTTTCCCATTTCACTACACACCTCTGCTTCTGACCCTTCCCCAGTCTATGACCCATCTGTGTACCAGGTCTCCTCGGGGAAACTTCAGTCTGCTTGGGTCTTGCCAGTCCTTTCTGTGGGGTATTTCTACCTCATATTTAGGACTTGGTAAAAGTTTTATGGCCATATACTCTATTTTCCTATCTAAAATGGCTTCACTTATGATATCTATAACGAATATGTGTCCTGATCTAACTATTTTGTTGCTCAGGTTACTTTGCTTCGTAAATAGTCCCATCCTTGCTCCCCCCATTGTCACGAGGTGTAATGGAGGAAGGCCAAATAAGGCTTCTAGTGCTGCTCGGTCAATAATAATATAGTCTTCACCACCTTGGTATATAATTATAATTATTCAAATAAAACTCTTTTGTTTTAAGGATTTAAATTTTTTTATTATTGCATAAAAAATAGTAATTACAAATCATTATTTAAATATGTATGGAATCCAAAATTCTATTTACGGTGTTGATTGCCTTGAATAAACCAACTTTTGGAATTGTCTGTTTACATGTTATTTAAAACGTACAAAAATATATGATCAAAATTAAGATTAAGATTTTATAATATAATCAGTTTTTTTTTAATTTAAATCCGAATACATTTAAAATTAGTATTTTATGCAACGAACATGTAATGATAGCCATTAAGACACGAGCATATTGTAGGATACGAAACGAGCCGCAGGCGAGTTTCGTATACAGGGTGTCTTAAAATTGACGCCCGTCCTTTCAGAATTTGAATCGGAGGGCTAAAACGAATTAAACCGTATAAAGAATAAAAAAATTGTGTTATGTCCATGGTTACAGAGTTATTGATAAAAAACAAAATTCTAACATTCAATGTTTACACTTTATTAAAAACGAAGTCAGCTAAAAACAAATGAGTAGCATCGTGTTTTCATTTTTTAAACGACAATTTACCACTGCCATTTCTCGATCAAGTTCCATTTTAGATTGAATTGTTGGTTCCAACATGATGGTGCTCTGCACATTATGGTAGACAAGTGAGAACATTACTAAATCAAACATTCCCTGACTGTTGGATTGGAAGAGGTGGACCCGTACTATGGCCTCCTAGATCTTGACAAAAAACAAAGATCTAACATTCAATGCTTAAACTTTATTAAAAACGAATATTTGTAACAAAACAAGACATTAATTTATAAAAGGTGTTCAAACAAATCGCCTCCTACTTCAATTCAAATATTTGCACGATTTATCATTGAATCACGCACCCTCTGTAGCATGTTTTCGTCTATAAATTCACAGCAGCGTGAACACGAGCTACATTAAATCTCCCGCACTCTCAACAGGTTCAAAGTAAATATTTTCTTTCAAGAAACCCCAGAAGAAAAAATCGAATGGATTTAGATCTGGAGATCTAGGAGGCCATAGTACGGGTCCACCTCTTCCAATCCAACAGTCGGGGAATGTAATGTTGTCACTTGTCTACCATAATGTGCAGGAGCATCATCATGTTGGAACCAACAATTCAATCTAGATGCTAAAATGGAACTTGATCGAGAAATGGCAGTGGTAAATTGTCGTTTAAAAAATGAAAATACGATGCTACTCATTTGTTTTTAGCTGACTTCGTTTTTAATAAAGTGTAAACATTGAATGTTAGAATTTTGTTTTTTGTCAATAACTCTGTAACCATGGACATAACGCAATTTTTTTATTCTTACGTTTTAATTCGTTTTAGCCCCCCGATTCATATTCTCAAAGGACGGGCGTCAATTTTGAGACACCCTGTATAATATGCGAGTGTATTAATGGCCATTACATGAAAGTTGCATACAATATTTTTTCTACTCCGATTAATAAAAATTATTTAATCAATAATTATTAGTTAAATTAATTTTAAATATAGTTACGTTTGATAATCACAATTATTTGACAGCTATCAAATTAAGTGTCACTTTATAGGTCTGTTCGCCTGCAATAAAAGTGTAGCACTGAGCTATAAAATTTTGAAGAATTCAGGTCTATCTGTGAAAAAAAACGTGTAAAATCACTAAATTTGGGAATATCATTTGTATACTGCAAGAAGCATTAAAACATAATTAAAATAAATAAAATCGTATAGCTCAGTGCTACACTTTTATTGCAGGGAACAGACCTAATATGATTAATTTCAGAAATGTCAACCAGGTATCCATGGCTATATTAAATATTGTGCGAATGTCGCATTCCTATTGGCTTAATAATCTGTATCATAATGAAAATCTGTATCATAATGAATTTCATTATGATACAGAATTTAGTCTTTTAATAAGTATATTATAAAACAGGAGTAGAAAAATAAACTTCACAATACATAGGTATAAACTGGTAAATTCAATACCCTTCTTGGTGTGCGTCATCGATTGTTATCAATGAACTTCTAACACATTACGTTGGAAGAAATGGAAAAAAAGGAAAAGGTCTGTGATTAAACCTAATCAAAATACTTATCTTTGACTTAAAATTTTTGAGTAGTTGATGAATAGATTACGAGCAAGCGCGAATTATAAATCGGTTGAAATTAGATCGTTCAATATAGGATGTAGAGGTTCCTTTGGTATTGGCAATGTGTCTTACGTCTTTTTCAGTTCTCGTCAGATCTGTACTTTGTTGTTTACGGTCAATTATTATTTATGAAAAGTTAATGTTGATGTTATTGTTATATTTATTTAAATAATACAAAAATATAACTTGTGCACGGAAAAACATCAGCATTTTGAAAGTTCTCGAGTATTATCAGTTAGAAAAAGAAGCTGGTAATTATTAATTTCATAACCTTTTCGAGTTTGGCTGAACACGATTTGACTGATGATTTTCTTCATCAAATTTAAGGTTAATCAAACTTTAAACAATATGATTTTATTCAAATACCGAAAATAATTGATTGGTAATAACCTAATAGTTTGTACTTAAATATAGGTATTTATATAATTAATTTACTGGATGAAAAAAAATAAACATCAAAAATGACATCGGCTGATGGAAAAACTTACACATTTTTTCAATTAGTAATAAATATTTTACATCAATAAATATAAGTATCAAAGTTCAATGTTTTCTAAGTTACCTTGCTACAGCCAAACAACTTTGTGCACACAAATTTTATAGTTGTAAAAAATAGCCTTGAATTTACACGTTATAAAATTTAAAAACTTTCGTTTCGTAATTATACAAATACAACCCGAGCATGTTTTTATATTTTTATTTTAACAATTTGGAAGCGCCCTAGATGCCGTTATTTTTTAAATTTGTTCCTATTAATAGTTATTTAACCAACAAGTGTATCAATGAGGGCCAATAATAATCGAGATAATTTAACGTTAACGTTTGAGATTGTTATTTGCCCTTTTGATACTCGTGTTAGTTTATTTACAAAGCTCTTCCGTCGACTGTATCAGTCGTAATCGTTTTTCTCAATATTTCAAAACTAATAGTATATTAAAGTATAAGTGGATATAAAGGTCTTTAAAACACGCGCGATTTTTCGAGCACGTGTTTTAGAGACCAGTTATCCACGAATACTTTACGCTATTTTTTTTATTGTTGCACTTTGAGACCATAAATACTGGTATTTATTAATACTACAAGGAAAAGAAATAGAAATAATTGACAATGTAAAATGGTTGAATTCGTGATGACATTAGTTTATCTTGCGTTGTTTTGGAAATGTTAATAGTATCAAGTTAAATACAATTTCCTCCGATTTGAAAAATCGAAATATTAATATCTCAAACAATATCAACTGCACTTTCCCTTTTCATTTATAATTTTGAAATTGTTAAATATTGTTCAAATAAAGGTTTTGACGTTACAAAGTACCTACTCCTGTCAGATCAATAATAAAAAAAGTTGTCATTTAGACATTTATATCATTAGACATTACACATGCATTACACTTCGTTTCTCGAGATGTTGATGTTGCCATGGTAACTTTAAAAAACGCGCGTGTTTTAAAATTCGTTTTAAACACGCTGGGGCGGTAAAAGTAAAAGTGGGTTCACCAATAAAAAAATAGTTATTTATGTATCAAGGGCGTAAAACAGGCGTTTATGGACCGCAACGTGTAAGTAAGAGCCCGAGCCGCAAGGCAAGGTCTATTAACACGTAAGGTCCATAAACGCTATTTACGCCTGAAATACATACAATATTTTATGCACGACCGTTTTAATAGTCATTTATTAATAAATATACAAAAATTTTATGCACGACCGTATTACCGTATTAATGATAGTTAATAAATATGTTTTATTTTCTATTTTACACCTTTTGTGAGTAGGTTATTATAAATGTTTCAAGTTGGATAAATTTTATACCTCGATATTATTATAACTCACCCTGGATAACAATCTACCAAATCATTTGTATAGTCAAATAAAAATAAGTCTTATTAAAACTAATAAAATGATAAAACAAAAATCTATATACCTATACGCGTTACCATAGCAACCAAGTCAATAGGACAAGAATAGGTAGACGCCATTTTTATTCACAGTCGACTTCACGTATTGCAAGTTTCTTAGTATATTTTCGAAAAAGTTTTTTATATTATTTTGTTTATATAATGGACAGTAGTGACGATGAGATAGTTTCCGAAACACCACCGGAAATTTTTAAAGCAGCTGAAGATGCAAAATTAAGTTTACCACCCGCCAAATCTAAGAGAATATACGATAAGGTAAAGCGGGCGGTAAAGTGACACTTTACGCCCGCTATTCGTATTTATAATCTGGACTTTTTCGCCCGGTCGTGCATAATAGTACATATATTCAACGAGCGTGTAATGATGGCTATTACTCATGAGAATGAAGTTTGCGACGTGAGCCGCAGGCAAACGTCGCAATCATTCAAATACTATACTTTTTCTATGACTGAGTGTTCACCTATCAATTCAAACGAACGAGATATTTAGAGAATATTTTATTGAATAAACTTAATGCTTTATGTCAAACAATTCCATTTTGGAAGCTACAATGAAAATTCATTTATTGTTTACAATATTGATGGTGAAATTTGAGCAGTTGAATTCGTTTTCACTTTCTGTATCCATTCTAATAAAAAGTCAGCTCTAAATCACCTTCGGTAGGTAGGTATCGGTACTGTCAAAGTCAAATTATGACATTTCATAGCGAGTCTGATTCAAACATTACACCGAACATAGTCGTGTGTAATGGCATTCTTTGACGGTGATTGGCCAGATAGTGTGTGTAATGGATCATTACACACGGGGCGTGGCTTGTTTTGTGTAATGCATCCAGTTACTCAACAAAAATGTTACATAAAAAGGGTCTATTTCTCAACAGTAATAGAAAAAAATATTTATTTGTTTCATAGGTAAGTACTGTCAAAAATAAATAATGACATTAATTGTATTACTCTATTTGTAGTAGCTTTGATAAACTTATTGTTATCAAACTTTAAACAATATGCTTTTATTCAAATACCGGAAATAGTTGGTTGGTTAATAACCTAATAGTTTGTACTTAATGTATGTAGGTACATAGATAATTTACTGAATAAAAAAAATTAAACATCAAAAATGACATCGGCTGATTAAAAAACTTAAACCACCTTTTTTCAATTAGCATTAAATATTTTACATTGATAAATATTAGTATCAAAGTTCAAATTTTATAGTTGTAAAAAATATCCTTGAATTTACATGGTACATAATTAGAAAAAATGTCGTTCCGTAATTATACAAATACAACCCCAGCTTACAATATGAGTATTCAATCTGCATTCACTTGCACTCTATCGTCAACTTGGGGCTGCTTGCCTCGACATACTTTCCTTTCAAAATCATTTGTATGTCTTCCAAAGATTTTCCCTTAGTTTCCGGTACATAAAAATAGACGTAGATAGACGTAAATATACAGATAAACGAAAATAAATAAAATGGATACTGAATACCAAAATAATCGGTAAGACGTTGATAAACTTGAATGGATAAAACAGAAGCAACAATATAACAACCATCAGATAAAGCCATGCCGTAAGCCTTCATTTTGGCAGGGAACAATTCTGCGGTAAAAACTATTGGTACCATGCCCAAACCAAGCTTGAAACAACAGGCGTACAACATTACGCAAACAATTGGAACCCAGCTCACAGTATCTGTATTGTATCCGGAATTCTTTAAACTGAAATAAACCGCTATAGTTAGCAAGCATACAGCAGTTAAAATAGAGGATAGAATCAATAAAGTTTTCCTTCCATATTTATCCATTGAAAGAGAAGCTGCGGCAGCAGCTATTACCATCATTATGGAAAATAATATAGCTGCTAATTCAGATTGTAAATATACAGAACCAGCTGCTTCTAAGATTGAGTGTAAATTCATCAGGAGTACACTGATACCTGAAAAATGTTGCGCTAAATTTAATATGGCCATTATCAGAAATGCTTTTCTATTGCTTGGTACTGTGAAAAGATCTTTTAAATTTCCTTTCTCTGTTTTTTGCCGAGCTACCGCATTTTTTACATCTTCCAATTCTACAGATATGTCCGTTCCCTGTGATCTAAACCATTTAAAAACTTTCTCTGCTCTTTCTGGTTTATTTTTATATAACAAATAATATGGACTTTCTGGCATGAATGGAAAACTAATTAGTTGGGTACACGCTACGCAAATACCAACAACGCAATGGACATAAAAAGGCGTATAAGGTACTATCGTATACACCAAAATGATTCCAGAGAGCATCAATAAATTGATTAGGCTACTTAAAAACCCTCGTATCTTATGCTCAGCTATTTCCGCTATATACATAGGAACTGCCACAAATGCCATATCTCCAGCTGCTCCAGCAAATGCTCGAGCTACATATAAGTACTCAACTCTCGGTTCCAAAGCTATAACTGTCCAAACTAATACTGAAACAAATGTAGCTAGTAATATAGATTTTTTCCTTCCAATTTTATCTACAAGGTACATGGATAACCATAGTCCTAAGAAAGCTCCAAACATCAACCATGTTTCTAACCACTCACCGTCTGATTTAGTGATTTTTATTGGAGAATTTGGTTTCAATAAAACTGGTACAATTGGGGCAGACCAGCCGTAATGCATTCCATCACTCATCGCAACCAAAGAACCTAAAATTTAAAAAAAATGAACGTTACAGTAAAAGTAGATATTCCTCGTTTGGGTAATGTGTATTCAACTAACATTCACAATTTCAAAGAAGGAGAATGTTGATTGAATTCACAATGTAAATGTGAAAAAAAGGGAGAGAAAAAATAATCATTACATTCTCCCTTTCCCTAAAAAGATTTCCAATATTTTGTAATGAACATTAACATATTCAAAATGGGGAAGGGGATATAAATATGCGCGTTACAAAGTATTGAATGCATTCAACCTTCCCATTTTGGGAAAATATTCAATACTTTGTAACACACATATCAAGTAATTCAAGAAAGGGAACGGCTAATCAAATCATCATATTCCCTTCCCCTTCTTGAATAACCTAGAGTGCATTACAGTGTATTTATCACTGAAAGTGCGATCAACATTTCTTGTTCTAAATCAAACTAAAAAATAATAAGAGAAAAAAATATTTACTATAAATATTTTTTACTGCAATAACATTTTCAATTTTTTTGTATTTCAACTTTTCTCAAAACGTGAAGGTAAGAGTATACGTATACATTTACCAAAACGTGAAGGCGAGTACAAAGTGTACGTTTCCCATATACATTCACCGTAATATACATATTTTCAAATACAAATATTGTACCCGTAAATGAATCATTTTCAGTAGCTTTCTTGTTAGAAAATTGTGAGGAGTAAACCACTAAGGGCGAGTTGTATCAAACGCCTAAACTCGGTTCAATGTTGACTGATGTTTAGACTGATGTAATTGTTGATTATAAATACATCAATCAGATACAGTCTAAACATCAGTTATCATTAAACTGAGTTTAGGTGTTTGATAAAACTCGCCCTAAAGGAAATAGTGTACAAATTAGAGAAAATACATTAGAAGTACAGAAAATACTTAAGAAAATACCAGTATCATTGGAAAATACTCCTGAATATACATGGAAATTGCAGTGGAAAATACAGAAGATTTCTGTTGAAATATTTCTCAATCGCATATTTTTTTAAGAAAATTAAAATAAAGATTTTCCTAAAGAAAATACTTGGTCAATACCCCTCGAAAAATTGGGATTTCTCTTCAGAATTAAGGAACCAATAGATCAACAGATCAGAACAATTTTGGCACTGACTCAAATAAATATAGTGTCCAGAAAAAAAATGTCTCTGTATAATTCTTCCGATTCTTAATACGTTCTATTGTTACAAATAAATCATGTTGGAACCACAAGCATTATAGTAAAAAATCATTCAAAATTTTCAAATATATAACAATTTTAATGCAGATTTACGCAGCTATACAGTGTGAACAAATAATGTGCTTCATTGGAGTCAACTCTGTCCGTGTGTTAACAAATACTATATTCACAATTTTAAATCTAAAAGACTAAGATATACAAGCGACCTCCGAATTTTATTTTTAACAGAATAAAGTTTATAGATACCTGCTAATACTGCTATGAATTGTGACAGCGTTCCTTTATCTATGTTTCCATTTTGTGAAGGAGTCAATACTTTGGCCATTTTGAACTATTATTTCTAAAATAAATGGAGATGATGAAAACATGTATAAAACTAACATACTACATTAAAATCAAATTAAGCACAGAAATGTTATTGAGACTCAGTATTATTGTCAAGTGATAAACTAACGAAATTTTGTGCCATATGGAGATTGATGGAGATGGAAATAATTTAAATATGGATTCAAATGCAAACATCTTTTTTTTTAATATTTTTTTCAACTTTGAACTTTTGAAAGCAAATGAAAAATTGTTCCAACAATAAACTGAAAAGTGAAGTGATCAATGCTTTTATCAACATGGTTTGCTCATTTTATAAAACAAGAATTGTGCAAATGACAATGATTTATGGGGATACACTAAATTGTTATATCGGAAGGAGGAGGAAAGAAAGGAAAACGAGTGTCTGAATTATTAACGTAATGTAATTTGGGGTAAGGGTATGCCTTAATGTCACATCAACTTACCTGATTTAATCTATTTTAATAAAAATTAATGGCATCTATAAAGTACAAAAAAAATAGAATATCTTTCACATCATACTTATTCTTGAGAAGTAATTCGAAATAGGCAATTAACAGTTATAATTGTACATAATTTTTCATTGGTTGGACTGAGTACATACATATTTAGGTAATCTTATCAAATAAGGATAATATTGTTGTTGTATTAAAACAAAATAATACAATAGTTAATAACGGGTAAAAAAGCTATAAAGGTCCTAAAAGAGATTATAATTAAATAACTGAATAGAATGTTTATGGTTTTAAAGATATTAAATGAATTGTGAGTGGAAAATTACAAGGCAGCTGGTGAAGATTTATTTCGTGTATCTACATAATAAGCTCTATATAAAATTTGATCAAATATGTCTTTAATAAACTACCAATTTATATAATACTGATTAGAGCACGTTTTGTGCTTTTATTTAAAAGTTAGTGTCAAAATACATAATGATTTCTTTTTATTTAGCTTCACTCAATAATCATAGGTTAACTGATAATTATTTGTAACTTGAAATTTTTTTTGTAAACTTTACTGTTTCTTCTCATTACTACCTTACATTTAGTATTGTAGAAACGATTCCTTGGTCAATTGTACCTGCAAAGAAAATACTACTTACTACTATAGGACTTATTTGTCCCTAGATCTTAGAACAAGTGCTAAGGAATAATTTAGTTAGAATATCCTCTATCATAATTTATAGGTGAGATGCAAATGTTGACCCTACAAAATGTGTTTGATACAATCTTATAGAGATCTATTCTTCTCACATGATCTTCATGCAAGCTAATGGGAGTTTTGTTTAAAATTTGTTATCTACCTAAACAAATTTAAACTCACTTAACATATAAGATAATCCGTTTATAAGCATTTCAATTAAACGAGTATAATGACAACGGTAACCTATTGTATTGTATAATATGGTGTTGATTGAGGAAATTTATAAATAAAAAACAGATGGCTGTTAAAGATATTTTAATAGAAACTGGAATAATGGTCGCCAGTTATGAAATACAAAACTAAGCCTAAATGACTAAGATATTATGTACCAAGTACTCAGTTTTAAATAATCGCTATATGTACAAAGTCCAACTGAATATAAACAAAAACTTTGGTGTTCTCCAGCTATCACAAAACAAAACAAAATATATGCATAAATAATTTTGACAACTTTATACATTTCCTGAGCATCCTCACTTTCTAAGAAATAAGCATAAGATAAGCATAATATTTATAAATTGTTACTGTACATTCAAATATAATTTTTAGGATTATTTAAGATGACAATATCCAGATTCGGTAGTTTATTAACCTACCCACAAATAATATCAAAAATTGGGAACGAAAATCTTAATCAATGGGTCTGAAAAATATATTGATCATGTTGATATCTATGCATTCAAAGTATTTGAATAGCCAATTGTACCCTATTTATTTTTTCAACAAAGATTTCTCGACCATTGCTGAAGTTTGAAAACATTTTACAACGTTATTTCTCATGCTATATATCTTATAAACATATTATTCCAAACTGTACATCAAACTACATAGCAATAGGACTAGCTTCTATACATTTCATTGGAAAGAACTAAAAGATAACTTATTATATGAAGATAAAATTCATGGATATACTGCTTGGTAAACACCAGAAACAAGAAAGAGAGTTTTAATAGCATAAACTAAGTTTGCTGATACTCAGGTTTTACATCCCACCCTCCACTAGTATAGAATGTATTGAGACTCCATAATTTACGTGAAATCTATTTGATTTTAGACTATGTATTCATTTATAATTGACCAATACTTATTTATTGTATAAGTGAGTGTATTGGGGGGTGAGTGTATTAGATATTGTTTTATCCACGCAGGAAACTTTTAAGCACAAAAGCAAATTTCGAAGGTTTAATTCTATAAATTGGATGAACGCAACTATAACACGTTTGATCAAAAAGTGATTTCGTATGTAGCTCTGATCAGCTGTAACGTAGAAAAATTTTGAAATGAATCAAAAACATTTTGGGAGTTGTTAAATCTATATGTAGTATTTCTCATTATTCCACTAGTGGATGAAGTTGTACGTTTTATGCTGTGGATAAAACTACAATTATAATAAAATTGTGAATATAATACATTTATATTTAAATTGACTCCTTGTCAATTATGCAAATAGATTAGCTTTGAATTGAGACTTACATTCTCCAAAATATATAAAGCAGTCTACTGATCACAAAAGTTAATACAAAATTTCTGTATCTTACGACATATGTGTATACATAGTTAGTGAATATCTAAAGATACAATAAAAAAAATATTAATTTAGGTATTTTTTAGCTTACAGTCTTCCATTCTGCTTTACTACATCTTTTTACATTTTTACATTTATATACAAAAATCGAGAAAAATGAGATCAAAAACTAATAGTAACATTAATCTTGAATAATTACAAAAAAAAACTTAACTTTGAATTTCAAGCACCTTTTTCTTTTCATAGGCTGCATGATTATATTAAACAGCTACAATTTTACTGGGATCTACTTTAACTCTAATAAACATAGTGTCATCTTTCATAAAATGCCTTTTCTTGAGCATTTCATGCGAGACAAATTTGGGAAATCCGAATCCCAAGGAGTCTGGTTCTCTGCTGGGTCGCTGAAAGTTTTTCCACGTAGGATCTGGAATGAAACTTTCTACTATGTTACACGCTTTTTCTGGACACGTTGACTGGTCAAACAAAGTAAAAGATACGGAATGGGAAAATGGCCACCTTAAAAGTGCATCGTATTCGCCGGGCAGGATTTTTATATACACTGATATATGTGAATCTTCTCCAGCTCCGTTTCCGTTTGGAAAAAGGGATGCCTGTAATATTTGAAAATATATTATTAATAATTCAAATGAATGAATGTAACATAAATAAAAATAGTTTTATAATGATATATTTTATTGCAAATGACAAAATTTTTAAATTACTCAAACAATTAATCACCTGTAGTTTGTATCCATATTGACTAGTATAAAACGGTGGAGATACTAGCTCCATACCCTCTTTACTTTTGGCCTCCGTCATTTTTGCAGAAAAATCGCTAATCTTCCAAATCAAAGTACCAGAATAATTTAACGACAACCTGGATAAGGCACTCTTAAGTGAGGTAATTTGATGTTGTTGTTTTGAGACTACACTGCACATAAGACTTAGATGTTGTTGACAGTTCTCTTCTAAATGTTTTTCTATAACATATCTTGGACCTTTAAATCTACATCCTGCATCTTTAAAATTACAACTATGTACTGAAACTGTGCATTCTTCTTTAAGATGTGTATCCAGTTCTTCTCTTGCTAACACACTCACGTCACACCTAGAAAATAAAATAGAATTATTATTCAACAAGCCTTCAAGAATAGTTAATTTAATAAACCTAAAAATTATGTCCTATAAGTATAAACAAATAAGTCGGAAGCACATTTTTTTATTCAATACTTTGAGATGTATAAGCACTATTATTTCAAGATTCATACATTGTTGTTGGTCTTCGCCATTCCTAATACTTTGTTCACTTCTTTTTGGACTTCACGTAATGATTTCCAATCTTAACTTCCGTTTTTCTGTGGAATTTCTCAATATGTTTCTCATACATGGACCAAATAAGTTCCGCTGTATCAACCTTCCAATCATTCAACTGATTCTGTTTGATATAACGTTACCTTTCTGTGCCTTTATATATTATTTTGAATCCTCAAATGTATTTCTTTCTTATTATGTTAATTATTATCATTATCTTAGATTGTAATTGTTATACTATTTTTTATTAATAAATTACCTGTTGGGACACTGTACGGGTACTCTTCCGCATTTAACATGATGTGCAGGTAATGTATCAGCTACGAATTCTTTTGTGCAATATCTACAGGGTACCAGTCTCTTAGAACAATCTCCTACTTTGTGTTGACCTAAATGTCTTCGGTGTATCTTCACTCCACATTTATTTTCACAGTAAAGGGGCTCATAACCACAATGACCAACGTGATTCTGAAACAAAAATATGTTATTTCAATTCTTCCAAATATAAAAAAACTTTAAAAGTAATTATTAGCAAAACAATTCAATACAGAAAGTGGCTACCATAACTTTTGTAATTATTGATAAACTTAAGTTATATTTAATGAGTTCAAGATACGCTCTAGGCATTGTTTTAAATCCAATCTTTAAACTGTAGGTGACATATGGGTTTTTTATTAGTAAGAGAATGATACAATCACCATTCATGTTATCCAAGTCTATGTTTATATTCAAGATGTTCTGGTTTGCATGTGGTATCTGCTTGTGTGAAATATAACAACTTAAATGTTAATGAACCTACATTTCATATGTTTGTCTGTATACTACAAGGAAGTGGTAAAGTTTGATATATGATTTGTTTTAAATTTGTCCTTTGAAATATTGACTACCAGTATAAGAGTATTTCCTATATTTTAGTTGTGATGACTGCCCAAAAATGTTATTTTAAATATGAAAATGAAAAATTAGACATTTTATATAAACAAATAATAACCAGAAGTTCAACCTGTTGCCAGCATTCGTCTAAGTTAGGGTAGAAAGCCAGAACTGAAGTTACAATATATTTCATCCTTTTGCGCAAAGCTACATCAAGTAAGGCTTATGGTTATTAAGCAAATGTTACAAGGAACTTTTTTGAAGAATCAAAATTAAAAATAAAGCACTTACTTCCAAGGCGTGTCCAGTAAACTCCTTATTACAAAATTCGCATCTAGTTCTCCTCTGTGGACAGGTGTATTTGAGATGATCTTCCATCAATACCCTAGGGATCTGCGCTCCACATTTACTTGTACAAGGGATGGCGTCATGTTTACATGTATTTAAATGTCCCTGAAAAAAGAAACAAATTTTTTTAAAACAGGAATACCTTTCCGTCATGATAACCGCCTATTGCAATTTAAGGTTTTCAACTAAAATTTTAATGAGGTACGTTTGACAATATAATAGTATCTTTTAGTTTGCCTTGAATTAAATATTATATAAACTTTTGTTATCTTTCGTATTGTGTATTATAATTACTACTAGAATCTGCTGGTGTGATTGTTATTTTATCAACCTTAAGGCCGGATCACGCTTAGCCGCACCGAACCGGATCCGAAGGAGATCATCACACATGGTGGAAGAATCACACAAAGTAATGTGACTCCCTGGTTTTCTGGGGTAGCCCTCTGCATTGTCCAGATAAGTAAAGAAGAAGAAGAATAATGTATACAACCAATAATAATAGTAAGTCTGTTTGTCATTTATACCTAGGTATTTATTTCTCTGTAGTCTCATGGAAGGAAACTGAAAATAGGTTCTCTAAATTGGGTAATTTGGGTATTTGTGAAGGTCATGTCTGATTGGTTAAAAGTTGTGTTGGAGCTTCTGATTTTATTGTTTCACCCAATAACGATATCGATTGTGGAATAATATTTTTTGGGTTGGCGACTTGAACCGAAGTCCCTTATTGGGCATATTTTGAGTACAAATTTCTATGCTCTTTTTTTTAATTTATTTTAATTTCTATTGAAATGGACCACACTGTACAGTTATATCAATCATTTAATCATAATTATTACCTTCAGTTTTCTAAGTTCATCCGACCATTTGCAACCTTCCTTATGGTGAATGCAATAGACAATTGAGCTCATAATAGCCTTCTCTGATTCAGGATCCGAGTAAATCTGCAACAATGAAAAAAAAATGTAAATTCCACAACTCTGACACAACGGTACTTCTAACGCATTTTGCATCGAACAGACCTTGCGAAACATGTGAAAGAAATAAATGGCCAAAGATGGACACTAAACAGTTACTTGGGAACTGTTGAAGTTAAATTGATAAACAATATGGAATAGCCGAATATTGTTTAAATACAACAATTAAAACATGTCTGTGTGATGCTAATTATTAGATTCTGCTCTAACAAATTAAGCCATCATTAACAAAAACTGAACACAAATTAAATCGGAAAAAAGCTCTATGAATAACAAACACAGTGAATATCTTCGAACTATCAGTGATAATAATTAATAACACCAATTTTAATACTAAATTTGTTGTTATAAATTATTTTGGTAGAGTTTGTTCAGCCATCCTTTGCCGTTACGTCATAATATGTGATGAATTCTTCTGTTTTACGTTAGATGAATGTTATTTTACACTTAACCTCAAAATTATAATCAATGACATATTGTTGAATGCATGGTTGAATGTGTTGAATTACTTACAAAATATGCGAAATGAACTGTTAAAGTGAAAAATAAAATTTACACGTTTTTGTTGCCTTTGTCTAGGACCGTAACGTAATATTTATTCATCTCTCAAAAAGACGACCTATTTTGGACCCCAGATTAAGTGGTATAGTTTATTACCAATCTTTTTGTTACCTTCTGTATACGCATCCATATTAACTACGGCAATTCAGGCCCCTGTTCTTCGTACTAAAACCGGTATTCGAACTAAGCTAGTTAATTTTTTTCAGTTGTCAACATTTATGAGTTACTTTCTGTAAGTGGAAAGTAATATGTAGTTCCAATTGTTAACGTACATCTCTAGTAAAAAAATACAAAATTAAGTATACTTTAATTCTGATTTCTGATTCATTTTGTTCTTCGAATGCTAATTTAATTCAATTCCCACAGAAACCATCATCAATGTGGACTTATCTTGATTGTGATATGAGGTCAATTAAGGGGTCAATTACAAATAACATAAATACTTGCGACATTCCGTTTTTATTTCCGGTACGCCTCGTTAAAAAACTAACCAGCTCCAAATATCTTTATTAATCGTTGAGAATTTCTTCGGGTGTGGAGATATTTAAGATAAATATTATTCAATGTATAAAAATATATATACAATATGTCCTTCTGAGTCTTAATTTTTTTATTATCAACTTTAGTTATTCTTTATAAAAAGTTCTGCATTATCAATATCAAATTTTTTAGTCGAGATTTGTCAAAAAATATGAGTTTTCCTCTTAATAATAAAAAATGTTTCCATATGATTCTATATGATATTGTATATAGTAGAATACAAAGGAAGCATTTAAACAATTTCTCAGCAATTCTTAAATTGTTTTAATAATAAATACATAAATAAACTCCCACTTAATTTTCTTCATTAACTGATAGTGACTCACCGAAATCATCTTCATTATAAAGGTTGCGATGCAAGCAGTTTTCTCAATAATATAATTATGAATCATAAAAGTACAAGGTGCAATTATTAATTAAAACAAACATTTTAACTACTGCTTCCGTTTTGGAAAAATAAAAATGTTTACAACATAAAATGGAAGCATACGCGGATAAATGTACCTACTGTAAACTTTAAACCTAAGCAACAGAATTTATTGCTTATCCATTACATCGAAACAAATAAATTGCTTCAGCTGTTCTTATTTTTCTTCCAATTCATGTCAGCCATTCCTGTATGAGTCCCTTAACAAGATAGACATAATACTTGTGTATTACACTCCTACCCCTTTTAATGCTTTAGAGTAATACTTAAATCAACGGCTTAGAGTCCTCAGCCTTTAGGCTTTTTGTGGTCTTAATTGTGTCGTTTATATGAAGAGATCAGAGGCCCTTATCAGGCTTAACAGCTTCTCCGGGGATTTTTATGACCTGGAGCTTGCTGTGTTCCTATTTTTGCACGTGCCTCCATGTTTACCTCGAGAAATAAAAAAAGGTCGAGAAACCAGTAAGCTTGATTGGTCCCATTGCCATATTTTGGTTCAAATAATCCACCCTTAACCTATGCTCCAAAAGACATGAAGTATATTCTAGTAATCTATAAGTAAATTTATTTGTTCACGCAAATTGTGTATCCGCATCTTTTAATATTCCATAATTATATTAGAATGGAAAGTTATTCGTACATAATTTTAAGGAAATAATAAATTTGTTTAGTGTCCTCAACTGTCAAGAAGAAGTACAGAAACGGAATTTGATGCGCATCTAGACGAAAGTAGGTGGCATGAATAAATCTGAATTTCATTCTAAAAAGCAAATTATAACGGAGGAAATCACCAGAGTATTAATTAAAGTTGATAATTACAAATTACATTTAGACGTTCAACATAAAAGTAGTACCATCATCAAATGTACTGGGTCGTTGATAATACAAAGTGTGTAATAAATTTCAAATGTCATTCGATAAAAGTGAACGTATTCAATCTTCTTTATTGAGAAATGTTATAAAAATACCAAAAATGGGTTTTTTTAATCAATGGAACACTCTACACGTCGTCACTATAATATACTATGTATGAACCAATGAAGACCCATTTTGTAAGAAGTGTTACTGGTATTCGAAACATTTCCGGGACGTTTTTTATTATACATATAAGAATTATGTAATGTATGTACACGTTCTGGTAATTGAAGAACCACTTAAACAAGATTTTATCGACTATTTGCAAGAACAGGAAATCACTCAAAATTTCGACACAATAATAGTGTATGTAGAATCTTAAGGAGAAAAGTTTGAATGTGGTGAAACTGGTGTTTATATAATAAATGCATTTATAATCATCATGTTGAGTAATTGAATAATTGAATTTGCTGATGATAGGGAAATATAATATATTATACTCCATTCCAAGATATTTCGATTGAACTTGATGATTCGAAACCAAAAGTAGTGGTTAATTCGATAACAATAATACAACAAGTGTATTAATGAGGGCCATAAACAATCGAGATAATTTATGTTTGACATTGTTAATTGCCCTTTTAATACTCGTGTTAGTTACAAAACTTTTCCGTCGACTGTACAAGTTGTATTCGTTTTTCTCAATATTTGAAAAGTAAAGATATTTTCCGCAAATCGCTAGGAAATTTTGACATTCCTGTCAAAATATCTTGAAGAAAAAGTCAGGACTTCCTTACTGTAAGGAAATGTCATTTCTGTACAGTTGTTAGTGTTCTACATAATCCATAAAACGTCTGTATGCATTTTAGTACTTTTCTCTTGATTTCTTTGGCAATAATTCTAATGAAGCAGTATTCACTGCCTCAACCAGCTCTGGAGGAGTCCCAGGAATGGAAATTTCATCATCACTTATCATTTTACTTTCGAGAACACCAGCAATTAAATTTATAAGCGTCAAGTTTGACAATTCAACCTCAATACGTTTCCATAGTAACCCAAGTAATTTTATTAGGAATTTCAAAGCACGCATTTATTTGGGAATATAATTATCGCGTTTTTTTTTAAATCAATCAATATCTGTCGAAATTTAAACGATTTGCGGAAAAATAGTATGTTTACCTCGTAGGAAAAGCCACATTCATGGACTCTGTGTTGCTAAGTCTCGGCTTGCGCCTCGACTTAGCAATCTTCACAGTCGTCCAGGAATGTTAAGCTTTTCCTACCCGGTAAACAATGTACTATAATTTGTTTCATAGGTAAGTTTTTCTTAAATTATTTTTTGGATGTCTTAACACTAATAATTATTATAATTTTGTAGAATAATAAAATAAAACGATAGGTAAGTCAAATATTAGAAGTATTCTATACTAGGATTCATTTTTGAAACACGCTATTGTATGTTTGGTTGCCTACAAAATGTCAATATATAAGAAGTGCGTTGGGTTGCCTGCAGAAAATCGTTGATTAATAGTGTTACTGGGGGTCATTAATGTATGATTTTTTCTAGTTTTGAGAACGTTAATATCATGTTAATATATGGTCGACGGAAAATATTTTTTATAAAGTAAAGTTGTAATACGCCTGTATTATAAAAAGAACCAATCGAAAATCATGACTGCAAAATATTTACCGAGATATAGAAAGAAATTCGGTCAACAGCGAAATGTTTATCACGAAGTTAATTGCAACTAATTTCTAGTTTAAAATGATTAAATTAATACCCAATTAATAAAGCGCCAGTCTGTACAATTTCATCAACTTACATTCGGAATGCGTTACGGCGCCATTTACCAAGAAGGCGTTAAATGCATATAAAATTAAAAATAGGCTAATTATGGGAAGAATGACTTAATTCTGTTTATATTTACAGAATATCTGCTTAGTAATGGTGAAAAACGCGTCTCACACACAGACATTAACAAACGGATTAATACAGCGACGTTCTCACTTTTTTTCAGCGTTAAATGTATTAAATAAAAAGATATAAACACTTTACCACTTCATATTATTTATTTACAATGTCAAGCTTATATTTATATAATATAGCTGGGAAACATTTTTGTTTACACAAAGAAAAATGTATTCCGTAGTGGAAAAGGATACAACACATTTACATTTTTTTATTAGGTTAGAAAGATAATTATAATACGAAACAAAAAAAAGGAAAAACATAAATAAAGCTTGAAAGAATTAAGAATCGAAAAACCCAAAGAGTTTTTGTTAAATCACAGATAATACTAGGATATAAACAGCTAGGGGAAAGACTCCAACAATGGTAAGAATAAAAGGTAAATTGGAAAATCAGGGATTCAAGAAAAACCTGTGAATATAATGGATAAAAAATTATACTTCTTGATTGTATCAACAGAGATGGTCAGGTAGAGCTTGATTAACGGTGGAAACTAGAGGGAATCAGGGATATTGAACACAGTAGAAAATCTAAGAATGAACAAGCAAAATAAGAGATCAAGTTGAGAAAGGGACGGGCAAAATGATAGAGAGAAAGGAAGGTAAAAAGAAAAGAAGTAAGAGAGAGATGAAATAAGGGATGTAAATAAACGGAAAAGAAAGTAAGTAGGTACATATTCCAGTTGATTTTGGATAAGTAAGTTAGAAACAGAGCCGGACCTAGGGCGTGGCGAAGGCGGCATTTGCCACGGGCGCAAAATGTGTTTCATTTTGTATGGAGATTTCCTTTTTCTTGACTATCAGTTCTATATCTCAGAGATGAAAAAAAAGTTGTAAAACATCTCCGAAAATGATGCGTGACATATGTATAAACTCTCCTCCCACTTCTGCGGTAATTCCACCGATTCCGCGAATGACGCCCATGTTACAGAAAGTATTCCTTCTACTTCAACTGAAAGTACCGAACAAATAGAACTGAAGTATTCTATTCCAGACAATTCAGATTCGGACAAAGAAAATTATTCCGAAGAATCAGGAGTTACTGAAACACCACTTGAACTAGTTGATTTCAATGACCCTACAACATGGCAAATAACGAAAAATAATATCAAAATATTTGTTGAACGGGGACCTGAATGTGGCGATGACCTCAATTTTTATCCTATGAGTGACGGTGATCGACGTTTTGATAAAAAATGGTTCATAAAGGTATTGCCAAATGGAGATAGGTTGCACAGGAACTGGCTTATTTATTGTAAGAGGATGGATGCTTTATTTTGCTTTCCCTACTCGCTCTTTTCTGGAAAAAAAGATATTTGGACTACAGGTTATCGAGACTGGCAACATCTGAATCCTTCATTTTCTCGTCATGAAGTTTCTTCAAGTCATAGGGAAAACTACATAAAACTGCGAAGTTTTGAACGAATAAAAAAGTTCTTCGAAATATAATCAGTGAATGTCGAATATAAAAAACATGTATTTATTGAAAAATGAATTTCTTCAAGGGCGCATTTTGATAGTTTGCCACAGGCGCTAGAATCCTAGATCCGGCTCTGGTTAGAAAAACCAGTTTAAATTAAATATTTCCATACCCTACCCCTTGCTTCAAAATTTTTCTCGAAGGGTTTTGTAGGACGAGAAATCGACTGTTTTAAAAAATCGACAGTTTGTTTTTGTATTAAACAATTTTTTCTGCTTCAAATCTTCTTCATGAAATTTTCTACAATCCAATTTTCGTAACTAAAGATACTCATAACTCGACTAATATGATAGATAGAACATTCTAGTCTTCACCAATCGATTCAGCGGAAAATTTTACGGTAATAAAGAAAAAGGGTAAGTAGCGAGAACAATTTAAACCACACATCATTTGTTATTCTTGAAATTGTGTAAATTTTTAGCTCGTTTACCTTGATGAACGAGTACCGAAAATGAAAATATTCATGAACCTTAATGAAAAATAAAATAATTTAATATTAATTATCAAAGAGGCAAACTTTTTTTATCATGAATAGTTTCAACCGTCTTTGTAAGGAGTGTTAGTTTTCCCATATTGCAAATTTTAATATTAGTTTTATGATACGCCAATGTTGCAAGTTTTTTTTTCAAGTAAGAAGTTCTTAACCTCGTAGTATTTCTTAGGAGCTACTTCAGCGTAATATGAAATAATAAACCAGTCAAGCGTTTAAAATGTCAGGTGATAGGTGAAGTTGGGAATGGAATGTTTCTCTTCGATTTATGTTTCCGATACGTGATCGAAGATTAAATATTAAAATACGAATATTTTTATTTCGTTAATGTAATATTTTTATATTTGAATTCACACAAGTTCTGTCGATAAAAACAGATTTTAATTAAACAACTTCCAACTTTTACAATTCAAATCACATAATGTTTCACCATCAGAACACAGAACTTAAATACTTCTAATCTAACCAACTAACGAGTTCTATACAATAAAAAAATACTGAAAAAGGTTAGTAGCATAAAGAAGTGGTTTTTCCAATCTATTTTTACTTTTTCTTGTTTGTTTTGAGTCCCTTTACCACCCATGTTGCACCCGAGAAGTTTTCCTTAGGCCCGATTTTATAAGCTCGAGTTAACCCTGCCCCGAGAGTTATCCCTATGACGGTCAATGGGATAACTCTCGGGGCAGGGGTAACCCGAGCTTATAAAACCGGGCATTATGAGACTAACCTTTTTCAGTATTTTTTCGTTCGTTATGTTGGCAGCAATTCCCCTGAATAGAACTTGTTCATTGTACTGCTTTTTGTACTTTCCATCTGCTCCAAACAGTTCTCGATTTTTCGATGACAGATCTAGATGATTCTAGATAAATGTCATCTTTTTTTTCTTTATGGACCTTTACATAATCCTTAGTGCAGGTAACAATATTGAATAATTAAAAATAAATTAAACATGACTAAGCTCTTGATAAAATTTACGTTCAATCATGTCACTATTTCTTTTCTCAAAATATGTTAAACCTTCTTGAGGGTATCGTGTACCTGTCAATATTTAAAATGTGCAACTTTTTAGGCCTGTTCAGCGAGAGCACCACAAAGATTATCAAAATTCGATGCGGTAGGTCTTCATCAATCCCTAAATAACGCTTTCATAATGTTCCAATACAAGCTGCCAACACCGATAATTGAAAAGTTACCCTTAAAATTATCTATGCTAGCCCATAAATTTTCAAAGCATGTCCTTTAAAAATGAACGATCGCTACCCCGTGTATAATTAACAAGTAAATTGTTACGTTCCACCAGTGGCGTACCAAACAAATAATATTTTTAAAATATCACAAAACCAAAAGCGATCTATTGAAAAAAAATAGTTTCGATTTGCGTGCAACGAATACACCAATAGAAACACCTGCCGCTAGAACTGTTGTCAGTTGGGTATATTCTTTTGACAAGGTGTGAATGTAATTTGAATAGACTCCAGAAGTTGCGACTTAAAACATCAAATAGCTTCTGTACATAAAACATAAACTGAGTGGTCACCAACAGCTGAAGAAGCTTGTTTTATGGAGATGCATCAATTGACGTGGAAAAAGTGGAACAAAATTGATATTTATGAGTATTTTTTAACAACATCCATTCTTGAAACATAAATAGTAACTATCATAAAAATTTTCATAGAAAATCTATATAAATATTAAATACTGTTTTCAATTAATTTATCAACGAGCTCAAAATTGGAATTTGTGTAGGATATGTAACTCTGAGTTCTCAACCTAGATTCTCGTATTCATAATTTAGCTGAACCAATTTTGTTATTGCATAAAATATCTCGAGATGAGAAAGACACAGTTAACTCTCCTCTACAGTTATCTTTCCACCTGTTCGGTTTCCAACAAAACAAATTACATTATTGTTACATGGGAATAACGTAGGTATTCGGGGAGATCAAGTGAAAGCAATTTATTGCTCAAGACATTTTATTTGACCACTATTAACATCCTTCAGTCCCACGCATTTTAATAGCTTCAATTTAGGCTAACAGATAAAAGTATATATATGTAGGTGTTGAATGTGAATCTACCGATAGAGATATAAAAGTGTCGTACCAGCAAATGAATGTAAAATTAAGTTTGATTATGAGCAAAGTTACCAACAAGTGTGGCCATTTCAATACCATAATTCTCTTGTTTCGACTTTACTTGCCTCAAGATAAGAGAAATGTCTGTTTATTTTAAAACTTCCAAGTTTTTCTTTCTTTCTATACTTTGAAATTGTTTAAAAACTCCAAGCAATATAGTGAAGGCCAACCCACTAACCACCCTATGGGACGTGTAGCGATTCTTAACACTCGTATGCTTCCTATGCGAGTTAGAGCGCTCTCAGACGTGACACTTTGTGGCAGGCTAGTGTCTGAAAAGAATCGCGCTGCTAAATATACATTAATATGAATAAACGCATTCACACGAGACACAGATAAGGAATACGTGGTGTTAAATGTATCTTTAGCCACGCGATTCTTTTCAGACACTAGTAGCCGGCCACATCTCTAAGCGCTCTTACCACAGACCGCTCTTACTACGACTGAGAAGTCTCCTCAGATTTTCTAGCACTGAATCAATTTACTTGACATATTTAGTTTAATCTATTTGATTGTATAAATATTTCAATAAAATTAAATTTATTAAACATGGTAACATAATTTAACTAAATAGGATATGTAGAATCAATCAATACGAGATGAATAATTAAAATTTTATGAGATCATGAAACGTTTAGCGACTTATACCAAACACTTCACAGCTATCAGTTATTGGTCAGAATCAGAAACGAAAGAGGTTATCCGCTGAAAAATATAACACTATGCAAAAAAAATTATAAAATAGATACTATAAATATGACTCATTATTCAAATTAAATTTCACAGTGTCAGCATCAAGGATTATTTGCATTTTAAACACTAGAATTAGCAAAACCATCGTGCATGACGACTGTATTTATAAAAACGTTATAAATTGTTACCCTAAAATTTTGTTTTAACAAAATAGTTATCAAAATGACACACCACCTATTATAGGATCATTAATATTATCTTGTTTTAAGAGTTGTAGTTTGTCATAATATTATATGTTGACCTTTGAACACTTCTTATAGTTGGAAGGAATCTAAAAGCGTCATTTTGAATAACTGGACTCATAAAAAATATACAAAGCAATAAATTATGGATTAAGTCAGGAGTATAAATTTAAGTGAGTTCATTGATTTACTCAACTTATAGGTATAAAACCTACCATAAAATATTTACCCTGAAGTGAAGTATAAAACAAAATTCTTAGATATTCATGGGACCGAGAAAGTTCTGTTGAAAGTTATTCTGATTATTTTAGTTAGATTAGGTTATCGGTAGGAAAATATAATTTAATTTTAAAAATTTCTTAAGATTAAAATACATTATTCGACCCTGTAGTATATGCGCATACATATCAAACCACGGTCGGTATTCTAGACCGTACCAACGATATTCTCGATTCTCACTATAACAACCAGGTGTTTGTCCTTCTTTCTGTACGAAACAGGATATCGGCCGACAAGAGTGAACAAGTCTGAATATTTGTAGAGTTAGATCAGCCTTGAATTCATTAAAAAATGTATTAAAAGTAATTTTTGCAAAACTGCACTGTACAACTTTCTAACTGTGTAAATATTGACAGAGATTGATTAAATTTTGTTAATTTCTTTCATACAGCTAACAATAATTAGCTGAGACTTTAGAGAGCTCCCTAGCACATTTATTCTGTTTTTAAATAGTTACAAGAAAAACAAAATTGTTAGTTTGAGTCCTTGGCAAGTGCTGTTTTAATACTGTTTATACGGTTTGCTACACCCATGTAATATTTATCTTGAAGTTGGGAAATTTTGTTGATCATTTGATAAATTTTATGGTTACAGTTCCTATCTTGAATAATCCAAATAATTTCACTATCTCAGTAAATAAATAATCGTATACGAAGTAGTAAAAACTAAAATTAACTTGGGCTAGATTACCACAAACACATTTTTCTCATTAATAATTATACTCCAGCTTTGAAACAACAATTGATCGTTCAATGACCGAAGACAACAACAAACAAATAAAGGTAAAAAAAAAATATAATGGGCATCCAGTTTCTTAGAAATGGCTAAGCAACTAAATAAAGATTAAAGTGACAATAAAACAATAAGGTATTCACGAGGGTATTCATGTGGTTGGGATTACTTTTAAGTAAAGACGTGACTTGTGAGGTATAGTAGTGAAAACCAGGGGAACAAAAGGAATATAATTGGAATTACATTTAAAAATTAGGTGGTGAATTTAAAGAAAAATATTAAATATTTGAAGCAATTTATTTATGTTTGTATTCACTTTCCCGAAATCGTCAACAATCAACAACAAACTTCCAAACATCCTCATCTATTAGTTGGATAAAAAATTTGAAAAAATAATACAGTTATGGAAACTATTGCTGTCGGAGAGACGGCTCATTTATATTGAGAACGAGCATAAAAGTACAGTTTATGGAGCTAGTTCTTTTAGAGCGTTTTCGCGACGAGATACTTTGTGGCCGGCTACTAGTTTCTGAATAGAATCGCACGGCTAAAAATACATTACGAGATTCCTTTTCTGTGTCGTGTGAATGCGTCTATTTATATCGGAGCGCTTTCAGACTAGACTCTTTGTGGCCGGCTAAACTAGTGTCTGAAAAGCTGGTTTATTTTAAAGGTAAACGACAGGGGAGGCAATCTATATTACACCACTCTCTAAAGGCTATAAAAAACTAGCCATACCTTTATAACTATATAGTGCTCATAGCTCATAATTGTGATAAAACTTTATAATTACAGCTTACATGAATCTTTTTGGCCAAGTGGCCATTCGTTTCAAAAACTATAAATATAGAACTTTGTATATTGTGCCGAGTATTGTGCATTCACCTCAATTCGCACTTAGGAACCTACTCTATATAATTCAAGTTATTAGATAAGGTTATTAACCTTAATAAATGGAAGTGACACAATGTAGGAGACGATTACAGACAAATTGAATGAAGACAATGTGCAATAAAGATAAAAATGTTCCGAGTGCAAAGGGTATAGAAAGTTTTTATGTTACACAAGGGTACGTATCTGGGGTGTTCGATTTCTAATGATAATAATAGGTTTGTTCCAACCGCAGTCAGAAACCGTCAGAAACGATCAGAGAATAACTGGTCATAGCAAACAACGAGTTATTTACGCGTAATTCCTATCACGGATTGCAATGGTCGACTATTCTCTGATCGCTTCTGACGGTTTCTGACTGCGGTTGGAACAAACCTAATGTTTAACCTGATTATATCCTGATGCTTTTTTGAGTTAATTGAGTTGAATGTAGGGAACGACAACATATCAATTATTTTCTTTTACTGAGCTACAAATTCAATAAATAAAGTTAAAGTTTTCATGAATTGAAGAATAATTTGAAAATCGAACTTTTTGCAAATTGAAATAAAGTTGTTGATTGCTCGATAACATAAGTTTGGTTGTGGTAATTAGCCTGTAATTCGTTATAAACAATAAATAAACAATTATTTAAAAAATTCAATAACTAGAGAAATAATTAATTCTTGTCAAAAAATATAGTTAGGGGGAAGCTGCTGACGACTCCAATCTTTAAAAATGACTAATTATCCTACAATTAACCTCCTTGACTGGATTGCTATATTAGCTACTAATTAATATGTACATTGAAATTTTGTTTGATTAAAATAACAAATTAATACTGAATCTGGTCACTGAAATCTACAATAGGTTTGTTGTATTGAAAAAAATATAAAATTATTTGCGTCAAGTTTCGATGGAATTTAATACCTATACCTAAAAATATACACAAATATTTAAACTATGATTAATTCGATTTATAGGATACGTATCTTAAATATTTACTTCTTTATATCATCAGTGCTATATTTTATTTAACACCAAGATAACTATGTTTACAAACATTACGCAATTATTATTACCATTTTTTGTGTATTAAACCAATTAAATCGATTTATTTAATAATATTATCATGACGTGACTAATAAGATAAAATACATACAATTATTATTGTAGTAAAGTATTTTTCCACTTCCGTCACTAAAACCGCATCTAAAACACGGGTTTAACATTCTCTTAACTTCACTTTCCTACACTTGTGCCTTAATATACTATTTTTTCTCTATTTTTCCGGTTACTGGAAATTGATAAACTTTATATTTTATTTCTGAATATTTTTATAATCCGCGAACTTATTTGTTTCACTAAAATATTACGTAAAATATTCAAATTTCCAAAACTTATTGCATTTTTGAAAAACCAATGCACTCTAGTATACAATACGAAAGTCAAGATTAAATAAAAAGATTTTTTGGTGATACCCCCCTTGAAATTAATTTTTTGAAAAGCGACCAAGTATTTTTTGATTCGGAAATTGGTAATTTTTTGAAATGGTCGACGAAAAAAAGCGCATATTTACAATTTTTGAGTATGGTAGATCCAATACCTATATGGTAAAATTAATTTGATTTTTACATATTTAATAAACAGAATATTTCTGTCTACAATTTTTTAAGAAACAAAAATATATTTTATTCACTCAGCATTGTTTTTTAATAAATTTACATATATTTTTCGATAAGCAAAGCAAATAATATTTTTTTCTGATTTGTGTAATTTTTTATTAATTAAAATATTAACTTACTTGATTCACTTCCGTCAAAGAGGCATGATTATTCATCATATTGTTGAAATCGTTATTTTTCGACAAAGAATTGTTGCTTAAAGTTGGTGTGATACTAACTTGATGAATATTAATACTTTCTTTCGAACTTTTATTCGGCGATATTCTCGCGGGAAAACTCAAAGTTTTTGTCCACTGTGATAAACTACGGACCATTTTGTGTCAAACTGTCCACCAAAGTCACTAAAATCGTGCTTAGATTTGTCACTCACTAATTTTATTTGATACATTCACTTCCTTGCTACTCTGGGTGTGAACTGAAACTAAACTGTTTTGAATTGTTTGTGCTCAATCGGCCTTTCTGTGGCCTTTCTCCCACTATTCATTCACAAACAGCTGTTTCTTTTGAACGATTTCAGCAGCTGTGTTGTCGGATGTATGAGGTTATTTTCAGGTCTGCTGAAGATACGATTAAAGTCGGTAAAAAAAGGAAGTTTAATAACTACAATTTACGTTAATACCTAAACCTTTCAAGGAAAATTGAGGGCTCCTTACAAAAATAAAACTAGTAATTTTGTGTTAATGAATAGATAGTGTGTAGGTACACTTGAGTTCGCGTCATATGAGAAATTTTCTTACTTATAATTTTACTAAAAAAGTTATTCCTCTTAAAAAGTTCTGTACGATTTAACTCCCAAAAACAACTCATCACAAAAATATTCTATAAATATTGTGGGTAACAATAATTCAGCAACAATATGCTTCTGAATTTTAGTATGTTCAGGACTTTATTCAAAATATTATTAGTAGAATGGCGATATAAGTATTGTTCGCGCTGTATTGTGCTGTATATCTTTCACGTTCCAATTGATTATAGAATCATTTTTCTATAAAAATTAGTATGGATGGATAACAAGTTATGGAACATATTTTAACATACATGTCACTTCTGACACTAGCAAATAGGGGGACTGAAATACCTTCCTTTGGGACCTGAACCCTTTTGCGGAATCAGCCCCAATGTAATATAGAAATAGGTGAAGCCGAGAGAAAGAGAATATCTGACCATCGGAAAGATCTACAGCCGTATTAATAATAAAATTTAGATCATTCTAACATGACATTAAAACCAATTTAGTGAAAAGCATATTAATAATACATTTAACATTATTCTAGCTAGAATGATACTAAATCGTTAGTAACATGTTAAAGTTAACCTATAATCTTTTTTGATCAAATGTCAGTTTGTTTGTCACTTTGAGGAGATTATAATGAATATGGTTCATCAACAAATCTCTGTGGCCATTAAAGGAGAACTTTAATAATATATATCTGCTATTTATACTGAAGTACTATTTTTTATTAGATAAAAAACATGATATAGGTCCATCCATTACCACTACAGATCACAGAAATATATATTTTATCACAGAGTATGACAGAATATCAAAGAAATTTTGTTAGTTACATGTTTCTAAGTATTCAATTATTAATATGATTTTCTTAGCATGATGTAAGTACGCTCTTAGTAGCCATTAGTTAGAATGATGTTATCGTGTTTATTATTAATACGGCTGTTAGTCTCTAGTAGGGCGGCTTATGCTTATACAATCAAAAATTCTTCTGGGTGACTACAACCTGTTGAGATCGAATGGATGCATAAGTCAAAGTAAAACTGCGCTAAGAGTTTTAACAGGGATCCTAACGGGACATTGTCGCCTAAATGGGCATCTGAAAAAGCTCAAGTTAGTGGAGGAAGAAGAATGAAGATGTTGTTGCATGGAAGAAGAAGCCTCCATCCACATACTTTCCAACTGCAAAGCACTCCAGAATCCTAGAGCACAATGCCTGGGAGATTACTGGATAGAAGAGGAACATTTAGGTACCTAAGCTGAAGCCTGCAGATATCCCAAAATTCCTTCAGGAAATAGAACTGAAGGAGCTACTAGTTTGTGAGACTCTCCTCAGAAACTAAGTAGAAGTAAGGCCGGGGCACAATAGATCTGTTAGTTAAACACACAAGTTTTCGACATGTCACCAATTAACTTATTCGTCATACTAATCAACCTAACCTAACATTACTCTGAATATTCATCACATAAGCATTCATTTCTAGATTCTTCGCTACTCATAATGTTGGGCACAATAGTTCTTTTAGGTCTCTGAATGTTACCCCAAAAATACATACTTATGTAGTTCTCAACTATACGATATATTATCAGTTATTTGGTTTGTTATAACAGTTTCCCCCTCCAAAATATTCAATTGCTTATGTTTATTACAAAAATTTTCAATCAATAGTTTGAAGTGAAAAATTATTTTTTTATGTTAAAACTTTTTTTGAAAACAGTCTGGCAACGCTGCAAGCTAATCTCTGCTTCAACAAGTGGAAGGAGATTCAAATTGAAATATTCTCTAACGTATCTCAGAATCCTTCGGGCAATTCGAAAGCCAAGCGAATTCTTTCTTGTTGACACAGGTTAAATCATGTCGTGTTGCCACTAAACAACAATAGATTATTATTATGGTAGGTACCTACACATAAAGTAAAATTAAGTTTTACTGTAGGATTTATTTAAATTAATAAAAAATACTATGATTTTTATAATAAATAAACAAATTAGACAATGGTATGTTAAAACGATATCCGGCTTTAGATATTTGCAAAAATTAATTTATAAATTTTTCAAACCGACTATTTTAGGAGAAAACTGAAAACTGAGAAATCCTAAATGTTTGCAGCTTTCACTACAAATACGTCACAAACGTAAAGATGAAGTTAACCATTTTCTGAATATGTATATGTTGCATGAACTGACAGACAGACATGACTCCTAAGTCATTCAATATAAAAGAAATTTGACATAAGCATATCCTATTCTTCACGATTTTGAATTTGGAACAGAAGACGACAAAACTTGTCCTAACTCCTATGTCAACCCTTATGTAGCTAACTTCTCTTTTAGATAAGTCATCCAAAAGCTGTTATCCACTATCTATAAACATTTAGAAAACGTCATATTTTTGGAAAGTTTGACATCTCATTGCGTCTGTTAATTAATATAAAGTCGTCAATAAATCTAATAATAGTAAATTATAGTCACTAAACACGTCGTTAATATTCTTTTTGAAATCTGTCCCTGCTGGGAGTCTTTTTCAATAGTTTTATAAGTAGCTTTTAAACCCTTGATTACTTTTCCATCCTTGACAAATAACTTTCTAAATAATATTGTATATTATTACATTTGAAATTGAAAGAAAAAAAGTCAAAAACCGTTAAAACTGTGAGGCACGATCTAACCTAACCTAACCAAATAGCGTTCATGAAATTGTTAATAAACCTGTCAGCATGAAACAATTTTTAAAGCCAATAGTATGAAATGATCGTCACAAGACGTATTTTGGTTTTTGCGGAAGACAGTTGACAAACTTCACGTGGCTTCTTCTTATATGAAACGGAGTCTATCTACTATTTGAGATAATAAAGGTTTTATGGAAAATGACAATGAAGTAAATTAAATTACAATATTTTATCGATACGATATATTTCAGAAACAAATTTCCTGAACAAAATACACAGATTTAATAGTTTATTTCATATTGTACCCCCATCTCTAGTCGTGAATTATGAACCATAATACACTGCAGTGTATTATGAACCATAAAACTGCAGTGTATTATGAACCATAAAACTGCAGTGTATTATGAACCATAAAACTGCAGTGTATTATGAACCATAATATAATTCACGACAGTTTATATATGGGTACCATATACCTTTTGTTAGGAGGTAAAATATTGACCTATTATTAGGTGGTCGTGGTCAAAAAAGTTTTATTTCAATTCAAATTATTGACAAAACTGTATGATAATATGTTAAATTAAATTATCATCATGGGAGAACAAAGAAAAGGGAAGTAATATTTTTGCTTGAAAGACAATTTTATAAACATTTAAAGCATAAACAAACTTATAATAAATTAATAATTATTCGTAGTTATCAATTACTAAAATAAAACACAATTGCTTGAATTTGAAAACATTATAATGAAATAATCTTAGGCTGTAATAATATTTGGACTATTTTATAAATCAATATATTATTATCTGTTTGGTGTGTGAAGGATAGAAAGCCAATTAAAATAATTTTTTGTTTAAATAATTTAAAAAATTAGATTATTAAATTATGAAATCAAACAATGTTGATTTGTTAAATCTACATTTTATTTAAACTTAAAGTGACGCGCTACGCTAACACAGTAGATTTAACAAATTAAAATTGTTTGATTTCATAATTTAGTATGGATCTACATCAAGTAAAAGCCTCATCTATTCAATTAGGTTATTGTATAAAAAGTATAAAATACCATTTGACAACTACATTAAGTACTGAGTAAACATAATATGAGGTGTTTTAGAAGAGGCAATAACATTTAAAATTAAAGAAAATTAATTATGAAATGGTGATAAAATAATATGTCTGGAAAGCTTCACTATGTAACCATGAAGCAACGGTTTTTTATGAAATATATATTCTTTAGGAGATTATAAATTTGTGCTCTGTTTAATACAGGTTTTTAAATTGCATGTTTGGGAATTAAGAAATATTAATTAATAATTTCATGTATTCTGTACAAACACCGTTAATATCATTAACAGTTACAGGAATTTCAAAATTTTGATAATCATTTATGGACGGTAAAGTTGTATAAATAACGTAGCCAACGAACTTCAAGTAATGAGTAATAAAATAACCAAGCATGGTGAAACAAAAAAAAAATAAATATGTTTTAGTTGACAGAAAATATTTGAAAACGGATTCATTTCTCTTACATTAAACAGTTCAATCAGGTGCTCCGAAAAAATATGTTTACAGCAAACTATTTTTATCTACCCAAATTGGATAGTACACCGTAAAAATTGACCGACAACCATTGTAAATCACTATCAGTTTTCAAATAATTCGATTCTAAAAATTCACAATTCCAAATGTATTGTTTGTTTAGAAATTGCCGCTTAAAGTCAGCTGGCCAACATCTCTTTAGCTTCTCGAACGTTATTTACAATCTTACCCATTTCTCTTTGTGATGAATGTTATGGTGACCGACGGTATAATGGCGAGGGTCCGTTTCCCATTTCCCGTGGGCATTTTAACATTTATCGAAAACTTGTTTGGTGAACTTAGCGCGCAAATTAGATTAGTCGTTGTTCTTCCAGGACCGGTTTAACCGAGATATTTTAAAAGAAACCGAACCGTGGGATCATACAGGACCTTTGCTTATGTTGAATTATATTTTTAGTGATTTGGATACAGCTACGGATTCAGGATTTAACTTGTTATGATGTAGGAAAAATATTTTCATGTCAATAAATTGATTTTCTAACCAATTCTGTATTTGTAAAGTAGGGAGGGTGAGTGTCGGTTCACAGCACCACATGTGACCCATTGTACATCCTTCCGAAACCCCGAGAAATTGTCCTCCTAGGTCATCGTTCAATCTGTCCTTCCCAGGAAGGTGGACAGGTCACTAGGAGACATATCCTTTATATCGGCAGGTGTAGACCAAGACTCGCCGAATACACTCTCTCTTATTGACAATAAAGACTCAGTTACACGACGCCAGTAACTCGTACGAGCTACTAAAAGCGAGTACTGGAAATGCCGTGTAAACAGACATTCTAGTGCTGGCTTTTAGTACTCGTTCCATCAACCGTTCCAGGAGAGCGAATAGAAAGCCATCCTATTCGATGGAACGAGTTGCCCCCTCTTTTTCACTATCTTCCATCAATTGCCTCGTGTAAACACGTGAATAGTAGAATAGTCGAGTGGTTGGGAGAGTGTAGAGCTGTCAGGCGGACAAAACACGTGATATTTAATAGCAACGCAGTATTTCTTCTACAGCGAGCTCCTTCAGAAGTAAACTTGAAGCACCACGTGTATCTCTTCGTGCAAGCCACTTCCTTATCCACAGTCTTTTGTGAGAGTTCATTAACACATCTTCCAAAACATCTATCATCTCCTCACATAGCAATTTTAGAGTTATTCTGAATATTTTTTGGAACTTTTTCGCTAGTACCACACGTTTTACGTCACAATCCATATTGGTTATATCTTTCTCGAAAACTCAACTAGAATAGACATATCGTCGTGTAAACTCTTGAATTAGTACTAAGTTCTAGTTACTTGAATGACATACTAAAATGCCGTGTAAATTCTACTGCCTTGACAATCATTTTGTGCCAGTACTCGCTTTTAGTAGCTCGTACGAGTTACTGGCGTCGTGTAACTGAGTCTTAACTCCGGACACTCGCATACGACATGCCAGACAGTTTCATCTTCCTGTTCACACATCCCGCATAGAGGTGTGTCTACTAGCCCCATAGTGTGGAGGTGTTTCCTTAGTTGACAGTGGTCAGTCAGAAATCCTACTGTTAAACGTAAGTTCTCGATACTGGCAAGACTGCATCCTTTGATTTCATCCTATCTCCAAAAGATTGAGCTTGGGTGTAACGTTTAGCTAGTTCCGCAATTGTAGAGGTCGTTAGGCCGTAGGTGTCACTGGGTCCTGAAGAATGCACAAAGAAGTATTAAAGGATTTGAGCGATTCAAATACCAACTATTTTATTTAATTGTCAAGAATGTTAATTGATGTGATAGAACTTTTTTCTTGTTGCCCGTGACATTTTCAATAACTATAATATAACTTATAATAATTTCATGTAAGAAACCAAAAACAGATCATGTATGTTTACCATCAAATACAAAAAAATGTTCTTCTTTTATCTTTACATCTTTCCTTACTCGTCCCATAATCATATTGGCTTTTAATAATTTTTAATCCGTGAAACAAATACACAACTTTTAAACTGTTTAAAAAATATAAACCTATTGATTTTTGCTGCTAGAAACGACCCTGTACTACCCATTGGCGTTTTGTATTTTTTATGATTGTTGAGAATGAGTCATAAAGTGATTATACCGAAATCGGTTGATGAATATAAATAAGAGAGACCTCAAGACCTACCGGTTTGTATCGAAGAATACTTTTCTATTTTTAAAAGTTTACACAATCTCGACTATGATCTTAAGATTTGACATTGTTATGAAAAAAGACTGGCCGTCCTTCTTTTTTTCTCAACATCTTTGTATACAATTTAAACCTTTTGATGTTTTGTTATTGATAGATAATACGTTGAAAATTATGTAATGAACGATAGGCTGCTATTTTTATATTCTGGGAAATCTCAACGTGAACGTACTCAAAATGTTTCCTTTAAAATGAAACAATTAAAACTTTCTTTGTCAGCCAATCGGCTTCAAAAGCACTTTGCTCTTACCTTATAACGTAAAAATTGAAATCAAACTACCAAAAGAGTCAGCAAAGTGTATCTGGTCTGAATCCTTCGCCATTCTGGTATGTAGGACAAACTTCCTTTCAATAAAGGATGCCAGAAACTGTCATTGGTATCTTATACTTGGACTCCAAGAAAAGTTTTGGATTTTTGGCATAATTTATCAGGATTGCTTTACTTTAAAGCTTTTATACATTCTACGGAGAATGCTCTTAGCAAGATTATAGCAAAAATCTTCTACACCGTCCATGAATCGTATTTTAGTGAGACTTGGAATGTTGGAAGATCCGACGTACCGTCTTTGTCTGAAAGATGATGTCTTGCCGCGACCCGCATGTCAAGCAGGATCTCTCCTACTCCCAAAATATTATTTTCCAAATAAACCAATTGGCTTGATTAAAAATTTGAATTTGTTTGGTTGAATATGAATAAGTGTGAGCCACAATCCTACCCACTGGACTCTGTACACTGATCTGAAGGAACATCTATACAAAATAGGAATCTATATTGCATAAAATATTATCTGAGGGATGGAACACCTATCCACAGACTCTACTTCTGTGAGAGCTAGCAAGGACTTGGACAAGAACACCTTAGAATTGATATACTCCAACAATTAGAGCTACTCAAAATCTCTTGAGTTAAAGGAGAAAGCGTCGGAGCAGCTTATTTACGACACGCTTAAAAAGTTACAACCTGCAATTGTTGATCAGTCTGTGTCTGATCTGTCGAAAAGTACCTATGAATATCATTTGGCTAAAGGTCCTTTTTCAACACTTATTTACACATATATATTAATAACGTGTATTTGTTGCTTGTGTCCTTATAAAACAAGTGATATTTTGTTTATCTGTTTCCTCAGCCAATAACAAACTGTTTACATTTTTCTTTTATGTTATAAATAACTATCTTGTTTTGTATTCCACAGCATTTTTACCTGAAATAATAAATTATAACTACATATAAACTTTTCTTAATTAAAAACTATGTAGGCATGATAGAATGTTCGCATGACATACATTTTATTGGCTTGAACGTGGGTTTGTCTTTGGACAGTTTAAATAGTACAAAATTAAATGGTTTTAAATAGCTGTAGCCTCAATTGACAACGACGTTCATAAATAATTTTAAATTGGTTTTTGTAGTTGAACAGATATATATTTATATTTATTGCATTATGTAACCGAATAAACGTAATCAACTATCTACATTCTACAGTATTGTTAAAATTTATTGAGACACAACAGGTGAACTTTTTGTATGAGAAAATGTGTATTAGAACACTATTTTTATTCCAAGTTTGCAAACAGAATCAACATTTTTGCCCTCATGTGACTGATGCTGAGCGGAACGGTTACAATTGAAGTTACAGTCATATGCGCCTCTCTACTCAATAAAGTATTGTTGGTTTGGATCCCTGGCCACTCTGGCATTGAAGGAAACGAGAAGGCAGACTCTCTTGCAAGGGAGGGTGTCGTACGTGTTTCTTTCGTACCGAAACCTAAACAGTTGGCATCGCTCTAGACTTCTGGAATAATTTAAAAACTTTTATACATCCTTCGAAGAATGTCTCCAAACAAATGTTAGACTATAGCAGGCATAACCTACGTTGTCTAACAGGCCTTTAAACAGGCCACTGTTATCTGAATCATCATATTATTATGATGAAACTTGGACTGTCAGAAGATCTGACTTGCCGTCTTTGTTTGGAAGATGATTTGTTTGGTGAAATCTGAATAAGTGTGAGTAACAATAGATTTTTGCGAGTCGCAGTGGAGGGCCTTATAGAGCCACCCATCAAAAATAAAAAATATTTCCACTTCCAGAACAGCTGACTTTGACAAGTCGGCCATATTGGGTCGGCCCCACGATCAGCTGGAGATGAAGTTTTTGTGTTTTGGCATGTGTCAGCTGGTTACTCGTCGTTAATTTGTAGAGAAAGGACTATCCAGACGCACTGCAAAGTGCACCCTTGAAAAAATCAAAAATAAAATAAATACAACGCTTGCTTGATGTCCTATAGTATAAAGGGCTTCAAAATATCACAAGAAACGAACGTCTTGATCCATTCACTAGACCATATTCGCTTTTGCCTTTTTCGGTCTCTTCTTCAGCTTTGGTATAAAACGATACCAAAGACTTTTTCTCTACCTTCAATTTTTATTGTATCAACCAAAGTCAAAAATTAATTGACAATTGACAGATGTGAATCAACTTTGCAATGACGTACACTACACACTTAGAAGTGTTTGATAGGTTTTGTTGGGAAATTAAAACAAAATCATTTTGGATGCATTATCATAGCAACATAAGTTATTAATAACAACAAATATAAAACAAAAACTTCAAAATAATAACATAACATATGTTAATGGAAATCCAGAAAGAGATGTCCACTAGATAATTAATATTGAAGATTTCATAGTTGAGGGTATTAATCACGGTTCCATTGCCATAATTGTGGTAGATATTTTTGAACACACCATTATTGTGGTAATTCAGTTTGCTCAACATTTACTTTGTGACTCCAGTCATGGCTCCATGGAAATCTCCATTCTTGTCCTGCTGGTACTTTTTCTTGGTAGAAATGGGCCCATTGTTGTGGAAATTCAGTATGGTCAGCATTTACTTTGTGGTTCCAGTCATGGCTCCATGGAAATCTCCATTCTTGGCCTGCTGGTACTTTTTCTTGGTAGAAATGGGCCCATTGTTGTGGAAATTCAGTATGGTCAGCATTTACTTTGTGGTTCCAGTCTCGGCTCCATGGGAATCTCCATTCTTGTCCAGATGGCACTTTTTCTTGGTAGAAATGGGCCCATTGTTGTGGAAATTCAGTATGGTCAGCATTTTCTCTTTGAGTCCAGTCTCGGCTCCATGGGAATCTCCATTCTTGTCCTGCTGGTACTTTTTCTTGGTAGAAATGGGCCCATTGTTGTGGAAATTCAGTATGGTCAGCATTTACTCTTTGGGTCCAGTCTTGGCTCCATGGGAATCTCCATTCTTGTCCAGATGGTACTTTTCCTTGGTAGTATTGGGTCCAATGATCAGCTTGTGGCTGTTCCCAGTTTTGGTAAACTTGATGATATTGATTTTGCCTTTCTACACTGTTTTGTTTAAGATTCTGGAAGAAACGATCCCATGGGTTCAGTTGTTCTACTTTGTCATAACCCATTGTTTGCTCATCGTGTTTTCGGAATCCGTAAGTCATAAAGAATTCCATGTGCTGGAAGAATTCAATCAATTGTTCTAATTCTTCTTGAGATACATGATGATTTGGAAAGTATTCTACGTTCTTTATGATGTAGTCCCTAATTTGTTCACGAGTGTATGGAGCTTGTCCCAAATGCTGATGCAATCCTTTTAGGGCATGTTGTAAAAATTCTACGGGAATGAAAGGGATTTGCAATGTACGATGCATATCTAATAATTGTTTCTGTGGAACATGCTCAAAATATTTCTGCAAAATTGGTGATACTTGTTTGTAGTTCAATTGGTTTTCCCGTACATATTCAGGTAGATATTGGTTAAACATTCTGTATAGATAGTCATCATCAGAAACGTCATTGTATTTTTGAGATTTCAAGTAGTTCAAGAAACGTTGAGCAGGTGTGAGATGTTCGAATTCCCTGTCGTAGCTGAAAATACATTTAACTTTTGTTATTTCAGAAACCTTATTGCTAAAATATAACAGCGATATTGCGTTCACAACAAAAACTTGAGTGTTAAAAGATAAACTTATACTCGATAGATTACGAACGTACTCCTTATGTCATTAGTCATTTTTGGTTGAGCGCGAATTTTAAATTAATGGCATTTGAATTCAGATAATTTTATCTTAATAGGTGATTTCAAGCAGCAAATATGTTAAAGACAATCTCCTGGGTATACAAAATTATCTTGCACAAGTTTTTGTTGAACTATTCTATCCCTGAATTCTCAAAATATTCGAATCAGTTTATTATTGACCTAGATTAATAAAAAATTATTAACCAGGGAGTTTTTTGAATTTTTCCTATTTTATTTCCAAAACCCTTCATAAGAAATGAAACATCAGAAATCTATTTTTTTTAAGTATAGGAATATACAAAATAATTGTGAACATAATTTAGATTGCCTCAGTTAATACAACAAAAATTCGAAATTATTTCTTACCTGTATTGACTCCAAGGGAAATCAGCACCATATGTAGTTTCTTTAGTGTGGGCCCATGGCATGTATTGCTGCAAATATTTTTGATACCAGGTATTCAAGAAATCATGAGTTGCTTGTTGGTATCTTGGTTCTTCAGTAAATTGGTTCCAATAACTCGGTTTTTGCCAGGATTGATCGAATTTTTCTTCTGGATGTTCGACATTGACATCTACTGTAATATGTTTGCTTAGCGTTACTGGCACGCAAGTGCAGTAAGCTACCAACGAAAGAAGAACCAAGAACTTCATCTTTATGCACTTTACAGAAAGTGTATACTGCTAGAGGTTTACTGGGCCTTTTATACTTTTTTTATTGACTTGTTTTTGATATATTATCATCCTTGGTAACATTTTCAAGAGACGAAATAAAAGATTATTTTTTCTTAAAATAGTTACTGAACAAAAAGTATTATCAGTTTGTTTATGTTATTGAGAATAAGTGATGAATTTATCGTGAAATTGGATGTCAATTATATTTCGTGATTTTTATGTTTTAAGAATCCACCTAATATTTAAAAAAGTTTAATGAAATATTTTAAACTTCTATCACTATGTATTCTCCTGAAAAATATAAAATAGTTAGATATTTATGCAACAAGTGCAAAAAGTGAGTGTTTTTTGCACGCGACGTGAAATTGTCCAACGAGGTCTTTAGGCCGAGTTGGACAACACGTCGAGTGCAAAAAACACGTTTTGCAAGAGTTGCCTACAATATTTTTTCTAAATTCATGCAAAAACTGGAAAATTAGAATATAAATATGTTAAGAACCTAACCTAACCTAATCAAACTCAACCCGTTCTTCTTTTTTTGTATCTTTATGGCATCCACCTTTGTCAGTACTCAATCATAGCTGTTTTCACCTTGACCATTTAAATTTTAAATAATTAAAGATTTCTGCAATAATTGTAACTCGTTGTGGTTGAGACTAAGTAGTAAGATATACTTATATTATTGTTGTATTAAAGCAGGATCAGATACTTGCTATGGATTTTTATTTAATTTAAATGTTTATGTTTGTCATTAATCATCACAAAACTGACACAAGAATGACAGATGAGTGCAATAAAGTACCACTTTTTCCATTAAATGTGGTTCACAAAAGTGTTGTTTTTTGCATGAATGTGGAAAAAATCTATTTCATCCTATATTATAAATAAATCTTCTTTAGTTTGCTGATAGTTTATTTAATTTATTTTGTCGATACACTAGATTCTTATTCATAAATATACAGAGGAAACATTTATTTGAAAATCTTTAGACAGTTCTAGCTACTATTCATGTCAACTATGTCTTTTTGTGTCATATGGATCAATTTCACCCAATCATGTCAAAGTAACTTTGCATTCATTGCAATTATCAATCATTATGATAAAACTATTGACTTTTTTCCACTTCTAGCCAACTGAGAAGTTGAATTTCTCTATCTGTGGTTAATAATTTTTCCCATTATTAACCTAGGTCAATAATTGACAAATTCAAATATATTGAGAATTCGGAGATAGTAGGAGAATGTCTTTAACGTATTTGCTGCTTGAAATTATCCATCCAGATAAAATTATAAAATGCCATTAGTTTAAAATTCGCGCTAAGCCAAAAATGACTGATGACATAAGGAGTAGGTACGCTCAATATATCGAAAACTGACAGTGTACTTGTCAGTCAGACGACGGGGTAAACACTTCTCGTGGTGCGTTTGTGAACTATTTTCAATTTTTGTCTTAAATTTCACCACCTTGGTTTATAATATACTATTTCAATTCACTCAGGGGCTGCTAAAATAATTATTTAGGTAAAATAAAGATTTAGGTGGTTTAATAATTAGGGTGACGAAATATGTTTTAAAATATAAATAATAAAAATAAAAAATTTCGAAACTGTTTTGTCAATATCATGTTATTTAGCGACAGCTATCGACTAAAAATTTGACCGGTCAATAGCACTTATCTTTGTTTTCAAGTTTTTGTTTGGCAAAATTTTATAGTTGATTTTTATTAAAAATTATGGCGTTTATTTAACGTTAGACTTTTCGACGACAAAAGGCCTCTTTCCCTCACCTTATCTTTGTCCATATTCGTTTCATATTGAAAATAATATGAAATGCACGTAGGGGGCAATATTGCCAAATTGATGAGATATTATATTCTTATAGGAAATTTTATACTCTACAAAAAAGGGATCCTATAAATTTTTAATAGTCTCACTATTTTCAGGGTTGAAGTTAAAATAGGAATTAATTAATCTTGATATTTTTTTAATTTTTCGACGCTCAAATCCAGTCTGTGGCAAAAATGTATGGTATATTTTTTGTAGAGCGTTTTATTGGTTATAATTTATGTCCATAAAATTTTTTTATATCCTTCATGGGTCGTAAGTTATTCGTATTAAATTGAAAATTATCAAAATTTATTATTTTTTTTCCGATTTATTGTCGCATCAACCGCTGGGGGTTATTAGCGACAGAAACCATTTAATGTACATTAGGTAGAGATGCATGAATTACAGAATATTATACAACTTTGAAGACTTAAATTGACATAGGTTATTTTCGTATTTTCTATCAAAAATGGACGATAGTACATATGGTAAATTTGCATTTTTTCGCTGAATATCATATTTTTACAGTCTAGCAATATGTGTTTTACCGTGATAATAATTTATTATATTAATAGAAAAATTGAAAGTTTTTGGAAATTGTTTTTGAATTATATTTTTATTAATTGTAATTGTTAAACTGAAAGATGTTTATTGCAATTAAAAAATATTTTTCCGTATTAATAATATAAAATTTTTTTTAACGAATTTCAGCTAATTAAACGCTCTACAAAAAATATTTCATAAAATTTTTAATTTTTTCATTTACTTGATTGCAGTGTCGAATAATTGAAAAAAATAGCAAACTTTATGGATAATTCAAGTTTGAAAGGAGTAAAAATTATTTTTACCTTTTTTGAAGAACGTCAAATTTTTTACAAAAATATCTTAGAGATTCCGAAGTATTGCTTAGAGTACCCATTAAAATCGGACAATCCCGTAGCTTAGGAAATAAAATTAGATTTCGATTCTTTTTTTAACCATTTTAGAGATTATGATTCATCACTAATAAATATGCATATTAAAATTAGAAAAGTTACGCTATCTACTATTTTAATTTTAACTAATAAATAGCTTCAAAGCTGCCTTAATAACAGGAGACGTGACTACCAATCTTTATCATATTTATTCCTAAAATATTAACAGAATTAAAAACAATTAATTATTTGTTACCTATCAAGTAATAAGATATAAATATTGCAAGAGGAATCCAAATGTTTCGAAATAAGTTAAAAATAGAAATAATATCGTGTTATTTAGACGATTCTTTAATTTATCAAGAAACTATTTAACTGGTCAATGGTCTTTATCTCTTATTTTTGCAGTTTTTATAAATAAAATATTTTTAAATACGGTGTTATATATTTTAACATAAAGTTCAAGATCATGATCACTTAAAATTCTTTGGAAGCAATATTTTGTATTAGCGTTTGGAAAAAAATTTTTGGTATATTTGTAATTGTTTTTATTTTAGAGACAAAATTTAGCATGAAAATTAATGATTTTTGATGATTGTAAATCTGAAGAACAGGTACAGTGGAATGGCCCACTATATCATTTGATTTCACCATAAGGGATTCATTCTTACAATGTTATTTGAATTTAAAAGTATACACTAACAGACCTAACAATATATTTTGTAACCTTAATGCCAGACTGAGGCAGAAAATGCGCAAAGTAACTCCCACCACACTACAGAATGTTGGAGACGAATTTATTACCAGAAAAAATCAGGTGTCGTGCTATTTACGTACGTGCCATTTCCGTTCAAAGATTTTTTAGTGCTATCTGCGTACAAGGTACCAGGTTGCAACAGAAATTTCAGCAGAGTGCTATTTGCGTTGAGGTGGTGAAGACTATAATTATTGACCGAGCACCAAAATTATTTCGCGAGAGGATTTTCCCCGAGTGAAATAAGATGCGAGGCTTATAAATGTCATGGTGTATATGTCGGAGTCAATTATTAGTGAAATCCGTCATTCTCTGAAATGCCTAGTCATTTCAAGTATTGCCGGCAAACAGCGTAATTGTATCTACATTCGGAAGGTTTTGCCTTCCCTTAAAAAATATTCAAGAAGGGGAAGGGTGAATCCAATTATCATATTCCCTTTCCCTTCTTGAATATCTTAATGTGGATTACACACATAATGCCTTCCCCCTCAGGGAATGCCTGAAACTATTAGGCAAACGGTGTACCGAATGTACAATTACGATGTTTGCCGGCAATACGTGAAATGACTAGGCATTTCAGGGAATGACGGATTTCACGAATTGACGCCGATATATATACAATTTTTTCCACTACCAGCCAAATTCAAGATAAAAATTAAAAATAATTCGGAAAAGCGTTTACCCCGTCGTCTGAATAACAAGTACACTGTCAGTTTTCGATATATTATGAACGCATTCCTTTATGTCATCAGTTATTTTTGGTAGAGCACGAATTTTAAACTATAATGGCATTTTTATTTGAATAATTTTATCTTGATAGGTAATTTTAAGCAGCAAACATGTTAAAGACAATCTCCTGGGTATACAAAAGTTTTTGTTGAACTACTATCCCTGAATTCTCAAAATATTTGAATTTGTCCATTATTGACCAAGGTTAATAATAGAAAAAATTATCAACAACTAATAGAGAAATTCAACTTTCCAGTTGGCTAGAAGAAAGAATAATTGTCAACTTCACAGCTATAACCTCATTTAAAAACCAGGAGGGGTAATTTGAATTCAAATTGGCAATTCTGTAGACCTCTGATTGGTCAGATTCCGCCCAGTTTCAAACAACACTCTCCAGTATTGACATCAGCTGATAATTTCCATTTTTGATAGTTCTGACAGAAGTGACAGATAAATATAATTAATTGTCATCGCATTCATTCCGTTGAAACTGTTCTTTTAAAAACTTCAGTACCAGCTCTCCGGTAAAACAATGTAAGGTCATTCAGGTCCGTCAAAAATCAAATACATTCATCTTATATCTACAATAAATATCTAAATAATCTACTGAACAGACGAGAAATCGACTTATGGTTATAGGTTGCTGATTTCTTCATCAATCAAAGCATATTTAATAAATTTGGAACACGACTATTGACTACTTTTTCGGAACACACCTTTCAGTAACTAATCTGTTAACTTTTAGTTGTGTGCGTGAGGCTTTTCAAATTACTCCTCCTGGTTTTTAAATGGACTATTATAGTGGTTGGAAAAATATTTTGATCATTGTGAAAAACAAGTACATCTCGAATTTGATAAAAAATTTTGAAAGAATTCATAGGAATGGCTTCCATAACTAATGTGTAAAAGTAAAATTTCTCAAACAGGCGTTTTTTACATTATGGGAAGAAGATAGGAGTTCTGAGTGTGGTAAAAATGGTCTTAAATAGTACAAAAGCATAGATTTCTGAATAATCCACTAATCCAAGGAAAAAAAAATCATTGCTTAAACAAGAAAAATGAAAAAAAAAACATTTAAATGCAAAATCTTTATTATACACAAATTATATCAACAAATGGTGATCGGAGTATACTCAGTAAACAATTGGGTATTTCTGATAAATATTATCATCCCAATGTTGTTGATGTTCTCGTTCATGCGCAGAATCCAACTGTTGTGTTGAGAGGTATTCTTGTTGGTGTTGCTTTTGTAGAGGTAAAAAATTCGAGTGTTGTTCTTCGGTTTGTTGTTGGTGACCAAAATAATTGAATTTCTGTTCCTGTTGAGGTAAGAAATTTCTCTGTTGCCATTGGGGTAATACATTGTATGCTTGTACTGGTCGAAGACCCCACTGGGAGATTTCTCTTGTTTGTTGAGACAGTTTATTTTCTCTTAACAATTGTACGATTTGCTGATGAAGTAGTGTTTGTTGGTAATACAATTGTTTGGTAACAAAATCTCCCTGTAGGCCCAATTGGTGTTGAAGATGGTAGAAGTTAAAATAATGGTTAATAGTTACTTCAGGGATATTATATCCTTGTTTATTGGCCAAAACCATTAAATTTCTTAAAAAAACTTGTTGGTACATCAACTGGTGGATCAAGACTGGAATGAACTGCTCTACATTATGATAGGTCAATTTTTCAATTGCTCTCAATTCCTGTGAAAAAACATCCTCATGCTGGGCGAAAAATTTTACTTGTTGTTTAATGTGGATGTGTTGGAAATATACTTGTTGAATCAAATGATAAACTTGTCCAGAGATAATCTTATACTGATCGAAAAATTGTGGATGAATATACGAACTTTGTTGAAGTTTTTCTTGGATATGTTGATTAATGAATAATTGTTGATGAGTCAATTTTTCGATTAATTGATGGACTTGTTCGTAGATGATTCTTTGTCTGTTAACCAGCACGCTAGAAGCAATTTGTCCTTGTTCAATTAAACTTTCAATACTGTTTGTAATGCGAGTTTGTTGGTAAACTAGATACTGAATAAATTGTTCAGCTTGTTGGTTAAGAAGTGCTTGTTTGTTAATTGTATCTCGGACCAATTCTTGAGATGGTTGTTCCATTTGGTGGTTGACCAATTGTTGTTGCGTGAACCATGTTTGAAGGTCTTGATCAAAGGAAGCTTCAATTTCAGATGGTTCTTCAAAATATTGTTGTCCTTGGTATCTTTCAATTGGTGACCGGAATTCTTGGTTAATATTCCTAATAAAATACAAATACATCAAATCTACATTTCAATTTATTATCTTAAATGATGAGGAAGAATCATGATAAATATAGAACCTACCATTGTCCTTGAACTTCATGTTCCTCGTCTTGAGAATGAACTTTTTGGAATTTTGATGATTCGAATTGATCTAATTCTTGTTTAGTTTGAACGTCACTGAAAAGAAGAGTCGGTAGTTAATAAGTTTTTCCACAAACCAGATAAATGCGTGTATAAGATATTTAAGATTAAATGGAAAACAACAACTGTAGACCAGTGCCGAAGCCTTCAAAAATGGTACAAAGTGAAAAAAATAATAGTAGGATGAAACCCATTGGAAAAGGAGGGCAATATAATAAAATCCCTCGAGAGAGGGTGAGTTTTTAAGTATGAAGAATCTAATCTAATCACATTTTTTTCGATGAAATTGTACATAATTCTTAAAACAAAATTTCGAATTCGAGTTTTTTTGTTATTTTCTGAGAACATTTACTATGGTAATGCATATTTTTTCAAACTATCAGAAAATAGAGATTTCAACGAACAAAAATCCCACCATCTTTTTTAAAAAGCTGATATTTTGACGCAAGAATTTTCGATTGAAAATTAGGGTGCTTTTATTTGATATTGAGACAAAATAAGGTGAAAAAAGAAATTTCAGATCAAATAAATTACAGTGTGTATGGGACATAATAAGGTAAGTGTTCACGAAATTTCGTACAAGAATCATTCTTTTTGAAAAATATAAAAATAAAAAACCAAAAACTTGGTTATTTGAATTTTTCACATACATTTTGAGATTATGTGTAAAAATTATGAATATAAAAGTTGTAGAGCTTTTTATTACTCACAACTTTGCCATTCAAATTTTTTTCATTGGAATTGTGGTTTTGTCGGAAATCGAGATAAACCCTTTTTCACCCTTAAAAACTCACCCCTTTCCACTTCCCGAGCTCAGATCGCCCGTAATTTATTTTTATTTTCAATTTTTTCACATTTCCCTCCTTTTCTAATGGGTTTTATTCTACTGATTTTTTTTTGTTTCAAAAATTATCGACGTTGGTCTACTAAGAAATAATTTAATTATAATTTAGAAAATCACTTATATTACCTAATTTGGTGATGACGAATCTCGAAGTCCCAATCACGCAACACGTTCAACAAACTTTGTTTGAAAATTCCAGCTTCAACCAAAAGTTCAATTTTGTTCAACAAACTGTAATATAAAGTCTGGTCTAAGTTACCCTCATACTGCTTCAAAATAGTATGAAGAGCATCAAGTTGATTGAAGTCTTGGTAAGAATTGAATTTATTTCCAAAAAACTTCTTAAGATCCAAGTCTTTAATGTTGAAGGCTTCATCTATTTGCAGTGATTTTGTGGCCACACCTGGTGCTTTGATGACAACATCTAAGGCTTTTGGTTTGGTAACGCTGCTGGAAATATTCAACTCGTAACCATTACCACCGTTGAAAATGATACTACCATCTTCTCCATAGGTCAACTTCCTACCACTGAAAGCAGGTAGAGCAGTGCTTAAAGCTACCAAAGCAAGAGCTAAGAAAATTTTCATGCTGGCACACTCTGTAGTCAACTAGTATTGTTTGGTGATTTTTTTGAATTTATATCAAATTTTTCCTACATGTTTACTTATTTTTACATTATTATTAAACCTTAACGATGGCGTTTATAATAATCGGGCTTGGCATAGGTCAACATATAAAATTCGATATGATTAAGGTCGAGTGTATCTGAAGATATGGTTACAATTAATATACGACAAGGAAATATGAGAAAAGCTGAAAGAGAGAGAAATAATAATTGTGCGCGGTCATCGAGGCGTGTACTAAGTTCTAGCTAGGGTGTATACTCCTGTACTTTCCATTCTCACTCTCTCACATAAAATTGAAATTGTTAAATACTGTTCAAATGAAGGTTTTGGCGTTACAAAGTACTCCTGTCAGATCAATAATAAAAAAATTTCTTCGTTTCTCAAGATGTTGATGTTGCCATGGTAACTTTAAAAAACGCGCGTTTTTGAAAGTTCGATTTAAGCACACTGGGGCGTGCTTTAGATAGGTAAAAGGGTTCACCATTAAAAAAACATTTGGAAAGAGGTTATGGAAGAAGGGACATGAGATGAACATAAAGATACTAATAATAGATTACCAAAATGTTTGACAAAACGGGAAAACAGGACGGAATAAATAATAGAATTGAAAGAACAATTAAACTACTCAGCTAAGAAAAAAAATTTATTGATAAAACTTTACCAAACAAAGATTAAAAATATACAGTAGAGTGTATAGAGCATAGAGCAGAACTAAATTATGGATTCGAATCTCTCTCTTGGTTAAATGAGCTCGAAATCACTTGAAAATTCTCAATTCCAATCAAAAACACACAAGATTGAATAGATGAGGCTTTTACTTGATGAAGATCCATACTAAATTATGATATCAAACAATTTTAATTTGTTAAATCTACAAATTAATACAAATTAAAATGTTTGATTTCATAATTTATCACACAAGATGCCTGGATAATGCACAAAACCATTTAAATACCTTAAGACAACCAATAAGAATTTTACAATATGAAGGTTTCCACCTGTAAATGTTTTATTAAAAAAAATAAATATATCGATAAGTTTAGATAAACGATAAACGACAATGGCGCGCAAGGTATAAATATTGATGACAAAAATGATATATTGTCACTAATGTACTCTGACGACCTTGTCATTTTGGCACACTCTGAGATTGATGTTCTAATAAATTAACAGTGAATTTACAGAAGACAAAAATCATACAATTTTCTAGATGAGGTTTCCAGAAACCTAACTTTAATTTTTATTTCAATAACCAATTGATTCCTACAACCAATAAATATTCATATTTAGGTGTAGTTTTCACTTCATCAGGTCTATTTAATGAAATGGCCCAATTAAATGTTAATAAAGGTAAGCAGTTACCAATAATGTCTAAAACATGTAAACCATATGGGATTTTTATATTTTAACCTTTATGTTCCGCAATCAAGCAAAAATCCAAGAAATCATTTATTTATTAATGTAAGGTAAAGTTGGGTAGCTTATAACAATAATTAAGTAATTACTTGATTTGGAAAAACTGTTTAAGCCAGTTCAATACTATTTTTCATATTAAGCTAAGCATCTTACTTATTTTAGAACAATATTTTTGAGGTTTGTAGAAAAAGTTTTGTTTGCACCTCATGCGCGAAATACTTTGGTGATCTGGACTATTGTCGATCACCAAAGTAGCATTTCGCGCCCTAGATACAAAAATAACTATTTTTTTATATACAGGGTGAATCACGACTAACGGGACGGAGGTTTATGGCGAAACGGTGAAAATTTTGAAATGTTTTTCACCTTGGTAGTTTGTACATCCATATAGGCTACATTCTAAAATTATTTTGAAATATACAGGATGTTCCAATAAAGTGTGGCGTATCAAAGTTATATTTTTTCTTATGGAACACCCTATATTTGATTGCATTTTCTGATTGTACCCAAAAAATAAAGTACTGTTTCATAATGGTTCCCTATACCTAAATACAGAGGGTTCCGAGTTATGCTGACTTTTTTAAAAATGTGAACATTTCGAAAAAAATTAATAACTCATTGATATAATAAATTCTAGCAAATTTTCTCTCACAGCTCAATAGTCGAATATTCGTAGAACGTATTCCACGATTGAGTACTACACATCTCTTTACAGGGTGTTCAGAATTATCAGTTGAATTATTAGATAATTAAATGTGTTATAACGGGCTTATTCCAAATGGAACACCCTGTATTTCAATAATTCATTATACTCAAAAAAATGTCCTCTTTCGAATGATATAAGGGTGTCCTATACCTAAATACTATACTTTTCGCGCAATTTACAATTTTCTTAAATTGTATGGTAAATTGATTTTAAAACATCTGCAATTCTTTCTAAATTTTATACTAATTATCTTGACAAAGCTATTGTGAAGAAAAACAGTGAAGCTGCTAATAAATATGCACACTTGTAGTTCCTGTGGTTCACTAACTCTTTTGTTACGGATAAGTATTTGAGTACATAATAAAACAAAAACTCATAAAGCGAATACATAAATACTACGAAACGAACAACAAATTATTAAAAACAATAAATGAAAAGTTACTATAATAGCCCTAACACGGATGAGTGTAAACGTTTGGGGAGGGATTGTGGGCTAATATGTTATCGGCCCGTATGTTTTTGACGGAAACCTGAACAGAAGAAAATTTTTGAGTTTTTTGGAAAATATCTTCTAGATCCTTTTCGGAAGCCTACCACTTAGCATCAGAAAGAAAATGTGATTACAATTAGACGTAGCTTCAGATCACTTTTCCCACTCACTTTTCTCGTGCTGTTAGGATTTACCTTAATAGAAAATTGAGACATAAATGGATAGGTAGGGGAAGTCCTTGTAATTGGCCAGCTAGGTCACCAGAACTGACCAAGATGGATTTCTTCGAATGGTGTTATAATAAAAATATCCTACAATATGAAATTAATAATTTCGGACGCTTTCGCGTCTGTAACACCCGGTATGTATGAATAATGTAAGTACATAGTTTGAAGCCAGAATCACGTGTTGCATTGCATAAGATGACAAGCATTTCGAGCATCCATTATAGTTATTTTCCAATTTTTGCTCTTAATAATTTGTTGTTCGTTTCGTATTATTTATGTATTTGCTTGATTAATAATGTGTTTTTGTTTTATTATGTACTCAAATATTTATCGGTGAAATAAGAGTTAGTGTAGGTACTTCAGGAACAATGAGTGTGCATATTTAATAGCAGCTTCACTGCTTTTCTTCACAATAGCTTTGTCAAGATAGTTAGAATAAAATTTAGAGAGAATTACAAATGTTTTAAAATCAATTTACCATACAATTTAAGAAAATTGTAAATTGCGCGAAAAGTATAGTATTTAGGTATAGGACACCCTTATATCATTTGAAAGGGGACATTTTTTTGAATATGATGAGTTATTGAAATACAGGGTGTTCCATTTGAAATAAGCCCGTTATAACACATTTAATGATCTAATAATTCAACTGATAATTCTGAATACCCTGTAAAGAGATGTTTAGTACTCAATCGTGGAATACATTCTACGAATATTCGACTATTGAGCTGTGAGAGGAAATTTGCTAGAATTTATTATATCAATGGGTTATTAATTTTTTTCGAAATGTTCACATTTTTGAAAAAGTCAGCATAACTCGGAATCCTCTGTATTTAGGTATAGGGAACCATTATGAAACAGTACTTTATTTTTTGGGTGCAATCAGAAAATGCAATCAAATATAGGGTGTTCCATAAGAAAAAATATAACTTTGATACGCCACACTTTATTGGGACATCCTGTATATTTCAAAATAATTTTAAAATGCAGCCTTTATGGATGTACAAACTACTAAGGTGACAAACATTGCAAATTTTTTACCGTTTCCCCATAAACCTCCGTCCCGTTAGTCGTGATTCACCCTGTATATATATATAATATAGAATTATATTGTTCTTTGCTGTAACATTGTTTCACAAGCAATAAAATTAATAATAATAAATAAATAGATAAAGGGTATTCCACACAAAGTGACATTAACATTTAATGCAGAATAAGTTAATAATATACACGGTGTTGTATGTATTTGGGGTGATATTCACTGAGACCTAAAAGATCTATTGTGCCCCCTTACTTCTACTTAGTTTCTGAGGAGAGTCTCAGTAACTAGTAGCTCCTTTAGTCCTATTTCCCGGAGGAATTTTAAGATATCTGCAGACTTCAACTTAGGTAAATGTTCCTCCTCTATCCAGTAATCTCCCAGGTGATGTGCCCTAGGATTCTGGAAAGTATGTGGATGGAGGTTTCTTCTTCCATGCCACAAAATATACATTCTTCTTCTTCCACTATTTTGAGCTTATTATTTGAGCCTATTCAGGCGGCAATACACGGTGTTAATTTTAAAAGAAATTTTAGTATAACCGGAAGTGGTACGTCCAAATATTTTTTCATAAACTCGCCATAACTTGTTCCTTATTTTTGCAAATTTTCATGTAATTTGTCTGTGTAGTATCCAATATAAAGATATTGCAAGCTCGTTGTGAAACAACCTGTATTACTTATTCTATTACTTTCCATTAATCTTCGATAACTGAAGGAGCTTTTTCCCCTTTTCCATTCCTCTCTCTACTCTCTCTATTTTAAGTTTGTCAATGACACTCACTCGACTATCAGAATTAAAAGGGCAAGGAAAAACTAGAGCATTCTTGAATTACAGTCCTCTCTTCAGGGTGTCCCAAACTAATTCCACGGGGCTTTCGGATGAGCAAAGCAAGAGCAACACCAAGAGTCGGATAGTCTTATTCTAGGTCTTGAGTACAAAGTTACACTAACCTAAGGACTAATTTTGGTGTCGAATACTAAACGAAATTGTCATCTATTGAAATTTTCGAAACATTTTTTTAAACTTACGAAATAGTAATTTTTATCATTTATAGTTATAAATAAAAATAATAATCAAGCTCAATGACCGATATGACCTACGCCATAACAGATTAATGTAAGAAAAAACATCATTAGGGAGGATAATAAACTCAAAATCACCAATAATTTACTATAAATTGAAACCAAAATCACCAAATCGGCACATTCACTAGCAGTGTACAACCATGAAAGTACTAGTTCTCTTTTCATTAGTGGCTTTGTGTGCCTCCGTCCCAACTTTCTTCGGAAGGTACTTAACAGTTGGTGAAGATGGAACTATTACCCTCAGAAACACCAGGGGTGAATCCATGGATATTATGAGAAGTATTATGGACCCAAGAAAAGTAGACATCATCTTAAGAAGCCCAATGACCACACCAAGAACTTACCAATTAGATGATACAACCTACAGCATACCAGAGTCAACTCTTCGCAATATCTTTGGGTCTAAATATCCTTTTACCAACCAAGCTGATGCTCTTTTGGATACATTCCGTCACTACGAAGGCGCTGTTGATGAAGAGTCTTACAATCATTTATTGAACAGGGTCCAATTTTTGATTGAAGCTGGGGTTTTACCTAGAGCTTTGTTGGACATTTTAAGGACCTGGGATGTTGAACACACTGTGAATGCCATTGGGTAATGATATTTTATTTATATTTGTATTGAACACTAACAGTAATTACTCGTAAATTTTACAAAATTGTAATTAATAGTACTTATAACCTCGGTTGGGTTGGGTTGGGTTGAGTTAGGTTAGGTTATGTTAGGTTAGGTCTCTTCACAGATGTAGGAAACGAAAAAAAATGGGGGGAGGTAGATTTTCGGCCGTAGATTCATATATTTTTCATTAATTGGAAGTTTGACTGAAAAATTATGGGTATCTATTAAAAAAAAATCTGTATATTCATCATAGATTTAATTATGAAACAAATTATAGTTACATATAAGTGTATTATTAAAGTAAGGGTGTAGAAAAAATGTTTTGCATATGTTGCAGTGATATTACTCCTCGTCAAGAAGTACGTCAATCACATGATTTTGAAGGTTTGAACAACTTCTGGTCTGTTCAACAAGACAGCAAACACGGACAATGGTAAGTAGTTTAAGGCCTCTAAATTTGGCTAAAAATTCCGGTACAAAATAAATCTTCTTGAGTTCATGTACAATTGACTTTTGTTATTTAAAAAATTACTTTGTACAGGAACCTCAACCAAGATATGCTAGACAGTTGGTCACCCGTCCAACGTTTACAAACTCTTCTTGAACAAATCAAACAAAAACGTCAATTCCAACAAGGATTGTTAACTGGAGAATACTACCCAGAAGAAACCCGTTTCCAACAATGGACACCTGAATTAGTTCTTGGACAAAGAGAAGAAACACCAATTAGAGACACTATGTACCATCAATTTTTAAATGTATATAACCGTGACGCTTACTTGAACAGTAGAGACCAACAAGATGTTGTTACCGAGCATGTAACTATTGCAGAAAGATTACAACAATGGATTTATCAACAAGAACTTATTAACCAAAAAGTAGATCAATTCATTGAACAAAGAAAAGGTGATTCTTCAAAACTGATATATCAACAAAGATTCCTTAACCAAGAAGCTCAAGAAATAATCAAGGAATTGGTCTACAGACAGGCACTCATCACTCGTCAAATCGAGCAATTTTTCAAACAAAGACAAACTGTTCCACAAGAAGTAGTTGTTGAACAAAGAATCATCTATGACTTGGTACAATCCATGCTTGAAAAATTGACTGAACAACAAGCTTTTGTCAATGATAGACTCCCAAGAGGAATCTTCGTTGACACTATTACTCTGCAACAATTTTTCATCCAAGAGAGAATCATTTACCAACAAGTTCAACAATTAATCCAACAATTGTTTGTTCAACAAGTATACCTTAGACAACAAATTCAATTTTTTGTTCAAGAAGGAAATGTTTTCCCACAAGAATTAGTTTTGTTCCAGAAACTTACTTACCAACAAGTAGAAAAGTTTATCCGAGTATTGATCAAGCAGTTGGTCAACCAACAAGCTTCTTTCAAACAGTTGTTCCAACTTTTTGTTCAACATAAGCAAACCATTCCACAAGAACTAGTTTCCCAATACTACATGATCTACAGAGAGTTGTTCCAGTTGGTTCAACACGGTGACTTCGTCTCCCAAGATCTTATTTACGAACATGAACGTCTCCATTCCCAAATTGTATCTTTGTTCGAACATAAGCAAATTGCTTCCCTTGTAACAGTTGACCAATGGACACCTGAAGAATTACGCAGCCAATGGGGCTCAGAACAAGAACGTATGTACTATCAGCAACCAGAGTACTTCCAACAAGAACGTATGTACTATCAGCGACCAGAGTACTTCCAGCAAAGAGAATTAATTGGCTATTAAGACTTTTTTGTTAATTTTAAATGAGTTTATTTAAATAAATTTTGAATTGTTTTTTTGTTGTTTGAATTAAGGTGATTGTATCATAGTTTTCAGACCTTAAGGGGAGTTTTATACCTCATTGATTACATTTTTTCACTCCTTATAAATAAATAGTTACTAGCTATAAAGAAAATATTGGTTGCATTTTGAAAAAATTGGGAGCATACAGAGCGGGGGTTAAGTGTGATAAAACCAATAGTACAAACAGTACTTCCAATTTCACTAAACTGATTCCAGGAAGTTCCTAATTAAATAATTCCTAGGCTAGGACCGGTACTTTCCGAAATATCTAGATAAAAATCTTCTAAAAAATTGGTACCACTCTCTAATATTATCCTGAAAACCGAATGGTGACATATTTATTAGAATTTAATAGTTCGTGTCAATAGCATTTGCGTTTCGTTTATTTCTGTGGTAATTATCAAAATGGTTGGAAAAAAGAATAGAAGTAGGTACTAATACCTATAGTTTCATGATTTAACCAACCACTCTGGTTTGTAATTAGGCGAAAAGGAAATTTATTTTGGGTCAAAAGCACTTTGCTCTTCCCAAGTAACGTCGAAATTGGTATTATTTTGCCAAAACAGATTCTCCTCAATAGTACTGTCTCTGGTCTGGCCATTCTAGTATTAATGGCAACAATATGGCAGACTTCTTTTAAAGGAATGGTACCATACTTATTTTTAACCAGAATCTACAACCAGAACTTCTTCAAGTTTTGACAAACAATGAATACTCAGACTACAAGTAGAGCTGAATTTGAATATAATAATTTACCGGAACTGGTTTGATGAAACTCTACATCCTTTTAAGAATGCCTCCAAGCAAATCTTATATTATAGTAGACTTGTCCTACGTTGTCCAACAATCCAAAGTCGTATGAATCATCGTAAGATGATACCTGGATTGTCTTTGTTTTGAAAAAGCAAAAGAACCTACTTCGTGTTTGAACCAGGCGTCTGATGCTCAGACCTGTAATATAATTCCCCAAGTGATACAATAACCTTTTTCAAGGAACTGAATGTGTTTGAGGAAATATAAATAGTTGTGAGCCACAATAGAATGTTACGACTTGCTGTGGAGGGCAGAAGAGATCCACTTACCACAAACCTACCTTAATCTGGATTACATGATGGTTCTGTCGTTTTATTCTATACTGCATAACTATTTGGTAATTTTTTCATTTAAATTATCAATAATTTTAGATTTTGTATCCAAGTTTTGTCTTCTGTAAAGTTTTTTGTCCTTTTTTACATACTCTGTACTATGATTATGTTATTCACCTACTTCCATTCCAGAAGCTTCGTGGCTTCTATATTGAACACTAGTATATCTGGAGGTATCTTCAGTAAATGAATTATTTCCACTCCAAAGTGTTTCCTTCTGAGTATGTTCTCACAGATGCAGAGTGAGTAGGTGTTTCATATTTTCTGCGCATAGGTTCACTAACTTTGCTCATCCTGTGCAGATGCTTTCCCAAAGTACAGTGTCCAGTTACCAGGTCGGTAACTGCCTTCAAATTTCTCATACCCAGTTTCTACAGCCTGGACGAGAGTTCCTTGTCTACGTACCTTATTCAGTAAACTCTTAGTATGGAGGTGTCCTTGTGTCAACCTCCATTTGAGTTGGTGTGACTTCTCCTCTTATGTAATCTTTCGTGACTCCCCAAAACGGTTCCGGAACTGTGAAGGCTTCTTTATGACCTTCTTCTAACTGGTCTGCAATCCTCTGTACCCACGGTTATAAATAATATGGGTATGGGTAAAGGAAATTGCATTGCCGATACTTTAGCCAGGGAAGCCGCTGGACTAAAAATTCTTGGACCCAGTGACACCTACGGCCTGACGACTTCGACAATTGCATAACTAGCCAAACGTTACACCCATGCTCAATCCCTTGAGAGATGAGAGGGAATCAAAGGATGCAGTTTTGCCAGGATCACCTTGGGCGACCCTGGGAAGATGGCGCCGAACAAATATTTGGCGATGACCAGGAAAAACCTACGTATAACAATAGGATTTCTGTCTGGCCACTGTTAACTAAGGAAACACCTCCATACTATGGGGCTAGTGGACACACCTTTATGAAGGATGTGTGAACAGGAAGATGAAACTGTCAGTGTCCGGAATTATCTTCAATAAGAGAGTGTGTGTTAGGTGAGTCTTGGCCTACACCTGCCGATATAAAGGAGATGTCTCCTAGTGACCTGTCTACCTTCCTGAGAAGGATATGATGGACGATGACCTAGGAGGACAACTCCTCGGGAGGATGTACAATGGGTCACATGTGGCCTAAGTGCTCTGAGCCTACACTCACCCTCCCTACTCTACAGATACAGATTGTATGGGTTATGGGTGAATTAATTTAAAACCAAAATATGATCAACAAAATCTACATTTTATTTGAATATATTCAAATGTAACAATCTTCAAAAAGTTTTAGTAGGCAAACATTTCTCTTTGACGGATGAATTCAGGCTGCTGGAAGAGCATGTGTCCTTGATGGGAAACCCATTGGTTGCGTAATCCTTGAGGTACCCATTCGTAAGGCACATGTTCAACTCCCCATTGGTTGACTGTTTCTTCGGAAGAGATTTGCTTGTGTTCGAGCAAAAGTAGAATTTGAGAATGAATACGTTCGTGTTCAGTAATCAATTCTTGTGGGACAAAGTCACCAAGTTTAATCAAATGTACCAATTCTTCGTAGATCATGGTATATTGAGAAACTAGTTCTTGTGGGATGGTTTGTCTGTGTTGAACAGAAAGTTGGATCAAATGTTTGAAATATATTTGTTGGTTAACGAATTGCTTGATCAAAACTTGGATGAAGTTTTCTACTTGATGGTAGGTCATTTTTTGGAAGACAAATAATTCTTGTGGGAAGACAACTCCTTCTTGAACTAAAGCTTCAATTTGTGTTCTGAGATATACTTGTTGTACAAACAATTGCTGGATCAATTCGTGGATTTGTTGATGAACGATTTTTTGTTGAACAAACCATTCCATTTCAGGAGTGGTACCTAAAGCAAACAATCTTTGGATTCTGTCGTTGATGAAAACTTGTTGTTCAGTCAGTTTTGCAAGCAAGGTTTGTACTAGTTGGAAAACAATTTTTTGTTCGGCAACAACTTCTTGGGAAACAACGATTTGTCTTTGTTTAATCATTTGTTCAATTTGGCGAGCAATAATTGATTGTTTGTAAACCAATTGTTTGATAATTTCTTCAACTTCTTGGTTAAGTAGTCTTTGATGATATATCACCTTCTGGGTGCTATGGGCAGCTATGCCTTGTTCAATGAATTGATCTACTTTTTGGTCCATCAATTCTTGTTCAACAATCCATTGTTGTAATCGTTCTACAATAGTTACATGCTCTGGAATAATATCCTGTACGTGAGCACGGTTATATACATTTCCAAATTGATGGTACATAGTGTCTCTAATTGGTGATTCTTCTCTTTGTCCAAAAACTAATTCAGGTGTCCAATGTTGGAAACTGTTTTCTTGTGGGTAGTATTCTCCAGTTAACAATCCTTGTTGGAATTGACGTTTTTGTTTGATTTGTTCAAGAAGAGTTTGTAAACGTTGGACAGGTGACCAACTGTTAAGCATATCTTGGTTGAGCATCCTGTAAGAGAATACTATTATGAATTGCGATCGAATAGAAACGAAATGTATCAAATACAAGTGATTTGATCTAAATTTAGAAGCTCTCCCTATTCTACTTACCATTCTCTTGGTACTACTTGTCTGCTGTCTTCTTGAACAGGCCACATGGTGTTCAAACCAACAATTCCATTTGATCGTTGAATGCCTCCAACTTCATGGAGAGGAGTGACGTCACTGAAAATTGATCCAGAAAATTAGAATAGATGCAATATAAAAATTATAAATGTTAATATAAATAATCCCTCTTACCTAATACCATGCACATCCATTGTTCTTAAAAGGTGGATTAAAGTTTCAGGTAAAACTCCAGCTTCAATCAAAAGTTGGATCTTGTTTAATAATCTGGTGTAAGTTTCCTCGTTAACAGCTCCTTCGTAGGGACGCATGACGTCAAAAAGAGTATCAGCTTGATTTAAATGTTCCAAAGTAGAATATTTAGATCCTAGAATGTTACGAAGGGTTACCTCTGATAAGTCCTTGGTCATATCATCTAAGTGGTAAGTAACTGGATCGATTAAATGTCTTCTTACGACGACATCTACTTTTCTTGGGTCTGTAACTCTTCTCATGATGTCCATTCTATCACCAAAGGTATTTCTAAGAGTGATAGTCCCATCTTCTACAACGATCCAGTGTTGTCCGTAGAAAGTTGGGACGGAGGCACAAAAGGCAACTAAAGAAAGAAGAACTAGTACCTTCATGTTTGTGCACTGTTAGTGACTGTGCCGATTTGTTGAATTTGGTTTAATTTATACCTAAATCTTTGTTTGTTTTCAATTATCGCCCCTAGTGATGATTTTTTATTTTAAAATGTTATTGTATAGGTCGTTGCGGTCGAAAGCAGGATTATTATTTTTAATTCGAACTATCGACGATTAAAATGTATTATCACGTTGTATCATGTACAGTATATTAGAAATATACTTTAGATTACTGTAAACAAACAGTTAAGTTATTTGAATTAATCCTCATTTTAAATAATAAACTTTCTCCGAGACTAAATAATAACGCACAAATTATTTTTACATATTTAGCTACATAATGATATATATTCTTCACACCAGTGAATAATGACAGTAGTTATATTTAGTTATAACTCCCAATTATCATTTATAAATGTAAGTGTTTCGATCAAAACTGTATGTTACGTATCCCTTTTTTGAAAATAAACATGCTCTATAGCCTAGTGATAGTAATAATTGACTCTGGCGCGGACGATTGGGTTCGATCCTCACTGGAAGCTTTATTTTTTTAGTCGTGGAGAAAGTATAGTCTTTTACTTGTGTATAATGAGTTTTGGAAACTTCATCCGCGTGAATAATAGCCATCATTCTGCACTCGTTGAAGAATATACTAATTCTCCACGACTAAATAATAATGCACAAATTATTCTTACATATTTAGCTGCATAATGATATGAATTCTTCACACCAGTGAATAATGGAAAAGAATTCACTCTCGTTAGCCAATCATATTCTATTATTATCAGAATTCACACTAAAATGAATTAAAATGAATAAATCAAATCGTCTCTTTTAAAACGTCAAATACCAAATAACGCAAATCGATTCTGACAGCGTCAAGTGACCTTGAACAAATTATTTGCAAAGAAATGACTGAAGAGACAAAATAAAAACAAATTCATCCTCCTTGATTTGACTGTCGCAAACTCATTCTTTGAATTTTTTTCCGAATTTTATGCGATTTGTTTAAAAAAGAAAACGCCATCAGCAATTCTACATTGTGGATGTATCATTTGTTTATAAGTATAATAAAGCTCCTTGATGGATAATGGGGGCCCCAAAATCATGCTAGCCAAATATTACAATATATAGGCACAAGTTAAGCTTGTTATTGTCTTCGGGAATTTTGAAAATAGTATGGTTTTCGAATGCATTTTTTAAAAATATCTAAATAACCTATAAATTTGATTACCTTATGTAATTATTTTTATCGCCAACCGTCAGTAAAGTCGTCAATTATCAGATTGATTTCCGGAAGTAAACAAACAGTTTACCTTATCCTTATACCAATAATGTACTATTATCTGCCTTGCGGCAGGTAAAGTGACATATGAGTCAGGTAAAGTGACATATGAGTCAGATAAAGTGTTTTGACTTTGGCATTACTCGAAAATTATTATCTGTCAGTGTCACGCTTCTCTCTATTATCAAATATACCTCAGTTTCTTAGATTCCGAGCTCTGAATAGTTGGCGATAAAATTTTGTATGCACCACGTCAGAAAAGTGTCTTTATCGAACTCGCCTGTTATTCGCCTCGCTTCGCTCGTCTCATAATTTCAGACTCGTCCGATAAAGAATCACTTTACTGCCTTGGTACATAAATAACTATTATTTATATTTTATATAATTATTACTTTATATTTGTGACACTATCATGAATAATGAGAAAATTAAAGAATGGTATATTATCATTGTTTTATGAGTCTTCACGAAATAATTACCGGTTAATTTCTTTGAAGCAAAAAAGAAGGAATATTGAGCTTCTTGGAAAAAGTGTGTTTTTCCAAAAATCACTGATTTCTCGTAGCCAAAAATATAATTAAAAAAAAACCTCAAATGTGCAAATATTCATAATTATATGGATTTATTTTGTCGAAGCTTTACTATTAATATTATTCACAAAAGTTCTGCATCTCATCTCCACTTTTTTTTTATAAAATGGATATTTTTGTCGAAAATTGCAAAAAACCATTCCCACCCCCTACATTTTGATACATTAGTTTTGCTAATAATATCACCCTTAGTAACACTACGCAGTAAATAATCTTTCACGACCTTGATCGTGTATACCGGCCAATTGATTATAAGTTCAATTTTAGAATAAAATTGATAAAAAAAAAATCAAGCATAAGGTTAATTAATGATAAAGTATTTAAATTTCGTATGTATCCAATCAAAACAAATATTACTGGACATAAATAATAATTTAAGTATTTTTATTGGATATTAACAATACTCAATAGTTGAATAAGGACCATGTACGCGGTCAGACTAAGCGTTATTAACGATAGGCGATTGTCGTCTACTTTTCCGCACTCTTTTTAGTGTTGGAAAGAGTTACCTTTCCGAATCAGTACGGAAAGAAAATCTGTTGTTTTTGTGGAGTATACTGACATTTGAATATTCAAAATATAAATTTTTGACTTGTAGTTTACCAATTGACTGGAAAATTAAGAAATTTATTAGAATTCTGCTATAATTTTTAATAAAAAAAATAATTCAATAATTTTTTAATGGCCCTGAAATAAGCCTCATCAAATAAATGCCAAATAATAATAACTAATTTGTTGATATGTATTTAATAATAAATGTTACTTTGTGTTTGGTTTTTTTCCTCATGCTAGTAGAACAAATATTTTACTTACCCCGTGACGTTTTCGCACGCTATTACTGGCCGAACTTTGCTAAAACGTCTTCGGCTGTCTGCAATAGCGTCCGGAAATGTATCACTTTCCGCACTGGTTAGGTAATAGTAGCTTGTACAACTAGTGCGCGGAGCGTCGCTTTTTTTGATGTTTTTGTAATTAATAAATTAAAATAAATGATGAAATAATAAGTTTATTTACTTTTGGTTTAAATTTAAAAATTGTACGCCAATAAAAAATTCACTATTAGGACGAGATATCAAAAAAAGTTGACAGGTGATAGGTAGTTTTGTTTGACACTTCGGTGCGGAAAAGTACCATATACATTTCGCATTACTTTTCTTCCAACGGTTATCAAAAGAATTAAGAAAAGGCATGCTTTGCGTATAAAAATGTGTGTAGAAAAGCGTAATTTGCATAGTGGTTGTAGGAAAACTACCATTTTGACATTATATCTGCGTAGATTTTTTCGTGTCTTCAAACGCACCGCATTAATTTTGCAATGTTTATTAATGAGTAGTATCCATAAAAGAAAATTATTTTCTAGTAGGTACCAATATAATTTGTTTATTCACAAACAGCAACGACAAAGAAGAAATTTAACAATTATCGGTGGATACTTATAAAATATTAATGAATGCTTGTATTGTTTCTGGAATAAAAATATAGATAAGAATTTCAATTGATTGGATATTATTTCAAAAGTAATAAAATGTAAGTAAGATTTGTAAAATAATGAGTACTAAAAGTTTAATTTGTATGGTAAGTATACCTGCGGCAAATTGTAGATTTTTATATCATTATAACAACGGATATGTTAGCAATGCAGTTAAAAAATTAATGAGCTTATAAGCTAGAACTGAGGATTTGAGTTTTACGTAATTGGTCAAAGATATTATTATTCATTAAATTTGTGCTATTACAAGAGATATTACAAAAGTTGCTCAAGAGTTAAATTTCTCATAATCTGTTCCCTAAAACACAGTAGGGTGATTATTTCATAATATACCGGGTGGAAGAATAAACCCAACTCTCTACTGTACATCAGTGGGTGTTTAATGAGTAAAATGAGGGTAAGTCTGCAGCTGTCAGAATTTCTCAACTGAATATTGTTCAATTATTATTATTTCATTTATATTTATTGTATCATATAATATATATACTGGAAGGTTCATTAAGAATTGTACATATAGTAACTGAAGAAATCTTAGCACGAAATATGAAGATTTAAGCCAAAACTCCTCCTACCCGAGGTATAGGGTGCTTTATTTTAAATACTCTAATACTTCAGCCCATCGTTCCAATATTCTTTCTTTATACCTGTCAAAGAGGCTAGATTACTTTAAAAAGTGATAAAAGGCAATTTCCCTCCATGGATACATTCTTTTATCTCCCTACAATCTACGCCACTGTCGTAATAATCATTTCAGCATGTTTTTTTGATTCTTCTATAAGTAGTAAATATCATCCTCTTGACTCAATATAGAGTGAGTAGTTTTCGAGGTATTTGCTTTCAATGACATATATTTTCTCATTAATCATTCAATTCTTGAATTAGGAATAATTTGTTTATATTTTATGAAGTTTCTTAGTTTTTTTTTAACTATAATTTATGATATTGATGTTTAGCTACAATGTTGTAGGATACAAATCAGCTCAAATATTGGGGTTATAAAAATAACAACATTTTAAATATTAACTAATATATAATTGTGTTACTATTTAAACATAGATATTAAACAATAAATAAGTACTTTTTAATATACTACTTTCATAGGTACTTTTCAATATACTACTATCATTGGTACTCTCAGCTGTTGCCTCATGATGTACATACACATTTTGTGGTTAATACTTCATATCTTCCATCATATACTCATCCATAATTGGTTGTTCCATTAACCTTTGGGTTTTCATTTGTTCTCCCATTTTAGTTGACATGTATGGTGTCATCATATGTTCTCCCATCATTTGATGATTTTGCATATATGGTTCCATGATGTTCTCAACGCTCATGCGTGGTGTCATCATATTTCCAGTCATCATATGTTTCATCATTGGTTCGTACATCATGTTTGTGTTCATCATGTTTCTGTTCATCATGTTTCTGTTCATCATTTTATGTTCAGCCATTTTTTCCTCCATCATAGGATCCTCCATCATGGTACGCATAATATATTCTGGAACTTGTCTGGAATCTTTTTGTACTGGATATTGGTACATTAAATCTTGTGGAACAGTACGTTGGAACATTAAATTCTTGACCATCTGTTGCTTTTGTATTTGGGGTACCTTCAATGTTTCCCAAAATCTGTTCATTGGTGTCATATAGTTTTGTTCGTACATACGGTCCATCATTGGTTGGTATTTCAATCCTTGTTCAATTCCCTGATATTTTTGAAGGTACATGGGGGTTACGTATTGTTGGTGAAACATGTCCTCAAGTCTTTCGTTCATCAAATCATGTTGGTATTGAGTTGGGCGTTGCATAGGAGTCGTAGTGTCTCTGAAAAACAATGTTAACAATTCAATATCAGATATAGATAGATAAATAAAAATCATAAGCAATAATATCGGTCAGTTTTAAAAAGTCTGAAAGGTTATTTGAATTGCTGGATAGCCTGTATAGGAAAAAGTTCCTCTAAAACCGCTTTTCCATGCCTCTAGCCTCTGGGTGCTACCTACAAGTACTTAAGCCAGTCAGTATCAGGCTTAAATATCAGGAGTTGTTGAGCAGAATCCAATAATAAAAATTTACGCTGGCAAATACTGTTGGTAATTCTAGAACAACTGATAGTCTTCAAAATAGCAAATAGTTGTGTTCCCAGAGCGAATTGGTAGTTATAAAATTATATTGCCTACTCACGAGTATTTCTCGGCTCCAATGAATTTCGGTGAGTTGTTTTTTTGAAGGGGGATCACAGTTAATTTTTGATTTTGTTCAGATTTCTTTTCTCGCATTTTTTCAGCTTCTTTATCACTAAATTGATTGAAAAGCAAAAGACAATTAGCAGCACATTTGCAGAGAAACGTAATTATGTTCGATGTTTGATGAAAAAGTCCCCCTTTTGTTTTTTTTTTTGAAAAGTGGTATAGCAGGCAATTGATAGTATAACAAACGCAATTGTCGCATTCGAAAAATATCAAGAAAAAATTTGGCTAGCTTGAATCCAATCATTTCAATCCTATTAACCATTTTTGGGACCAGTAGAAAAGAATTTGCAAACCAGAATGGTCTTGCAGATATACCAGCCCCGTATAAGTTAGGTTAGGTTACATTAATTCGATATGAGAGCATAAAATTGGATTTTCTTCCAAAATTTCAATGCCTTTTCCAGTTTTTTGACAGATTGAACATATATTTCAAAAATTTTTCAGTTGCTTTTATACGGTTTTATATTTAAAATGATTAAATTATGAAGCTACATTTTGACATCCAGCTGCAGTTGCTGCAGGCTACAGGGTGTTCCAGCTACTGATATTAAAGATATTTAATTTGTCTTACCTAGTTTCGATCTTACGAGTTGGAACACCAATCATGGTTTTCGGTTTATCAACATCGCTTACACCACGAACCATCTCCATTTCTTCAGCTGATTCTAAATGTTGTAAGACAAACCACATAAATTTGTTTAAAACTCCATCGTTTACCAAAATTTCAATTCTTTTAAGAATTTTGTGGTAAGTAACATCATCCACCATACTTCCGTACTGGTTGAAGATACGTTTAACAACATCAAAATGAGTGTTGCCGGTGGTTTCTATTTTTGTTGATGGTTCAGATATTACAAGATGACTTTCTACTCCAGTAGTCTTGAAAACAACCTCAATTTTCTTAGGATCGGAGGATCTCATAATCGAATACTGGTATTTCGATGAAGTGACGGTAACGAGACCATCTTGTACGACAATTTGTTTGCCAGTGATTGGCAAACTGGCGCAAACAGCGATAAAGCAAACAAATACCAGTACCTTCATGTTTGCACACTGTTACTTAGAATACTCCAGTGATTTTCTGTAACACGTTTTATACTAACCGGTTTCGACATTGTTTACTTGTTTGAAAATTTATATCACAGTAGAAAAAATATTGTCGGGGCATCAGTCAAGTTTTAATCACTAGGTTAGAGTTTTTTAGATATCGCATTGACCGACTTGATAATCGTTTGATAGGAAAATTATATAATTATAAAAATAGTAAATTTAGCTGAAAATGAAAATAATAGTACTTGAATTAAAAATCGCGATTTTATAGCATTAGCATAAGCCAAGCTATAGTTTATTTCAGCAATTGTAGTCAATTCCAAGATATTCAACGATAACATTCTTCGATTATGTTAAAACTGAAATGTTTGACTGGTAAAATAATGTTTAGTTTAATTATCTAAAATTATGGAGCCATTGCGTGGAGTATTAGAGTCTATTGACGAGGAAAGAAAACCAATCCAAAAGTCAAAGACTAGCCTGCACATGGTTTACAGGAGCAATGAGAACATGCCCAACAGCATACATCACTATATATGGTGGTGTAGCAGAAAGAACAAGATACAGACTAAGAGGAGAGGAAATCATCAAAGAAGACCATCTCCTTACTTTTTAGACACCAGAAAACATGCATGGGACTAGATGGTATGATAAAAAAGTATAACTTTTCTGTTACGGAATTAAGCAGCAAGAAGGAATGGGAGTTTGGGAAGAATATCATTCAATGGTACACAGACAGCTCGAAAGCAATAGAAAAAGCAAAAGAATCTTGTGAAAAAAAAAAAAGTACAATTCAAGAGGTAATTCACGCCATAAGAAAGAGTGACCAGTCTAACATTGATAAAGAATATGGAAAGCAAAAAAATGAAATGCTTTGTCATTGATCACTGACTGATGGATCTGCAACGCTCAAATCGGTGATCAGAGAGACCTGAAACTTGGAGGGTGTTCTTTCTATGGCGTAGGCATACAACAAGAAAGGATTTTTCGAAATTCTACCACTAATGGCCGTTTGTAGCTATTGATATTTAAGTCGACTTAAAGTTAAGTGGCGCTTTAAGAAAGTTTTGTTTTGCCCCATGAACAGCTTGTCATTTTAAGCTGAATCTAGCTAAGCGTAGAAAAGCTCCACTCATCCTCAAAGTGGAGATTTCTAGCCTATAAACATTCTTAGGTTTTGATATATGTCAATATTTTTCCTCTTTTCGGGTTTTCGTTTTCTGTCTTCCAATTTCAGGTGTGTTTCTTTTGATTTTTGAAAAAGGATTTTTATGGAGGATGATTTTGGAAGTATTGGATATTCTTGAAAATGGATTTCCAAGAAGACGGTACAATCGTAAAAACTATTATGAAGAATTGGATGAAAATATTAGCAATTCTTTTTCCTGAACTGTATAATTTGCCGATCTAATTTTCTTATTTTTTTCCGTGTTTTTCATTATAAACAATTTTCTTATTTAAAAAAACAAGAATAAAATCCTTTGATTTTCAAAGAATTGACTTTTAACAGCTTTTAATAAGTTATTTCAAACCACAAAAACGAAAAGTTACCAGAAACCATAGAGAAATAAATAAAACTATATCGAGGTTGACAAATATATTGAACACTTAACTAAGAAGCAAAGAAAAAACATTGGTGCAACTGAACTTTAACTAAGCGACCCTTAAATTTTAAACTCGCCATAGCTATTCTAATCTCATGCTTATATTGGTGCAAAGGGGATGAGAAACGTGGGCAAAGTTTGTATTGTCCAAACAAAATTTTATCATGTATTTCCGTTATCTATTGGAGAATGAATTTGAATAATTTTCCGAGGGTAGGCTTTTCGTTTATAACCTGATGATGGTAATTTTTTACAGTAACTATTGGATAGAGAGGTTATTTCTGTATTGCTGCTAGGTACTGACTGTTTTGAATTGAGCTCTCTACACTATCAAAGCCGTATTTTTATACAACATATTATTGCCTTTTTGGAATAATCAAAAATATTTTCAAGACTTTGTGTTAAATGGTTATTTTTAGAAAGTAGAAAAATCGGTACGTCGATAAAGGTGTTTTTAACACGCTGTAAATATGATTATCTAAACTGTTTGTGCAATTTTAAGTTAATATGCTGTTTCCAATTTTCTGTTAGCAATATTTTTATGCGCTTCTAAAATATTTCCCCATGCAGACAAAGCCTAGTGCTAGCGTGAGATTAAAACTAGACGCAATTGATGATTCAGCCCGGGATTGAGCTTTTAGAGCTCTCGGACGGAATTTTAGATCGAACGGAAAACATAAACCTTGTACTGATGAGGCACAAATACGCCAAAGCCTGTCTACAAGTTGTCCCTTCTGATTACAAACCAGAATGGTTGGTGTTAAATATCTTGTAGAAATGCCAAACCTGTTTGAATTTGAAGTGTAATTCAATATCCGTCGGTGCCCGTATCCCTAGAAGTAGTTGTTGCTTCTTGGTTGAACTGCCAATGTCTTTGAATTCAAAACTTTTGAAGCGCTAGAATAATTATTATTCTATTTATCTATCTATAGATAATTTCAATAATTATTGTCTGCAATATTTGACGTTAGACCCATTTATTATCAACTATACATAATATAATCCAAAATTTCGAACAGCATAGTTTACCTACACAGGAATTGTAGTTTTCTCTTGAAAATCCTCCCAAAGCTGCTCCTTCCGCTAGTATTAATTAAAATATAACGGTAAACGTGAAATATAAATTCAACAAATAAGCTATTTATACCGACATACTTTGGAAATGTACAATTCAGTTCAGTTGCTGCTTAACGTCACGAAATCCGTACATTCAGTTAATTGTTGGTGAAACGACACTGCGAAATAAATACAAAACAAACTTGAAACATTAGAGATTCAAGAACGAGTCGTGCCTCGCGGCAAGGCCACTTTCCATTCAACCGAAGCAGGAACTAACAAGAAGAAGAAATGTCTATACAAGTCGATTTTAACTCACTCGTTCGCTGGTCAAAAATGGACATTTGATGGCGCTGTCGGGTTGATCAATCTTTACAGTTATCTACGTTTCTCTAGTATACAAAAAAACTCTGTAATTTATAAGAGTATATTATACACCAAGGTGGGGAAGGCTATTAGGTATTATTGATCCTAAACAGAGGCTTATAAATGTTTTCACCACCATGGTGTACAATTTTTTCTACTACAAGCCAAATTTAAGTTAAAAATTGAAAATAATTCAAAGAATCGTTTACCCCGTAGTCTCACTGACAACTACACTGTCAGTCTTCGTACTCCTTATGTCATCAGTCACTTTTGGTCGAGCGCGAATTTTAAAATAATGACATAGCTATTCAAATAATTTTATCCTGATAGATAATATCAAGCAGGAAATTTGTTAAAAACAATCTGGATATACAAAATTATGTTGCAAAAGTTTTTGTTGAACTACTATCTCTGGATTCTCAGAATATTTTAATTTTTCCGTTATTGACCATAGTGGTTTCGTTCCCGGTTATTGGTAGAGGGTGATTAGCCCCAGTCTGTGAAACAGATCCACGTAAAATAACCCAAAATAAAGGTGCAATGTTACATAATGAGTAGAGCCTCCGAGTATTGATCAAAATAATAATAGATAATAATCAAAATAATTGTACAATATTTAAATGTGCCAATTTTTTTTTAAAGTTTTCTCTCGCTTTTTTGAAATAACAGGAAATCGGAAGCAAGACATAAACAAAAAGTTTTCATAGAATGCATCAAGAAATGGTGTAAAGATGATACAAATGTTCCATTATATGCTAATTGAAGAAATAAATGAATTTTATTAAAGTGCCATAATAAACAAACATGTAATTCGTAAGGCGAATAGCATTGTTAACGATGGTAATGGTCAGACACGGTGAGAATTAACTTATAAAGAATTTTTTAATGTGGGAAATTGAGAAAATTATTTTTTTTTTCATTTACCATTTCTTGTGAAGTACGGTAAAGAAAAGAAAAGGTCGAGGTTGATTTCATAAATCTTTTTATCACGAAAAATCAAAATTTTAAATCACTAGAAGATTGCTAAGACGTATTCTCTGATGCCAACATAAACAATACAGATTCCAAGTATTATTGAATGTCCTTCAATAAATAATTCTTTAATATTATTCAATATTTCAGTTATAAAATAATCATACTATTGGGCTATTGGGCATTACATTTACACTTGCTATTGTTATGAGATTGGCGACTACCTGCAGCGATGTGGGTTTTGGTTTTGGTTAAATAAATCAAAACGAAAAATCTTAGAATAAAGTATACAATGAGGGATTTACTTACAAAGTTTTCTTATTAGTGAAAAAAATACTACTCCATAAAGAAAATATGTTTTGATTAAAAATTATCAATAATTACTTGGCCATTGACTATTTATAAAATATAACCTTCAATTGGAAAAAATAACCCCTACCGCAGATTATCCAGTAGTGTTATAAACAAATTTATCATAATTTTTAATAATTAATAAATAAAAGTTTCAAAATATTATAAATTATATTTAACTCAATTTCCAAAGTATCTTAGGTACATTAATTACTTGTTACTAAGAGGATAGTGGCAAAAAATCAAATTCTGTACTGCTTACTTCAATATTGATTACATTGTTTCAACAGTTTCATTTAGATTTTAGGTTAGTTTTTCTTGATTCCTTTTAAAATTAAGAATTCTGAGTTTAGCTGTAATTTTAATCACTAGTATAATGTTGCATGTATCATAGGGGCTAATAAGCGACGGTATTACCCTCTTTGCCATCAAGACTTAGCTAACGCCTCAGCAGATAATAATATTATCCTGAGGTGGGTTAAAGGGCACGACAGGAGTAAAGGAAATCGTATTGTCAATTCTTTAGCCAGGGCAGTTGCACTAAAAATTTTAGGACCCAGTGACGCCTAACATCTTTGACAATTGCGGAACTAGCCAAACGTTACATCCATGCGAGCAATCTTACAGGGTCACCCTGAGCGACTCTGGGAAGCTGGCGCCAAAGAAATATTTGGCGAAGGGAAAACCTACTTTTAACAGTAGTATTTCTGACTGACCACTGTCAACTAAGGTAACACCTCCACACTATAGGGCTGGTGGACACACCTTTTATGCAGAATGTGTGAACAGGAAGATGAAACTGTCAGGCATGTCTTATGCGAGTGTCCGGAGTTATTGTCAATAAGAAAGTGTGTGTTCGGTGAGTCTTGGCCTGCACCTGCCGATATAAAGGGGATGTCACCTAGTGATCTGTCCACCTTCCTGTGAAGGACAGGATGGACAACTCCTCAATGGGTCACATGTGGTCTAAGTTTTGTAAGCCTCTCAACTCTACAAATACAGATACCCTCTTTGAATTCACGATAGATTTCACGGAGATTTCAACACCATACCTCTATAATACATGTTTATTTCTTAAAATGGCATGTTTGCCCTATTATGGCAGCCACTTGGCGACACTCCAGAGGTATGCCATGTGTTCGCCACGCGACCGTTATTCACTTACATCTGCAATAAGGATATGATAGTTTCCAATGAATTTTGGTACTTTAGCACAGAAAAACCACGGTAGGTACTTGTATTACGTGCCTTGAAAGTTGTCGATCAACTAATAACTTACGTAATTACGGAAAGAATCAATAGGTGGCGCTATGTGCGTAAATATATAAGTTTATCCGTCAATATTATTCGAATTTAAAATTAGTTTCTTGTAGTACTATAGGGACAGACAGACTTAGTAAGTGATAAGCTCAGAAAAAACGCAAATATAGTACAGTCAATTTCTAGCTTTACTAGGAGTATCAAAAATTTGTTTTTTCATACATTTTTTACACTTTTCAAATTGCCACTTTGCAGCTTATTTGAATAGTATTTCTGTAGTTTTTGTTGATAAAACTAATATAGGTAGAAATACTTCATTTTTTGTATTTTGTGGGTCGTAAATAATATCAACTTTGTTGTTGCAGGATCCAACCCCGACGTTTGCAGAGATCTAGCTGACGATGCTGACAACCCCAAGTCTCATCGGTCATAGAACACAGGCAACACATTCACAACACGTCATGCAGAAGATTCGCAACCGTGAGTTTTAAATATTATCCTATAGAAAAAATATTTTTTTGCACAAAGCACTTATTACTTCATAAAAAATTAATGATTTGGAACCAAGTTCAAGATTATTTTCATTTAAAAATATGCTACACGTAAATATATACATTACTTTCAATCGGAAACAACTACTACAACATTTAAAATAATTAAAAATAATGGATAGTTAAAAAAAATGTATTGATATTTTTTGGAATAGTGTTTCTAATGTTAATGTAATGACCTATATTTTCAATCTCATTGATGGCAAATGCCGCCCAATGGCGTGCATATACATTTTTTATAAATTAGAATATTGTGAAATAATGTTTTTCATTAAAATTAATACAGTAGATGTATGCAAAAATCATAAAATGTGATCTGTAACAGTACCTAGATTAATTACTCTACAAGTCCTTGTAAACCAGTTTTTTGTTAATTCGGGAATTCTCGCAATAACCGCCTTATATTAAAAATCTCCAGAATTTTCTTCTTTCAAGCACGCGTACATATTTAAAACAAAGTGTTGACATTGAACATGTAAATATTTGTTTCTAAATTCGGACCTTCATCACATATTGCTGAGGGTCGGTTCTATAACCTCTGGTTAAGAGTTGTAGTTATGGTTAACAAGATCTGACAAGAGGTTTGATGTTCTATGACCGCTTGCTTCGTTATAATCTTAAGTTAAAGTTCTTTGAAAGAAGGATAAACAGACACTTTGAGTTCTTGTTAAGACTGTGACCACTGGTTAACCTAATTTTGGTGACATTTGACTTTACCATCTTGAAAATTTTAAATAAATATATTTTTGTCACAGCACATATCCATTTATTTTTAATTGATTATTTGTAAATAAAAGACGTTAGCGCTTAATATAAATCCTATAAAGTATCATAATAAAAATAATGATTGATCCCGGAATTTATTGCTGTTATTTGTATGTAGGGCCAAATTATTAGATTATCACGCATTATTTTGAACTATCGCTTCAAATAGTCTACAAAATGCCATTCTAATTAATTACAAATAGATTTATATTCATAAAACTCACCCTAACGTCTACGAACAAATAAAGTATAGATATTATAACCTAACCTATCCTAATCATACTTTTCTTTTACAATTTACTAATGGCTTATTGAACAAACTGAGCAAGGATTATTTATCAACAGAATTTTCTGTATGATCCCTGAAAGTTTCATCAAATTTGACCGAAATGCAAAATCATCAAGTATTAGTGCGGGATCCTTTGATGAATTAAGTGAGCCAAAAAGATTTTTTTTTGTCTAGATCGTAAAGTAACAATTCATTAATATAGTAATAAGTCATTTACGCGAGCGACTGTAGAAAAAGTTTTGTATGATTTTCGAGAGTAAAGTAAAGTTGCCGTTTTCAAACTATCGTCGCACCATTCTTTCTCGAGTAGCAATCTGTTATATTACGCTCTAAATACCCAAATAACTATTGTAAAGATATTTTCAGTTGAAAACCCTACAGGATATTGGATTTTAGTTATAATGTGAACAGAAAAAGATTGAAATAAAAGATAAAGTTATACATTTATGTATATTTGTGTGTATGTATGCGTATGTTTATACATTATGTATATCCATACATTGGTTTGAATTATCTTGATGGGATTATTTGAATATGTGCATTAAATTTGAATATAAAATATATCAAGGGTTAATTTATTGTATCATACATATTTTCTGGGCTAATTTATTGTTTACGTGTGTATAATATGATTATAGGTGGTGAACTCTATTATTATATTGACCGAGCACCAAAGGCTCAACAGTATTTTCACTGCAATCCTCCCTTGGATACTCTAGCCCTAGCAGTCTATATCTCCAATAAGATAATGCTTTACAATCGGAAATAATGTGAGTGGATGATTCCTTCTCTACCATGCACAACCAACAGATAGGTTCCTCCCTATTTATCCCATTTATGCCGATTGTATGCATGTTCTTCCTTTGAGTAAACCCATTATTATCCTTATCTGGTCCCTGCTAAGGTTTAACCATTCGTCAGTCAGCTTCTTCGAAGGTTTTTTGACCAGGAGTTTGCTGTGTTCCTGTTTTTGCACGTGTTTCCAGTACGACTGATGTTTAGTTTGACTTGTCCAAGATATCAAACCACATGCAGCAATTTTGGATATCCCAAATATTGGTTTAGAACCAGTGAATGCAGTTTCAGATCCTTTACTAGGATCTGTGCCGTTTGATTTCCTGCAATGCCCTTGTGCCCGGGGCAAGTTACTCTATTGTGGTTAGCCGGGGCTAGTAGTTTTTGTAGGCAGACCCAGTTCAGTCAGGAACTGATCTGAGAGTATAAGTAGGTATCTTTTGGCATCTATACCCTTTCGATATTCAGTTGCAAACACATGTCAATATGCGTAAATTTCTGCCTAGAATACAAGGGTAGACAGCATATATTTCCAGGACTTTAGCAGAGTAAGACGCTTTAGCTGAATGGGAAGGCAAAAAGATAGGATAACCACCAGGAAGGCAGGTAGCAGAATTGTCCATTTTTTCAATTTAATTGCTTTTAACTTCTGCAAGATCCAATTTTCCAGTCAAACATTTTTTTAGATCCCATTTCGAATCGAATGCAGCTTAAAACATAATTTCCGGTGGTCCAGCTTTATTTTGAAATTAAATGGCATGACAAACTAACTATTATGATACGTTTTTTAAAAATATACAGGTGTAATAAAATTTAAAAACGTTCGTGGGCCAAAAATGTATATTGTATCCATTCCTTTTGACTTTAATCAATATATTTTGCAAAAGTATTATCTATCATATTTTTAAAAATGAGTTTATTCAACACTTCCTATTTTATAGATTAACAAGTTCAATGCACCGCAGCCCCAGATCCCAGATAACGAACCTTATTACATAGTTTTAATATAAATCTAACAACATTTTATAACATTTGGCGTAATATTTATAAAACACACAAGTTTAAGGTCAATGCTTATTTTATTTAATCATGACAAAATTTGGTAAATTTTGAATTTTTTTAAACGTCGGAATTTTTATCACGGTTCAAAATAAGTCAAAGTTGTCTCATATGTTACAAGGACAATTACTTGGTAAAAGATTACTTTCAAATTGTTTTAATGACATTAGGGATTGTACACACGGATAAAAAATGGACATTCTTCATTCTAATGTCAATTTTTGAATTGTTTTATTTATAAATATGATAAATTTATTTTTAATAGTTTTACTAATGAACCTTTCAAGATCCGATACCTAATTTATTGCTAAGCAAAATATACATAAACTTTGCGCAACTTTTGAACAGCTCGTGAATTGAGAGATTAAGGCTTAATAAAATAAAATAATTAAATATTAATAAAATTTATTACATAATTGTGATACTGAAAAGTACAGGCTTTTTAAACGAGTATTAAATAAGATACTGAATGTCATTTCGAATGCGTGAAATCATAAATACTTTTATAGCAGAGTGGCTAGAGCTCCGCTGACGGAATTATGAATTTAAAAAAATTAAAATTTTCTTAGAGCGAAAATATATATGACATATCTAGAAATCCGCTGAAAATGTGTAAATTTACGCAAGCGCAGCGAAGTTATTCACTAATTATATTTGCACACAACTCATGTTTCTTGACTATATTCCGTTCAACAGTTTATTTAAGAATTCCATTCGCAATTTGGTTCAGAATTATTTTATTTTATTTTAAGGGGAAGGGTGAATGCAATGTTTATATTTCCTTTCTCTTCCTCAAATACACAATGTAAAAATACCATCATAGCAAATGGAACTCGATAAAAGGACGAAATTCTTGAAAAAAGAAACTTTAGTCCACTGTTAAGCCGGGAACACATTGTTCTGATGCGCCATGCCATCCGACGCAGCGTCAGAAGGATCTGACACCGGCCGTGGAAATTAATGCATATTTATATATTGTGTGTACAATGTTCTGATGCAATCCCATCCTACGCGACTCGATGACTTGGGAACAGTGTGCACAAAGTACATCTCAGACGCATTATGTCGGATGGCGTGGCGTAGTGTATCATAAGAACAATGTGTTCCCGGCTTTAGACTCTCTTTTGAGCCTAAACTATACTATTCTGGAAATATACACTCAACTGAATCCTGCATGACTGTTGAAGTTGACTTTGAAGAGTATCGATAAGATTAAAATATTAAAAAAAAAACTACAGTTAAAGTCAAAAATCGAATTCAATTTCAATAACTAGGTATCAAATTCGGCTCTCCGCGAATGGTTGTTATTTGACCAGTATTTTAATGGCTACTTTGACCGGACTAATGTATGACAGAATACGTTCGATGCCCTTGAGGGGTACTAAAAATCAAGATTCGTTTTCTTCCGTTGAGTCTATTATAATAAAAATAATTTATTCGTTTTCAGATATCCTACACTTTTTTTTAATTACAAACGATTCAATAAACGAAAAACCAGTTTGACAGGCCGTTAACAATTAACGGTGAAGTTTCGCGAAGTATTAGAAACTGTTGACTATTTATTTCCCTTCAAAATTTTGGTTCATATACAAAACAAGAAAGATAGTATAATAGTATATAAATAATATTTATGGAGTGGAGTACAGAGTGGAAGGGATCTAAATATTTTCACTATTCTCGAGGAATTCGTGATCCTCTCGACCCAGCTCGTTAGAAGACAAAGTCGAAACAATTTAAAAATTGGCCGACAATAGTGACGTGATCATTGAAGAATCTTCGTTTTAACGTTCTTTAAAACATTCCTTTTTGTTGATACTCGAGATTGCAATCACAACGGCTGGCGCTGGCAGGTTAGTACTTGTGTCTTTAGTAAGAGATGCTGCAAGAGCTTAGAAATTCAATCTATACGTTCCCCCTTGATTTACTTGGATCTTTCAGATTATGCTTATAATATAATGTAACTCATTGTTATAATACTAAAACACTCAGTTTTATAATAAACAATAAAAACAGTTTGATCTAGTAGGATGTATTTTTATACAGGGTGTCTAATTAAGTAATTAAGAGAGATACGGTTTGGTAAATGGTGTAAGCGCCCTAGGACTCTAGCAAACCAAGAACCCCCAGACTGTTCTCACTGCAACAAGGAATCTAGGGAAGCTGCAGTTTTAATCTACAGTAATCAATGAAGAATGTATGTATGTATGTATATTTGGGGTAACATTCACTGAGACCTAAAAGATCTATTGTGCCCCCTTACTTCTACTTAGTTTCTGAGGAGAGTGTCTGAAACTAGTAGCTCCTTTAGTCCTATTTCCCGGAGGAATTTTAGGATATCTGCAGGCTTCAACTTAGGTAACTGTTCCTCTTCTATCCAGTAATCTCCCAGGTACTGTGTTCTAGGATTCTGGAGTGCTGTGCAGTTGGAAAGTATGTGGATGGAGGTCTCTTCTTCCATGCCACAGTATCTGCATTCTTCTTCCTCCGCTAATTTGAGCTTTTTCAGGTGCCCATTCAGGCGACAATGTCCCGTTAGGATCCCTGTTAAAACTCTTAGCGCAGTCTTGCTTTGACTTATTTGACTTATGCATTCATTTGATCTCAACAGGCTGTAGTCACCCAGGAGAATCTTTGATTGTCTAAGCCCTACTAGATCTTTCCAATGGTCAGATCTTCTCTTTCTTTCGGCTTCGCCTATTTCTTCCAATATTACCTTGGAGCTGATTCCGCAAAAAGGTTCAGGCCCCCAGAAGGGTATTTCAGACCCCCTCTTTGCTAGTTCATCTGCTATTTCATTTCCTTCTATTCCAGTGTGTCCTGGAATCCATAGTAGGGTAACTATATTGTTCTCGCTTAATTCATTTAGTTTGTCTAGGCATTCCCAAACCATTTTAGAACTGATTACGCAAGAGCTCAGTGCTTTGATGGCTGCTTGACTATCTGTCATTATGATAATCTTTTGTCCTCTGTATCCTTTATAATCAATGAAGAAAGTACAACCACCAGGATAAGAGGAGATCAAGAGGATGTTCCACACCAAGAGATGATCCGGTAATGGAAGCAAGAAAATCGGCGACCTACCTGGCAAGATATGTCAGATTTTCACCACCACTTGAGGTATATTGGGCCCTTTCCGTGGAAGAAGGCCTGTTGAAACGAGTCCTTGAAAACGATTATGGTTCCGAGAATAGTTATCCCGAATATACAATCAGCTTTACTTCTCGAAACATATTAAAAACTTATTCCTCCAGGTAAAGGACGTTTCACAATATTTCGTTGACTTGGCATCTGGCCTCAAGGATAAGAGTCAAATGTCCAGTGCTATATTTTTCGGAAAAGAGTTTTTAGAAATACTTTTCGACAATTGCATTGGTCAGAATCTTTTAATGAAGGAGTTCGACTGGTAAAAATGGTTACTTAATTTTATTCAAATGATTTGTTATTCATTGAAATTTAATCCCACTATATACCAAAATTTCCTAATTCGTCTTTAATTTTAATAATGTTTTATTAATATCTTACGAAATAGCATCATCTGCTAGTATTATTTGAATTACAGAAATCGTGATATTGTGGTGGCGGCAGTTACTTTCCACCTGATTACATGTGGGTAATTATTATTATTTACAGTGTAACCTTTCTCGATAAATGTAGTCAACAGTGATTGTAAAATGAAGACGCCTTGCAAAACTGGGTTTTCATAAGCGTACATTAAAATTATACTAATAGGTTGAATAAAGTAGCAACTTTCGCGCGAGCAAATAAATGAGAACAAATTTCAAATTCAATATTTAGTTTTCGTGTAACACAAAATTGTTGAATTTCTTGAATGGTTTTAATTTTCTATCGATAGCCTCGATCGGATTCTAAAGTCAAAAATAAATAGACGCAAGACACATCCTATTTTGAACGATTTAATTGCTGGCGAACTAAAACCAATGCTAAAACTAACCGATAACCACATAAAAATATTTGACATTTACTAGATACTTAATAGTTATTTATGCAACAAGTGCAAAAAGTGAGTGTTTTTTGCACGCGACGTGAAATTGTACAACGAGGTCTTTAGGCCGAGTTGGACAACACGTCGAGTGCAAAAAACACGTTTTGCAAGAGTTGCATACAATATTTTTTCTAAATTCATGCAAAAACTGTAAAATTAGAATATAAGTTGGGAACCTAACCTAACCTAATCAAACTCAAACCGTTCTTCTTTTTATATTTTTATGGCCTCCACCTTGTCAGTACTCAATCATAGCTGGTTTTCGCCTTGACCATTTAAATTTTAAATAATTAAAGATTTTTGCAATAATTGTAACTCGTTGAGACTAAGTAGTAAGATATACATATACTATTGTTGTATTGGAGCAGGATCAGACACTTGCTCTGGATTTTTATTTTATTTAAATGTTTATGTTTGTCATAAATCATCACAAAACTGACTGAAGAATGACAGATGAGTGCAATAAAAATTTTATTGCACTAGTGCAAAAAAGAACCACTTTTTCCATTAAATGTGTTTCACAAGTGTTGTTTTTTGCATGAATGTAGAAAAACTATTTTAAGTGCTTGGCAACAGTTGTGACAGACGTCATGGAAACTTGTTTTTATACTGCATAGGCTGTAAGTGAGAACAATTTTAATATTTTCAACTTTTATAAATACCCTGAAATTATTTACCCGTATATACACCTATGGTGGAATTTGCATTAATAAAAATATCTCTGGTAAAGGCAGTAGAAGGCAACACAACTTCGTGAGAAATTATTTGATAAAAGAAGGAATGAAATAAAAGTGAGGTTAGTGACATCGATGGAGTAATTGCTCGCATTTGCTGAGGATTCAGCGTCCTAGATTGCAAGTTATATTTAAAAATCTTTAAGAAAATTTCAATTTTAGTAGGTTTAAGTAAGAAGCAGTTTTTATATGTATAGATTTTCAAAACTAAATCAAGATTAAAGTTCATATAATACCCTTCTTGGTTGTGCGTCATCGTTTGTGACGAATATCCGGGTTTTGGGTATGTCGGTTATTTTATTAGCTATTTTGACATATAGCTAACCTTAAATTTGTTAAAAACAATCATCATTCGGCGAAATTCGAAAAGGCTGTGATATTAATAATTACCAGCTTCTTTTTCTAACTGAAAATACTTGAAAACTTTCAAAATGCTGATGTTTTTATGTGTATCTAGGTATATTTTTGTATTATTTAAATAAATATAACAATAAGATTGATATTCACTTTTCATAAATAATACCTAATTGACCGTAAACAACAAGTACATAGTTACCTACAGACCTGACGAGAGTTGTCAGTGGGACATTAGAAAAAGACGTAAGACACATTCCCGTACCAAAGGTAGGTACATCTGCATACTATTTTGACCATTATTATTTCTCCCGATTGATAGTTCGCGCTTACGCTTAATCTATACACCATCCTATCAAATTTTTCAATTCAAAGATTAGGGTAAACGTTTGTAATACCTTCAAACGGTTCATTATTGTGATATTTTTAATAGAATTAATCACAGACCTGCCTTTTTTCTATTTCTTTCAACGTAATGTGTTAGAAGGACATTAACAATCGATGACGCACACCAAGAAGAATATTATATTATGAACTCTATTATTAATTTCAGTCATCTATAAACAAACTGTGAAAGCAGATTATCACAGTACTTTTATCTTCCTTGACTAACCTAAAAATTCAACCAGCTTAATTCAAATGATTCACAAAAACATTCTCCTAATATTTACGATTATGAAATATTTCGTCTTCCGTCTTTGTTTACCACGACTATTCGAAGTACCAACGTCCTTGCGACTCACGTTGCAAACAGGTTTGAACCTGCGTGTCCACCAGTGACCTGCCGCGATTCACTCGACTCTTTCTAACTACTTTAAGTGCCGCTAACTATATTTCTAATGGTTGTTAATCAATTTAGCACTGGTAGTACCACGAAGAAATTGAATACTATAACAGTACTTTATAGTATACCTAGTACTTTACAAATAATGCACATTTTTTCCTCTCAAGGTCAACACCTGACCAGTGGTTAACAAACTATCACTTTTGATACAACCGGACCTTAATCCTGAAAAAAATCCCAGTTATATAACAGGATAACCTTAAATGTTCTTGAATCACACAAGCTATTCAATCAATCCATAGCGATTGCAATAAGATAACATCAGATTATTAAATGAACAGACAATAGTTGAATGACTTCGTGATATGCATAATAATAGTGTATTAATATTGTAACATGTCATTAAATACTTTTTTGGTATTTGTAAACTGTATGTGTCGCGACAAGAATAAATTATCTGTAGGTATATCAAAACGCTATAATATACCTATACATAAAAGTCTGTCAACAGAAACAATACTAGGCTATTGGGACTTGAAAATATTGTAGCGCTACCGGCGGTGGACAGATGAAGTACTTTCTACCACTTAGATTTATAACCTTACTTTCTTTCATACCGGTTTCGTTGTTTACCGTTTATTTCGTGTTTATGCCCGGTTTTATAAAGTAGAGTTAAATATCTCGAGTTACCTCGAGGATTAAACTCTCAGGTTAAAATCCATAGATCACTGTAAAAATATATAAAAGAAGAAAACTTCGGTCCATAAAACAGAGTCCACAGTGTCTTCCATGATTCTAGTGCATCCTATAACCTCACATTTTTTGTTAAAAGTGGCATGGAAAATGTTGTAAATATATGAGCTATCACAAGCCCAATAATATCTTCAGTTGAATGTTTAGATAAACGGAAACGTGCTATGAATTCTTTATCATTCCATTAATTTAAAGACTCTATTCTATTTCTAAAAACCCTAGGTTCTCGAGGTGCCTCAACCATTTGAATAATGTCTTCCTCATCATCTGTTAGGACGTCATCAAAAATTTCAAATATATCTCTCATTTCATCCATGTCCACATTGAAAATATATATCATAGAACAATATACATATCGGATATGATATATTATCTTCACATTTTAGCATTTTGCTCATGACAACCGCTAACTTGAGAGTTAACCCGAGCCAAATGGTGGGGCAGGGTTAACTCTAACCCCGCTTTATAAAACGCTGTATCTCCCACCGGTCAAAGGGTTAACTCTCGGGGCAGGGGTAACTCGAGCTTATAAAACCGGGCATTAGAGTATTTAAGGCTTTCAATTAAATTTATTGTAATTTATGAGGTTTCTTGAAGGGATCGAAAGTTATCAGTAAGTAGTAGAAGATAAATTCAGGCCATATGATATTATATGAAAAAGCGTTTCAGAGAATTCAAAATTGGAGACGGGTACATTTGAAATATGCGAATTTTTTGTTCTTGCAAAGCTGGAACAAATGATAAGAGGAGATCAAATAAAAACAGTTTGAAGAGAGACATTAAAATAATAAAAATAAACGAAAAGAAAGTGTGGTTAGAAAGAAATGTGGCAGGAACTAGAGTGCGTATTACTCTACTTGAAATGCCAGTAGTTTGGATTCTTCTTCAATAAGGTCACTCAATTTGTAAACAATACCATATTTTAGAATGAGGCATTATCCTCACTGAAGATGGACCCATTTTGAAGATTTTCTTACTTTCATTCCAAACTCCAAAACTGCTTGAATACGCTACAAGAGGTAGCAGTCATAATAGATTGTCCTGAGCCTGGATACCAAGCTACTCAGATCACTAGATAGGCTCACTATCCCGAGAAGGGGCACAACATGCTGTCATTGTCACAGAACCTTTTTCTAGCATAACGTAAGTGCTCTAAAAAACAAATAGTAGTACTTGGATAAAAAAAACAGTGACTTTTTCAACTTATCTCACTTTCAACTTGATTCTCAGCTATTTTTTTTGTTTCAAGTCTGGTCGTGAGCCCAGTTAGTTGTTGATTATACTACTTATTGCGTTTTATAGAAGTATGAACATGTTAAGTCTGGAGATCTAGCTGACCAGGAAATTACATATTCTGTTGTCAAAGGTTTTACCTTTTGTTATTTTTTGTAAACATTTCCTAATTTAAAAAAGAAGATGAGTATGTACAGTTAATTTTATTTAAGCACTTAGTACTTCATTCAAATTATTTTAGTTTGCGGTCAAATTCAATCATCGATTCGATGTGAATAAAATCATCTTCAATATCAAAATATAATCATTAGATTATTCAACGCACCAATAACAATAAAATTACACAATACTGTTTACCCACGCATGTTTAAAAAAAACGACCGTTAAAATAATGTTAAACAATATAGCTTGTTTGTTTATTATTATCTGGATATTATGCACTTACTTGAAGTACCGTTTGATAATCTTATTCTATATATGTGGTATATTTCAGTAAAGAAACTCCCACGTATAAAGTTCTATTGGTATTATGCATCTAAACGCGACCGACAAAGTGAATTTAAAGCAGTTATACATTGACCACCCATTCCAAAGAATAACATTCCCAAAACAGGCCTCTTCACTTTTTCAGAATGGTCAATTATATCTTGGAGATATACTAATTTCGTTTAATTTAATATCCGTTGTGGCATTTAGACAGGGAAGTAGTTGTTTCTTCTGTTGCATATTAGTATTAAATCTTTGACATACAGATTGCGAAAATTACATCGGAACCCTCGCCTCGGATTACACAAGTATACAACAAGGATATATGAAAGAGAGAGAAAGAATAATTGTGCGCGGTCATCACTTTGTTTCACCTTAGGGGTGTATATTTATTTCCCGAGGCTGGCGGAATCTTCATTGTCCCCCTCTCTGTAAAGGACAATGTTGCCGGATGGAAGTGTTTTATTTTACCTATTGTGCAAGACTTCCAAAAAAAGTCAACGAATACGAGAGAAAAATATCATTTTGTACGGTTAAAATATTGAAGATCGCGCACTAGCATCTGCTTTGTCGTTGTCCCCAATCCCAATTTACGATGGTATCCATAAATTTAACATATTTCAAGAATAATTTTATTCAACCCATCATTTTCGAGTAATTAGGTCCTTAATAGTTTATCTATGAGAATTTGTCTATTAAAACATAAATTTAAAATGTTTTTAGACATGTACTGAAAGTATTAACATCCTATTGATTATATTTTAAATTGTAGGTTTAATTATATTTTCGTTTGGATATATGTTGCAAAGGCAAATAAAAATAAAGTTTCTCAATCATGCCACAGAGTGTAGATAATTTCTGATTACGTGTATAATCAGGAGCAATAAAAAGTTACTATTTTTACATGTATATAAAAACCCAGTATGAGCACGTCTAAAAACGTAATTATGCATCCAGTATATTTTTTGTTTAAGTAGGTACTAACGGTTAGAGTTTTGTAGCCAAACAGTTAGCATTTTAATCCTCATATCTACGTATTTGTTGTTATTTTTGCATAGCAAGGTGTCAAATAAACTGAGCGATTTAGCCGGGTTCATTTATAGTTTGTTTCATCAAGTACACATTGAGTATTGAAATGCAATAATAATCCCTAACAGGTGTTAAAATTGTTGTTGAATTGATTTGATCAGTAGCTAAACAGTTCGTTAAGAGGAACAATATTAAATACAAATTAGAAGATGAAAAGAAATTACTACTAAGCGCAGTTGGATATATTGCCGAAGTAACGTGGAAAAAGTGAATTCCCTTCCCTGGTTCTTTGCTGGTTGGTTGTAGAAGTCTTCTGGAGTAATTTGGGGTCTACCATATTAGTTTCTGCCTCATATGGTCCAGCGTCTCACAGTTGCATAGTATATGCAGAGCTGCTTCGGAGCTCTTTTTGCATCTTTTGCATGTAAGGTCTCCGTTACACTGTCCCGAGTAGCCAGTCTTCTAAAGTAGCCAGTCTTCTAAGTTCCTCGCCGCATTCCCATTCCAGCCGAGATGTTACCTCAAAGCTTAAGGTTCTCATGTACCCTTGCAATTCAAGTATTGCATAGACATCTGCTTAAATACCGAGGCGTATCTGCCAAGCGAGACTTGCTCGACTTGCTGTATATTCCCGCTCCGGTGCCGAGCTCATTTATTGATCCGTTTGTGTACCAGATCCGTTCATTCGCTCTACTGAGTGGTGGTGGGTTGTGGGTTCTCTTCCTCAAGTTCCTTTCGATCTTTGATGACAATCTCGAAGTTCTTGCGAAAGATATATCTGCTGATCATGTAGTCTGTTGGCATTTTAAAGATGTCATCCAAATGCCTTATTTCTGTGTGTCCTGTCCCATGTGCCACGTCATGGTCTGATGCTTTTTTCAGTCGGGTTAGAGCTGCCCTTGATTCGCACATTATGACAATGTAGCGGGTGAAGGTCTAGCATTGCCTCCATCGCCGCTGTAGTTGTCCTCATCACCCCTGTAATGCCAATGCATGCAAATTTTTGGACCTTGCTCAGACTAGAGATGTATATGTTATCCTGGGGATGACAACCATGATGTAGATCCAGTGTACCATGCTTGGTCTAAGTCCCCATTTAGTGCCACAAGTAAAGCTTAAAAAAATCATACACCAGTACAGATTAGACTTTAAATACTTGTAAATACATACTACGATACTACATTCAACAATCTTTTTTTCAATAGATTTTTCAGGAACATTATGTAGGTATGTTATTTTTTTGCATTTGCATTTATCTCTTTATTATTCTCTTCAATGTTTTTTATACGACCGGCTATATTATGTAAATTAGTTTAAAACTTAATTTTCAACTGTCATGTGAACATCGGACGGAGAGACTTCCGGTGACTGCTCGTCACATTCCATAATATGCAAGAAGACTAGAGACTAAGAAGGAGACTACGGTGTCTACGTCTGACCGTCATAAAGTGGTAATCAACAGCACGAACGGTGCCAAAGTATATTATCGACTGAGTTTTGCAGGAAAAAATTTCAAGCAGTATATGCAGTTTATGTGGGTATTAAAGCTCTCATTAAGTTGTGAACTGTAAGAGAACGTTAGTCCAATTGCCTATTTGAATACAGTGCGTTTTAAAAATAAGTTAAATTATAATAGTTGACCAAATAATTTTTATTTCAAATTTAAAAAATTATACTGATGATGCCAACGAGACGAGACTAGAAAGTCTTGCAAGAGAAGTGGAATGTCTTGTCTCGAGTCTCGTTTTGCAATAAAAGTATCGTCTGTTCTAGCAAATGTCTCGCAAAATTTTCGTACACAAATTAAATCAGTTTTAGTGGCGTCAAAAGTTTCTAATTCATGCAGGGGATACAAAATTAATACTATAGTATCTATATACAATTAGATTTTTGGTAGAGTCTTAGAATTTTATAACGGGCTGCCTTAAAACCCATTATAAGTAATCGATCTACTTTGTTTTGGTAGGCTTTGAGGTCCAATTCAATAATTCCAATATCTAAGTTTTCAATTAACAGATTGAATGATACAACAACCATTGGCAACGTAGCATATGATTCCTCTTGAATTTTTTTATTAAAATTTCAAAGTCTATCAATAATTTATTGACTTTTTCAAGTGGTGCCCACTGATTTTCTGTTACTGCGAATTTTTGTAGATCTGCATTTTGGCAAAACAATTTTTACATTTCACTGCATGTCATCACTGGAATTCCATCGTGTATACATACATCTATCACAAGGGTTAGATCACTTTCTTCTCCAGTTGCTTCACAAGCGGCATCTCTAAATCTTACTAAAACCTTTTCTGAACGTTTTATTTTTGGAAAAACAAACCATATTTCGTGAATTGCGCTAGAGTTGTCATCAATCTCTTCAGTTTGACATTCTATGCTGTTTTCGTCACAGCTTTCACCATCGGCATAAAAGGCATTACTACTAATATGTTCTTTCAGTATAGTCGATGTAGTTATATTATAGATTCTTGAACAAATCTTACACAATAAGGTTCAATACATGCCCATAGTCCTGAAGTCTTCTACATTCAATTGCGGAATGAAGGTTTGATAAAAGTGTCAAGCATGATCATTATAATTATAATAAATCATTAATATTTGAGGTTATCATGATGTCGGATAATTAAGCAGCCATTAAAGCACTGAGCTTTTGGGTAATCAGTCCCTAAATGATGTGGGAATGCCTAGACAAACTCAATGAACTAGGCTAGAACAATATAGTCACTTTACTATGGATTCCAGGACACACTGGAATAGAAGGAAATAAAATAGCAGATGAACTAGCATGGAGGGGGACTGAAATACCTTTCTGGGGGCCTGAACACTTTTACGGAATCAGCCTCAATGTAATATTGAAGAAATAGGTAAAGCCGAGAAATAGAGAAGATCTGACCATTGGAAAGATCTACTAGGGCTTATACAATCAAAGATTCTTCTGGGTGACTACAACCTGTTGAGATCAAATGAATGCATAAGTCAGAGTAAAACTGCGCTAAGAGGGATCCTAACGGGACATTGTCGCCTAAATGGGCACCTGAAAACGCTCAAAATAGTGAAGGAAAAATGTAGATTTTGTGGCATGGTAGAAGAAACCTCCATCCACATAATTTCCAACTGCACAGCACTTCAGAATCCTAGAGCACAGCACCGGGGAGATTACTGGATAGAAGAGGAACATTGAAGCCTACAGATATCATATAACTACTCCGAGAAATAGGACTAAAGGAGCTACTTATAGTTTCAGAGACTCTCCTCAGAAACTAAGTAGAAGTAAGGGGGAACAATAGCTCTCTTTGGTCTCAGTGTAAGTCACCCCAAAAATATATACATACCTAATTTCATACTCTTTATACTCTTCACTCATTTTTAATATCGTAATTTTGTCTTGTGGCGATATTCGCGATATAACTTTTGGTTTAAACGACAGAACTCAAAAGTATAGCCTCCAAAATTCCACACTAGTGTGAGAAAGCTTCAATCAATCACGTTTGCATAAGTCAAAACTAAATATCTTTGAGCAAAGTATCCTTATACTCAGAAGTTCTAAGCTTAAGCTTAATTTTTGTCTAATAATCTATTTAAAGTGGATGATTCAACTGAATATTGTTTCAATTACGACAACCATGGAGTGGATATTGTAATTAATGTGTGCAGATAGAAATCTAAATTTCCCCTATTTTCAATTACTGCGGGAACTTCCAGTTGGGGTTAAATAAACGAGGTAAATTTAACTTTCTCATCGGTGCTACTTTAGTTAATATCTATTTATGACGTATTATTTACGAAGGGGTTCACGCTTCACATCCTTTCAGTTCTATACAGGGTCCGGCAAACCTCTGTCGTAGATCTATAACTCTTGTATAGTATAGTACTTACCTAACCAAAGCTCTTGTCCGCCTGTTCTTAGTCGACCTAATTAAATAAGACTCGGTATATAGTTGAAATACATCAAGTTTTACTTAGAGAATAAAGTTTCACTCACGAAAAAATCAATTAGACTGGCACTTGGAGCTTTTTTTATGTCGTTCATAGATTAGACGCTGTCGATCAGGGTGGAATGATTCCTGTCGTTCGGAATATTTTAGTAGTTCATGCCCGCATACTGTCGTTCAGTATTTTTGGTCCGTTGTAATTTTAATCACTAATATAATAAGTAAACAGCACATTATACTATAATAAGTTGAGGAAAATTATTTTGCCTAGATTTTGTTCTTTGATTTACAAAAATACCTTATAGAATCTACATAGGGCGGCTGACTTGTATCGGGCGGAGTAGAATTCAATGAGACCTCTGGCGGAAAAAATTATAATTGTCGCAACGAGTAAAACAATTCGTTTTGCATTGTTTTTGTATTATATGCAAGTCAACGTAATTACCGTAAATTTGTACTTTATTTGTTTAATTTTGTGTCAGTGACAAGCTTAAAACTGCGTTTTTCTATTCAACTCAAATGTCATCATTTCTGTGGTTAAATTCTTATATAATCAGAGATATTATGGAAGAGGTTATGTTATTCTATTTTTTGTTTTCATTGCACTTTTATGAAAGTGTTACTTATTTCCTCGATAGGTACCATGCAAAAATATATGGCCAGCATTTAAAACTGCCTGTCCCTCATGTATGCATTTAGACGAATACTCAGCATTTACAAATTCAAAGAAACTTTGAATAGTCAGTGTATATCTAATTCATAGTTACAAAAACAAAAAGAAAATAAGTCGGTATTAAAGATTTAAAATATTACTCAATACAAACGTACCTTCCCTGTAACTTTTGTAGATATGACTATATCAAAAATAAAATTAAAACACGAAATCAGACCAAAACTTGTTTCATTTTTGACAAATATCAACCATACATATTACTCCAAAATTAAAAATATTAGGAGTCAAAATTTAGGGCCCGTTTCATAATTCGATAGTTGAAGTGCCTTTAGTAAAAGTAGACTTTTATCTTAAAGTATCCTTTAGGACGACTTTAAAATAATTGCGTTTCATAATGAAAGTAGCACCTTCTTTTAATAAAAGTAGCATTTAGCTAAGTTGGCAGACCTGAAATGTGTTTTTCGATACCTTTGGGTCGCGTTCATCCCAACAAAGTTGATCAGGTAGCGATGTTTAGAGTGATCCATCAGATCGTAATTCTGCTGATCGGGCTAATAAAACTATCTCTATAAATGTCAACAAATGTCAATAAATACAACAACAACAACTCAATTTTATTTGATATATAAGACAATTATTTATTTATTTTTAATTTTAATTTAGTCTAATAGTTATTATCAGTGTTTTGTGAGCATAGTAATGTGAGCATATAGTAATCATCGACAACGAAAAATCAGCCTGGTGCTTAAATAAGTTTCTATTTCTTAAAAGTTGATCCCAATGAATACAACAACAACAACAACAACTCAATTTTATTTCATATATACGTCAATAGTTATGGAATAAGTATTCTAAACATTAAAAAATGGGAGTTAATCGCAATAAATTAAGCTTACACCACTTTGGAGCTAGGGGTAAACCACTGAATAAAACTCTGTAGACTATTTTCTGTATATTCCAGGTATTCTTCAAGTATTTTCTTTGAGAAAATCTTCATTTCTATTATTATATGATTAAGAAATGTTTCAACAGAAATTTTCTGTATTTTCCACTGCATTTTCCTTGTATTTTCAGGAGTATTTTCTGATGATACTAGTATTTTTTAGATTATTTTCTGTATTTTCAATGTATTTTCTCTAATTTGTACACTATTTTCTTCAGTGGTTTACCCATCGGAGTGGAACTTCCTGACACACTATATAATCTATTATTAAAATCATAAGTCACCACCATCTGTTCATTCATTTTCACTGAAATACAAACTAAAATATCTCCCAACAAAAATATTTTTATTATGTTTTTAACCTATGACATAAATGACAGTTAATGCATCATCAATCGGTAGCATGTAGCGCATTTTGGTTCTGATTAAAAAAATGGCGACTGATGCCATAGCGCTTAATCTGATCAGTCAACAAAACACGCGTTCAGCAGAAAATTAATGATCGCTACGGTAGCGCTATGTTGTGATGAACGCGACAAGACACTATTTAATTCAGTTATCTAACCCTAACCTAAAATTATTGCTTTGGCGATCAAAAAAGTCAGCATCATCATATTCCAAAGTGACACTTTCTCTTTGAACAATTTTTTTTTCTTCTCAAATAAATAACTTTGTCATCGGATGATGAACTAGAGCTGGAAGAACTATGAAGCATGTTCATCATTTTTTCGTGAAGTATTCAGCCTGGTTGTCAAAAAATATGGAGAAAACTAGGTTCTGTCTGCTTTAAAGCCACTTTATCTTCTGTAAAGTTTAGAAATTCGCACTTTAAGTTTAGGCACTACTTTATCTTGAATTCCAATATTGGACCACTTTTTCAACTTTAAGTTAACTTTAATATTTAAAGGCACTTTAAGTTGATTATGAAACTGGCCCTTAGTTTAACAACACAAAATACTAAAGCACAATCAAAGAAAAGCAAAAGTTTCACAAAACACACCCTGAAAATAACTAAAACAGCAAAATAAAACTACTTGAATATCATAGGGCTTATAGTTCAGCTGATTTGTTTTCTACTTTTCCCAATAATCATACAAATTCCTTTAAAATAATTCAGTTCATTGAATAGGAAACTTTTTATTTTATTAAGAGATCTTGTACGCTTTATTTATTAATAGTCGATATAGTTAGTTATACAGTTGACAATTTTGATCCCTGTTTTTTAAAGAGTTAATACAATATTTTTTTACATTCTTCACATTGTCAAACACCAAGATTAAAACTTTCTCGTGTCTTTTGATATTTAAATGAAGTTTCGTTAAAAACTAGCTTGGACGGACCCGTCACAATCCATCTTGATCATCAATTGCAGCGCCTGAAATTTAACCCCAACAATGACCTACTTACAAAAGATTTTTTTATTAAAATTCAATAGGATGGCACCTTTGAGATGTTTATTTAAGGGCTTACTTTTTCTAACGAAGATCGTATCAAATTTCTTTTTTTCACATTCGAAAGATATATATTATGTATGTGTGCATTACTATTCATATACAATTTATACACAATAGAGTCGTATACTTGGGTTCTCAGAAAGAAGTGAAGTGAAGTATTAAAAGTTATCAGTAGCGTCGCTACAACTTATTTAAATAGATTAATAAATTTTTCATAAAGATAGAGTCCGCTTAAATTGATATATTCTATACTAACATAGATTTTTATAACCGCTAGATATGTTAACTAAATTTAAAATTTTTTTATTAATTTTTGTTTAATTATATATTTTTTATTTATTTAATTTTATTTTTTGATTTATTCCATTGGTTCAATATTAAAAATATTTTTTTCAAATACATATTTGCTAAACAATTTTATTAAACAATACTAACATTTTTTTGAAGTATTGGCATCATGTCCCAAATATTTGATAATATTTTTTGTCACTATCAAATATTAAAATTTCTGTAATACTCTGGTCTAAACTATACGTTTCTATGCTTCAAATACTTTCTATTATTATTATTATTTCATATGTCCTCAATTATTTATTCAAATTTATTTGTTATTTGAATAATTTGAGTTCTATTTTCCTATTTTATATACTATCAATTTTTCAAAATTTGTAACGCCGTCAAATACGTCTTCTGTAGTATACTTTTTGTACAATAGACAGCTTAGGAGTCGTCGAGTGATATTTCAATCAAGTCGAAAGAAAAAAATTGAATTTCGTAACAATTTGAACGACTTGCCAAAATTCGTCGAGTTTCGTGCTCTCACAGAGTTTTAATTTTATAGCTTTACTAAAATTTTAAGAACAAAAAAAACTCAAATTTAGTCACCACCTTTTAAGGGTGACATATCTTGGAAAGGGGTGGGCTGAGAAAGTTTTATTGTAGGAAAGATCTATCTTAATTCATAATAACACCCTGTATATCAGCTTGATTATTGCTATCACCCCTCAGCATTTCCTAAACAATTAAAGATAATTTCAATTTTTAGATTTGTAGACTTCTCACTACGCTTATGACATTTATAATACCCTACATATGAAATTTTCGTTACCCACCACATAGTCGAGGAATGTCAACTTATCAAAATCAACAGACGAAATTGTTACTTGGAAAGAACCATAAAGTCTTAATCGGTTGACATTAAATTGCTTCTTTTATTGGAAGAAGTTTCCGCATACTTTTGAATACGAATTACAGATTTTTATGATCGTTTTAAAAGTTAAAAGCTGCATGATTTAAAGCAAATGGTATCATGAAACAAAATATTATTCTCAGAAAAATATCTGACATAGGTATTATTATGTAGCTAAGTGATGATGCACCGCTTACAACACAAAGGGAACTAATTCCTTTTGTCAGTTAAGGATTAATACAACTAAAATTCTGTATTGCATTATACTGTATGAACCAAGTTTATGCTGTAGTTTAGTTATTAGAATATTAACTAAGGAATGTTGAACCAACAAATCGAAGTTTAAGTAGGTCGTTTCTGTACAGGAGACACAGTTTAAAACATCTGGATACCATCATTTCCTATTAACTGTTGTGGCCCCTTCAGAACAATAAGCCAAGCAGTGAAAAAACAAAACAAAAGAGGGTGAAACCATGCAAAACGAGACACTTGGTTTTATACTTATCTTCGGAACTTACCGGAAGACGAAACAAAAAAAAAGTGTAGTGCACATTTTTAACACGTGCATTCATGCCTGGATGGCATTAATTTCCGATATGACATTTAATACCGTTGTGTCTTACAACCAGCCAATTTTTCTTACAATATTAAGTTTATAGGACATACTTAAAAATATATTTTAAGAGACAAAGATGTAGGCCAATGTTTGATTAATTTATTGTAATAAGTTATGATAAAATCTTGACACAAACATGTCGCACCTTTAATGATAAAGTGTCACAACTCAAAAAACACGATATTGTAGAAAATGCAAAAAAAACTTCATTATTGTTAATTACTTGCGAGCCTGTAATATTTACAAATTAATGCAGTTTCTTAATAGGCAACTACATGTCAACAGTTAATTGTGTTTTGATGATTTTGTTCTTTTTTGGTGAATTTTTTTTTTAATGGACAGTTCCTAAACATCAATGTTCTATTCAGTATTAAAGCACATGTAGTCAGTTTAGAATACAACTCGAAATTGTTTGAATTCCATTACAGTTAACAAATAATATCAAATGAAAACTAATAAAGAAATGTGTAGGTACAAATAAAACTAAAAAAAATAACCCTCTACAAATTAAATTCCACTTGAACCCAAATTTGTACTTCAGACTACCTACCCTTGTGGAACCCGACAATCGCAACTGAAGGTCGCTCGTCAAACTCTCACATCTGGTATCTGGTTGAAAGATGGGTGAATGTTATATTCACTTCAAAATAGGCCTGTTGATTTTAATGTTGCTTCGAGATATTATTATCGAAATCATTTGAAACAAATATTATTTATAACAATGGAAATAAATAAAAAAAATGTCTTATGACAGTGAAATCTACCAACATAACAAACCGAATAAGTAAAGGAGATGCGCAGTGTCGTACTGGACGAGAATGAATTACCTATTTTCTTCATAATTTTCAAACTAATCAAGTTACAGATTTCAAATTTCGTAAGTCATTTATTATTTGTAAATTTGGGGGCATAATTAGTGAAAATAACATCGAAATTTAAATTTGTTTATTAATAATGTTTTTTTGCTCATATCTTCGATATTTTTTGACGTGCTATGTCTAGTTTTGTAGATCTTATAGAAGAAAGAATTATTTCTCAACGTTTTTTCTGTAAAATTGTATTGTAAATACCACCAGAGGTCAAATTATTTCCGAAAATTTCAGGATTTAATTTGACCTCGTGTGGTATTCGGTAAGAAAATTCCACACCAAATGTGTTTATTTTCAAAAACATCAATTTTCGTCTCGATTAAGTACTTGTAAACATAGGAGACAGTCCAAGAATCTCTAAAACAAGAACAAGCAACTTCCAATCAACCTTCCATAGTATATAATAATTGCGTTTTTAATATAAACATTAATCATAATGGTCCAAAGAATTTAGAAAACATCTAAACTTGTAGTTGAAATATAAACGTCAAAAAAATTTTGATGTGGGTACCTACCCACGAGGAAAAAAATTCCACTAAAATTCATCCGTTGTGATGGTGATCTGTCTGAAATACAAGTTCTGATTGGTTAAAAATCACTGAATTTTCACTGACATCGCACCTTTTTTACCTCTTTCAAACATTTTCCGCGACGACTTAAGATTTCGAGGTGAGTACATCTTTTTCTACATCAATTTTGTCAAGAAAAATTGTAAAATGGTCATATTCAGAATATTATATAGTGAGCAGAACATTAATGAACTGTAGATTAAACTTTAAAAATATTATGTAACTGGCCTAAAAGTTAGGTCGTTGTTTCTTTTACAAAATTTCGAATCCTACCAGCACCCGGCAGATGTGCACACGCCTAACCGGAAGATGATAGATGAAATAACACACCTCCCTCTTCAACCAGTATCGGTCTTTTACTCTTACTCTCTTGCTTGAAACCTCTACAAACCATCAACATGTGCTGATAAATCGTAAATTTTTTTGGGTGTCTAGAATCGAGGGTAGGCTCAGGTTACCAAATAAATATTGTAAAATGCCATAAATGTTTTATTGATTATATTGGATATGCAGAATTCATCCAAATGAAAGCTAATTTTTAGGTTCTTATTCTTGATTTTCAAAATGTGCACCCCCAATTCTGCAAATGGGTGAAATGTATATGTTGAATGTTTTATTTAGTTTATTTATATTTTGTATTCTTTGGAGCAAACTAAAAAATGACACATGCTGGCCTAATTATTTTGAATGGATACCTTTTTCACCATCGAGTGAAAAGAAAGTAAAATAAAGCTGCTCTTCAAGGCCCAAACTGGATAATCGACGCTACAATGTACATTGAAAATCTTCTAATTTATTTTCCCGAAACATTTCCTCCATATTTGCTTATATTATCATCTCGATTCTGTCATTATCATTATACTTGCCGCTTCAGTAAACAAACTTTCAAATTGCTTAGCGATTTTTTTCAAATTAGGGGTTGAAAACCAACTTTTTTTCCAAATATACTTTTATTATGTTATAGGACATAAGATTTACTGCAATTTTGAAGCATACAATTTTCTTTTATAAGCAAAATTGGAAAAATATCACAAAATACTCCAAAATCCAATTCTCCACGTTGCGTTTGCAAGCTGCTCTTGTAAGAATTTTGGAAAATTATTGTTTTCGATTCCTTAACGGAAAACTTAAATCTTATATTAAATATTCAAACAATTTTTAGTAAGAAATATGTGTAATTAACTAAAAAATTATTGGTTAATTATATTCATTCGATAACTCATGTCAAAATCCGTTAAACTTTCAGACTAATTCGAGTCAAATGAACTACAGCACAAATAATAAAACATACCTAAGTACTACAGTCATTAAAAGTTATTCGTACTGGTAATACTTGAAAATCATTATAAATAATAATAAAGAAACAACGCAAACTTTTTTCTTTTATGCTTCAACTGTTTTGCACCCTTTCGCCGACATGTGTTCGGAATTACTAGTTTTGTTAAAGATAACAATAGCAGTGGTAGTAAAAGGCTTTAGGTGCAATGAACACAAATGACTTTAGCAGATGTGGTTAACTTATTAAACCAAATGGTCGTGTATTGATCGCAAACATATTTTTATTCTGAAAATAACGTAATTGTGATTCTAGAAATAAAAAATGAACCAACTGAAAAAATATATACATAAGTCTTTCAGTGACATACAGCCGGCTACTCACTACGCGGGACTTGATAAGTAGGTACTTGTCAAGTCCCGCGTAGTGAGTAGCCGGCTTACGATTAACACAAGTACGACAAGGAAAACATAAAATTTTCTTGAAAGAGAGGGAGGAATAATTGTGCGCAGTCAGCGATGGACGTGTGTTCAGTGTCCCCAATTTTAACCACTGTTACCAAATGTACTAATCAGTAGTAATAACACAAGGACAATGATAATTGTTCGACAAATTTTATGACAGATGATAATAAAATGATGTTTATTTAGAAATATAGTCTAAAAATAAGGTTGACAATTTGAAAACGTTCAACTGGAAATTTATCCTCCTGAACTAGCTTCAAGGAAAATAAGTTTAATAAGTGAGAATGATTGATGTCTATTTGGTCATTAAAGAAGAGCGAGTAAAAAGAGCGAAAAAGAAGAGCGAAAAAAAAAAGAGCGAAAAAAAAAGAGCGAAAAAAAAGAGCGAGTAAAAATAGCGAGGAAGAATAGCGAGTAAAAAGAGCGAAAAAGAAGAGCGGAAAAAAAGAGCGAAAAAAAAGAGCGAGTAAAAATAGCGAGGAAGAATAGCGAGTAAAAAGAGCGAAAAAGAAGGGCGAGTAAAAAGAGCGAAAAAAAAGAGAGAGTAAGAAGAGCGAGAGAAAATAGCGAGTAAGAAGAGCGAGTAAGAAGAGCGAGTAAAAAGAGCGAAAAAGAAGATCGTTAGTATTGATAAAAAAACCTGGGTATATATCCAAAGAGCAGCTCCCAGGAGAGTAAATTCTTATAAATTGCGCATGTGCGCTCGCTCGAAAATTGCTAACGCGCACTTTTTTACTCTTCTATATGTGCTCTCAGTTTTTACTGAATAGACACCCTGATGATTTTTCAACGCTTCATGATTATATTGAATGAAAAAAAAATTGGAAAGTTCCCTATTTTATACGTAGAATGAAAATAAGAGTAAGTTTCGATTTTTATCCGTTTTATTATCATTATTTTATGAGCTGCACTTATTATTTTTAATTTAATTTTAATACGCACGTCTATGCTACTTTTTAAATTTGAATAAGTCATTCCTTTGTTTTAAGGAATATTCTATTTCACATGATTTTGCAAAGCTAGAAATAAAACCCAACTTAGCTTATCAGTTATAACCAGTTTTTATTCACAAAAAACGTTACGACTGTGTATGAGTAATAAACAAAGTCATTGCTAGCGTTTCGTTAATACAGTCAAAGGAAGAGGTCGAATTTATTTTTAATAAGAATTTTACAATCGCCGGTTTGTATTTCGGTTCGGGAAAGACTTTTATCGCTTGAATTTTCAGTTTTACTAACTGTTTAGTGAAAATCATGGTAAAATTGCTGCACAACGAATTTATCTCGTCAATGTTAGCTGTGTAAGTTTTTTAAAATTATTATATTTTCATACTTATTGATATAAGACAAAAAATACAGAGATTTTTTGATGATCTATAATCTATACTTTCAATTTACTGCTTGGGCCATTATTTTGTGTAATCTGTACATACAGGGTGGCGCATTAGAAACAGTCCACCTTAAATATTGTTGGATGGAGAGTTTTTTGCGGCAAACCCTGAGACACGTCAATTTTGTTTTCGAGGGGGATAACTTTTGATAATAAACTTATGGTTGTATGATCATCCCCCTAAAAGGAGTGTCTACCCCTTCGATTCTCTTTAAAAACATGCTAACATTTTTGTGTTAAGTGTTAAAATTAATGACAAAAATTAGCTTAAAATGTGAGTGAAAGAATAAAAAAAGTTGTCAGAAATTGTGATCCGTTTACTTCCAAACAGTAATACAATCTTTATCCAACACTGTTCAACACATCACAGGAGCTATTTCACCATATGCCACAGTTATCCGGTGACGAAGATCTTCTAGACTCTAGAGAGTTCGGTTGCGTTTTGTAAACAACACTTTTTAAATAACCCCATAAGAAAAAGTTCAACGGTGACAGATCAGGCGATCTTGGGGGACTCTTCTACCAATCCAATGTGCGAGAAAATTTTGATCCAAAAAGTCACGTACACGAGCTGCATTTTCCTGCACTATCAAAAGTTGTCCTTCTCGAAAAGAAAATCGACGTGTCTCGGAGTTTGCCACAAAAACCTCTCACGCCAACAATTTTTGAGGTGGACTGTATTAATGTTAATAGAGAACATTTTATATTTAGTTTATCATTTATTTATTTTGTTAAGGATCTTTATTCAGATACTATTGTAAAGCAAGGATTCCATTTGCAATAATAAAATCTGCTAGGATACATCTCCTAGATATCCAGGTTTCCTCCAATGCACTTACACAGTCATTATTCGATAGCCACAACTGATACATAAATCATAATCTCGATCATAAATTACGAATTCTAATATCTCCGACATATAAGATTCAAATAATTAAATACAATACAATTCAAGCGTGTAAAATCTTATTCATCGTATTCGAGTCATACCAATCTTTATGTCATTCTCGGACACGTACAATTCACCAAACAGATAAACAATATTTATTGAGATTAATAAATTCCACCGCTTTGATAGAGACTAATGGCCGGCATTTGCGATGTATAACAGTCGCAAGCATGTAAAATTGTTTAGAATTAACACAGAGCCTAACCGGCCCTTAAGTAGGGGTGAAAGATGGAAAATCCAAACATAAATCTAGAATTTATTTTGAGTTTCGTATTACGAGAGCGATATTTTTTCTGGAATTAGCCTTAAAACGCGATCAGGGAAAACTCTGTATTGTTTCTCGGTGCATTTTATACAATACAATAGCATTTTTGGTGTGCGTCATAGTTTGTGACGTATATCCGGGTTTTGGGTATTTTATTTGCTATTTTGACCTGTAGTTGAGCTTAAATTTCTGGAAATACTTAACTTTCAAAATGCTGATGTTTTTCTGTGTATCTAGGCATATTTTTATATTATTTAAATAAATATAACAATAAGATTAATATTCACTTTTCATAAATAATAATTGACCGTAAATAACAAAGTACATACCTGAGGAGAACTGTCATAGGACGTAAGACACATTGCCGCTACAAAAGGTACGTTTGCATCCTGTTTTGAATGATGCAATTTTCCCGAATGGTATTTATAAGAACTCTAGCTACTTATAGGACATATCACTATCAAATTATTTGTGTGCGTACTCTATGATGAACTCCTATATAAATACAATCCAATCCTGTTTAATAATATATAGTTAACGTATATTATTATTTTGTTTAAAATAAAATCAGAACGTGACAGGACAAAAGAGATTCCAGCAGTACATAAATGAGAGCACAAACTCGAAGATAATAAATTATCAAAAGAGATTCGTTGAAGAATAGATATAAGTTCAAAATTTAATGACAACCATTTAAAAGCGTCTTTATAGTGAATTTTATTATAATCTTTTCTCTCGAGTTAACTGCTCTATATTAACCACTAAAACTTTATACGTTTATTAGCAGCCATGCATCGGATAATACAGGATGAGTCAATAGGAACTGTACATACCTTATACCTTATACCTTATATTCAGACCCTTAGGAGGAATGTTAAATGACCATACATAGTAGGGGTATGTACAGTTCTTCGTAGCTCACCCTTTATAAGTAAATTTATATAAAAAATAATAATTTGATGCTTACCTTGCTGTGATCAAAACAAACCTCGTCAGCTTCAGTGAATATTTGTTCACTAAAAATGAAACAAAAAAATATAAATAATAAACAAAATAAGATAAGCAGGTGAAATAATTAGATTATATACAGGGTGGTCCTTAAGTAATTGTACATAGAAAACAGTACAATCTTGCAATTTAAATCAACTATCCTCAATAAAATGTTGATGTGAAGAGAGATACAGGGTGTTAGACATGAAATTTTAATTTTCGTTTGTTACAATAACTTTTTGACGTAATGGGCTTGTTCAAGAAAAAAATTTTAATTTAAAAATAGAAACTAGAACTCATTTAAAACGGATTCCCAAAATTTTAGATTTTTCCGCGAACGTTTAAGCCCTTAAATTAATTAAAGAAATTGGATTGAACGAAAACGGGGCGTGGTTACCTATGACGTCACAATGCATGTGCCATACCTAACGTTTGAAACGCCGCGAGTGGAGAGCTATTGTATGTGGAAGTGTACTGTTTGTTTATTGCATTATATATTTTGTTTTGTAAGAAACAAAACTCTGGACTGTTGATTGAGATGTTTTTTTATTTTATTATATACCTAATGAGTGAAAAAGAAGTGGTTAATAAGTACTGTTTGGTTCCCGACAGTCCTAGCACATCCAAGAATGCACCCTAAAAATATGTACAAATAATGAACAGTGGAAAAGTTACTAAATCCTGTATTAATAGCGCGATTTTTTTACTGTCAAAAACGCTTAGTTAAAAGTCATGTCACAGTTTTTACAAACAAAAGCACAATAATTGGTCATTAAGCTCAGAAAATAGAACCCCCTGGAGGAAGTCAAGTAGAGGAGGAAATCAATGGATATCACACGAATGTAATCTATAGGTATCTCGGAAAATAAGGGTTCAGGCTGGCATTAAGGCTAATGTACGTTCCAAGACGATTCAATGCGGAGGCGAAAAATGGCAAAAAAAGAAAAATGAAGAAATCGCGTTTGAAAAAATACGAAAACCCTTCAACGAAGAATTTTCAATATCCACTAGAGGTTCTTCTTTTACATTAACTTCGTCAGATTTAAGCTTGCCAGATCCGAATAGCTTATGTTATTCAGACATTTACAGGTCAGAAGAAATACAATATTGAACATTTTAATTGATACAAAAAAATCCAAAGCATCATCTAGGAGTTCCGAATAATTCATTATTTGTTGTGATCTTGTTAACTAACAAATGTGAGCTAGGAAAGCTTGATACCTATCTTTTACATTGAAAAATATCAAACTGAATTCACCGTATGGATATTAGCAGATGATTTTGGGATGCCACTTGTAGCATTATACAAAAAAGTATACCGTTATTAGCCATTCGTGCATTGGATGCTCCTCTCTAGAGTTGAGAACTTCTTATTTCCTACAGAGGAGATATGAAAATGAACAATGTATTATAGATTGTTATGAAATTTCAATTCAAAAACCAAGTGTAAACTCTTTGTTTTTATTAAAGTAGTCCATCATCATAAAGATATCGGGTTTTGGTAAATTTCCAAAATCTACTTTCATTAATCCGGTATCTGAGTACTGAATACATCATTCTTCAATAGTAAAAACCACTAACTATTTTAAATTTGAAGATATTGCAGCTGGAACCAACTTTCTCATGTAAAACGCAGCGGTGTAATGCCGAATATCATACCCCGACGTGCAATGTGACGTCACAGTCCGCTCTGCCGCTTTTTAAGGGAGCTCCATTTTCAACCTTTAATATCTAAGTAATGGAGAAAGTTTAAGAGCTGAAAATTTTACCTGTTATTTTGATGACTCAGTTTTACAAAAAAACATGAAAAAAACCGAAATAATATTTCATTGCGAACAAGCCCATTGCACAAAAATTTGAGGTTGGAGGTTTTTGTATATGAGAAATCATAATTTTGCACCTATTTCGATGTATTTTGTAGAGGGCGCCACATAGGCCACATATGCGACATACATGTACGTAGTTGCTTTTCATGTAAGCGTTACTTTTGTAAAAAATTATTAAGGCCACAAAAAATTCTTACACCTTTCTCAGTTTTGGAGATATTTTTCGATAATTTCATCTGTTTGAAGTTGAAAGAGTTATTTTATCAAAAAATTAAGCTTCAGGTGGATCTCTCGTTCCAAAAAAACATCATGAATTTTTAACTTAAGACTAATCCAAGCTTCAAATGGATCCCGGATTACTCGATCAAGAATCATCTGATTAAATTAATAAATTAAGTGGTAATTATCGCACACAAGTGAGATAAGGAAAATATAATAAAAAGCTTGAAAGAGAGAGAAAGAATAATTGTACGCGGTCATCAAGGCGTGTACTTAATTCCAGAAAACAGTGGTCGAATGTTGATTGCCCACCTATTTTAACCGCTGTTGCAAGAAGCGCATTTTGACTTGTACAAATGATATATTTTTGCCTCGTTATCGTTAACTTTTTTTCGAAGTCGTGCATAATAGGTGAAACTAAACACTTCCATCATTCTCTCTGTAAAGTACACTGTTTCCGGATGAAAGTGTTTAGTTTTACCTATTATGCATGACTGAAAAAAAGTCAACGATAACGAGTCAAAAATATCATTTGTACAAATTAATATGCGCTTCTGGCAACAGCGGTTAAAAAAGGGGGCAATCAACATTCGGTCACTGGTTTCTGGAATTAAGTACACGCCTTGATGACCGCGCACAATTATTCTTTCTCTCTCTTTCAAGCTTTTTTCTTATATTTTCCATTTCGCACTTGTGTACGACGAGGGGTTCCGAAGGAATTTTCGCAATCTGTATCTTTTGTATGTTCCTTTCTTTTTTTTTAATTTTCTCTGGAAACCCACAATATTTTTTATATTTCAATTTTTTCTTAAATAAAAAATATTGTGGTTCAATTTTCCAATAAAATTAACAAAAAATAATAGGCAAAATATATATTCCTTATTATATTACTATACATTTTACAACCACGAATATTTCTCACTCTTTAACCCAATTAGAAACGTTATAATTGTTCTAAATAAAGTAAATTTATATGATAACTACTAATAGAATCGAAGGTATTGAAAACCCAATAGAAAATAAGTACTTAACATCATTAGTATTCCAATTAAGAAAGCAGTAGAGCACATCTGAAGTTATTAAACTGTTCGAGTCGAAGTAAGAAGAAGATCTTCAATGGCCATGAAATTATTCATAGATGGAACCATAAGGTGGGTTAGGCACACGTTCGTTGCCATTGTGGAGAAAATTATAAGAAACTTGTATAATTAGGATGGTATGTTGGAATGAATACATACATATTAAATAGAAGGAGATATGGTTTAGTGCTACACAATTTTCATTTCAACTTAGTAACTACAATCTTACTCACCAGAGCATCATAAAATACTATGAAAACAAAAAATACTCTAAGAGCCAGCTCTACAATTTGAACTCAAAATTTTACAAGGTAAACTGTTTTGTTGGAAGAGAAGAAGAAAATCACTGGATTTCTTTTTTTCTGATTTTTCCAAATACGGTATTCATTCTTATAAAATTTAATATACAAGGTGTTCTTTTGAGAACGGAAAATTTAATTAACTTTTTTTTAATCCGGAGCTGTAATTTTTCTTGAAAAAAGTTACAGACCAATAAAGAATTTGGCAAAATAAATAAAACATTCTGTATCTTAGTTATTAAAATACAAGTAATGGGTTTTTAAGATCGCCTAGGTGTCTCGTATCTGCAGTTAACTCACTTTCCCAATGAATCACTCTGTATATGATTACCAATGTCGTTCTAATGAGGTTCATATTTCCTTTTTTCTTTATCTTTTAATTCTTTTTATACGATCATTAGAAAAAAAGCCCTACCCCTACTACTTACTACGCCTTTGTTGACTATGTCCTTGTGTTTTTTATTAAAATCAATGCAATTGCGAGTTCACGACTTAAGTTATTAATTAAAAAATATAATTAAGTGAACTAAGACATTCTATTTATATAATGTCCTGATTAAATCCGTTTTGCAGTGCTGCAATAGTTTAGAAGGACAAACCTTTACAAGTTTAATTTCTTCTGTCTGTACATAGTATTAACTAATCATTTAATACTATTTAATATACAGGGTGTAACAAAAAGGCAGGTCATAAATCATATCACATGTTATGGGGCTAAGAATAACTCGATCCAACCCTAGTACAAATGTTCATGCGAAAAAAGTTACAACCTGGCTGCAATTAGATATCGTCAGAAGCCATTGCTTTTCCAGAATATTCGGTTTTCGTTAGTAAAACGGTGCCGACTGTGTATTCAAAAAATGGGGGCAATTTCGAACATCTAATGAATACTACATATTTCAAATATATAAGATTCAATCAAAAATTTGGGACCCTCGAAAAAATTGAAAATTCCTTGACTTTAATTTTTTTACTGGATAAAAACTGATAATTGTAAAAAGTACCAGGGGGCAAAAAAGTTTCAAAAATAATGTGTTTGAATAATGGTGCCACGATAAGCATTAAATTGTAACGTACCCAAAAATTTTGGGGAGGGTTTAGGGGTTCTCAACTCCCATAAATAACGGGAAGTAATAATTCCAAAATTTTTTTCAAGATGCTTTTATATATATAAGAAAGCCACTTTTCAATTTTCATTATAATATATCGAACAACTGTCGAAATATTTGAAAAATTCAATTTTCATTTGGTAACTTCGAAGGGCTGTAACTTTTTTCGCATGCATATTTGTACTGGAGTAACTTGAGTTGGAACGAGTTATTTTTAGCCTTAGAATATGTGGTATGATTTATGACCTGCCCTTTTGATATACCCTGTATACAGCGTGTCCACGGGTTTTAGTGAAAAATGCCCTTCGTGATAAAAAGTTTCTGCTTGTTCTGAAACCCAATAAAATGAGATAAAATGAAATAAAATGCAAGTTTCCCTAAACCTGTTTCATTTTATAGCCAGTTTTATGAAAACCATATAAATTTTTTTATTAAGTTCGAAAATAATGTACCATAAATAATTTTCAGGTTTTAATTCTTTAATAAATATTTGATAACAATGCAATACAATAATGTAAAAAACAGTAAGTACACAAAAACCTTTATTCAATATATCCTCTTCCAGCTTCAAAACATCTCTCATATTCTCTTTATACATTCTTTGTGAGTTTTTCGCAGCATTTCTGTGGTAATTTTGTTAACGGCATCAAAGAAACCTTGTTTCAAGTGTTCAATATTATGGTTTAAATTATTTGCATAAACTTTTTGTTTGAAGTAGACCCTGGTAGACCCATGAAAAAAATCTAAAATAGTTAAATCGGGAGGCGAAAGAAATTTTGGTCTATAACATCCCATCCATTGCTCACGACAATTTGAAAACTATTTATGGTACATTATTTTGTGCAAAAATTAATGCGGTTTTCATAAAACTGGCTATAAAATGAGACGGGTTTCGAAAAACTTGATTTCAATTCCATTTTATAGGGTTTCCTAACAAGCAAAACTTTTTATCAAGAATGAAATTTTTCACTAAAAATAATATATTTGAAAAATTTTCACCCATATAGGTACCCCATGCGTGGACACGCTGTAATTGAGAGAAGATAAAATAAATTTTTCTGTACTGTATTTCGAAAACTATTTGTAGTAGAGACATGCGGTACAAAATGTTATAATTAAAGTGGGCAAAAGAAAATCCTGGAAATTATTTTCATATTTCCAAGGTAGCCGTATGATACTTTTAACGTGTTTTTTTCACTTATATAGTCCGGGAGCGGTCATTGCTGCCGTGTGCAATAATAGGACCAAGATTAAAAAAGTGAAAAATCGGTACGTGTTGTTTAAATCGCAATTATTGTTTGAACAAATTATGAGCAAATAGTTTTTTCAGTTCGGACAATTTTTTTATGCAAATATGTAGTGATGATCAAATGCAAGACCAAGACCCGGTTAGTCTTGGTCTTGCAGTCAAATAAGCGGTCTTGGTCTTGATCTTGCAGGGTCCAGTCTTGGTCTTGATGGTCTTGGTCTTGCGCCAAGACTCTTGCCAGTCTTGCACTTTTTTTGAAGATTTTTTCTGGAGTCCATTTTTACAAAAAAATGAATAAGAAACCTTTGAGTTTTTTCTTTCTGACGCACCGCTTTCGAGTAAAAAAATAAAACCATAAAATTGTGCTTCAAATATTCTTTACCTGAAATTTTTAGTTATTGAAACACCCGATTTTCCTCCTGCAATATTAATAAAATAATTTAATACATTTTATTATCATTTTTAAGACAAATACTTTGTGTTTTTAATGCATTTTGACATATTTTTTACACCTGTTGGTACAGATTTTTGTTGTAAAATTTCAACACCCTATATTTTAGAAACGGCACACTTCCAGACATAGGTGTCCTATCTTAAACTACTTCTCTAGGTTTTATTAATATACCCTATAAATTTTGACCAGTTGAGCGGGAACACCCTGTATATGAAAAAAATACTTCGTTAAAACAAGTAGTTGTGGTCAGGAGGGGGAGGGTTTAAAATGATGTGCTCATCTATATTTTTCGGTTAAAATGTTTAAAAAACGCAAGACCGCAAGACTCTTGCAGGCTTAGTCTTGGTCTTGCATAAGTCCTGCAATTCTAAGTCTTGGTCTTGCATAAGTCTTGCACTGCTCGGTCTTGGTCTTGGTCTTGCAGCCTGAAGCTAGTCTTGGTCGTAGTCAAGACCAAGTCCGCAAGACCAAGACCAGTCTCGCTCATCACTACAAATATGGTCCATTTGAGAAAGAAAACGTCTCCAGTAAATTTTCCGTATAGTGCTTTTTTAAAAAGTTCTAAATTTCTGAAAGTAGTGAAACATTTTAAAAATTGACAAATTATACTTGTTCTTTGTTGTTACCTTACTATAAATTTTGCCTTAAAACTGCAAAACGCAACTGAATAGTTACTGCCAACAAATTTTTCAATAAGTGTGATAGTTGGAGTTTTAAAATAAATATATTTTTGTATTTTTATTTGTAAATTATGTGTAACCCTAAAATAATCTTAAAAATTGTTGATAACCATCGATTTTTCGCAAAATCAGTCAAATACTCTGCATGTCCACCGGATACGGTCTCTTAGTATTTGGTAGCATAATTGGCAACATGTCCATATCATTTAAATCATCCGATTTCATTTACAAAACCTCATCACATCTACAGTCGACAGAAGCAAACATAAGCCCCGGAAAATATGCGAACTAAAAGAATTTCATCGCAACGAACCAATCAGGTGCTAATGTTAACGAACGGACATTAGTAATTTGTTAAAATAATACAACTACAGCGACATGGACATTGGACATGGACACGCCCACCAGGGCTCATGTTTGCTTCTGTCGACTGTATAGGTTGAATAACCTTTTAGAAAAATCCCAACAAAAACTCAATGTTATATGCACTTCTTTTGTGACACTAGTGACTAGACCTTGTATCCTTATAAATAAACTAATTTTCATTATACAATAATAAACATTTTACCTGTAAATGAATGTATATCAACAATGCCATCCATATTTAATTTAATTGTTTTATTTACGCCAATGATCTCTTAATTAGACCCAACCACAATTGAGTGTATTATGCACGACCTTCGCAGGTGCCTTCTCTGGCATGACGATTGGTATTAAAAGTATCTTCCAAACACAAAATATCAACACAAAGTTTACTAGGAATAATTACTGCATTTAACTTTCACCTGCCTGCCCTCTGCGACAATGAACCCATAAAATGGTAGCATTATTGTATTTAAAATCGTAATGGTATTTTCGTTAAACAAACATTACCTTAAATGGCTCTAATTACTTGTAGAGTTCACGAGTATTTACAGTTATAATATTCGTTTCAAAACAAATAATATGTAACATAGTATTTCATTTTTGTTGAAGACCTTGTTCTGGAACTTGGAAGTTTATTATTAATTTGAATGTAATAAGGTAATAAGTTTATCAATTTTACCAATTCATTAAAAAATAAGAAAAGCACACTACAGAAAACAGCAATAAATATCCCTTGCAAATTTCTACATGTTCTATTATTTCGTTTCGATTATTTTGAAAATTGTCAAGGATTAAAAGCAACTTCAAGTCGACTATGGAGCAAGAACGTTTGATGTCCTGTCTATTTGACGTTACTTATTGCGAAATTATTTATGGTTTTGTCGAAAAAACTGTATAATAGTATATTCTTCAACGAGTGCAGAATGATGGCTATTATTCACGCGGATGAAGTTTCCAAAACAAGCTAGCGCAGCGAGTGAGTTTTGGAATCATCCAAGAGAATATTAGCCATTCTACACTAGTAAAAGACTATACTTTCTCCACGACTAAAAAAGAAAGCTTCCAGTGAGGATCGAACCCCAATCGTCCGCGCCAGAGTCAACTATTTCTACCACTAGTCGTTTCAAACGACGCACTGTCAGAATCGATTTGCATTATTTGGTATTTGACGTTTGACGGTTTGTGGTATTTGACGATTTGATTTATTCATTTTAATTCATTTAAGCGTGAATTCTGATAATAATAGAATGTGATTGGCTAACGAGAGTGAATTCTTTTTCATTATTCACTGGTGTGAATAATATATATCATTATGTAGCTTAATATGTAAAAATAATTTGTGCGTTATTATTTAGTCTCGGAGAAAGTAATATTTTGTTGTTTTTAAAATATCAGGTACCATCTCATACCCATTTACTTTTGATGTTAACTATTAAAAACACAGTTTTATAGTACGAGAAAGAGAAATATAGATATAGTAGATATGAATTGAGCGCTTTCAGACGAGATACTTTGTGGCCGGCTACTAGTGTCTGAAAAGAATCGCGCGGCTAAAAATACATCAATATATATAGACGCATTCACACGAGACACAGGTAAGGAATACGTGGGATTTAAGAGCGCTTTCAGACGAAAAACTTTGTGGTCGGCTACTAGTGTCTGAAAAAAATTGCCAGACTAAAACTACATTAGTATAAATAGAGGCATTCACACGAGACACAGGTAAGAAATACCTACGTGGTGTCTAAGAGCGCTTTCAGACGAGACACTTTGTGGCCGGCTACTAGTGTCTGAAAAGAATCGCGCGGCTAAAAATACATTAATATATATAGACGCATTCACACGAGACACAGGTAAGGAATACGTGGGATTTAAGAGCGCTTTCAGACGAAAATCTTTGTGGCCGGCTACTAGTGTCTGAAAAAAATTGCCTGGCTAAAACTACATTAGTATAAATGGACGCATTCACACGAGACACAGGTAAGAAATACCTACGTGGTGTCTAAGAGCGCTTTCAGACGAGACACTTTGTGGCCAGCTACTAGTGTCTGAAAAGAATCTCGCGGCTAAAAATACATTCATATATATAGACGCATTCACACGAGACACAGTAAGGAATACATGGGATTTAAGACTGCTTTCAGACGAAAAACTTTGTGGCCGGCTACTAGTGTCTGAAAAAAATTGCCTGGCTAAAACTACATTAGTACAAATAGACGAATTCACGCGAGACACAGGTAAGAAATACCTACGTGGTGTCTAAGAGCGCTTTCAGACGAGAGACTTTGTGGCCGGCTACTAGTGTCTGAAAAGAATCATGTGGCTAAAAAACGACAAAAACATATTCTTCACGTAAAATTTTAACACTTTCATAAGCCACGTGCAATGATAATCCGGTATTCCGGACTCGAATACTGTCGCGAGAAATTATTTGATAAATGCAGTCTGAATACCCACATTTAAACGCATGTAATTTCTGTTTACGCGTGTCTCAGATACACTATTCTAGTCTGCAAAAGCTCTTCAAAACAAACTTCTTACCTTGCAACGACTTCACCCAGTGGCATCCTCAGAACGGTATATCCCCGCTCGAACTCACTCAGTTCACCAAAACCCCTCGATCATTTCAACTGTTACTTTTCAATTAACAAATTCACTTTATCTCCCGCCTAGGAGTCACGTATCACACTTTATTCAAATGTTCAACAATCACAAAACGCACACTACAATATCGTAGAAACGACAGTGGACAGGTGAATAGTTGAAAGCAAAATACGTGCAAAGTCAGGTGGATTAAGAACTGAAGGATACGAGGCCGGATGTTTGTGTTATGGCGGGGTGTGCACTTTGTCGTTTTACCGTGAATATGAGGGAAATTATGGATGGATTACTCGATTCAATATGACATGCAGAGGAAACGTCTGCTCTATGTTCTTAAGTTGTTATATATGCAATGAAGAAAATAATTATAAACTTCTAAAATTGCACATTACATTTTGTTTATGAAGTCGACAACTTTTAAAACAACAATGGAGGACAATTTCCTGTTTGTTCACTTGTGGAATTAATATACAATTAAATACAGTGTGTGACCAATATAAGATTTAATGAAATGTGTTTGTAATGCAAAACTAAGTAGACCAAAAAATAAAAAACAAGACCTTGGAGAAGAATTGAACACTAAGAGATAGAAAAGAAATTGATGTATTTAAAGACAAGTTTATAGATAACAACTATATAGTAAAGACTGAAACTTTAATAAAAAATAATTCGAATAGAAACAAGACAAACTGAAATATTAAAACCTCTAGATTATAAAATAAGACTAAAATTGGAACTTTTTCTAAACACGTTTAGTTACTGGCCGATGTTTATAAAGCAATAATTGGTTATAGGGAAGAATAAAAAAGGAGGTCAATATCAATAAATAAATAATATTTTTGAACAATATTTGTATATACAGGGTGTCCGTAAATAAGGGGCATGATAGATCGGTGAAAAATATTTTAAATACTCAAATGCAACTTTTCTCTAACCTTCTTACTTTGTGAGATACGGGCTGTTTCAAGGTGTAGAAGAAATACACATTTTATTCCATATCTACTCGGGGGCTGAGAGTACGAATTTAAAATTGTTTCTTAGGTTATTGTCTCTTTCAAAATCACATCAACAGTATTGAATATGTCGTGGTACGAGGGGCTCGTAAAATTTTATTGTGTCATATTTCTTGAACACCTTGTATTCACACATAAAGGCTTTTGTATGCAATTTCTTATTAAATTTCCTACATAAAAGGTACTCTTTGTTGAACTCGATAGAACACTCCATTTTCAAGTTTTTTTACTTTTATTAAAGTAAGACACTTTTTTGTTGTTGTTTTTGTTTAATAAATTTCTAGTACCTACTTAAAATCACTTACAAATAATTTAAACACAAATGTTTCTTATTGGTTTGTAATTCATATCTATTTAAGGGAAGATAAAGTGTTAGACTACTACAAATTTATTGTTTGAAAATATTACAACATAAAAAGTGTCATACTGCAATAAAAAATTAAAAATATTGAAAATGAAGTACGATTAATATAGCAAATTTAATGGAGAATTGCAGATAAAAGTCTTTAGCTCTTTATGTAGGATGTTTGAAAAATATGGTACAATAAAATTTTATGAAATCATAGTACCACGCCACTGGCTTATTAGAATTTGACATAATTGATACTGTCGATGTGTTTTGAAGAGACAATAACCTACAAAAAATTTTAAATTTGTACTTTCACCCCTCGAGATGATATCAAATGAAATGTGTATTTCTTCTACACCTTTTAACAGCTTGTATCTCACAAACCAAGAAGTTACATTTGGGTGTTTTAAATATGTCCTAATGATCTATCAGCTTATATATTACGATACTTTTTTACGGGTCACTCTGTATAATTAAATATAACATTAGATACTAAGCGTGGTGCGTTCTCTATATTGTTTAATTGCTGTTGAATAAATATAACACCATCCCCGCAAACATTAAGATTCCATTATTGTTTGCCGTTAATTAATATCTATTTTAACTAATAAAGAAATTAATGGTCGTGGACAAAGTATAGTATTCTACTCGCAATTCATGGCCATTATTCACGATGGGTGAATTGCGCCTAACCTAACCTAACCTAACGTCACCCATCGTGAATAATGGCTATCATAACTTGCTCGTTTAATAATATACTATAAGTTTGTAATGCTTCATGAACTTGTTAAGGGAAACCAGGTTAGGTACTGATTGCTCTTCATACAATTGCTATATTTTTCTGTCAGTTCCATCAACAGTTCTGAATATACCAGAATCACTTCACCTCAGTTTAAGCACGATAGGTTTTTGTATTAAAATGTTCTGCCAGCAAATACTCGTAAATATTTGTATCTTACATCTTCAGAGTCACGTTGAGTACATGTTTTCTTGTAGATTTCACCACAACATTTCTCATTAACAGCACTGTAAGACAAAAAAGGTTATGTTAAACTTCATAAGGTGCGTCATATCTCATTCTATTTAGATTTTATTACTATTTCGGAATCTCTCGTTTGTTTGATTGTAGCTTTATTTGAAATGCTTAATACTATAAGATTATGTCAACATTTTCCCATAAATAAACTTTCTATGTTGTTAAAACAATAGCGTCAAAAATGAGTGATTGAAATTAGTACTGAACGGATACGTTTATGTGGGATGGGACCTTTTATGTTTGTAGATCAGTGTTGTTCCTGTCATTACGTTCGTAATAGATCTATTACCTTTTAACCATATCTATTACCTTATTACGTTTTGATAGCAATCTATTACCTTTTCATGAATGATACATGAAGTGATATTATGATTTGGCAGATGAGTGCAATAAAGAACCACTTTTTGCACTAAATATAGTTCAATAAAGTATTGAACCTTGAACGTAAGAAAAATCTGTAAGTCGAAGTGTCAAAATTTTGAACCCTATAAATAATACCCTTTATCCTCTATATATTTACAAATAAAAAGAAGAAGAACAATCTATTACCTTTTTTGACAATCTATTACGTTTTTCTGTGGTATTCTATTACCATAAAATTTTTCCTAGGAACAACGCTGTTGTAGATACGCATTTCAGATCGCAGTGTCTTATCTATATGAGAATATATTATGGTGAATCAAATGAATAAGAATGGATTTTTGATTGAACCATCTCACTATTTATCTGACAAATAGAAAGGACTTCTGAATTAACATTAGTTTACAAAGAGGATTTTTTTTTCAAACAATAGTGTGAGACACAGTATCGGTAATAGAGGAGTTCAGTCTAAGATCAGTATGGCCAACAAAAAAAAAGAATGACAGTTAAGGTCTACTGTATTCAAAACATAAGATTTTGCATGTTTTTTATCATTGCGAACATCTATATTTCTTTATTAAAATAATGAATACACCCTCTAAGCGTATATCTTGAAATTTAAAGTGACTTCTGCACATATACATGGTGAGACAGTAATTTCATTTTTTAACGTTAGAAATACCACAGTCTACCCCATACTTTATTAAAAAGTGTAACAACCGGTTACGACGGAAATCGCTGTTTCTACATATAGTTGATAGTAACGTTAAGTAAAGGACGTTAACTTTTTTATAGAAACTGGTCAATCGAACACACGTATACATAATAATTTACGCCAACGTGATAAACAGCTAATTATATTAACCAAATAGACTGCCTTTCAAGATAGTTCGTTTTGGCTTTGACCAATATGTTTGATTCAAGACCAAAATCCGCAGCGAAAATATATTTGTTCAATTTTGGTCAATTTTTTACCTCCTCACCTCCTTATGGTACCCATATATCTACTTAAGTGAATTATGGTTCATAATACACTGGAGTGTATTATGATTCATAATACACTGATTAGAGATGGAGGTACAATATGAAATAAACTATCAAATTTGTGTATTTTGTACTGGAAATTTGTTTCTGAAATATATCCTATCGATAAAATATTGTAATTTTTAGTATTGATACTTTTCATAACGATATTTTCTCATATTAAGTATTTTAAAACAATATATTTATAACGGTACGTTGTATTGATACTTTCTACAGTATCGCCCATCTCTATGTATGTCAAATTATTTTATTTAGCTACCACAACATTTTGAGGTTAGTAATACTAAATGATCGTTACTGACTTTTATTTAATAAAGAAATTAAGGAACGTGGACAAAGTATAGTATTCTACACGCAATTTATGACCACTATTTACCCGGGTGATCGTAAATAATGGCTATCATAAACTGCTCGTTTAATAATATACTATTATATGTCAGAATTATCATAAATTGAAATTATCAGCTGATGTCAATGCTAAAATTAATGCTTAAAAGTTGTGTGTATCTGGTTGGAATCTGGCCAATCATAGGTCTACAGTTCTACAGAATTGCCAACTTAAATTCAAATTACTCCTACTGGTTTTTAAATGAGGTTTAGTGGTTCTTGAGATTTCCTTTTTGATTGTTGGATTGATTTTTAAGCTCTTCTGTTTATTTCGACTTCCTTCCTTCTACCATTTACTTCAAAATACTGAAATTTTTCTTGTTCTATACTTAAATCTTCAATACATATTTTTATCTTTTCTGTTTTATCACCAATCACCATAGTTTTAGTCTTGTAAATCTAAATAAGATTCTTTTAACTCTTGTGGTTCCTAAGACTCCTGCCGGAAACTCGAGGTCGGCAAAGGTCGTTGTCATATATCTAGGCACATACGTACCGTACAGTTTGTAAATACCGGAAAAGTGATTTGCTGACCGGAACCTATATCGCCATATCAAGCATATTAATGGTGTTTTGAAATTTGTTATTAAATTAATGCTGTTTGGGTTTTGAATGCGTGTAAACATTTAGTTGTATTAGTGATTTTCATTTTCGTTTCGTTGTCACTAGTTGAATTTAAATAGTAGGTACAGCGTGTTATTGGTATCCGAACCCGGAAAACAATTAAGTTTTTCGTTCAAATTGGTACACTCCGCCTCATATAAAACTGGTACACCTATGTAAACCAAACTCAACTAATCAAAAGGACAAACAGTCACATGTGTTAAATTTGTCAAAGCGCATTATCCACGATGCAAGCCCATTTAAGTGAATTTGATAGAATGCGAATAATTTCCATAAAAGAGGATGGTTGGTCCATTAGACGACTTGTCCAAGAGTTTAATGTAAACTTTCATGGCTTCGTGCTCCCATGGTCTATGATCTATTGGTTAGTTCATTCATTTGAAATGTTTTAATTCTGAATTACGTGGATCTCGTGTCCAAATTTGAAACTGTAAACTTATCTAATGCACAACTCTTTAAATCAGGTTTTCTAATTTTTCTTAATTCTGTTGTTACTGAAGCATTAGTTTTCTGCGTCTATATGCATGTCTTGCGTATTAAAGGGATTTTCCTATGAATAATAATCAGTTTAAGTTTTGTCTAGCTCTATTCTAGTTAAAACTGGTGTTCCATTTCCTATTTTTCCTACAACAGTTTGATCCTTGTCATGTAATAAACCAACCAAATATTATTTAAAAAAATATTAGAACCTGTAACAATGTAATACTTTTGTATTTATTACAATATCACACTATTTCTAAATTTAGGTTAGTTTCTGTTTGTGTATAAATTATATATCTAATAGATTTAAATTTTTTCCAATTGGTTTTAATGCTTTACAAAATTTAATTTCTTATCATTACGTCTAATAACATTTTTGTTGAGCTGGCATCACTGCCCTAGAAATTATACCGTAACAGCTGGTTTAGTATTAACAATTTTTAAAAGATCAATTAACACAACTACAAAAACATTATTTTTGATTATAATAGTTGTACCAGTTTTATACGACTCGCAGTGTACCCATTCAAAAAGGCATGCTTAGAATTTTATGTTCCTAGATGTAGATACTGAAAGATGCTGCATCCAAAAAAATTCAATACATTATTTGTTAAATCTTGAAACTTTTTGAAATATTGGCAAAAATTTGATTTTTATTTGTTGATAACTTTGAAATATTTTATGTTCTAATAACCAGACGACTAGGTAATTGAAATAAATAATTCGGAAACCACCACAACTTGCTTCAAATTAAATATCACAGATCACTTTATTATCAAGAAAATATTTTTATAAAAGACATTTATTTGTTTTTATCGACAACATATTACGTTCCACCATATTTGGCCACCTAAGAAACTGTTTAATTGATTATTATTTTAAAAATCGCAATTCAAACTCGATGGTTTTGTGTGGGATGTCGCCATATATGTTGATCATTAATACATTCCTTAAGAAGTTCTGAGATATAAATAATATACTGTTAATTGATCATAACTGAAGGAATTTCGAATCATTGTCACTATTATGTCTTGAACAGATTGCAACTTATATATACGGAGACTTGATTATTTACTAAATTATAAAGAAATAGGTTCAAGCCATTTTTTAAACTTATTTACAATGGCTCTGTAGCAGAATAGCGTCAGTCAAAATAGCGCTAGGTTAAAACAGCGAAGAGCAGAATAGCGCTGGACAAAAAAGTACTACATGAATCAGATCTGCCTTTAATGATATTCTAGTTGTCAACACTTTGATCCCTGTCAGCTGGACGGGAAGCGCTATTGATAAAGTGGCGCTTTAAGAAAGATTTGTTTTGCACCATGAAAAACTTGTCATTTTAAGCTGCACCTTAATCGCTCGCTTATTCTCCACTTCTCCTCAAAGTAGAGATTTCTAGCCTAACATTCTTGTGTTTTGATTTATATATATGTGTCAATGTATTTCCTCTTTTCGGGTTTTCGTTTTCTCTTTTCCAATTTCAGGTGTGCTTCTTTCTTTTTGAAGAAGGATGTTTATGGAGGATGATTTGGAAGTATTGGATATTCTTGAAAATGGATTTCTAAGAAGACGGTACAACCGTAAAAACTATTATGAAGAATTGGATGAAAATATTAGCAATTCTTTTTCCTGAACAACTGAATAATTTGTTGATTATTTTTCACTGTGTTTTCCATTACACACAATTGAGGTTGCTTTAAACCAAAAAAACGAAAAGTCACCAGAAACCATAGAGAAATTAATAAAACTCAACTTAAATAGCGAGGTTGACAAATGTATATTAAACACTTACCTAATAAGCAGAGCAAAAATATTGGTGCAACTGAACTTTAACCAAGCTACCCTTAAATTTCAAATTCGCCATAGCTATTCTAAGCTCAAGCTTCTATCGGTGCCAACGGCCATTAGAAGACTATTGTTATGACTATTATTATTTATGAAAAATATTGTATTACTTATTATGCTAATTTAGCACTATAGTCTATTTTTGTGAATAAGATAGTAGTGAAGTAAGTAATTAACCATAATTATTTTCGTTCGGCGCTATTTTGACCGAGGCTATTCTGCTATAGAGCCTCAAACTTCAACTCCAACTGATCTAAAAACACAGCACAATATGACCGACCTCTTAAAGTCAAATTTTCTTCAATGATCTATATAAAATGGTCTATAACTAAGTTAGGTTAGGACACCATAATTCTTTTTAAATGAACTCTATCTTCGCATGTAGCTTTGAAATCATAAATCGAAGGTTACCTATACGTTCTTTTTGTTTTCTATAGCACTGTATATTAAGCAAATGTAAGCAAAGGCGCTCCCTAATACGTGTTTGCACGGTAAGCACCTTTTAAAGTATCGGACCGATGGAAATGCCCAGCTGGACACGCGACTAGCAGATGTTTTTTGTTTGGCTATTAACATATTTCTCTCGCCCACAAATATTCCATGAATTTAAAATCATTGATATGACGTTTATTCAATTAAATGATATCTTTGTTACAACAACTGAAAAATATGCTTTCAGATTTTCTGGACGAACAATGTGTTGGGTACTTTAATTTAAATTATCAATTTTCATCAATTTGTGTTCGATAGTTTATTGTAACTGAGATACTGAAGAATTGAATTAAAGCTTATACACAACTAACCCTACTGCCAGATTCAATATAAATCCCGCTTCAAAAGTGTATGGGCTTTTATAAAAACACACCATTAGGTAAATTAGATTAGATTAGAATTAAAGTGGCTCTTTGCACTGCGATCTTTTCTGATCTATTTTGTTCCTTCCTACATTTAAAGCTCTATACCTAGCTTTTTTCTTTTTATTAAACTTATTAGCCTGGATACCGCCTCCCTTGCGTAGATCTCTACCCTCAGTTTTTCTTCTCTCGAACTTACAGAGTATGTGCTACGCGGTTTCGTCTTCTTCCTGGCAGAACCTGCACAATTGTGTGCATATGTTTCCTCAGCCTACAATGTCCGCTCAGCACTTCCACCATCATCCTCGTAGTTTCTAGACTTTGACATAGTAGGTCATCGTGTGACAGTCTGGCCGAGGTGTCTTTAAGGAATAATTTAACGTACCTTTGTCCTGAGTTTTTCTACCACCAGCGAAACTCTTGGCTTCTTATCCATTTGTGGATGCTCTCTTTACTTAGGCACTTAGCAATTCCACGGGAAGGTTCTGGCCCAATCATGATCTCTGTTACACACTGCTTGGGTAGTTGATCGACTTTTTCAGTGCCTTTTATTCCTTGGTGACCTGGTAACCAGGCAAGGGTCACCATATAGCAGCTGTCTCTTTGTCTTTTGTACCATTTGTACCATTACCTGCAGTTTCAAAAATGTTTTAATACTCTTAACAAATTGAAGGATATGCCCCTTTCTGGTGGATTTGATGAAACATCAACCATATTCAATTTATATCAACGTTAATATTCCTATTATGTATACCTTGAATCTGAGTTTTTGAGTATTTTCCCAAAACAAAAGCTCTGGAGGCGCCGGGCATCGATCCCGGTACCTCTCGCATGCTAAGCGAGCGCTCTACCATCTGAGCTACGCCCCCTGATAGCTATGTTAAATGAAGCTGCAATAAGTGATCTACTTTCATTCTAAATTAAACAATTCAAGGGTGTGGTCATTCTTCAACATTCTCGTCTACTTGCTAAAAATGGTGGATGCGCCAATAGTTTATCTTCGTTCCTAATTGTTTTTGTATAATAGATACTAGATTTAATAGTAAATAAGTGGACTGTACACATTCACTTGATTATTAGGATTTATTAAATTGTCACAACATCGACAAATTGTGCCTGTCAAACTGACAAATTAACTACTAACTTGAATGTGTGTGTGATTGCGATATTGTCGTTTCGTAGACATTAGTATATTGTGCCACAACGACAGAAATTTGAGTAGCTCATACAAGATTTAGGATCTGCATTACCAGTTCTTCCCAAAATGATAAAATAATTGGAGGCGCCGGGCATCGATCCCGGTACCTCTCGCATGCTAAGCGAGCGCTCTACCATCTGAGCTACGCCCCCTGATGACTAAAGATAAAACAATGAAAAAGAATCGGTCAATATGATCTACTTTCGTTTAATTTATTCATTCGAAAGAGTGATCGTTATTCGGCATGTTAAGAAAGAAATGGTGGATGCGCGTTAAGACTAAATAGAGGAGAGTTCAGTATAAGGCCAGCGTGGCCAACAAAAAGATGTTTTTCTGATAGGAATGACAGTTAAGGTCTACCATTCAAAACATAAGATTTTTGCATGTTTTTTTTTATCATTGCGAACTTCTTTATTGCTTTATTAAAATGACTAGTTGACTAGTTATGTCAAATGTCAGTGGAAAAAGTAATTAGAAGAATAGAGATAATATTAACTAGAAATGCTACAAAAATCTAATGGCAAATGGACATACACAATTAAACGAATATCAACAAAAATAAATATAATTGACATTTGACGTAACTAGTGTCAGAATAACAGAAATTAAATGGTGACTGGCCCCCGATGCGTTGAGAATTCAGCTGCCATTTTGGTTATAAAAGTAGGAAACTATATCTTAATAACAAAAAAGCACAATTCGAAATTCCCTCTAACACAATGGTATTTTTCTACATTCATGCAAAAAACAACACTTGTGAAACACATTTAATCGAAAAAGTGGTTCTTTTTTGCACTAGTGCAATAAAATTTTTATTGCACTCATCTGTCATTCTTGTGCCAGTTTTGTGATGATTTATGACAAACATGAACATTTAAATAAAATAAAAATCCAGAGCAAGTGATCCTGCTTTAATACAACAATAATATATGTACCTATATCTCACTACTTATAGTCTCAACGAATTACAATTATTGCAAATATCTTCAATTATTTAAAATTTAAATGGTCAAGGCGAAAACCAGCTATGATTGAGTACTGACAAGGTGGAGGCCATAAAGATACAAAAAAGAAGAACGGCTTAAGTTTGATTAGGTTAGGTTAGGTTCCCAACATATTATATTCTAATTTTCCAGTTTTTGCATGAATGTAGAAAAAAATATTGTATGCAACTCTTGCAAAACGTGCTTTTTGCACTCGACGTGTTGTCCAACTCGGCCTAGAGACTTCGTTTGACAATAGACATGATGACAGTCACCAAGAATCACCAAAATATTGATTTGATATAATTATTTAAGATACAGAGATTCTACAGAAATCACTTATTTTTCATTTTCATGTGTGATTACATTTATTTTAGTAAAAATATAAGCACAAAATTTAACCATCCGCCATCTTATCTCAAACACCAATCAGAAGAGAGTGACGTCATATTTTCGCAAATATCCATGATCCCACCCGAACCAAATCCGAACATCTGTTTTGCCGTCTTTATATTATCTATGGTTTTGTATTTCCTTTGTTGCTGTTGGCTTTGCTTGGTTCATGTGATATCTGTTTTTTATTACCACAAAAAACCGTTTTTGTTTATGTATCAAAATAAATTTTCAACCTGCAAGCTGTCAAGTGTTTGAAGTTTGACTTTGACGATTCTGCTACATGACACAGATCATAGATAACCTATCGACAGTTGACACGGTTACGAATTGATGATGTCATAGACAGACGCCATTACTATTCTAGCGTTTTAGCGCATAATTTAAAATGTGTTTTTTAAAGTTGAATTTTTCCTTCAAAAACATTTTTTCTTACAGAAATAACATTTATTGTAGATAAAGTATATACGTGAAAACATCGTGGAGCAGTTTTTCAAAATCAGTCATCATGCCTATTTCACGTCGCGTGCAAAAAACACTCACTTTTTGCATTTGTTGCATAGTGCTAAATTATTTGTTTCGCTCATATAATACCCCTCGTACCTTTATAATGGTATTCATTGTCTCGAAACATTCAAACATTTCACAATAAATCTGGTTGAAAAGCCGACCGCGTTATCAAAGACACAATATAAATAAAGTAAACTGTCCGACGTCGTTTTTAATTTCCTCTAAAAACACATCATCTTCCGGTGACGGTCATCACGGTTGACTTGAGATTCAACAAAGAGTTCACATTCCACACATTCCTTCCCACAGTTTATCCACATTAATACGATTAATTGTGAGTTTTAGTCGCTCGCACATATTGTATTTTTTTTATGTGAATAGGTTTCCAAGATTCTATTCGTTACAAGGAATTACGGTCATTATAAATTGCAAATTAATTATCAGTCATTAACAGAAAAATGCAGTATTTTAACGGTTGGCATAAATTAAGTATTTGTGACCTCAAACCAAGGATACGTTTTAATTAACAAACCGAAAAACAGTTACGATTCATACGAAGGTTACGTTGGAATATAAAAGATTTTTCTAAATTTGTCAGATTAATATTTATGCTAATTACCCTTGAGCGATATCAGGCATGTGGTTTCCATTTTGTTTTCCTTTTTGTACTGTTCAATCCTTCTATTTCCTACCTTGTAATCGGAAACATATATTCCGTCTTCTGTCCGTAGATAGGTACTACTATTTATGAATTTTGTGCGTGCTTTGGCGAACCTGGGAGTCAATTTTTGACCACTCGCTATGTAGCGAAGCGCATGATATCGCTCTAAAACACGAAAATCACGATTTTGGTCACACGTGAGTTAGCGAATGTTCGCAATAAAACTTCGAGTGCTTGGCCGTTACCTGCTGTCATTGTAATTGTACATAAATGTGATTCCATCTTTAGACTTTGTGGAAAATATCAGATCTGCTCTAACTGCTGCACGCTAGCTTTTGTTTTTAGGTATATTTAAGTGGTTTTGTGCATTATTTAGAAATCTTGTGTGTTTTTTGGTGGAATTAAAGATTTTTGAGTAATTTCGAGCTCAGCTGACCGTTTGGAGTGTAAAATTGGGAGGTATTGGATGAAAAACGTGGCAATTTGTGTTTTCGATCGTTTTAGACTGAAAATCAGTGTTCTCTTTTCGCTGTTTGAATGGGAAAAATGGTATAATTGTACGCTAACTTTCGTTTTTCTTTTTTTCACCAGTTTTGTAACTTTGTACTAGCTGGTCTTCTATTTCAACAGGTATATATAAAAAGGCAATAGATTTGAATATAGAACTAACTTTAAGTTAGAGACGTTACCTTTATTTTGTAGTAGTTAAAATAGTATGAATATTTATAGTCAAATGCGCTCTTATCGTGCGGATTCAATGGTCACTATCCTTTTCTTTCCCGTTAAAATTGCATAAGTCTGTCTTATTCATCTTACGGATTTTATAACTAACGTTAGTTAGTTATAACTAAACGCAATAAAGGAAAACAAAAACTGAGAGTATGTCTTTATTGAATCATATGACCCGCACGATAAGACTGCATCTGACTATATCTGAGAATCAAACTAATTTGGATTGTCAGGACTGCTGACTGTTACCTGTTGCATCCACCTCTCTATTTAATTAAGTTTAAGCTTCTGGTCTGAATGTAAATTTTGTGTTGCACGGTATTGTTAAGCTAGTAACTCATAGAACTTGCTTAATATTATAAACCTGGATTAGTTAAAGGAACTATCCAATAAGATTTGAGGTATATTTTTGAGCAACGGTATATATTTAAGTGAGGTAAATCTTCTTGTGGGACTAAGAGCGCTTTCAGACAAGACACTTTGCGGTCGGCTACTAGTGTCTGAAAAGAATCGCGCAGCTAAAAATGTATTAATATGAATAGACGCATTGGCACGAGACATAGATAAGGAATACGTGATGTTTAATCTATTTTTAGCCGCGCGATTCATTTCACTAGCCGGCCACAAAGTGTCCCGTCTGAAAGCACTCTAACGTAAAGCTTATAAAAAGCACAAAGATAGAAGAAATTGTTAATATTCTCTTGGTATAAGGTAAACGAAAATACATATATACAAATCAAAAAATATCATGAGCCCAAAGTGATTCTACTGCAGATTTTAAGGATACAGTGATGGGTGGAAGTCAGGAATTATTTGAAAATTAATATAAATGTGGTACCTATTTTATTCAGCAATTAAATTCCATTGTCTGTGAATATGTCGGATGTCACTTGTCCATTGATAGTAGTAGGTATGTGCTGCCAAGTTTGCGGTAAAGTTTCGTATTAAATTTGTGACAGTAAAAATCAACCAATATCATAAAAATTGATGTATTTTTAAAATAAGGCCAATAATTAAAGTTAATTCAAGAGACTTATTATGCAGATTCATTAAACAACTGTTTTTTTATTTAGCAGCTTGAAATATAACAAAAAAAACAAATATTCAGATGTTCCTTTTTAAAAATACCTAAATAAATACCATAGCTTGCTTAGCAAAAAAATAAAGCATGATATATAAACTTTTATAATTTACAAATTGGGACACCTTGTACATCACATAAAGCAATAATTTGAATGAATATTACCCAACCAATTAGCACAATAGTAATCTAAGTCAGTTTTCTTATGACAATTGCACTCACAGCTCTTTTTGATTGTTTCAATTTTCTCAACAATTTCTTCAAAACCAATTTCACTGTTTTCTTCCAAATACCTCCACAGCTTCATGTCCTCAAAACCACCAATAAATTTTTTTTTCAACAGGTTCTCATACTCTTCGCCAAACTTACAAACCTCTGCTACATTTTTAACACGTTTTGCCCAGTCTTCAATATTTTCTTCTTCATCTTTCTTGAGTTGATAAAATTGCATTCTTTTAGTAGCAATGGAAGATCCAGACTTAAATTCTTCATCAAAAAGTGCCAGTAAATTATCGAAAGAAGTGTTGTCGGGACGTACTGGAACACACAACGTCACCAACAGTTTGTAACTCTCAGTATCCAGAACGTTTAAGAGCAAAGCACGTTTTTTAATTTCTTCATTTATATTATTAATTATGAAGAAATTTTTAAGTTGATTCTTAAATATTTTCCAGTCACTCACGTAAAAATTAAACTCTCTTAAGAAACCGAGAAACATATTTTACGAGAATGAAGACTATTTAGTGAATGATACTGATCAATCTGAAGACCAGTTTTAATATAACGCTGGGTGAGAGTTTTTAAATAAATGTTCCTTTATAATATAATTGATAATACGAGAAACTGTACTTCAAATGAAGAATAATGAAACAATGAAATTAATAATTCTGCGTGCATTTAAATTGATATAACATTGTATCTACATTTTAATATTGAATATTCTTTTTTTAATTTTTTGGGAAATTAAACCAATATTTTTGAATTCTTTATTTCAACGTTTCGGTAGCGTTCCAGCTACCGTTTTCAAGAAAAAATAAGTAAAAATTGATTTTTATTCCTAACTGACACAACGGAAAAAATTTGACAACTAGACAATCAAAAATATTTTGAAGTTTAAGACTGCATGCAAAATTTTTGTTATCAAATTTTTATTAAGGTCCATTCATAGTAGATCATATCCCCGGTAAAATGTCAAATGAAATATTTCATTTTATGACATTCCAACGATATGATAGTCTACTAGAAATGGAATCCAGTGAAGTGCACGTTCCAGGAACGGTTTTTAAATTGGGATAGCGCGTTTTTTCGCTTATATTCAAATTATAAATCATAAGAAAACCTGGATAAAAACTTATGATGCTATCCTGATAAAGCAGGTAATTGATTATTGGAAATTTCTCTTTCTAACATTGGTAACCAAATTTGACTACATTCGGCTGAAATACTAGCTACACATTTATCTGCATTTAGTTGTATTAAAGCACTTTCTTTGATTTTTCGTCTTTTATTATTGGGTTCTTTTAATATTATTTTTGATGAATCCCATTGAATTTGATGACCCTCTTCCCAAGCATGTTTACAAATAGCTGACTTAAAGAATTCCCTATCTTTAATATATTTTTTGTGTTCGTTTATTCTTACTTTCAATGGTCTAGATGTTTCACCTACATAAAATTTGTCGCATTCGCATGATATTTGATATATGCAGTTTTTGGAAGATTGTTCTTCATTCTTTGGTTTCGTTTTTGTTAGTATTGATCTTAATGTATTATTCGATTTAAAACTAGTTCTAATATTGAATTGATTACCAATTTTTTTAATTCTTTCTGATAAACCCTTAACATACGGTATTGTCAAGTTTCTAAAAATTATGTTTGCTGAATTATTAATATTATTGTTATGGGGTATTAACAATGAGTCCCTCTCTATATGCTTAATCTCCTTATTTACAAATTCTGCAGGGTAATTATTGTTATTTAAAACATCTTTTAAAAAAGTTTTCTCCTTTGTAAATTGATCATCACTAGAACAAATGATTCTGGCCCTATCGTATAAAGATTTTACTATCCCTTTTTTAACGCTTATAGAATGATTAGAGTTAAAATCCAAATATCTATTAGTGTGTGTTGGTTTGCGGTATACACTTGTTCCATACCCTGTAGATGTTTTATTAATAAGAACATCTAAAAATGGCAAAAAATTGTTATTTTCAATTTCAATTTCAAATTTTATAGATTCCTCTCCTTCATTTATATTTTTTAAAAAATCATTAAGAGATATTAAATCATGGGGCCATATTGCGAAGATATCGTCTACATATCTCCACCAGACAATTGGTTTTAATTTTTGATTATTTACTATTTTGTCTTCAAAATGTTCCATGTAAATATTTGATAAAATTGGTGAGAGACAAGAGCCCATGGCAAGACCGAAATTCTGTTCATAAAAATCATTATTGAATTGAAAATATGTTTTTGATATACCTACATAATTTTAATAATTCTATTATTGCTGTTACGCTCAATTTGGTTCTTTCTGTAAGGGTCTGATCAATTTCTAATTTTGATTGGACAAGTTCTATTGTTTTTTGTACCGGTACATTCGTGAAGAGACTAACTACATCAAAACTGACCAAATAATGGTTTTTGTTAAAATTCAAATCTGATAGCTTTTCTATAAAATGATTGCTATTTCTGATGTATAAATTTGTCTGTCCCGCGAGGGGTTCAATAATTTTCAATATATGATTCGATAGTTTACTGCATGGGGAATTAATAGTGCTACAAATTGGTCTCAATGGTATGTTTTGTTTATGAATTTTTGGCAGACCATAAAAATGTGGTGGCTTACTGTATTTAGGTGTTAACATTGTTCTTTCACGACTAGCAAATTCGTTTTTGAATTTGAAAAGTGTTTTATAAATTTTGTTTTCAATAGATTTGGTAGGATCATTTGGTAGCTTAGTATAAGGGCCATTTATTAATAAATCCATTACTTTTGAAACATAATCAACTTTGTTCATGATAACAGTAGAATTACCCTTATCAGCCGGTAAAATAATTATAGAATCATCTTCTTTGAGATTTTTAATTGATTTTTGTTCTGCTTTTGTAGTATTGTTTTTTAAATGAATAGATTTTTCTAATATGACTTTACATCGTACCCTATATTCTTCTCTTTCGTGTTCAGGTAATTCGTTACTTACTTGTTCTATTGAACTTATTATGTCTAATTTCGGTATTGATTTTGGAGTCAAAGCAAAATTTAAACCTTTTGAAAGAACTAATACGTCTGACGAATTTAAAGTTTTGTTTGATAAATTAATGATTGTGTTTGGTACATTGTTTTGTTGATAATTATTCAGTTCTTTTTGGATTTTTTGTTCAAATAATATTTTAAACTTTCGAATTTGAATTTGTTTTTGTTTTTCATAAGTTGTAGTATATATTATATTTATATTTGATATTATTTTATCGAAGTCAATTTTAGTTACCGTATCAAAAAGAAAATCCTCAATACCTACGATATCTTGTTCGATATTGAATACTTTATATCTATGGTGTTGAAGGCGTTCTCGAACCATAGCAAAACTTGCTTTTTCCAATATTCTAATGAATAATATACCACAAGGAACATACAGAAGATATTAATATTGAATATTTATAAAAATAGTCTCTAGGTCCAAGTTAAGAGGTAACTCGGTATTAATAAGTTCTGACCAATTTTCTTTGTCTTTGTTAGGTTTCGGAAACCAGTGAGGTGAAATCAAATAATCTCTGTGGCTCTTATCACAACTCAGGATTCAAAGTTTCCAAGTAAATGCAGTTTTTCTATGGTTAAATGATATCCTATGTGAAGATTAAACGTAATTATAGTATCAACGTACTCCTTATGTCATCAGTCATTTTTATTTGAGCGCAAATTTTAAACTAATGGCATTTTTATTCAAATAATTTCATCTTAATAGGTAATATTATGTTAAAGACAATCTCCTGGGTATTAGGAAGAGTAGAATTCGATAGATGGCGCTCCGAAATGTCAATGTCATCTTAGTAACGAGTAAAACAAATCAGCTGCCGTATAAGCCCTTTGATATTTAAGTGGTTTTATTTTGCTGTTTTAGTTATTTTTATTGTGTATTTTTATTGTGAAACTTTTGCTTTTTCTTTGATTGTGCTTTAGTATTTTGTGCTGTTAAACTAAATTTTGACTCCTAATATTTTTATTTTTGGAGTAATAGGTATGGTTGATATTTGTCAAAAATAAAATAAGTCTAGGTCTGATTTCGTGTTTTTATTTTATTTTTAATATAGTCATATCTACAAAAGTTACAGGGAAGGTACGTTTGTATTGAGTAATATTTCAAATCTTTAATGCCGACTTTTTTCTCTTTGTTTTTGTAATTATAGATTAGGTATACACTGACTAGTCAAAGTTTATTTGAATTTGTGAATGCTGAGCCTTCTTCTTGGTGCATAAATGAGGGACAGGCAGTGTTAAATGCTAGCCATATATTTTTGCATGGTACCTATAGAGGAAATAAGAGACACTTTCATAAAAGTGCAATGAAAACAAAAAATAGAATAACATACCTAACCTCTTCCATAATATCTCTGATTATATAAGAATATAACCTCAGAAATGATGACAGTTGAGTTTAATAGAAAAACACAGTTTTAAGCTTGTCACTGACACAAAATTAAACAAATAACGTACGAATATACGGTAATTACGTTGACTTGCATATAATACAAAAACAATGCAAAACGAATTGTTTTACTCGTTGCGACAATTACAATTTTATCCGCCAGATGTCTCATTGAATTCTACTTCGCCCAAAACAAAATTATGATGCAATTATGAAGTTTTTGTTGAACAAGTATCATATTTAGAGCCGCCAAAAGCATTAATAATATTAGATCCAATTAAAAAACCAACTACCTATTCAAATTTAATTTGAAATTGCCTTTAACCCAACTAAATCGTCCCTAATGGAAAATGGCAGATGCAAGTCAGCCACTAGCGCATATATATATATATATATAGGCGGTGTCTACGAACGCATATTAAGTAACATTAAAAATACGATAACGAGTTGAATATCACGAACGTGCGCCGGGATTTTAAATCATTCAAAACAAGTGATTTCTTCACCTGCTTGGTCTGATCTCCAGCTGTCGTACCATTTTTTTATAGGCGCACGGTGTAAGAAAATCAACCTACTTAATACTTATCGAAACCAGACCATGGAATTATATAAATTTGGCGCATATATCCGAAAGTTTTTACTGGTATATACAGTGCGCCAATAAAGTCACAGAGAAAATAAAAAATACTGTATACATTGTAGTGGGACATTACAAAAATACGTAAGACACATTGCCAATACGAAAGGTACATCTGCATCCTATTTTGAGTGATTTTATCTCTCCCGATTCATAAATCGCGTTTGCGCTTTATCTAAACATCAACTAAGATTTAAACTAAGAGTTCGTGAGCAGCTCGTTCAACAGCTCGCTAACGATCCTGAACAACTCACCATAGTGCATATTCCACACTAGAAAAGTTTGCAGTGAACAAGTTTATCGTTTGTCCCAAATTTCTTATTAATATTTTCATATTTATGTGTTTTTCCCACACAAACAATTTCCATACAGAAAGAAAGATTCTCTGTTCTCTGTTAAATTCTTCTTCTTACTTTTTAAAGAATTGCGTGCTTTATTCAATTTCCTAAATAACCTACAATCATTTCTCTTTATTTCCAAAAAGATTCCGTTATTCTGTATTGTATTTTTAGATTTCTTTAAACTTTTTTAAAGTTATAATAATATAGATCAGTAAACAGTCAAATCAAATAACGTCCTGCCACTTCAATCTTTGACTGCAGTGGTAAATATAACGGTACCTATTATATTCTTCAAATAATAGCACCAGAGTAATTACTGATTTCAAGTAAAGCTTTTTTTCACTACTAGCTGTGAAGTTGAAAATTATTGCTTCTTCTAGCCAACTGATAATTAGAATTTCTCTATTAGTGGTTAATAATTTTAGAACAATAATGGACAAATTCAATAATAGCAGTTCAACAAAAACTTGTGCAGCATTTTGTATACCTAGGAGATTGTCTTAAACATTTTTGCTGCTTGAAATTACCTATCAAGATAAAATAATTTGAATTTGAATGCCATTAGTTTAAAATTCGCGCTCAACCTAAAATGACTGATGACATAAGGAGTGCGTTCATAATATATCGACATGTACTTGTCAGTCAGACGACTGGGTAAACGCTTCTCTGAATTATTTTTAAGTTTTGTCTTACTTTACTAATGAGGAGCATTTTGAGCACTTGAATTATTATAGAGATTAAAAAGATGAATCTATTTTTAAAGCTTCGGTAGATACTGTTTATTTTGTCGGATATTGTTTATCATTAACCTAAAAATCTCAATACATTTCATCAGTGTAATTAATAATAAGTGTTTTAAATGATATTGGTGAAATGAAGTTTAGAAACCATTAACGTAATTATCGAAAAGTTCAAGAATTACGCATTAGCCATTATGTTTGAAGATTAGCTAATGCATTCCAATTGCTTTAGAGCATCAGTGTCCAACAATTATCTCTATAAAACCACATTTATTAACGTTACATTGCTTAATTCAACGGTTAAAGTCAAAATACAGGTTTGCAATTAAATAAATACATTGTTGATATGTTTAACATTATTTATTAATGTAATGGGAGATTGAAAATATGGTTAATTTTTAATGTTCTTTGAAATCTCACATTATTGTTGATTAGAGTGTACCCATAAACAAAATTTGACAAATACGACAGGTCCTTACTTTCAAAAAAAGTTTATGATGTGACCTTGCAAATTTAAGAGTTGGGATTTTATTAATAATTATAAGAAAAGTAGAAACATTTTTTGTTGTTGACTGCGTTTCACGTAAGAAGAACCAACGTGAAGTTGCAGTCGCATGCGCGAAATTGTTGTCAAAACCAGCGTCATATTGTGAAATTGACACAATAATAATAATATGGCTGTCGTTTGTAACTGCAATCGCATGAAACATTCTTACGAATCGACATAGATGAAGACCGATTTCGGCTTCTGCGCAGGACAGTTAGCAAACTTCACGTGGATTCAATTAATTGCCATATTTATATTTAGCTCAATATTCTTTGAATTTATCCAATTCTGTAAATATTTTTTACCACTTGGTTGTGGGCTATTTTCCTAAGAATCTCGAGTAATAATAAGATTTATCATTTGTCCGAACAATTCTTTAAAGCGCCACCATTCATGTCCTCATGGTAGTCACCGGTTATAAACCATTTGAACTCCCGATATGTAGTATTTTAATTCTTCGCTCCTTTTCTGCTGGTGAATTCAAACTATACCTCATTTAAAAATCAGGAGGAGTAATTTGAATTTAAGTTGCCAATTCAGTAGAACTATGATTGGTCAGATTCCACCCAGTTTCACACAACACTTTTTAGCATTGACATCAGCTGATAATTTAAATTTTTGATGGTTCTGACAGATAAATTTAATTTTGTCATTGCATCCGCTATTGTTATTTTATTAATTTACTTCGTTTCGTTTAAACTGAACATGGCAGCATCTGTCGATATGGAGGCTACAAGCTATCGAAGATTTAAAACAATATAGGTTTTGTTAGAAAATTGAATCTTCTTTTTTATTTCATTCACTGGCATTCAGTTATTTGCTACTTAAAAACAGCCATATTATAGTTATGTGTATGTTCTAATCTTTCAGTTTGAATACGAAACAGTTAAAGTTTGTGTGACCTAATACCCGTCTGATTAATTTTTGGATATATAATAATCTACTAGACAGACGAGAAGTCAACTTATGACTATGCGTGGCTGATTTTTTCATCAATCAATGCATATTTAATAGATTTGGAACACGACTGTTGACTACTTTTTCGGAACACGCCATTTAGTAACTAATCTGGTAACATTTAGTGATAGGAATAAAGCTTTTCAAATTACTCCTCCTGGTTATTAAATGGACTATAGTAGATGAATTATTTGAAAACGCCTGCATTCGAATTATAACAGTTTTTAATCTTGCCCAAATTTATTAGGTGTATGTCCCTCGTTTTCCCATGTTTTATCTAAATAAAATATTTCTCATTTGGTTTCTCATTTCTTTTCAAACTTTTATTGAATACTTAGTGAAAACAATCTATGTCTTTTGGCCTTTCCAAACTTTTTCTATTTTTCTGAAAAGCTCAAATATTTACAAATCACAGTTTAAGTTGAAATGAAATTTTCTATTTTCTTCATAACTTGTCCGGTCCCGTACTTTTGCCGAACTCTGTATGTATAACTTGCATTAGTAAGGGTTGACACAATCAATAAACTTAGTGTGTCAACTTTGGACTGAAAAGTTTCAAATGAAGCAACCTGTAATTGAAAATTCTTTATTTTAAATAAAAATTATCCAAAACGAAATATATAACGGGATATAATAATTTACGTATATTTTCTTTGTTACAGAAAAATTCAGTTTGTGGTTTTTGTTAAGATAATCCAAAACACTTATGAAAAAAATAATAATATTGGAAGGAGCAAAAAGGCCGAAGGAAAATAAGCACCTGGTGAAAAGGAATTTATCGTACATATGTCGAAGCAGATGTTCGATGGACATTCACCGGGTTGTTTTGGGCTGGCCGATCATTGGGACCTGGTTATGTGGTTTGTGATTGGGACTCCATCCGGCCGTCGCGGTAGAAGATGATGGGCTTTCAATAGCGCTGTTGAGGGGGTTCCAAAGGGGTAAGTAACCGAGCACTTGGTATTTAGTTGTCTTCTTAGCAAATTGAAAGAATATCATATTTCCAAGATATGTATTTAACTCCGACTGAATTAAATTTTTTATAAAAAGCATTCGGAAATAATATGTGAATCGATTTTTTTGCAAAAATATCTGAAATTATTTTTATTTATTTATAATTCGAAAATATCAGAACTCATAAAGTTACAGATACCTGCTATTTGTGAAATTCTATAAATTCATTTTCCACAATTATTATTCTTAAGATATTTTGCGTTTTCCTATACGAAATATTTTGAAGGATGAAATAAAACAATTTATTTTGTTTAAATCTTCAATATATTTAAACTATTGTTCAATGTAACAAATTGACTTGATACCGAAAGTGAATAACAGCTATGTTATTTCATATAATAATTTGATATTCTGCGAATAAAACTAATAATAATTTTGTGCGATATATGATAGTAATATTGACGATTTATATTGAAAATTTTACAGGGTGTCCCATAAATTAGTACCTACCATAAATTAGAGACATGATAGATCGTTAAGAAATATTCAAAATAGCCAAATGCAACTTTTCTCCAGTTTGTGAGATACTGGCTGTTTGAAGGTGTAGAAGAGATATACATTTTATTCCATATCTTACAAAGATTTTTTTGTAGGTTATTGTCTCTTCAAAACACATCGACAGTCAATTTTTTATGTTGTAATGTTTTTAAACAATAAATTTGAAGTCATAAATATTTTCCTATAATTAACACTTAGAAACGTTTGTGTTTAAATTATTTACAAGTGTTCTTCAAGTAGGTACTACAAATTTATTTAAGAAAAAAACAACTTAAAAAAGTGTCTTACTTTAATAAAAAGTTAAAAATATCTTGAAATTAGAGTGTTCTATAATATCGTTGATTGATAAGTTCAACAAAGAGTACCTTTTATGTAGTAAATCAAATAAAGAATTCCATACAAAAGTCTTCAGGTATAAATACAAGGTGTTTCTAAAATATGGTATAATAAAATTTTACGAACCCTTCGTACTACGCCACAGACATATTAGAATTTGACAAAATTAATACTGTTTATGTATCTTGAAGAGACAATAATCTACAAAAAATTTTAAATTTGCACTTCCATCCCCCGAGGAGATATGAAACAAAATGTGTATTTCTTCCACATCTTTAAACAGCCTGTAACTCACAAACTAAGAAGATTATAGAAAAGTCGCATTTGGGTATTTTAAATACTTTTTAGCGATCTATCATGCCTCTAATTTACGAGAATCCCTGTATAAAGTTAGACATGAATTCATTACTTACTAAGTAATCAATAATATGAAAAAATCTGAATTATCTTCAAAAATCGTTTTAAATTGCTACAGGGAGAACAAAAACTCAAAAGTAAGTTATTTGTTATTTCAACATTGTATCTATCCACTTTTATTGGTAATGCTATACCTCATTTAAAAACCAGAAGGAGTAATCTGAATTCAAGGTGGCAATTTTGTAGACCTCTGATTGGTCAGATTCCGTCCAGTTTCACACAACACATTCTAGTATTGACATCAGCTGATAATTTCCATTTTTGATAGTTCTGACAGCTAAATATAATCGCATCCGCTCTTGTTATTTTATTATTTTCACTCAGTTTCATTGGAACTGTTTCTTCAAAAACTTCAGTAAGCAGTACTATTGAATAACTGCAATTATGGATCCTTCTACTTCGAGTACCAGCTCTTCGCTTAGTCCGGTAAAACAATGTAAGGTCATTTAGGACCGTCAAAAATCAAATACATTCATCTTAGATCTACAATAAACATCTAAATAATCTAGTGACCTGACGAGAAATCAACTTAGGCTATGGGTGGCTGATTTCTTTATCAATCAAGGCATATTTAATAGATTCGGACACACCCTTTAGTAACTAATCTGGTAACTTTTGGTGGTGTGAGTAAGGCTTTCCTGTTTATTAAAAGGACTATAGTAGTAAACAAAATAAGTTTAAAATTATTGCTTGCTCTATGTCTTTAATTTTACTTTAAAAATTGTAATGAATATATATTTTTTAATGGCTTTGGATAGATTGATCCATTCAGTCACAAATTTACGACCTTAATCAACTTAAATGATATTTATAAGTCTAATCCACCATATCGTTTTTAAAAATCTGTTTTGCTAAAATAGTTTCAACTGAAAGTTAATTAAATCTCCTTCAAGTGTCAATAAATACGTAAATCATATTACTTATATTTTTGTTTTTTACGAATTTTGAAATAGTAATATTTTTTTCATTTATGTCCGCTCTTTTTAAAAATAACAATAACATCTTTATCGGTTAAAAATCTATGTTGCATTGTTATACAAAAGGTTCTTCACATGGCTAACTTCACCGGTGAATTACTGACTTATAAACATCAGGCCAATCCGCTTCATTATAAACTTTCACAATAAACTACACCATATGCTTTATTTACATCAATTCGGTATAAACTTGGTAATAATGCCTACAAATATATAGTTCAACAGCTGTGGCACGTATTAACATGTTTAAATGACGGGGGAGATCTTTTGTTACCACTACGAAGACTTATTTGTGCTAAAATTGTAGATTCACGTATCCCCCTTATTCGGGGAATGTTTATTTAACTAATGTGACGGTATACACTTTCTATATATATTTGATAAGTTCGGCTTGGTCACGGAGAGTGATTGAGAGCAGATAGAGAACGGGGTATAGAGTGGTGTCACGTCATCGAAGTGTATGCATGCATTTTAGGGTGACATAGAAAGAAATTTATAATCGATTGTAAAAGTCTCAAACTCTGATATTTTCACAGTAGAGAGCATGACACATAACATTCAATCATTAATATCCACTCCTACAACACATACATAAATGCTTGCGGTAATACCAAAAATATTGCCCATTATTTATCTTAAAAAGCGATTAAAATTAAAAGATTCTTGGGTAGCAGAATATTCTATGTATGTATTCAGGATACCCCCCCAAACAAAGCTAATGAACTATCTTTTCAGCCTTACATCAAACTACACTTCGGTCTGATAATTTCTGTTACTAATATCTCGTACTATATTCTATAGCTATCATAATTAAATCCATAATATTATTTCCGATTCGTTGAGTAGCAAAAAAACGGGAATACGATTCATAGATTAACATTACATAAAATGATAATTATTTTTATATACAACAATATGTTGCGCTACGAGGAGAAGAAGATGAAGATTGTAGATAAAATATCTGAGTGTGCCGACTTAAGGGTTTATTGAGCATTGAATCTGTAATTTATTTACCGACGCGAAAAGAAATAAGAAAAACAATGGAAAATGGATTCTGAATATTTCTTATACAAAAACTACTCATACCAGTGATGGTCCACAGATATAAGATATCCTGTATCTGTAAAGCTCACAGCACTCAGGCCACATGTGACCCATTGTACATCCTCCCGCGAGGAGTTGTTCTCCTAGGTCATCGTCCATCCTGTCCTTCCCAGGAAGGTGGACAAGTAACTAGAAGACATCTCCTTTATACAGACAAGTGTCGACCAAAGACTCACTGAACACACACTCTCTTATTGACACTCGCATAAGACATCTTCCTGTTCACACATCCTGCATAGAGGTGCGTTCGCACGAGCCCCATAGTGTGAAGGTGTTAGTTGACAGTGGCAAGTCAGAAATCCTACTGATAAACGTAGGTTTCTCCTGATCATCGCCAAAGATTTCTTCGACGCCAGTTTCCCAGGGTCGCCCATGGTGAACCTGGCAAGACTGCATCCTTTGATTCCATCCCATCTCTTAGGGGATCGAGTTAGGGTGTAGGTCTCAACAAGCTGGCCCAAATCTCCTTGCATACTGACCGGGACATAGTGGAATATTTGTAGGTACTGCATCCTACAGGGTATTTCTAAATGCACAAAGCATATTTGTACAGAGCGAAGCAGACTGCAAGACCCTTATTCATGACTAAGGAACGCTCCCAGAACTATACATTCTTTGTGATCGGTCAGATTGCTACCCATTCCAATCAGCTCTTTTGCCAGCTTTGTATTTAATTCAAATTTGCGTTTGTTGTTTATATATACAATAATTTTTTATTTAAAATCGATTACTAGGACAACCAATTGCATCATTCGAAGGTACAGGCTCACATTCGTCGTCATCAAAATCACAATATTTAAGATCGTCATTGTAGTATAAAAAGACACTGGGTACGTAATAATTTTGAGGTAATCCTAAGCGTGTGAAAGCGTCTCTTTCATCGGGAATGTCGTTTTCTTCCATAGTTTTATTCATATTTAAATTCTTTCCCATATACCTACAACAAAATATTTTCAATTGGTTATTTTTTGAGGTTTCTTTAAACCAATGAAATGCTTCTTTATGACAAGGGTAAGTGTCAACCAATTATGTCATTATTATAATGGGCATAAATCTCTGTGGCTTTTATTTTCCTAGCAAGTGTCAGATAGTAAGTTGTCAAAATAATGACCTAATTGTGTCAACGCGATATATAAAATGGGTGAAAATTATCGGTTTAGTACCTTTTCTGATGCAGAAATAACAAAACTCTAATAAGTTCAATTAAATTTTTCAATCTTTTTTATTGTAAAAATATGTGAATCAAAAAAAAATCTAGTCAAATATAACTGGCGAGTTCCATAAATTAGAAAATAATTTGGCAGATTTTGTTCAAGTTTTCAAAAAATCTGTCAAATTATTTTCAATTTATTCTCACTCTCTTGTTATGTTATAAATGAAAATTTGACTTATTGGCAGTTTCCAATGACTCGGCATGCACGAATTCTGCACAAAGAGCTTATTTGTTTAAGAACTATAAAATCAATAATTTGGATGTGGATGTATTAAAAAAACTGATCAAGTATTCAAGAATCTAAAAACAGATGGTGGGAAATAATCTACCCATAGATCTTCTTTTTCTTATTGTCACCTTCTGTAATAACTTCAACACTATCATCATCATCCAAACGCAATCCCTTAATCTATTAGAAAGTCATAGGAATGTTATGTTAGGTTAGGTTATTTTACCTAGCTTGTAGCAATAAACACCTACCTAGTTTTTTTTATGAGCGTAGGCAGATGAGATCCAACTAGATCTAGATACTAACCTAACAGCTAACTCATCGAATGTCAACCCAATATACCATACATACCTCCAAGTATAACTGTCAGCATCACTATTAAATAAAGTGTATCTTTCCTGGATTCTATAAAAAGTATCTTCACAACAGACATTAATTAGAACCTCTCTATAGAATGGACATACCATATTAATGATTCGAATAGGTCTAACTCTTTTAGTTAGTAACCCAACTTGATACCTGCAAAAATTATACAATAATAACTTAGAAAGGGGCAGCAACAGAAACTTTAGACTTCTGGTATAAATGTACCAGGACTGGTTCATTCAAATGCTTTTATATATCCTTCGGAAAATGAATCCTAACAAATGTTAGGCATGACCTACATTGCCTAACAGGCTACTGTCATCTGAATCATCATATGCTAAGACTGTCAGAAGATCCGACTTGTCGCCTTTGTCTGGAAGCTGATGAAGCAGCAGAACATATATTTTGTGCCTGTCCCCTGCTGCGGCTCGAATCAGGAATCAGATACCTCGCCCTCGAACCTGAAATACCAAATAAACTAGTCGGAATTGTTAAGAAGCTGAATTTGTTTTGTGAAATTTGAATAGGTATGATCCACAAAAAACCCTTGCGCAGTGGAGGGACTCATAGACCCACACTTGCCACCTTAAATTCCCAATATATCCAGAAGAAAATAAATATAATATGTATTGTGAAAAGCTGGAACTATTAACTAGGCCTTTAGGACAGTTCAGTTGGGGTTATATAATACTCGTACCGGTAACTCATAAGGTGAGGTGTGAGGTGGTCCGGTAAAATCGATGCAGAAACCACAAGCTGCTTTGAGGTGTGCTTAAAATTGTAATAGCTAAGAAAAGCCAAATATAATAATTTTTAATAGATATTGAGGAAAGTGTTTCGGAGCTAAGTGGAATTTGTGAATGTCTAATCCGAATTCTCTAACAATTTCCAAAAAGGAATCCTGGAGGCGCCGGGCATCGATCCCGGTACCTCTCGCATGCTAAGCGAGCGCTCTACCATCTGAGCTACGCCCCCTGATAATTATTAATATACCAGCATCAAATCAGTGCAAAAACTGATCTACTTTCATTCGCGATTCAAAGGTGTGGTCTGTGGTCACTCAATTCAACTTCTATATTAAAATGGTGCGTGCGCTAATATTTAAATCGACATATTTTTGACAATTCGATTTAATCTATTTTCTCTTATTTTTTGGGAATCAAACCACAATAATGCATTCTTTGTTTTTTATTTCGACGCTACCGGAGCGTAAATAAGAGAAAATAGAATGAATAATATGCCATAAAGGAACATACAAAATATAATTTGATTTAAGTTTTGCTCAAGTAAATAAGATGGTGATGTAGAACAGTTTATCTTGTCTTGACTCACTACAGGAAATTCTTTCAGAAACTAATTCAATAATCAGGTGAATAATAATTATAATTTCTTAAATTTTGGTCAAATATATAGCAAAAAGTTACTCATGGAAACTCTTTTTGTTACTAAATACATCCGTGTCTTATACTGTTTAGGAAATAAGTTACCATTTTAAATGAAACTAACAGCTTCTAAATGATTTCTAAATAAAATTTACCTACTGGTCGTCCATCCACCATGGTGGTCTATTTAAAGGTTTCCAATCAGTAGCTGGAACTTGCACATTTACATCAGGGATTGGTCCATGAGGACAATATGGGACATAACATCCTGTTACAGGATGAATGTAATGTTGAATATCTCCCGTTTTTTCATCGAACCAGTAAGAAATATCTTTGCCGGCCATTGCCAAAAGAGTTTGAACACATCTTTCTTTTATATGGCGTTCCACCACCGGAGTAACATCGAATACTTTACCTAAAAAAGATACCCAACAGTCTTCGGGGGTATTGTGAATTACTACCTCAAATGGAGCAAAATAGGGCCATTTTTTGGAAATCTCCAGTTTACTATCCATATTTATTTTGTCAAAGATGTTTTTAAAACGTGACGAATTTAGTTGTCAAATTGACATGACAGTCAATTAAAAGGTTAAGAAACTATGGAGAATGGAATAGAATTAATAGTTAGTTTTAATTAAATGATAGTAGTGTAGATATTCTGCATATTTTAAATTGTATATCTTTTTATAATACAGGGTGTCCCAGCCGAGAGTGACCCATTTTAGATGCTTATAACTTTTATACCAGTTGTGTTAGCCACCTGCGGTTTACGCCATTCCTTTTCTCTTGGCCTAAAGTTTTTTCTAGTTGGTACCAAATTTTGTCTACAGTTATACAGTGGGAGTAAAAGAATTGCCTTTTTTCGAAATTAAAATTTTCAACTATTTTTAATGGAACAACCTATATATTGCAACACCATAATTAGGAGTCGTGTCCAAGGTATCCATATACCAATAAACATCGGACTTGTACCTTGAGGTTTTAGCAGCAAAAAATTAAAATAGTATTCTGGATATTTTAGCAAACGTATAAAAAAAACGTAACTAGGTATCCATAGTAAACTGGCTCTATTAAATGGGCACCGTACTCTCCTGACTTGACAATTCCAGACTTTTTCTCTGGGGTTATGTCAAGGATAGGTGCTATAACCCCCTTCCATATAATTTGGATGATCTTAAGAGGAATATTCGTACAGTAATTGAAGCGATTCCCCAAGATATGTTACACAATTCATTCAACCATTAAATGGTCCGACTTCTTAAATGCGTAGAACAGAACGGTCAACATATACAGCAGTTTTTTTAGATTAATATTTATTTCTTTATTAATGTATAGTTCCAAATATTCTAATAAAAAATACGTTTGCTAAAATATCCAGGCTACTATTTTAATTTTTTGCTGCTAAAACTTCAAGGTACAAGTCCGATGTTTATTGGTATATGGATACCTTGGACACGACTCCTAATTATGGCGTTGCAATATATAGGGTGTTCCATTAAAAATAGTTGAAAATTTTAATGTCGAAAAAAGGCAATTTTTTACTCCCACTGTATAATTGTAGACAAAATTTGGTAGCAACTAGAAAAAACTTTAGGCCAAGAGAAAAGGAATGGCGTAAACCGCAGGTGGCTAACACAACTGGTGTAAAAGTTATAAGCATTTAAAATGGGTCACTCTCGGCTGGGACACCCTGTATTAGCAAAATGATCTAAATAAAGGAAATTATAATAATATAATTTTTCACTTTAACTTTGTCAAAGTTTATCTTGGCTGTATCTAAGATAGGTCTTTTTGTTCTATCTTCTTCCTTCAATAATAGAATTTTATATCTGTCTTGAAAATATTGTGGATTCAACAAATTAATAGTTCTAAAATAAAATCAATCATAGTATTATAACTTAGTTATAATTTGATTTGGAAACGTTGTTTTACAATAATTATAAGCAACCGAACAGGCATTGATGCATATTAGGCATTGAAGGAAGAAATAAGATTCAATTTTTTCTGTAATAAAGCCAATTGACTATTACTCTTTATAAATCTCTTTGTGAATATTGTTTTCTATTTTAGATTATGATTTGTCTGAAAGTTGTTTCAAGTTTCAATAACTAGAGTTCCATTTTTATTGGACCCGTTGGATGTTGTACGTAGAGCAGATGGAGTTTGTATGCAGATGTACAATAAGCAATTGAAGCTCTTAGAATCTGTGGAAAAATGGCAGAACAATTTTACAAATGCAATAGTGGAAGAACAACAAGCTCAAGATCAAATTAAAAACCTCAATGACAATAATAATTGCGGTAAGTGAATTGAAAGCTTCTTACTGCTAACTAATTAATGGGTTCGCGTCGCCGACATACAAATGTGGCTGGTTGCAAGCGTTTGTAGGATAGTTTTTTTTGTAAAAATGTCTATTTAAGATGGGAAGTCTCGTTATTGTTTAAATTCTTTTTTTCGAGCAGCGTTTAGTGACTTTTGGCATAGGACATATGTTACGGTATCGCCTTGGTCGATTTTTGGATAAAATTTCTATTTTCTTATCATGGGCGTGCTATAAATTTTTCATGAGGTTCATTTATCTGTATCTGTAGAGTAGGGAGGGTGAGTGTAGGCTCACAGCACTTAGGCCACATGTGACCCATTGTACATCCTACCGAGGAGTAGTCCTCCTAGGTCATCGTCCATCCTGTCTTTCCCAGGAAGGTGGACAGGTCACTAGGAGACATTTCCTTTATATCGGCAAGTGTAGGCCAAGACTCACCGAACATACACTCTCTCATTGACACTCCCATAGGACATGCCTGACAGTTTCCTCTTCCTGTTCACACATCCTGCATAGAGGTGTGTGTGTCCACTAGCCCCATAGTATGGAGGTGTTTCCACAGTGGCCAGTCGGAAATCCCACTGTTATACGTGGGTTTTTCCTGGTCATCGCCAAATATTCCTTTGGCGTCAGCTTCCCAGGGTGATCCTGACAAAACTGCATCCTTTGCTTCCCTCCCATCTCTTAAGGGATTGAGCATGGAAAGAGGTTCATTTATTTTTTCTACATAAAATATTGGCAATTTTATTTTATTTCAGAGCGAAATTGAAGAAGAGTTGAATAAGAGTATGGTGAAAGAACCAAATAAGTGATTATTAAGAAAAAAGAATTAGAGATACGTTGCAAATCGTTGGAGGATGAGTTTTCGAACTTCAGGACGGATTTGAGACTGGCTTTGATGAAAATCGAAGATTTGCATTCCGCCATACAGAGTGATTTGGAAGATACGATATCGGATAGTTCTGATAGGTGAGGAAACATTAAATTTTGTTGAATTAATTTGATTATTTTTGATTATCAATTATTTATTTTCAGCGAACAGGAAACATCGTCTTTCACCGCTCCAAGAAGGTAAGACTTCGTTTATCTGTGTTCATTTTTATAAATACGTTTTCAATCATCAATTTTTGTAATTCTGTTTACTTATATAGCGACCAGCCCCGCCTAGGCGTCGCTTGTTACTTTCTAAATGAAACGTTCGATTCATTTTAAATAGTTTTCTATAAAATTTAGTAATAATTTGAACACTTGAAATAAAATCAAATAAAATCAAATCAAAATTGAGTTTTCCTTAGATTGTCGAATGTGAACAGTTCAAGTAGATACCTCCAGCTATTTAGGGAAGGATCCTTCATATACCTGAGTAGCAGTGAACATCTGCAGATCCATATCGATGACGTTCTGTAGAAGAGAAGAACATGGTGATATCGATAAAGAGTATGTCTGATGTATTATTCCACGGCACGTAACTACAGGGTGTTGAAAAAAATACTGCCAATACTGTCGACATAATCGCGAAAAAATGCTGCAATTACATAATTTCTTACTTTCAGTGTTCTACTTGTCCCAACAACAATTTTTCTGTTTTTTAGGTGCTGATCGGAACCATAGACGTCCATGGGCAATGAAAAATGACGACGGATGGTGATAGCAGCACTGCGTGGTCCGCCGTATCAAGAAATTTAATATTCACTTATATTTTTTCTATATATTTTCCAAATTTTTGTATTTTTCATGTCTGTGTAACTAGGAAAATTTAAAATTAAAGAGATTGTACCATTATGAGAATTGTTTTCTTCAACTTTGACGTACCGTACTAATAATAATTTATAGACAGATAAAGCTAGCGATAAAAATTGGCGCCATCTATCGGCCAGTAGAAAAACTAGAATAGTCAGACAGATAGCGCTAGCTGTTTCCAGTACCTAATGCCAGAAATCTCCGATAGGGGGCGTTGATCAATGTAATGAAATTAGCGCCCTCTGGTGGTGACCCCTCCAAGTAGTGATAATTATTAGCGCCATCTATCGGCCAGTAGAGAAACTTAGAAATAGTTCGAGAGTTTACCGATAGATGGCGCTAGCTGTTTTCAGTGTTGCCAGAAATGTCCGATAGGGGGCGCTGATCAATGTAGTAAAATCAGCGCCATCTGGTGGTGACCCCTCCAAGTAGTGATAACCGGCAGCGCCATCTATCAGCCGGTAGACAAACTAAGCATTAGTTCGAGGGTTTGCTGATAGATGGCGCTAACAGTTATCACTACTTGGAGGGGTCACCACCAGATGGCGCTGATTTTACTACATTGATCAGCGCCCCCTATCGGACATTTCTGGCAACACTCAAAACAGCTAGCGCCATCTATCGGTAAACTCTCGAACTATTTTTTAGTTTTTCTATTTGCCGATAGATGGCGCTAATTATTTCCAAATTTTTTTCATTTTGAAAAAGGTTTTCTGTACGCCGATAAATAAATAACACAAAGTAGTTTTTAAAATTCGTTTTATTTATAAAAAATCAAATGGATAAAAGGGAATTAAATAAATCACCACAGTGATTAGGATAGGGGTAACATTGAAAATGTCAATGTATGTACGGTATTATACACAGAGTTAGGAGAAAAACACAATCGGCAATAACCAATTTCTAATGGTCACCGTCATCTTTGCTCTTTCCCGAACTCTATGTACCTTTTCGTACAAAGAATTTACAGAAAAATGCAAATCAACATAATCAGTAGCTTCCGAGTTCTCATGGTCGTAACTAATTATGTTATTTACCATTTTTGTGTAATTTTAGAGTGACGTCGGGAAAGTCAGTTGGGAAAAGGAGGAGTGAAAGGAAGAGAAAAAAACAACAGTCGCCATTATTCTTACTCTAAAGACTGGACATTTGACAATATACCTTCATCGATATAACTGTGAATGATCGATACACATTTTTCAATTATTAACAAACAATACAATGATTAAATTAGCAATTAAACAATAATTAATGAACATATCGATATAGACATATATTATTTTCAATTATATACAATGCAATTCATAAACTACAATTTATAACTCGGTCCTGATATACACACCATAATTTTTTGATTATGGTTTCATTTTTCTCTTTTTTAATGTGCAATAACTACAATAAATATTGCAACACAATATAAAATCGAACAAATACAATTATTCAAATATTTTTCTTTTTCATCTTCTTAATTTCTTCAAACAACGGTATCATCTGTGAACCTAAAAACATATAATGATGAGTAAAATCCAGTAACAACAAACTGATTTTACATATTTATCAGTGAGCATTTCTCGAAACAAATATTAAAAATATTTCTACTAGAACTGCTTGAATTTAGAAATAAGACTTACCATGAGATTCAATTGCTTATTGCACATCTGCATATAAACTCCATCTGTTCTACAACATCCAATTGGTCCAATAAAAATGGAACTCTAGTTATTGAAACAACTGCAGACATAACATATGAACTGTATGTGTCTTGTTCACTGAAAATAAATAATTGATAATCAAATAAATTCAAAAAAATTGAATGTTTTCTCACCTATCAGAACTATCCGATATCGTATCTTCCAAATCGCCCTGTATGGCGGAATGCAAATCTTCGATTCTCTTCAAAGCCAGTCTCAAATCCGTCCTGGTAGTCGTCTCCCTCCAACGATTCGCAACGTACCTCCAATTCTTTTTTCTTGATAATCACTTCGGATCTTTGAGCCAACTCTTATTTAACTCTTCTTCAACTTCACTGAAATAAAATAAAATTATCCTAGAAATATTTGTAAATACAAGAAGCACTTGCAACCAGTCATATTTGTATGTCGGCGACGCGAACCAATTAATTAGTTTGCTCTTTCAATTTACGTACTGCAATTGTCTTTGATATTTTCTAATTTGATCTTGAGCATAATATCAACATACCTCTGTATTTCAGGCAGAGATATATAGGACTGACACTCATAGGATAAACATACTAACTGACATCCAGGCAGTCCTTGCAGCTTTAAATAGCCGCAAGGTAACATCCAGACTAGTAGAAGAATGCCAGAAAGAACTAAATGAACTAGCAGACCACATTAAAATAAGATTAGTGTGGGTGCCGGGACAGAACGGTATTTGTGGAAACTGATGAACTCGCGAAAAGAGGTTCAGCAACAGCATATGTTGGACCAGAACCAGCTCTTGGGACCACAAAGAAGGTTATCCGAGGGCAAATACAAAAATAGGTACAAAGCCAACATAGACTTCATTGGAGGAACACTCCAAAGCAGGTACGGGCCGAAGAACTACTAAGGAATAAGCTAAGAATTATTACAGGTTATCTAATGGGTAGAAGATCACCTGCATAAAATAGGGGACCTCAGCTTCAGACTTTGTGGCATGGAGACCGAGACCGTGGCCCATATCTTGTCTGACTGTGAGGCACTGGACTCGAGGAGACGGGCAATCTTCGTAGAGACCTGGAGTATATGGCACACATCCAATGGACCTATAACGTCTACTCAAAGGTACGGGGATAACTGAATGGGTGGACTAATGTACAATGAGCCAATAGGCTGCGGTGCTCCCGGCATCTGAACGGCTCCCAAACACACACAAAAAAAATCAGTTCATAGTAATGTTAGAAAATCAATAATAATTACGTGTACTTACAGTCGAATCTTATTAAAACGCACAGCTCCTCAATTGCATTGTCCTAATATTTTCATATTCCAACGAAATAAACTTGGATTAGCATGGTGTTGTTCTTTTTCCCAAACTTTCCTGAAACACACACATTCGACAAAATAGGAATAGCCAGTCTTCTATCGCCATTTTTACTTACTAAAAACTAATTTAGAGAAACAGAATAAATCACAACGCCCACTTTCCACTCAGTTGTGAAAGACGGTTTATGTCGGAAAGTATCAGATATCAAGTATTTATTCAATAAATTAATTAAAAAAAACCATTCAGCATGAATTAACTAATATTTTTTAAGCAACTTCATTTAAATATGGGTACACAGTTTGGAGTTTAGTATGTATGTATATGGGGTAACATTCACTTAGACCTAAAAGATCTATTGTGCCTCCTTACTTCTACTCAGTTTCTGAGGAAAGTTTCTGAAACTGGTCCTATTTCCCGGAAGAATTTCAGGACATCTGCAGTCTTCAACTTAGGTAAATGTTCCTCTTCTATCCAGTAATCTCCCAGGTAGTGTGCTCTAGGATTCTAGAGTGCTGTGCAGTTGGAAAGTATGTGGATGGAGGTTTCTTCTTCCGTGTCACAATATCTGCATTCTTCTACCTCCACTATTTTGAGTTTTTTCAGGTGCCCATTCAGGCGACAATGTCCCGTTAGGATCCCTCTTAAAACTCTCAGCGCAGTTTTACTTTGACTTATGCATTCATTTGATCTCAACAGAGTAGTCACCCAGAAGAATCTTTGATTGACTAAGCCCTACTAGATATTTCCAATAGTTGGATCTTCTCTTTCTTTCTGCTTCAAACATTTCTTCCAGCTTCACTTATTTCTTCCAATATTACATTGGGACTGGTTCCGCAAAAGGTATTCTGGCCCCCAGAAAGGTATTTCAGACCCCCTCTTTGCTAGTTCATCTGTTATTTTATTTCCTTCTATTCCAGTGTGTCCTGTAACCCATAGTAAGGTAACTATATTCTTCACGCCATGAATATAATCCTGACCTATCTGCAATATGTTGTGTCTTCATGTATTTAGCCTAAAAATAACAAAAACTAGAACTAACGAGGTCCAGATGCTGTGGAATTGCCCTACCCTTCCAAATTATCAGATCAGACTACTCGTATCCACACACTGGTTTTATAAAATCAGCAAAACGCGACAGATGACGGACTTTCCGCGACAGTATGTTGGTTAAAGAAAGGCGTTAAAACACAGTAGTGTCCTTTTACAGTTTTTATTTTGTGCTGAAAAGTATTATAATTCACAAAAAAAATAAATAAAATTAGCAAACTAAAGGACAAACGCGATAATAAAATTTCAACATTAAAACAAAATCTTAAGTATAAAAAAAATATGTGTAACTATGAATATTATCATCAATGAAATTATTAAATTCCTTTCATCTCAAAAAAAACTACACTTAAAAATACTAAAAAGAGGAATACGGTTAAAAAGAGGGTAGGGGGGTAAATATTAAAATGTATAAAATGGTTAAGTATCTTCAATAAAGTTTAGCAATGCATTCAATAAAAAAAAGGCCAATAAGGTGAAGTCGCTTAGTTTTTGCAAAACAGTATTTCATTAGATAAACAGTTGTTTCTTTTTTCATATTGGAGACCTCAACTTGTATATTAAAACCTATAAAAGTATCTCATCGGCTTCTACAATTTCTACGTTATCAGATCACATAATGTATGTCTTAAGCCGTGTACAGACCTCACAAGACACAAACAGAAACACACGCGTGATACTTCAAACGTGATTGATGAACGTCACCTGCCACCTGCCGAAGCACGAGTGTACGGTAGGGTAGTAGAGGATGCCAAAGGAATTAGATCAGATGCTGTTGCCGAGATGGAGGCTTAGCGCGAGGAAGATGCGCAGTTGAAACTAATAGGTTTATTTCAAGCAAAATGCACGAAATATTTTCACTTTTCCAAATATTATTCAATAAATAAAACGAAAAGAATAGAATATGAAGACAGAGCAGAGCTGGGAGAATCTTATTTCGATATTTTTACTTTCCACGCATAATGGATAGGACAATTGAACTACTAGCTAAGAAGCAATTCGCCCAACAGAAGAGTTGGACAGGCGCGTTTCACTCTCATCTTACCATACAAGGAAATACAGACAGAGGTGACTTGGAACGCTACTTCAACGCCATCTGAAGTCTGTATGCGTGAGACATGTCTTACGTAAGTGGAATTCAGTTATATACGACAGTTCCACGTACCTGTTCAGCGAGAATATGTTTTTCATAGCTTTTATTTAGTTTTTGTAATAAAACAATGTGACTCTCATGCACTTGAACTACAACTAATCTAGCAATGTAGTAAGTAGTAGCTGGTGATCTAAGATGAGAATATAATTCTTTTCTCTCTTATTTTTTGGGTATAAAAAACCACATTGCCTTTTAAAAAACTTGTGGTTTGATTCCCAAAAAATAAGAGCAAAGAGAATGGATAATATACCACAAGGAACATACGGAAGATGATAATTATCTAGAATATTCAAGATCCTTTCACGTTAATTTTATTTGGAATACTGTTTTACGCAAAAATATCACCGAAAGTAGCGTATTCGAAGAAAACAATTGGATGAATAAGAGGCCGACTTCACTACAATAAAATTTAGCACCCAATCATAAAATTTACGAATAAACTTTAAAATACTTTTTAATTATATACAGAAGAGTGCATAGCAATCACATCAGCACACCTAAGCAGTAAAAAGCTCAACTTAGGATATATATATAATATGTAGATATTTTTATTGACATTTTATATGGTCAAATGGTTTAATATTAATAGTTTATGTATATATTAAACTTAAAAATATATCTCGTTAAAGTAAAAGTCCTTCTTTTATCCACACCATTTAAATAACCGTTACTAAATATTACCACAGCTCTATACACGCATTAGTTAAAGAACATCTAAAATGAAATATTTTCGAAAATATATCTAATAAATAAATAAAAACGTACGGTTAATTTCAGGCGAAAGGGTTTTACAAATATTGACATTTTCAAGTTGAATGTAAAAACAGTTCAAGTAGAATTCCTTCCCAATCGTCTGAAGTGTACTAATTGTGAATCGTTGAAGTAGTTTCGAAAATATTTCATCGGTACTATCGTTTTCACACCGCCAGATAAAACATTTTATAATAAAAGGGGCATAAAATGCATATAAAAAATTTTAAATATAACAGTTATTTCGTAATTATTAAATATAAGCTAAGTAAATAATAAACCGTTTAATTATTACTCTTTCAGTCTGCGTTAGTTTCAACAAGTTGAGTAGTCTCAATTAGTAGTTTGTTATCGACGGGTGAATTATCCTTTATCAGTTCTGGTTCATGTTGTGAGGTCTCAATAACTGCGTTTGTGTTGTTCACGATGGTTATTTCTTCGGTTACTATTTCAGATACGCCGTTTTCCTTAGGTTTTTCTATTTTAGTTGTTTTGGTTTTCACTGGACCTCTTATGATTTCGGTTGGTTTTTTAGCTGTAGTTGATTTCATTGTGGTTGTGGTCGTTTTCGTTGTCGTTCGTGTACTGCTGACCTATAAAAAAATAATAGAATCCAAATCTTTCAAGTAAACAGTGTGACTAGAGATCCGCCGGCGGAACTATGATTTTAAAATTATAATAGAGGAGTGTGGCCAATAAAAAAGTGGTTTTTATGATATGAGTGACAGTAAGGATCTAACATTCAAATCATAATATTTTTGCATGTTTTTTTATCATTGTGAACATCTACAGATTGCGAAAATCCTTATGGAAGTGTGCCGGGTTATACAAGTGCGACAGAAAAACAGCTGAAAGAGAAAGAATAATTATGCGCGGTCATCAAGGCGTGGTCTTAATTTCAGAAGCCAGTGGCCGAATGTTGATTGCCCCCCCTATTTTAACCGCTGTTGCCAGAAGCGCATATTAATTTGTACAAATGATATTTCTCTCGTTTTCGTTGACTTTTTTTTCGAAGTTATGCACAATAGTTAAAACAAAACACTTTTATCCGGCAGCATTGTCTTTTACCGCGCACAATTATTCTTTCTCTCTCTTTCATATATCCTTGTCGTACTTTTGTAATCCGAGGCGAGCGTTCCATAAAGATTTTCGCAATCTGTATATGGCTTTATTAATGAGTACACCCCCGGAACGAAAATCCTGAAATTTAAAATAACGTTTAGCTGAATTCTCAACGCATCGGAGGCCAATAATTCTAGGACTTTTAGCATATCACCATTTCATTTCTGTTATTCAGTCACTAGTTATGTCAAATGTCAGTTATATTTATTTTTGTTGATATCCATTTAATTGTGTATGTCAATTTTATTAGATTTTTGTAGCATTTCTAATTAGTTGGATGTCTATTCTTCTAATTACTTTTTTTTTACTGACATTTGACAGAGCTAGTGACAGATAACAGAAATGATATGGTGACATGCCATGAGTTCCTATAATTATTGGCCACCAATATGTTGAGTATTCAGCTAAGAAGTCATTTTAAATTTTAATAAAACAATAAAGATGTTCGCAATGACAAAAGACATGCAAAAATCTCATGTTTTGCTTTCATTCTTGTCAATTAAAACCACTTTTTGTTAGCCACACTGACCTTAGACTATACTCCTCTATTCCGCCCATAAAGCGGGAAACCCATTGCTGCACCGTTCCAGATGCGAATGTCGACTGTACGGAAGAATAAAGTGATTGAGTTATTCTTTCACCGACACACAGAGTGATCTATCTCGGTGCGGTTATGGTTATTTGTGTACCGATCGTTGGATTGCTGTTTACCGTACTTAACTTACCTTATTTTCTATTGTACGAGTGGAAGACAAAGCAGTTTCCACATTTGTAGATTCTACAGATTCAGCGCGAGATGCCGTTATTTTGTAACTTACCTTATTTTCTATTTTACGAGTGGAAGAAAAAGCAGTTTTCACGTTTGTAGATCCTACAGATTTAGCACTAGAAACCGATCGAGATGCCGTTATTTTGTTGGCACTATCTTTTATCTGTTTCTCGGTATCTGGTGGAGCCTTGGTCGCGGTTCTCGTTGCAGGAATTCTCGGTTTTGATATTGCGTTGGTTGCGGGTTTTGGCTTCGGTGGAACATTTGTTGTTGATTTTGGCGACGTCTTTGATAAGCTTGCCTGAAACAATCGCATAAATATCATCATTGTCGGGATGATTCGGATTCTCCTACTGATGTTTGAGGTTGATGCAACTTTTGTCGGAAAAAATACCTGTACCAATTACAGTAAGGCATTTATTTGGATTTTGGTAGTGGAATAGGAAAGGATCGATTGGTACTGTCCAGAAAATTCATAAAAATTATATCTACTTCAGTTTCCGATTATAAAATATGTTAAAAGATAACTAATATGATGTAGATTTATTGAAATTATTATAAACATGATATTTACATAATTAGACCAAAGTAAAATACCCACCTTCACTGCACTTGTAATTTTATCAGGAGATGTTGGTCCACTCTGTGATTTACTTGTTAATGTTGTAGGTCTTTTGGCAGTTGCACTAGGAGCTTTTGGAGCTAATGGAGCTGAACGTGGTGGAATGGTAGTTTTCGAAGGAGCCGCTGGAGTTGGTTTAGTAGTCAATCTGCTCTGAGATACCTGTAACAAATTATGCATCAGTAACAAATTATGCATCAGTAACAAATTATGCATCAGTAATTAAAAGTTGCAAGACTACCAGACGTGATAACATTACATTCATTGGGAATCTTTTGGTACGTTTTTTTGTTCTGTAAAACTTACTTTAGAAAGAGTAGTACCAGTAGCCGGTCTAGAAGTAGCAGTTTTAGCACCGTTCACTTCGGAAACGGTCTTTTTGACACCCAGGTTACCCCTTGCTGTAGTTTTCACTTCACCATTAGTTAATGAGCTCTTCTCTGTTGGTTTCAATGATGTAGTTTTTGGAACTGTTGTTGATGAAGTTTTGGGTTTCAACAAATTTGCTCTAGGACTAGGTTTGGGAGCAGTGGTAGCCGATGGACTAGGTTTGGAAGCAGTGGTAGCCGATGTAGGTGGTTTAGTAGTTCTGCAAATATAAACATAAAAAAATGTTCCTACATTATTTTTTCTATTCAAATGGCGCTTTCTCTCTTCTCACTTACACAGCCGTCTATGACTTGTGGCATCTATCTGTAGTATTTCTTTGACTCACAAACACACATCTATCACACGTATATTGAAAAACTTACCCTGTCTTTGGTGTAGTTGCCCTTAATGTTGTGGTTGTTTTGCTTGTAGTTTGTTTAGAAGCGGAAACGCCTAATTTTGGTGAAGTTTTCGATATTGGTGCCGGGCTCTTACTGGTAATAGTTTTGGTAGTGGTGGTTTTCTTGCTCGATGATACACTGATAAAAGAAATTGAAGATTATAGATTTGGGTGATATGGATCTTGTGATATGGCCGATATTATGGCGGTATTTACATTGTCAGATCATTTTTTCCAAATAATAATGAACTTTGTTATTTCAAATGGACCATGCCGTATATTTGCCACAATTTCGGAATTATGTTATGTATTCAATTCATTTTTAAATTTGTCAATTATAGATGTATTTTCTGTTTTAGTTGTGGAGGTCAGGGACTATTAAGATACCAAGAAACGCCAAGAAATGACAGCCATGCGGTGCTGAGTAAAGAGTTCCCGTAAAGGTAATTCTGGTGAAGAAGACTACTACATAATTAAGCAAATACCACTCATTATTCGACTTCACACCTCTCGCATAGTCAATCTTTTCCCAATCGCTCTATCTTCTCCGCAATATTCCTACACTTTCTCTTTTGTATGCAAAGAGAGAGGCAGAAGATGTTTACCCCCACCGTCCTATCTTCAGCCACTTCCAGTCCACATCGCTCTATCTTCTCCACAATCTTCCTCTCCGCCTTTCTTTTTATCTCCGAGAGGCGGTGATAGAAAGGAGGATGTGTGGGAAGATTCTGGAGAAGATAGAGCGATGTGGACTGGATGCGGCTGAAGATAAGACACAATCTTACTACACATCCTCTTCGCGCAGCCTCTCTTTGCGCAAAGAGAGAGGCAATAATAGAAAAGACGTGTAGGAAGATTTGGAGAAGATACAAGAGATGCGGATTGGAAGTGGCTGAAGAAGATAAGACGTGGGCTACTAAGTAAGGAACGAGGAATGCAAAGGAGGTGGGCGGATGATAGATGGAGGGGGATGGTAAAAGGAAGAAGAATTCGGATGGAGGGGATTTTGAAATGTCCAAGGGTGTGATAGAATACTCAATTTATAGTAGTAGAAAACACAATATCCTCTGCATACACCCAGATCGCCGTTCCAAGAGCCAAAGCTCTTTGTCCCCAACCTCCGCCCCATACTCATTCCTCTCTTCCACCATCCCACGCCTCGTCAGGTATCTGGATTGACCAGTCCCTCCTTTAATACGTCTCAGGAACGAGCTTACGGAGTACCACCCGTTTGCTGTAACTGTTGAACGCGTTCCGACCTCGCAGCAGGGTGGTGTTAAGCTCGTTGCTGAGACTTGGAATAGGGAAGGGGCTGGTAAATCCAGCCTACCCTACACCAAGTCCATCACCCTGCCCAGCTATGAGATGCATGATTCTTCTGCAAACCAGTGCTGGTTATCCTTAAAACCCTCATTCCTACCAACCTCCTCCACAATCTTCCTTCATCTCTTTCCTGTAGTAGTCCATGTCTGTAGTAGTTCCCGCCTGCTGTTGGGTATGGGCGGGTAAATTGATAGATCTTCCTTGACATCCTTTCCGCCTTTCTTGCTATCTACTCGCCTCTCTCTTTGCGCCTTCGGACTGAAAGTGGCTGAAGTTGTTGGGCTAAACGGCGTAGGTAGAAAGAAAGACGGAGAGGATTGTAGTAACATTGTGGAGAATGAAGAGCAATTGGGAAAATATGTACTGTGCCAGAGGTGTGAAGTGGAACGATGTATCAAAATAATAAAATATAAATACCTTGAAATAAATGGTTTTATTTACCTTGGAGATTTCTTCTTATCCTCAACCTTCGTTGTTGAAACAACAGTAGTAATCGCCTCTCCATGCGCTGCTATGAAATCAAGAGGGGTCATCCCATTTACCACGTATGTGACGATCTGCTCTTCAGGTTGTGGCTCTTTAACGGGTTCAATTATTTGAGGATGTTCAACCTTTTCTTCTGTTTGCGGCTCTTTCACGAGTTCTTCTGCTTGTTCTCCTTTAGCAAGCTCTTCTGTTGGTGGTACTTTCATCAAATCATCTATTATCTGTTGTTGAATTGACTCATCTACTAAAAAATGCAAACATTTTAAAAAAAGTTTTCAACGATCGTTAACTATTATTGAAAATTTGAAAAATAGTGGTTGGAACAAAAATTATGATTGGTAGATTACTTATATTCAATATTCGAAAGAAATCGTTACTGAACTAGTAAATAAATATTTTCTTTTAAAGGTTTCAAAATATCCTCGGAAATATCGAATATTTATGTCCACTTTCCACTTTACGTTGACTTTTAGAAATACAAAAAAGCACACACAAACACGTAATGGTCTCAAACGAACATGTAAATGATATTTGTACGTCGATGAAGCAATTATTAGTTAATTAAAATACAATATAAAGACAAAACTACACATAACCTAGTGCAATACTGGCCATATTGACAAAAGTAATAACAAGGTATGACAAGGTATCATCGGTAGCGCTCGGAAATCCTCGGGTGTTGGTCGGAAAGTGCATTGAAATTTGAATTTTATTTTAAAATGGAAGCTGGTTGTTATTAGTTATTTTTGATATTAACTTTACTATAACAAATTAACATCTAAGCAAAATATGAAATATGCGTGTACCCTATTTGTACTGAATACTCAAATGTAATGAAAAACAACATCTCTACATTACCTGTAGCAGCGATATTTAGATCTTCATCTTTACTCTCTTCGGACGGAGTGACTACTGTTGGTTCTGCAAATTCCGGGGAGATAGTTTCAGTCTTTACATCAATTGGTACTTTTTCGTGATCTTCAGAAGGATCATTGCAGATATTTAATGGTGATTCTAGCCGAGGTAATGAATCTTCAGCAGCATTCTGAAAAATTATCATTATATTTCAAACTTGCTAAAAAATACTATATTTTTATTCAGGAAAAAAGAAAATGTTGGTGTCATTATCTAAATATTTCAACATACTAACCTCCAAGGATAATGCTCCATTTGATACAGTGTTCAACTGGCAAGCAAGTACACTATCAATTTCTTTATTCACAGCTTCCTCCTCGATCGCTTGATCTTCAATAGGTGATTTACTCAACTGATCTTGGACAGGGAATGACAGGTCATCCTTAATAGAAGAAGTGGCGTCTTCCTCGGGTGATTCTATCGGTTTACACAATTCCTCGAACCGTTCGTTAGCTTCTTCTAACAATTCTTCATTAGTAAAATCGGGAGTCACAGGCGCTTCTGGCATTGGAGATTTAGATTCTGGTAAATCACAAACAGAAGATTCTGGATATTCTAATTTGAAATGTTCTGGAATTGGTTCGGGTGTAGCTTCCAGTTCAAGTTTTTCCGATTTCACCGACATAGTTTCATCTACTTGTGGTGGCAATGGAGAAACGGAATTTTGTTCAAAGTCATCCTTTGAAATATCACATACTGGAGACGTCGCTTCTTCCAAAGTTTTAAAATCTTCAAGTGGAAGTCTACAAACAGGTTCTACAGGAGTTGGCGACAGAGCGCCTTCTAATAGTCCTTTTAATTCATCCTTTTCAGTTTCTGAAGGAATCTGTTCGAATTCTAAAGCATCTTCAGTGTTGTTTGTTTCCAATCGAGCAAATTCTTCCAACTTAGGTTGAGCACTTTCATTGAATGGTTCACTTTCGAAAGGTTTATCTAAAAATTCTGTGTTTTCAGATGTAAAATCGATATTTTCTGTCAATTCTTTTAAATTTTCTGTATCCGTTTTCAATAGATCACTAACTTCAGTTGCTTCCTTCATGTAATCTGGTGTATCTGATCTTAAATCATCACTTGTTTCTTCTTTAAGCAGAATTTTATTGTCATCAGTTTCTTTATTTAAAATATCTTCTATTACTTCTGTATTGGGATTATTAACTTCGGTTTCACCAGTGTTCAAAAGGTCTTCAACTTCAGTTGCTTCTTTGTTCAAAACTTCTGTTTCTTTGGTTAAAAGATCGCTAACTTCTGTCGCATCTGGTAATGGTGATGTATTGGGGGATATTAGTTCTACATCATCAGGTACAACTGGGGTATCTTCTGTTTTGATTCCACAGTGTAATTCCCGAATTGAATTTCCAAAAGTCGGTTCTGGAGTTTTCGAAAAATCAGTCTCTTCTGTGGGCGATGCTAATTCTTTTTCATAATCATAACATTGTTTGTTCAATTTAATGGCGTCATCGTTATTCAAAACATTTGTTACATCTTCTAATGGATTGTGTTCTGGTAAATCAGAAATTGTTTCATTAAAAGCTTCGTTATCGGGTTTATTTAAAAAGTCATCAAGATTATCCGGTAGTACTTGAACTTTATTTAAATCGAAAGGATTTGTATCTCCCTTATCTGCATAAAATGACATAGACATGGGATCGGATTCTTTATTTAAAATATTCAAATCCTGGCTTAGCGATTCGTTAAAACTAGCGTCGAAAGCTGCTAATGTATCATCTCCATATACAGCTTGTGTAGATAGAGCTTCTGATTGATCCAAACGTTTAGGAGTGAAAGGGGCAGCATGAGGTCCAAAATGGAACTCATCGCTGGTAAATTTTTTCGGCGTGCTACCCGGTTGGAATTCGGGAATTTCGTCAATATTTTTGCCGTTTAAAATATTCTCCATTATTTCTGTATCCAAGTCCTGAAATAAAAAATATGCAATCAACAATTTTATAGAAAAAATAATGCTTATTAATCTTCAATTAAATTCCAGCGCAATAGTATACGTATCAGCTATAAGATCATCTCAGGATCAATTAGAATGGATACAGAATACAGTTATATGAATTCGAACTACACCATACAAAAATTTACAATGCTTAACAGGAAAATCACCATAGCGTATGAAGAGAAAACTATGCTTGTCACAATGCTGCAGCTATTATGGATAATAAATCTCATCCAAGCTTTTTACGCTCATGATTTAAGAGAATATTCTTTCAAGAGTCAGAAAAATCCTAACCGATCTATGAATGACTTACCAATCATTCCTAGTACCTTACAATAAAAAAGAAACCTTGGAAGATCATTAAAAAATTATCCCTAGAAGACATGGAAAAGTACTATTATATATATAGATGCTTTGAAATCCGAAAATAGAGCCAGGGCATCAGTTATTATTGCCTAAGACAGAAATGGAATAAGTTTACAAAACTATGTCTTCACAATATAACCCCTTTGACTTCCAGCAACCTTTTGAAGCTGTTTGAATACAGAAACTATAGAGTAGTTACAGACAGAGGAATAGATGGTAGGAATCAAATTAGTGAAAAAATATTAGATCAAGTACAAAAGCAAATAGTATTACAAAAATATATCTAAAGTAGTTTTAATGAATATCTTAAAATATCCACTTCAAAATCAACTATCTAAATAATCCAATAGTGAATTATTTCAATATCTTAATTACATACCAAGTGTTCAACACAAATCCCGCCTAGAGTAACAGATATTGGATAACTACTTTTTATATAAAAAGTGTAATGTGCAAAAACTGGTATCTAATCATCAACGTTTATATTTAGTAAAGTTTATGGTAAGTTGACACAAAACAAACTGATAAATTGTTATATATTTTGATGAACTCACTTTATTAACAATGTGATATTAAAAAATATATTTTTTCCGTTAACATGATGTATGTTTAACAAGATGAATGATATATAGTGTGAATATTCTAAAAATTGTAATGAACATGATGATTGATTTTGGAAAACTGCTTTTCAATGCTTTCCAAAGAAAATGTTGATTCTATAGAAAATAAATATTTCAAGAGATATCAATATTTCAATTTAAATTTCGTGCTAGTATAGTAGTGGAGTCAATATATCTTATGACATCACGGTTTCGCAAACTTGACTCGCGAGTTGGAAGCTTATTCTGATTTTGTTTTGTGCTATATACAGTGCGAGGAGTATTCTTTGGTTCAGCACAGAGTCCGTAAGCGACAAGTATAAATTCAGTGTATTACTTTTTTTCCATTATTAGTATATCATAACCGAATGTAAAACATAACATGGCCTTTAAGTTCTCTTCATGTTGAAATATTGCCCATATAAAATTTCTCATTCAATTCCAAAGTAATACAATAATCGCCTCGTAGTCAAAGGGAAATTGTAAAAAGAGCATGGAATTAGCAGTGTGTTAAGAAAGAGGCAGACAATCTAAACTAACTAAAAATAAAGTTACTAATAAACATATACTCATTTCTTTCCAACATCTCGCTTATGATATTCTGATATGGCGGGTTATTTTTGCAAAAGAAAATTAATAATAATTTAACAAGTTGACAAGGAAATAGAGGAAAGATAAAAATGAAAAAGTGAAAAAAATAAAAGTGGTAGAAAAGAGAAAGGATGGAGACAAACAGCATGATATGAACAAAAAATTATGAATAGTGAAAAGAAGTAGTTAAATAGTTAATGACTGTTATTCTTAAGCAAAAAATAGTTGAAGAGTAAAAATTTACAAATATATATTTAAAGAGAAATATCCTGAAAACTGCTATTCAATTTTAGTTCATCGACTTTATTGTTACCCTAATCGTAATTGTTTCAGATTCGCAATAATGTATTTTTTCTACATTCATGCAAAAAACAACACTTTTGTGAACCACATTTAATGGAAAAAGTGGTACTTGATTGCACTAGTGCAATAATAGTATATTATTCAACGAGCGTATAATGATGGCTATTACTCATGAGAATGAAGTTTGCGACATGAGCCGCAGGCGAACGTCGTAATCATTCGAGTGAGTAATAGCAATTACACGAAAGTAGAATACTATACTTTTTCTATGACTGAGTGTTCACTTATCAATTCAAACGAACGAGACATTTAGAGAATATTTTATTGAATAAACTTAATGCTTCATGTCAATCAATTCCATTTTGAAAGATACAATGAAAATTCATTTATTGCTTACAATATTGATGGTGAAATTTGAGCAGTTGAATTCGTTTTCACTTTCTGTATCCATTCTAACAAAAACTCAGCTCTAAATCACCTTCGGTAGGTAGGTATAGGTACTGTCAAAGTAAAATTATGACATTTCATGGCGAGTCTGATTCAAACATTACACCGAACATAGTCGTGTGTAATGGCATTCTTTGACGGTGATTGGCCAGATAGTCGTGTGTAATGGATTATTACACACGGGGCGTGGCTTTTTTTGTGTAATGCATCCAGTTACTCAACAAAAATGTTACATAAAAAGGGTCCATTTCTCAACAGTCATAGAAAAAATATTTTATTGCACTCATCTGTCATTCTTGTGTCAGTTTTGTGATGATTAATGACAAACATAAACATTTAAATTAAATAAAAATCCATAGCAAGTATCTGATCCTGCTTTAATACAACAATAATATATGTATATCTTACTACTTAGTCTCAACGAGTTACAATTATTGCAAAAATCTTTAATTATATAAAATTTAAATGGTCAAGGCAAAAACCAGCTATGATTGGGTGCTGACAAGGTGGAGGCCATAAAGATACAAAAAAAGAAGAACGGGTTGACTTTGATTAGGTTAGGTTAGGCTCTTAACATATTTATATTCTAATTTTCCAGTTTTTGCATGAATTTAGAAAAAATATTGTATGCAACTCTTGCAAAACGTGTTTTTTGCACTTGACGTGTTGTCCAACTCGGCCTAAAGACCTCGTTGGACAATTTCACGTCGCGTGCAAAAAACACTCACTTTTTGCACTTGTTGCATAAATAACTATTAAATTACAGTAAATACTACCATTTTATCACGGAATCGGTTCTTTAGAAGTGAACAATTCCGTTGATTATAGGCTTTGAATTTTTGTTGTTGTTAAAAGTTAGTCCGGCTGATTTACATTATGAAAAATCGTTCATTTTTGACATCAAGTACTTCAAGTCCGCAAACAATTTTTGTCCGATGAGGCAACTAAGAGTGGCAGGCCATAGACTATTCCAGAATTACTCACTGACAGGTAGGCCATATTGCTGTGGGTTTCATGTCAAATTCTAGTTTTTTCATTGTTCTCTGATGAAAAAACTAAAGACAGTTGAGACTTCAATTAGTAATCGGTTTAGAGTTTAGACAACCTACTGTCTTACTCCACGTGATCGTGGGACCCAGCCTAATATGGCCGACCTGTCAGTCAGTTGTTCTGGAACGATCTATGACTGTGACAATAACTGTCATTTGTTGTTTCAAATTTATTTTTCGCTGTTTTAAAAACAGGATTTTCAAAAAAAGAAATGGGCAGTTTTAAATTTACCGCTTTAAAATTGCTAGATTTTTGCTTAATTTTTCAACTACAGATGGCAGCACATTTGTTAAAGCCAAAATATTTATTAGAGTGGACAGTCTTTTGGTTATATGTGATTTGTGGTCTCGACTATAATACAGTTTTTAGTCCTTGGTACATAAATAACAATTATAGTAGGTACTACTTGAATGTTATGATGGGTTTCGGTACATAAAATTGACTACTTACACTTGGTTCTGTGTGGCCGTTGGCATCAATTTCACTAGGTCTTGATTTAACTTCATTTTCGAAGTCCTTAAGATTTGGTACACTAATATCTACATCGTTTGCTTTTTTTGGAGATTGCGATACAATTTGGTCATTGATTAACATACGACAAGAGGGAGATGGAACACTCCTCGTTGGTGAAACCGGTACAAATTCTGCAGCATTAGGATTCAACTGTGACATGGTGTCGTCCTCTTCGGGTATGTGAGCAACCTAAAAACAAGAAAGTACAATAGGTTACGGTCAGTCCAATTTATTATAATGACTCAATTGAATTTTTTACTATAAACTACACATACTAGTAGACGAATTGCAGAGTTAATAAATTAGGCTACAAAATCATTAGTTTTTAAGGGGATTCCACACAAATAACTCTACGAAGAAAATAAGGACAAAGTAATGTAATAATACAATGTAGGTAATTTTTAATTAACAAAATGTTCTTGAACTTCCTCTTTTAGGCTTTCTCAGGCGCCTAGATCTTTTGGACGATGTGGTGTATAGACAAAACATCGATATAAGTATACTTGACGTAAGGGAAATTGTGCGAACTTAAAGTTGCCGGCTTTTTGTTTGACGATACGGTACTATAATATTTTTTTCAAGGGAGCCGTCCCTTCGCCGTCATCACCGCAGTCTCCTGAGCCTACCAGAGAGCGCTGTTCCCTGGCCCGAGAATCGGCACCCAGAGAGGGTTATTTTGTGAAAAGCAACCGATGTTTACCACCTATTGACCTAATTTTTTTTCAATATGCTCTTATTATAAGAAAGCCGCTTGTCAATTTTCATTATAATATGTCGAACAACTGTCGAAATATTTGAAAAAATCAATTTTCATTTGGTAACTTCTAAGGGTTGTAACTTTTTTCCTATGCATATTTGTACTAGAGTAACTCGAGTTGGATCGAGTTATTTTTAGCCCTAGAATATGTGGTACGATTTATGATCTACCTTTTTGATACACCCTGTATATTGCTTCTTCTAGCTAAATGAGTAGTTGTATTTCTCTATTAGTGGTTAGCAATTTGTGCGGCACATGACAGTTAATTTTAACATTTGATAGTTGTTGACAGACACCAACACTTGAAAGACTATTTATTATTTAAAAAGGAAGTTCTTATGTACCAAGACGAAAGAAAAAACTATATATATTTATAGAAGGAAACTTTATTTCTATATTCGATCAAATTAATCATTAAATAGATTTTATCCAGATGCTTCCTTAGAATAACATATAACAAAAATATTGTTCCCACTAATAACAGGAACCACGAATAATTATTCAGAGTTAATCAAATAAATTGGAAGCATTCTACTTCCATTGTTCATCTTTATGTAAAGAAATACCCGAAACAAATTTAACTTCGAGTTGAGGACAATCAATACGCGTTGTGGTTCCCTTTATTTTCAAGGAACAATCACAGACAATAATTTGCTGCATACTAGTAGACGAATTGCAGAGTTAATAAATTAGGCTACAAAATCATTAGTTTTTAAGGGGATTCCACACAAATAACTCTACGAAGAAAATAAGGACAAAGTAATGTAATAATACAATGTAGGTAATTTTTAATTAACAAAATGTTCTTGAACTTCCTCTTTTAGGCTTTCTCAGGCGCCTAGATCTTTTGGACGATGTGGTGTATAGACAAAACATCGATATAAGTATACTTGACGTAAGGGAAATTGTGCGAACTTAAAGTTGCCGGCTTTTTGTTTGACGATACGGTACTATAATATTTTTTTCAAGGGAGCCGTCCCTTCGCCGTCATCACCGCAGTCTCCTGAGCCTACCAGAGAGCGCTGTTCCCTGGCCCGAGAATCGGCACCCAGAGAGGGTTATTTTGTGAAAAGCAACCGATGTTTACCACCTATTGACGCTTTAGTTGGTAGACTTCAAGAAAGAGTAGTGTTTTTATGATACCTATATACATACATATTTATTAGCAATTCTATTTTTAGTTAAAAATTAAATATTTACAATGTGGCGTCCTTGAGAAATATCGAGTTCGGTGAAAAATATTGTGTGTAACAACAACGAAAGTTTGAATAATGGTGATAAAAGTAGGATTCGACTACATTTAAATTTGGAAGCATAGAAAACATGTTTCAATGTGTATAAGAATTTACGAGAAAAGTTTGGATTCGATAAAGAAACGGAATTAATATACAAGCAGTGTTTGAAACAACAGAACCTCCCTTGTCAACTATACGTAAAATAGTTAAGAATGGGCCGTAGGAACACAAGAAGCGATGTGATAAGGGATTGGTCAAACTTTTATTTAGATGTGTCAAATTATTAAAAACCACTATATATGACTTACAAGACTAATGAGCTACCTAAATTGAGAATGAAATAATTCTGTGTAAAAGCCCCTCTTTTAACTATTATTAGAAAAAACCATGTATGTATGTATTTTTGGGGTAACCACTGAGACCTAAAATATCTATTTTGCCCCCTTACTCCTTTAGTCCTATTTCCCGGAGGAATTTTAGGATATATGCAGGCTTCAACTTAGGTAAATGTTCCTCTTCTATCAAGTAATCTCCCAAGTACTGTGCTCTAGGATTCTGGAGTGATAAGTAGTTGGAAAGTATGTGGATGGAGGTTTCTTCTTCCATGCCACAAAATCTACATTCTTCCTTCACTATTTTGAGCTTTTTCAGGTTTCCATGCAGGCGACAATGTCCCGTTAGGATCCCTGTTAAAACTCTTAGCGCAGTTTTACTTTGACTTATGCATTCATTTGATCCCAACAGGTTGTAGTCACCCAGAAGAATCTTTGATTGTCTAAGGGCGAGTTGTACCAAACGCCTAAACTCGGTTTAATGTTAACTGATGATTAGACTGATGTAATTGTTGATAATAAATACATCAATCAGACACAGTCTAAACATCAGTTATCATTAAACCGAGTTTAGGTGTTTGGTACAACTCGCCCTAAGCCCTACTAGATCTTTCCAGTGGTCAGATCTCATTCTTTCGGCTTCACCTATTTCTTCCAATATAAAAACCATACAAACTAAGAACTTTATTTTATGTCTTATAACATTACCTCTTTTGCCGGTTGCGGCGAGAGATTTTCTTTATTCGCTTCGTCTCCTTTAAAATAATCCCACTCGTCTTCAGACTCGCTATCGGCTGGATTTTCCACTAGCCCACTAACATCGTGAACTGAAATTAAAAAAAAATTTAATTTGTAAATTTTATTATATTTACCTTAATTTATAGGATCCCAAAACAAGTTAAAGATAAAAAAAAAACATCACAAATAAATAACAGACAAAAGTAAAAAACTAGAAATTATAAAAAAACAATAAATTTGAATTCGTCAGAAGTACCAGAAGTCTATATCGCAACAATTATCAATATTTTTTCATTAAATAGTAAGATTTAATAAGTCCGTTTTGATGATAATTTGGCAAGATTCTTGCCATTTTAAGCTCTTGCAATTCTTGAGGAAAGATTGGTAATTTTTTTGTTTCCAATAAAACAAAAGATGAGAGGTGATGTGTGATATGTATGTATGTATTGGGGTAACATTCACTGAGACCTAAAAGATCTATTGTGCCCCCTTACTTCTACTTAGTTTTTGAGGAGAGTCTCTATAACTAGTAGCTCATTTCGTCCTATTTTCCGGAGGAATTTTAAATCCTAGCCCCTAACTTTATCCACAAAAAATCTCAGTATTATCAAACGGTTGGGAGATTAGCTAAATTTTATCTTGATAAGAGGAAAGAATGATGTCATTAATACCAATACCGGGAAATCGATTTTCAATTATTACATTTATCCACATCTACAAAACGAAATCTAAACAACAACACAAATTCAGTACAGTTTGTTATATAAATATATCTTTTAATATTTATACCATGAAATCACCTTTTCGTTACACCAACAAAAACATGAAAATTGATATTTTATATAGCTTTACTGACAATGAAATTATCAAGGTCTTATGACTTATAACCATATATGAAATATTATGGATAATTAACTTATAATAAATTTTCAACAGGAAATTGTATAATACATCAACACAAACTATTCAAAGAATTAGCTAATTGTGACACCAATATGATTTATATAAAAAGAGTGTCCATTTTAGGATCATATTATCAACAAATTTAAACTCTAGACTAGTTTGAAACGGTGACATAGGGTCGTAGAAAAAATATTTTATGCAGCATATGCATAAATTGTTTTTTTTTACTATGATTACCATTTTATGCACTTGTTTCGTTAACTACTATTCTATGGTGGCAGTTCCAATTGAAATTATAAAACAGTTGAACTTGACACCGTCCAGAAATAAATAGATTTGTTAATAATAACAAAACAATGCACAATATCTATTGTTGATAATGTTAACATGGTATTAATCACTAGAGTATAGATTCAAATATCAACAATGTACTTTTTAATTTACTTTTCAACAATTATACAGGGTGTAACAAAAAGGGGCTAAAAATAACTCGATCCAACCCAAGTTACCCTAGTACGTTTGTGCATGCAAAAAAAGTTATAACCTGGCTGCAATTAGATATCGTCAGAAGCCATTGTTTTTCCAGAATATTCAGTTTTCGTTAGTAAAACGGTGCCGACTGTGTATTGAAGAAAATGGGTGCCATTTCGAACATCTAGTTAAAACTACACATTTGTAAATAAATAAGATTCAATAAAAAATTTGGGACCCTCGAAAAACTTGAAAATTCATTGACTTTAATTTTTGTTACTCGAAATTTTTGAAGCATAATGAAAAATAGGCCGTATCTCGATAAAAACTGATAATTGTAAAAAGAACTAGGGGGGAAAAATTTTGAAAAATAATGTGTTTGAATAATGGTGCCACAATAAGCATTTAATTGTAACGAACACAAAAATTTTGGGGTGGCTTAGGGGATCTCAACTTCCATAAATTTTTAACGGGGTGCAATAATTCCCTAATTTTTTTTCAATATGCTCTTATTATAAGAAAGCCGCTTGTCAATTTTCATTATAATATGTCGAACAACTGTCGAAATATTTGAAAAAATCAATTTTCATTTGGTAACTTCTAAGGGTTGTAACTTTTTTCCTATGCATATTTGTACTAGAGTAACTCGAGTTGGATCGAGTTATTTTTAGCCCTAGAATATGTGGTACGATTTATGATCTACCTTTTTGATACACCCTGTATATTGCTTCTTCTAGCTAAATGAGTAGTTGTATTTCTCTATTAGTGGTTAGCAATTTGTGCGGCACATGACAGTTAATTTTAACATTTGATAGTTGTTGACAGACACCAACACTTGAAAGACTATTTATTATTTAAAAAGGAAGTTCTTATGTACCAAGACGAAAGAAAAAACTATATATATTTATAGAAGGAAACTTTATTTCTATATTCGATCAAATTAATCATTAAATAGATTTTATCCAGATGCTTCCTTAGAATAACATATAACAAAAATATTGTTCCCACTAATAACAGGAACCACGAATAATTATTCAGAGTTAATCAAATAAATTGGAAGCATTCTACTTCCATTGTTCATCTTTATGTAAAGAAATACCCGAAACAAATTTAACTTCGAGTTGAGGACAATCAATACGCGTTGTGGTTCCCTTTATTTTCAAGGAACAATCACAGACAATAATTTGCATACAACACCGCCACGCTAGTCAAATTGCCATTTCACGAAACCATTCTATAGGCAAAAAGCGATTTCTGGCAGTCAATTAAACGACACCAAATAAATTCTTTACTATGCATCTCATGTCGATCTTACAATACAGAGACGGATCCGTCAAATAAACAACCTTTACCTTTATCCAAGATTTCCTTCTAAAAAGGACTAAGTATTTAAACACATCAGTTCTGTGTATCTGTGCCTAAGCTAACCATGCTTTTAGTGAAATATCAGAATGGACAAGTGCTGCCAACATAACGAATAAAAAATACTGAAAAAGGTTATTTGCATAAAGAAGTGTTTTTTCCAATCCATTTTTAGTTTTTCTTATACAGATTGTGAAAATTACATCGGAACCCTCGCATCGGATTACACAAGTACGACAAGGACTCGGACAAGGATATTATATGAAAGAGAGAAAAAATAATTGTGCGCGGTCATCACTTAGGGGTGTATACTTATTTCTCGAGGCTGGCGGAATTTTCATTGTCCCCCTACCCACCAACTAGTGAATTCTCTCTGTAAAGGACAATGTTGCCGGATGAAAGTGTTTTATTTTACCTATTGTGCATGACTTCGAAAAAAAAAGTCAACGAAAACGAGAGAAAAATAGATATATAAAGTTAGCGGGCCAACTACTGCAAAAATAACTTTTAACAAGCTGAAAAATTGCCGTTTTAATGCCGTTTTCTTGCCGTGAAATTTTTAGAATTTGCCGTTAATTATTTAAAAAAAAAATGGTATGGCCCGCTAACTGGCGTATCAAGCTAGCGGACCACCCCCAGGAATATTGCTTTCCTTTGCGTAGTAATTTAAATTCAAGAAATAGATAATTGCCGCTCTAATTGCCGTTCAAGAAAATATCATCTACGACATTGGGGCACGATGGCATGGAGGGCAAAACGGGAAAAACTAATTTCTGCGTATCAACTTGGCGGACCACCCCCTGAAACATGGCTTCCATCTTCACGGCATTCAATTATAAATGTACAGATAATTGCCGCTCTAATTGCCGTTCAAGAAAATATCATCTACGGCATTGTGGCACGATGGCATGGGGGGCAAAACGGGGAAAACATTTTTCTGCGTATCAACTTAGCGACCTGTACTCTGTGAGCCCTGTACACTGCGAGCCCTATTCCGATCAGTTCGTACTTGATTTCAGTGAAATGGGCCCATCGGAATTATTTTTCCATTTTTTATTAGTATAGGTGAAAGCATAAACATTTGAGGAATTCTAAAACAATTTAAATAATTGATGTCACGCTTGGTTTTTCTTGTTAATATTATGTCAAAATAAAAATTATTATTTCAAATGAATATACAGATTTTATTTGAATCGTAATTCATATTATTTTATTCAGTATTGAATTTTGATGGCATATCGTATAACTTTATATTAGACAATGGTATAACTTAGGCCCGGTTTTATAAGCTCGGGTTACCCCTGCCCCGAGAGTTATCCCTATGACGGGCAATGAGTTAACTCTCGGGGCAAAGGTAACCCGAGCTTATAAAACCGGGCCTTAATATTTTTTTAGGTTTTGTTTACGCATATTAGGCAAACATGTCAAATAATTATGTACCATAGTTTACTATTGTAAACTTCAGTTATTGTCAAAATATTTAAAACTTCATCACTTTTTACCATTTTAAAAATTCCCACTTATTGGTAAAAATGATCAGCATTAATTCTAATACTATTTGACGGAGACAATTAGAAAAATATTTCGAAGTCGATACTTATTCTCGAATTTTATTTATGAGATGAATCAGCCAATGTATACAAAATGCATTCTTGAGCAGCCTGCCGCGACACGTGAGCCGTCCTACGGCGGCGGCGAGGTTATTGTTATTGTTTATGTTTTGAAATTTGAAAAAGGGGTAGTTGAGTCGCGGTCAGTGTGGCACGCGCAGATCGTGATTTGTTCTGTTCCATGATGGAAGCAATTAAACCAGGTAAAAAGCCGATAATTGATCATGACTTTTTTAAAGAGGAGTTTTTAAAGAACAAAGATAAATTAGTAATAGATGGTAAGATTTTAACATTAAGTAATACTTCCAATATGGAAGTTGTGAATGCAGGACGAAACAAAAAACGTTTTGCCCTCCATTCCATCGTGCCCCAATGTCGTAGATATTTTCTTGAACGGAAATTAGAGCGGCAATTATCTGTACATTTATAATTGAATGCCGTGAAAATGGAAGCCATGTTTTAGGCGGTGGCCCGCCAATTTGATACGTAGAAATAAATTTTGCGGCCGTTACCCAGAGTGCAATTTTCTCTATTCGCGTTGAAACGCTGTCTTTTCTAAAGAGACATAATGTTTATTGAAATTATGTAATTTTCACGGTTGCACAAAAAATATTGTGTATACTATGGCCGCGAAATGTTTTCGCGACCTCGAGATCATCTTGCCTCGGCCGGAGCGGCCTCGGCGATAATCTCTCTCTCGGAACGCGAAAAAGCATTTTGCGGCCTTAGTATACAAATAACTATTTCCCGTTTTGCCCTCCATTCCATCGTGCCCCAATGTCGTAGATGATATTTTCTTGAACGGCAATTAGAGCGGCAATTATCTGTACATTTATAATTGAATGCCGTGAAAATGGAAGCCATGTTTTAGGGGGTGGCCCGCCAAGTTGATACGTTGAAATAAGTTTTTCCCGTTTTGCCCTCCATGCCATCGTGCCCCAATGTCGTAGATGATATTTTCTTGAACGGCAATTAGAGCGGCAATTATCTGTACATTTATAATTGAATGCCGTGAAGATGGAAGCCATGTTTCAGGGGGTGGTCCGCCAAGTTGATACGCAGAAATTAGTTTTTCCCGTTTTGCCCTCCATGCCATCGTGCCCCAATGTCGTAGATGATATTTTCTTGAACGGCAATTAGAGCGGCAATGATCTATTTCTTGAATTTAAATTACTACGCAAAGGAAAGCAATATTCCAGGGGGTGGTCCGCTAGCTTGATACGTCAGTTAGCGGGCCATACAATTTTTAAAAAAAATAACTAACGGCAAATTCTAAAAATTTCACGGCAAGAAAACGGCATAAAAACGGCAATTTTTTAGCTTGTCAAAAGTTATTTTTGCAGTAGTTGGCCCGCTAACTTTATATATCTGAGAAAAATATCATTTGTACAAATTAATCTGCGCTTCTGGCAACAGCGTTTAAAATAGGGGGGCAATGAGCATTCGGCCAGTCTCGGGAAATAAGTTCGAAACAAAGTAAACGCCTTAATGACCACGCATAATTTTTCTTTCTCTCTCTTTCAGATGTTTTTCTTTCGTACTTGTATAATCCGGCATACTTCCATAAGGATTTTCGCAATCTGTATGTTTCGAATCCCTTTACCACCCATGTTGTACCCGAAAATTTTGGAGTTTTACACGAGAAGTTTGCAGGTCTATTTAGTTTGGGGTATTTTACATCTTACAGTTGAAGAATAACTAATGACAGCTGTCAATACTCACATGTTTGTTTGGCTTTGTTTGCACTTATGGGACTAAACGACTCGGCCTGCGACCTCGTTCTGCAAACTTCATATGCGTGCCTTAATAATGTCCATATCTCATTAATTACATAAATAACTATTATAGACTGTCATACAAATGACGGAACTGACACTGACAGCATGGTAGAAAACTTCAATGTGCCGAACATGTCTGAACAAGTTTATTTCAAACTATGGCAAAGATTTTTGATTTTTCACCAACACTGCATACCGAACATGGCTCAAATACAGAAACGATTAGTGTAAATAGTCCTTTACGATTTCATCAGTGAAAATAAACAGTCTATAGGGTCAATTCTATAAGAAGTGGTTAAAAATTAACGGCATGATGTTAACGTTAACGCTGTTTTAACCTCCTGTACATAGTCAAGGTTGAAATTCAAATTTTAACATGTATAGTGTCCAATTAAGAGTTTCTCATTAAAATTTTAATGCTTATTATGCTTACAGAATAGTAAAATAGAGTTAGTAATTTTTAACCATGCGTTGAAAATGAGTATTGGCTTACAGAATTCCTCCTGTATGTCTAAAGGTAATAAATTAAACTATAAATACTGACAGTCAATCTCAATTATTTAATATAGTGTATAATTTATTGATAATCCGGTACTGATTCTTGTAGTGTTACGACCCTCTTGTTTAATATAAACGAGACAACTGTTGAATCATTGTTCTACGTAGGCTTGTCGCTTGTCCTGGGATGGGGTTTCTACAGCTTAGCTTTATGCGGATCGATAATGAAATTTTAAAATATACTTATCTGTCAGAGATTCGCACGAGGGTTGTCTTTTATATTTGGCATTTGGAGCTAGAGAAAAAAGAGTAGATGGCCATTGTTTTTTAAAATATTCTGCACGAATAAAATAGTTATTTATATAACAAGTGTGTAAAATAAAATGTGTATCAGATCAGAAAACACAGAGGTTACCAAAATGTGAGATACACTGGTTGGCGAATTTCCACTTTTTCTTTCATTCTCGAAATAATCTATCAAATTAAATATCTTTTTTTTGGAGATACAAAAAACCGGAAAATCGATTCTTATTGTTCATATTGTCATTCAAAAAACTGACATATTTAAATAAAAACTTAACTGGTTTAAAACTTTTTAGAATCGCTGGAAATTAAATAGATATCCTTCTTTTTCCCGTCAAAACTGCATAAGTCTGTCTTATTTATCTTACAAATTTTATTTGGAAGTTATAACTAAACGCAATAAAAGAAAACAAAAACTGTGAGTATGTCTTTGTTGAATCGTATGACCCGCATGATAAGACTGCATTTGACTATACATGTGAATATGTGTAGTATAATGTTTCGGAAAACAAGCATTAAGTGAGAAATCATCAAAAATTTGTCATGTGTCAACTCAAGTCGAGTTTGACCTCTTTATACAAATATCGCAATTTATGGCCAATATTCACTCGGGTGACTTGCACCCCTCGTCTGCGGCTCGAGACGCAAACGTCACCCATCGTGAATATTGGCTATGATAAATTGCTCGTTTAATAATATACTATTACCACAGATTATAAAAGAGAACAGATGCGAAAGCTTCACAGAGAACAGTAAAAAAGAGAGAGATGGGTGGACATACCCATTTAAAGGTCCATCGTCGTATGTCGACTCCGTTCGGGCTGCTTCGCGAAACTTTTCAACAGAGTTATCAATTTGCATAATATTTCCCTTAATTCACGATCATAGGTCGAATATTTTATAAGCATTGTTTTTAGTGTGATAGTTATACTGATACAAATATTAGACAATTACTTGTTTTAAATCAATTTCATTAACATAATTAACAATTTAAGAGATTATAATGTATAAAAATCATACCATAAATATATACTTTTTTTCACAAACCATCTTTGGCAACCATGCACAATAACCGTGACGGCTTGGCTCAAAAATCAAAATACAAAACGCCATTTTTGACACTTCAGTTTGAAGGTTGTCAATCCGCGATATTATTTGTGTTATTTGACTAATCGATTGTAGGTCGTGGTAATATTAACTGAAAATAGTGTACATTAGGGCGAGTTGTACCAAACACCCAAACTCGGTTTAATGATAACTGATGTTTAGACTGTGTCTGATTGATGTATTTATAATCAACAATTACATCAGTCTAAGCATCAGTCAACATTAAACCGAGTTTAGGCGTTTGGTACAACTCGCCCTTAGTATATTATTTTTATAAAATGAATAAACATCACGGGGGAGTGTATTGTTCATACAGAGACTGTCCAAATAAATTTTATTCAGAAAGAAAAGTAAAGAGCCGGCACTGGAAACTGTTATTGTCCCCAAGTCAACATTGCAATTTGGTAAGAAATTCTGAAAATATTTTAAACTGGCAACATCGCGGCCATACCGAGTTAAAGGTCCAAGGTCATTGAAGTCGGAATTGAAAATCCTTTGATGTTTTGCCGGGGTTCGTATCTGTTCTCTTTTATAATCTGTGCTATTACTACATGTATTTTGCATTTGTAATGAATTCTTAATTTGGGTTAGTACTTTCTATTGCCATTATTTCCAAAGTACATATAAGTAATACAATAATCATTATTCTAACGCTTTAAAAGTTTTGACAACCATTTTTTCAAAGACAGTGTCCGTTCAACTAAGAAGCAACAACTACTTCCCTGGCTATAGGCACTGACGGATATTGAATTATTACACTTCTAAGACAAAATCGTGAATGACAAGTTAAAAATTCAATTCCATGACAATACAATAAAATAAAGCACATGAAGAGCGACTTTTTGCGTAAAACAAATAAATTATTGATACATTTAATAGTTATTTATGCAACAAGTGCAAAAAGTGAGTGTTTTTTGCACGCGACGTGAAATTGTCCAACGAGGTCTAAAGACCTCGTTGGACAACACGTCGAGTGCAAAAAACACGTTTTGCAAGAGTTGCATACAATATTTTTTCTACATTCATGCAAAAACTGGAAAATTAGAATATAATATGTTGGGAACCTAACCTAACCTAATCAAACTCAAACCGTTCTTCTTTTTTGTATCTTTATGGCCTCCACCTTGTCAGTACTCAATCATAGCTGGTTTTCGCCTTGACCATTTAAATTTTGAATAATTAAAGATTTTCACAATAATTGTCACTCGTTGAGACTAAGTAGTAAGATATACATATATTATTGTTGTATTAAAGCAAGATCAGACACTTGCTATGGATTTTTATTTTATTTAAATGTTTATGTTTGTCTTAAATCATCACAAAACTGACACAAGAATAACAGATGACATAAATGACATAAATAAAAATTTTATTGCACTTGTGCAAAAAAGAACCACTTTTTCCATTAAATGTGTTTCACAAAAGTGTTGTTTTTTGCATGAATGTAGAAAAAGAAATAAATGATAAAGTTAAATCCACTGTTCATCGCCTTTGATTTTCAAGTTCGCGCTGGGTAATAATAAGCACCAGTTAGGTGTGTAGCATGATTTATCAATTCTGTCTGTCATCTTAATGGAACCATGGATGCAGTGAATGATGATGCACTTGTATTGTACGTATTTAAAAGACTAATGTTTAAAGTTCATTTAATATTAGTGTACGACCAGTTAACGGGGTGATATTCCGAGGATCGACGCTTTGTTCGGTGACGCGTGAATTGTAGGGCGAAGCCTTTGGAATTGTTTTAGGAAGTACACAACAATGTAAGCTACAAAGGGTGTTAAAATAGGATGTACGTATAATGAGGGTGGAAATATTATTACTCAATATTTGTCAGATAACAAAGGAAGTGTTATATTTCAACTAGAGCACTCGACAGACGTTCTGTGCCAAATTACACGAGATATTACACAAATTTTGACAATTTTTTATGTTGTATCGTTAATTTTCTGATAGAAGGAATATGTTTCCCAAAAGTCTACTTTCCTTAATTGAATCTAATACAGTTACTCACTCAAGCACACGCAAAAAATGTCATCAAAATCGGACCAACCGTTTAGGAAAACTTCAGTATAAACCCGATGTTATGTTATGTATGTATGTATGTAATTTTGGGGTAACATTCATTGAGACCTGAAAGATCTTTGTGCTTCTACTTAGTTTCTGAGGAGATTCTCTAGTCCTATTTCCCGGAGGAATTTCAGGACATCTGCAGGCTGCAACTTAGGTAAATGTTCCTCTTCTATCCAGTAATCTCTCAGGAACTGTGCTCTAGGATTCTGAAGTGCTGTGCAGTTGGAAAGCATGTGGATGGTTTCTTCTTCCATGCCACAATATTGAATGTTAATGGTTAACAAATGCCCAGCCATTGTAAAACACTCAGTAGCGTGCAAGCTGTAGTAGCTCTATTCTATTTAATGTTTTTCATACTGCAGGTAAAATGAGATTTATCAAGTTCAATGACCATAAACTGTTGAGAACCAATAGAATGGTAAACTTGTTTTTATTATCACGTTTTACAAAGTTCTTGAAAAATAATTTTTTAAAGTGACGGTTTAATCAAGAAGGAACAACTACTTCTCGAGCTATATGCCCCGACATACATTAAATTAGTTAAAAAGGGTCGATTTGATACACAAGCTTCAACCAACCATTCTGGTTTGCAATTAGAAGGGACTTAATTGCTCCTCATCAGTAGAAGGTAGATATTCTTCGTCCGGTAGTTCTGATAGCGTAATCCCAGACTGAAGATGACATAAGGTTTGTTCCAACCGCAGTCAGAAACCGTCAGAAACGATCAGAGAATAACTGGTCATAACAAACAACGAGTTATTTCCGCGTAATTCCTATCACGGATTGCAATGGTCGACTATTCTCTGATCGCTTCTGACGGTTTCTGACTGCGGTTGGAACAAACCTATAGATTACGATCAATAAAAGGACAACAGCGACACACTTACCTTCAACTGCAAACTAGAATTCTAGATTGACACAAACTCATAAGTAAGCTCGATTGCAGTTTCCTGTTAATTTTCGTATATTGGAATATAACCCGAGAAGTAGTTGTTTGTTAATTGAACCGTCATTGTTTTTTTTTTAAATTTTGTAAAGCGTTATAATGGTATTGAATAAATTATTATTCTATATCTAAATAAATTATTATTCTATATCTATTAACTTTTTTCTATTATAAAATAGCATAGAAATATCCTAAGTCCGTGCCTGTTTTTGCACCTAGTTATATTTAGATTCTACTATATATATTTTTTACCGGCGAGGTATGGATAACCTACGTATGAAGGTCGAATACGTTTCAAGAACTTATACACTGTATATGGTGTGAAATATGAAGAATTCTCAGCTATTTACTTATTGTTACGAAAATTATTTCATTGTTATTTCAAATTTAAACTTTAATTGGAAAAATTATTAACCACTAATAGGGAAATTCAACTTCTCAGTTGGCTAGAATAAGCAGTACCTAATTGTCAACTTCACAGCTAGTGGTTGAAAAAAATATTTAGTACCAAGTAACTGGGTTTAATCTTTTATTTATAAAAAAAATTAGTTCGTGTGGTAGGTACTCAATTCACTTGCCGCTCGATTACACTCAAATTTATTCCTTATTTCTTCTAACTAGCAAAGCAGAATCGTAAAAATTACATTCCAACCTACTATAAGTATTTTTAATGTCGTGGAGGCGCAGATATTTTAATATTTATTAGCCGCCTTGTAGGCATTGAATACTTGTTTATTCGCCATAAAGCCTGCTGGTTTTTTTTGTTGACAATACAAATAAGCAACCACAAATAAAATCACTTATACAAATCAAAGCGTTTTGAATAGAATAGAAACATAACTTTGATCTGGCACCGAGTTATGGAACACTCTGTAATTAATTTTGAAATATGAAGTGTATAGCTGCCTATAATTTGTATAATAAGTTTTTTTTTGGTACTTTCATTCATGATAACAAACCCTGTATATATTCATTTAGCCCACAATTCTCACGTTATTTTTTTTTATTTCAACTATTTGTCAAACCCGTTATGTTAATTTTCATATTTTTATTAATTCAGTGCTTTTCCAAGCTAAAATAAAAAAACAATATTTGTACCTAGATATTAATTGGGTTTTTACTATCAATGAAAGATACCAAAATAGGGAAAAATAGTACCTAGGGACTAATACTTTTATAAACTACCTACATAAATAAATTCGTACACAATTTTGGGCTAAGGATCTCCAAAGAGTTTACCATAAATTAAAGCAATTTTGTTTCTCTGTTGAAGTACATATCATTGAAACAATGATAATTATAGATACTATTAATTGTGTAGGTACTTGGTACTTCCATCTGAGTGAAAATTCCACTAATATTTTCTAATTTTAAAAATACAATATTGCACCTTATATCAAACCAAAATACAATATGCATTTGAATCCAAGGCAACTCAGCGAAAGTAGGGAGAGATTATTTCTAGAAATATCCCAGACGTGTTGTTCCCAATACCTTTACCTTTGCGGCAATCGACATGCGGTAAGGGAAAGGGGAACGGTTTTACCTGCTCCAGAAATTTTAAAAAGTACAAAGAGTATCTACCTTCATGATGGCAAATACAAAATTATGTTTTTAAATAACTAGTTTTTAAATAATTAACATTGGTGCAAAAAAGTAAATATGTATTATAAAACCTAATCTATTCTGAAAAACCCTGTATATTATAATTACTCCTATAAAAAACGATATTTAATGGGTACACAAGGCAGTTTTTTTTATTAGTTTTGATGTCAAATTTCTTTTGCTATAGATATTATGTAGCTGTACAATATTCCAAATAATATAAGTAGGTACCTACTAATGCAAATAAAAGTGGGTACCTACTTACCTTCAAATAGAAGGGTATACTAAATATAAATATTTAAAAAATATAAGAAATTTGGAGGTTGAGTTCTTCAGAGGTTTTAATGGATTTGGCACCAATGAACAGAACTTTCTTTCATTTTAAAACGCAATCAAGGTAGTCAGGTTATTATGCAGATAACAAGAACAAATTGCAATTCTATATTTGAACATCCTTGCGCAATAATGTAGGTGTCAAAAGGTGTGACTCATACCGGTGTACCAAAAAAAAATTTAGAAATCTAAATTGTCTTGATACTTATTTATAAATCAATGGTTTTCCTGATTACAAACAGGAAATATATTTTTGGCAGCTGAACCAATATGCAAGCTATACATAAATATTTACACGTAAACAAAGAACACCTGAATATAACAAAATGTCGCGAAATGTTGGCCCACGCAGATATCGGTAAACGACTTTTTCAGAGTGTACGAATTGGTTCGAATATCGTAGTTTGAGAACCATGCTGTGGTTCGTTCATATTATACTAAGGACACTACGACATGTATCACAAATAAACAATCATTCACAAACATAAACTTACCTTACTGTAGGTGTAAAAAACAAGCACACAATTTAAAGTATATCACAGGACACAGTGTAAAAAAACATACAAATTGTTAAAACATATAGGCACTTAAAAGCATAAGAATAACGTTAAAAAGTTAAAACCTATCTCGAAGCCGGTGCAAGACTGAGAAATCGGGTTGGGCAACGGATTACGCTTGCGCGCTTTATCGAATCAACAGAGAGGTCGGAAAAGACGTATAGAGTTGGGATATTTCTATCAGATTCATTGGTAAAAATAACGTTTCTATGTAACGAAGTCATACTTATTGCTGATTATTTTCGGAATTGAAAATTTCATCGTTGGATAATGCAATACTACGTGAACGTTGAACGTTTTGAATGTATGGCAGACCCCAAATGACTCCAGAAGATTTCTAAAACCAGCCAGCAAAGAATTGGCTGAATAGGCTGAGTCAGAGGAGGATCTACAATAAGCCCAAGAGGCTGAGGTGGCGCCGGCGAAGGGATGGCTCCTTTAAAAAATCAACATGAATAGTATAGACGTGTCAAAGTACTCAAAGTAAATTATTCAACATTCTGAATCTCTTAAATTCAGGATTCCGAAAGCTTATGGTATGGTGTTCAAGTGCTATAATTAGAGGTACCTACTATTCACTTACGGATACTCAGATCATCAAATAGATGTTGATCTTCAACAAAGTGATTCTTACAGAATCCATTTTTATACAAATAACTCAATAACGATACTACTTAACAAATATTTAACGTTATAAAGATCCCAACGAAAAATAACAACTCCACCTCTCTCTACGTCCAACACAGTGGCTACGTGATACGTTACGTGCCGATAGTCCCACAAAATTGAAAATTTTGCTCCTCGCTTCTTTATTATTATTATAAAGGTAATGAAAATCATAAATATAAGTTGGTTCATTAACAAGTAACTTGTATACATAATAATATGTGGTTGGCTAATAAGTTTAATAGAAACAGTGAGTGTCCTTTCCTTACCTACGTTAATATTAGCCATTTCTAGTTATACTTAATTATACAGATAGATCGGTGTTGTCAGATTGTGAAAAAAATCTGCAACTATTGTGAAATAGAATATATTTAGATTTTTATCAGAATACGATGTAAATATGAATGAATCTTTCTATAAAGAGATATAAGAATTATATAAGAATTATGAATAGTGCAATAACGCTTATTATCCGATCTTATTCTATTAGACTCATTTTTTTGGAGTTATTTAATTATTTCATAAACAAACTTATCACAAACGACTATATATTGCAGATACCTAGAACATATCAATGAGATGGTAAACAATAATAATATTACGCTTGTTTCTGGTAGACTGCCTATTGCGTGTCTAAAATAAAGTTTCGCATAGATTTATATTCACCCTTATTTTAATAAGACGTTATTATTGTTGAACTCAACAACTCTTTGTCTATATCCAATAGAACTGACTAATCTCGACTGAATGTTTTTGTTAAATATTCAATTAATTCTAATTAATACAGGGGAGATTGTTGTATACGAGGGTAGTCGTGCTGCATAATAACAAAGTTAGAGTCTGTCAACGAATGTCAAAATTAACTAGTAGTTACAGTCATTGGTGTCAAAAAAACTCTAAAACAGTTTGACGCCGAAAACCAAAAAAATAAGTGGGTGGATTACAATTAAAATCCAGGCTGCTGGGATTTATCTCTACTTCTAGTTTATTTCCACAATAGAATAAAGCACGAAGCAAAAATAGCAATGAATAATATAATATAAACTCACTTACCACATTTTAAGATTACTGTGAAATTCAAAAAGTGTTTTTCTTACCTGAAACCAAAAGAAAATTAAATTAGAAATAATATTTTTTAGATAACAATATAAATATACGTATGTGATCATAATAGTGGGATTAGATCTGAATATGATCATTTTAAATCTAGTGTTAACATTAACATCATCTTATAAAAATAGCATTATTTTGTAGCAATTTATATCTCCTATAGTTATTTGGGAAATGGAACTTTTCGCCTGAGCACTTAGTTTGCGAATGCGAGAAAATCCTGCACAAAAAAAGTTAGATATACAATATTTTTTGTATCAAATAACTTAACATAAATATAAATTTTAATTAATTTATGTCAAATTTAAATTATTTGACACTTGTGACGCTTTTATTTGAGCCAATGGGTAGATTTGTTGAAAAACCGAATATATTCAACAGCTGAGCTGACGTTCACATTTCAATAGAGTAAATAAGAGTATTAATAGTATATTATTAAACGAGCAATTTATGATAGCCAATATTCACGACGGGTGACGTTTGCGTCACGAGCCGCAGGTGAGGGGCGCAAGTCACCCGAGTGAATTATGGCCATAAATTGCAAGTAAAATACTATACTTTGTCCATGGCCCTCAATTTGTCGGTCGTGGACAAATATTTGTTATTGCGTAAAATGTAAAATGGCAAGTTAAATTGTTATAGTAGTCGTAAGTAATAAAAAAGAGGTTGGTGATAAATATGAATGTTGGAAGGGTAGTGAGACTAGTTACAGAATTTTGTCTTCCACCTACTCAACGAGGCACCATTTTGTTCATTTGAGTATTCGGTGGCCGACTTTAGTCTTCACTCTTCAGACGGATCCGTGTATTTGCAGTACAAACAAAGAAATGAATGACTCTGGACTTGGTTACTTATTAGGTAATATTTATTCTGAAAAATATGCAATATGTGCCGACGTTTGCACTGGCACTTTTACAAACAAAACACGTTTAAGCCATTCTTGATTCAAACAAAAACATAAAAGTCATTAGAATGAATAAAAACGTAATAAATAAACTGACACTATAAACCTCAGTTAAAAACCAGGAGAAGTGATTTGAATTTAAGTTGGCAATTCTGTAGACCTATGATTGGTCAGATTCCACCCAGTTTCACACAAAACTTTTTAGCATTGACATCAGCTGATAATTTATATTTTTGATAGTTCTGACAGATAAATATATTTAATTTTGTCATCGCATCCGCTCTTGTTATTCTATTAATTTACTTCGTTTCGTTTAGACTGAACATGACAGCATCTGTCTATATGGAGGTTACAAGCTATCGAAGATTTAAAACATTATAGGTTTTGTTAGAAAATTGGTTCTTCTATTTTATTTCATTCACTGGCATTCAGTTATTTGCTACTTGAAAACAGCCATATTAGAGTAATGTGTATGATCTAGTCTTTCAGTTTGAATACGAAACAGTTAAAGTTTGTGTGACCGAATACCCGTCTGATTAATTCTTGGATATATCTACTAAACAGGCGAGAAGTCGACTTATGACTATGCCTGGCTGATTTTTTCATCAATCAAGGCATATTTAATAGATTTGGAACACGACTGTTGACTAATTTTTCGGAACACGCCTTTTAGTAACTAATCTGGTAACTTTTAGTGATGTGAATAAAGCTTTTCAAATCACTCCTCCTGGTTTTTAAATGAGGAACGAAGTAGTAGATGTGACGTATATAGAATTTATTCTATCAATGAAAAAGCGTCGGTAAGCACGCCACTTACATCATTCAATAAATCGGGATGTTGTAAAAAAAAGATAGTTTTATTTTGGAAAAAATAATAGTCCAGTAGACCCATGACACATGTAGGACTAAAAGTAATTGCATTTGAGCTCTCTAATTTTTTGGTAGTTTTTTTGCTTCTAGTACAAAAATGGTTGCCATTTAGCATGGAGTGTTTGAAAACAGAGAAATCCTATTGTAAAAAGTGGTACATATACCACTACTGATTTTTAATAAGTTCACGCCCTGTTGGGCACTTGATGAAAAAACTAATGGAATTCTGTAGGGTGTAACAAACATTTCATTTAGTCCAGCGTTCAGTGACTGTTGTCACGATAAAATTTCGCGTGCATGCCGTCGCATTAGCAAAAACAACAAAGCATATTAATTATATTTTGAAAATAACGCAGAAATAAATTACTTAAACAAACTGTTTTATTCGATCACCTATGAGGTTGCATTACTTCATGTTTAAAAATAGATAATTAGTTTTTAAATTTAGAGAGATATTTATAATTACTTTATTTCAAGGAAAATATGTACAGGAAAGTTCCAACAAATCAGTTGAAATAAAACAAAACTTTTTTATACAGGATGCGTCACAACGAGCTTACACTTTGCAGGTAGATCAAGGAATAGAGCATCAAAATAGTGAGTTTTTGACAAAAATCTGTGTAGAAAACGGACTGTGTCATCATAAAATATGTCGAGGGCTTCAGGAAATTGTTATAAACAAAACTTTTTCATACAGGATGTCCCACCAGCTGACACTTAATAGGTAGATCAAGAAATAGAGCATCAAAATAGTGAGTTTTTGACAAAAATCTGTGTAGAAAACGGACTGTGTCATCATAAAATATGTCGAGGGCTTCAGGAAATTGTTCTAAACAAAAATTTTTCATACAGGATGTCCCACCAGCTGACACTTTACAGGTAGATCAAGAAATAGAGCATCAAAATAGTGAGTTTTTGTCAAAAATCTGTGTAGAAAACGGACTGTGTCATCATAAAATATGTCGAGGGCTTCAGGAAATTGTTATAAACAACAACTTTTTCATACAGGATGTCCCACCAGCTGACACTTAATAGGTAGATCAAGAAATAGAGCATCAAAATTGTGAGTTTTTGACAAAAATCTGTGTAGAAAACGAACTGTGTCATCATAAAATATGTCGAGGGCTTCAGGAAATTTTTATAAACAAAACTTTTTCATACAGGATGTCCCACGAGCTGACACTTTACAGGTAGATCAAGAAATAGAGCATCAAAATAGTGAGTTTTTGTCAAAAATCTGTGTAGAAAACGGACCGCGCCATCATAAAATATGCCGCGGGCTTCAGGATTTTGTTATAAACAAAAATTTTTCATACAGGATGTCCCACGAGCTGACACTTTACAGATAAATCAAGAAATAGAGCATCAAAATAGCGAGTTTTTAACAAAAATCTGTGTAGAAAACGGACTGTGTCATCATAAAATATGTCGAGGGCTTCAGGAAATTGTTATAAACAACAACTTTTATATACAGGATGTGCCACCGAGCTTACACTTAACAGGTAGATGAAGAAATAGATTATCGAAATAGTGAGTTTTTGACAAAAATCCAAGTAGAATATGAAATGTTTCAACATAAAATATGCCGATGGCTTCAGAATGTTGTTATAAACAAAACCTTTCTATACATGATATACCACGAGCTTACACTTTACAGGTAGATGAAAAAATAGAACACCAAAACAGTGAGTTTTTGACAAAAATATTAATACAGATCTACAGAGATTTGAAATAAATTATATTTTAGGAAATTAATATTACCCAACAATTTATCTAACAAACGCTTTATTATTATCAAAAACTCATAAAATTATCCAATGCATTTTAGTGACGCATCTTCTTAGTTTGAGATGATTTAAATTTGTTTTGCAAACTGTAATAAATATTAGTTTCCCGTAACTCATTTGTTGACGGCCTTGCACTTAACCTTTACATAACTGAGTCATGCGGTGGTCATACGTTACTTATTATCGGTTAATGCAATTTGTGTTGTGGTAATACAGAAATATCTACTATAATAGATAATAACCATTAGTATAGTTGTAAAGTAGAACAATAGATTCATTTTTATTAGTAGTGATCTTTGACTGATTGACAATATATTTTAATTATTTTTAATATTTCATAAATATACAGGGTGTTTAAAAAAGAGCGATCCCGTCTCTAGGACAGGGAGAGAACAGAACAATAATTATTACGATTTTTCCGAAACTACTGGCAACATTGTAATAAAATTTTATACGAATATGTTTTAGAAGCTGATACATTGGAGTTTAAAGACAAAATGATTTTTCGTAATTTCACTCTATTCTTCAAAACATGGATACGAAAAAAAATAACAAAGTACCAAGTGTAGATAATAGATATTTGACGAGATATTTCCGTTTAAAACCTCTATTATAGATGAGCGAACACCACCCTTTATATTCACCTCATTTTTAATCTAAGGGATCTTGAGGAATTTAGTATTTCTAATATTATTATAAAAATCAAGGAATATTTTTTCTATTTATATCTATAAAATTATTATATAAAAATGTTATTAAGGGTTGAAAAGTGATCTTAATACCTTTTTTGAAAAGAATTTTTGAATTAAATCCCCATGTGAATCAATCTTTTTTGGGGAAAAAGTATTTTTAAATCAAGCTCTAACAAGGGTTGATTTTTTTAAGGCTTGGACAATGTTATTTTATAATTTTTGACAATAAGGGGTAGCTTTCACCAATAAAAGAATCAGCGCCCATTAGCGTAGACTATAAAGTAGGGGGAGAGAGAATTTTTTCAAATTAAGTTTTAACAAGGGTTGATTTTCAAGTGTTGAATCATTAGAAGTTGTATTCCAAGGGTTAACAACGTTATTTTATGATTTTTGACAATTGTGGGTAGTTTTAACCCTTAAAAGACAAAAAGCGTACAAGTGAACTAGAGGGTGTAGTGAGCCTAGTCCCAAATTATCATGCAAATAGAAAAAATTGTGAGTTTTTGCAATTGTTTCAAGTATTATTTCCTACCCTACATGAAAAAATTGTACTTCATCTTTCCCACTTAGTCAAATATTTTGTTTTCACTAGGAATACATTATGAATAGTTATTTATGCAACAAGCGCAACGTCGAGTACGAAAAACACGTTTTGCACGAGTTGCATACAATATTTTTTACGTTCATGCAAAAACTTCTAAAATTAGAATATAATAATTAGGAACTCAAACTATTCTTCTTTTTTTTATCTTTATGGCCTCCACCTTGTCAGTACTGGTTTTCGCTTTGACCATTTAAATTTTAAATAATCAAAGATTTTTGCAATAATTGTTGAGACTAAGTAGTAGGATATACATATATTATTGCTTTATTAGAGCAGGATTAGACACTTGCTCTGGATTTTTATTTTATTTGAATGTTTATGTTTGTCATAAATCATCACAAAACTGACAAGAATGACAGATGAGTGCAACAAAAAACCACTTTTTCCATTAAATTTAATGTGTTTCACAAAAGTGTTGTTTTTTGTATGAATGTAGAAAAAATTATTTATAAATTCACTTTACTTATTTTTGTAATATTCATTGAAAATTGAATAAATCAAATGAAGCGGGGTAACTGCTAATAACCCAAGCCCAGAAACCGACGGGAAACTTTTGAATAACAAGAACTGCCAGATGTCTTTTAAAATTAAATGCTGCCACTGCATAAAAGTGGATCTGTTGCCATCCGGGAGAAAATAGAAGAAATGCGAAAGAAATAACTTGGGAGACATTTATTTTAGTTTCGCTTTGTGTTAACGAACTTGCTGAGTGGATTTTCGAAATGTTCCAAAAATAACAAATCGTAAGATGCCATTTACGATAAATTCAAGTCTAGATACCCGATTGTAAGTTAAATGAATCACAAATGGCTCTAGAAAGTTTTCGAAAGTTAGTTAAAGTCGATATTATTTCAAATGTTTAATCAACAAAAGTTTAATGTTACACAAATATGTAGCTTGTTCAATTGAAACCCATCTTTGGTCCAGGAAAAATTTATTGACAAGTACAGTTACAAATAACTACCACTACAATTGAGGCAGATATCCCACTGTTTCACCAACCGATGTATACCCTGCTTATAGAATTCTTGTGGCTGCTGCTGGAAGAATTCTTTCACAGCGTTTTGTACTTCTGCGTCCGACTGAAAACGGTTACCTTTCAACGTCTTTTTTAGTGGCCCAAAGATGTGAAAATCACAAGGCGATAAATCGGTACTATAGGGTGGATGCTCTAATATCCTCCATTTCTTTCGTTGCAGATTTTCTTTCACTACGTTGCAACATGAGGCCGAGCATTATCGTGAAGCAGAATAACACCACGTGAAAGCTTCCCTGGATGTTTTCTTCTTATTGCTTGATGGAGCTTGTTCAAAATTTCATTATACAGGTTTGCGTTGATATGCACTCTAGGTTCTGTAAACTCTAGCAGCAAGGGTCCTTCATGGTCGAAAAAAATGTCAACATCACCTTGCCTGCAGAAGGTTGAACTTTAAACTTCTTTGGTGGCGGAGAATTTGCGTGTTTCCATTGCATCGATGACAGCTTACTGGATGGTTCAAAATAATGACACCAAGATTCATCGCCAGCAACTATTGACGAGAGAAAGTCATTACCATTTTGACTGTATTCCGTGAGGTGTTGCAAAGACAAGCCCATTCGCAAGCTTTTTTGGTCCACAGACAAAAGACGAGGAACCCATTGCGCACAAACTTTGCTGTAAACTAGTTTGTGTACGATACTATGGACAGATCCTATACTCACACCAACATTTTCTGAAATTGCTCTGATTGAAATTCGACGATTTTCTCTAATCAGGCCTTCCACACATGCCACATTCCTGTCTGTTGATGCAGTAATCAATGCACCTGGTCGTGGCTTATCATTCGTCCTCTCTTCTCCATTCTTAAATTCTCGACACCATTCCTTCACAATTGGATATGCAAAACATGCGTTTCCATACACTGCTTGCATTCGCGTATAAATTTGCAACGGTTGCACACCTTCAGCACACAAAAATTGAATGACCGCACGCTTATCACATTTGGATGGATTGTTAACAACAAACGTCATTTCAAAGTCACAATACTTAAAATCGCTGTCAAATATAAACGAAATAAACAGATCAGTGTGACGTTTGCATACACTACTAATGTTGGAAAACGTCAGTTGAATGATTACAATTGTTTCCAAGGCTAACCTAACCAAAGATGGGTTTCAGTTGAACAAGCCTCGTACATTCAAGGTGTATTTTTTATCATATTGATGATGGCGTGTCAGAAACAATTCAGGGTGATTCAAAATATTAAATAGATTGTAAGCAAGCGTTTTTTTATAAGTGTTCAGTTATTATATATTGATTCTTCCTGTATAGTGAACCGCAAGTAGCGAGGACAATAGAACCCTTATAGAACCATTACCATTCAAATACAGGGTGATTCATTAGTGCGATAAAGTTCAATATCTTGTGAATGGTTAAAGATATTTAAATGAAATTTTGACCGATTGTAGCCAGCTTAGAGGATTGACTTCGCTATTACAGTGATATAATATTGTAATGGGTTATACAGAGTGATATTCTCGTTATATTACTTACGAATATCTCCTACTTTATCCCACTTATGAATCACCCTGTACATTAATGAAAATTTTGATTGCAGCCTCATATCTATGGTCCTATATGAGAATATAAAATCAATGTACCTAAAAATAGACGTTTCAGCACAATTTCAAGAAGCAACTCGAAATGTGTATAAATTTCATTTTGCCATGTAGTATCTACCTAAGAGCAAAGTCAATATCAATATAATTTGCAAGTGTGCAACTATCAGGCGATCGCGAGCACTTTATTCGACTATGTAAATTTAAAGCAAACCTCGCCGGCAACTGTTTACTTTCATGATTTCTCCATTATCCAAATATGGTCGCTTATGCCCATAGAGGAATATCGTAAATGGAGACATTTCGCTAATAGCATGTGCCCGACGACGAGAATTACAATACCATTCTAAGCGACCGTCTACTGTGATAATATGTAATTTACACGTAATTTATTATTGCAAAATTATGTCATGCTACCATATTTTGTATATTATGTTGTCAAAAAAGAAGGAGGAGTCTCGCGGAATAATAATCGACTATATTTCCAAAGTAGGAATTGTAATTTGGCTAAACCACAGTTTATAATTATTGTATACAGTGTGTAAAATCAATACGGATTAAAACACATCAAATTTGAATTATTAATTTAATATTTTCAAGGTGAAAGTGAGATCACTACCTTCGAATGACAAAATTTTTAAATGGGAAGCTCAAGCTTGTGTTATATCGTTTGAAAGGTCTCTTCATTATCTGTGTCTGCGAACGACTGATGTTTAGTTTGAGTCCACGAGTACACATAACCACTTGCAGCAGTTTTTGTCACTCCAAAACTGGTTGAAGACCAGTCTTCTGCCTTGTGATAATGGTACAAAAACAAAAGATATAAATTCAATAGGTAGTAAGAGAGTGAGTGTTTTCAGTTGTTTATAGTTTGCATTTGTATCTCAATGTTTCCTGATAAGTGCACTTTTCCATATAACCATTATGATAATCAGCAAAGTGGTAAACATAAAATCCTCTCTGGATGAGAGAAGACCATACGCAATACCCTCAAAAAGTTGATGTGTGGAAAGAGATTATTAGAGAACATATCATTAGTTCCTTTTTCATTGAGGTCAATTTAAATGACAATCATTGGAAAATGAAAATGGAAATGAAATAGCAGAGGAACTGGCAAAGAGGGGGAGTAAAATACCTCTCTGGGGGCTTGAACCCTTTTGCGGAATCAGCCCCAATATTATATCGGAAGAAACTTATAAATCAGACCACAAGACGGCATGGTGAAAAAGTACAACTTTTCGAAGAAATTGTTCGGGCCAGGAACCAAACACTCTGAAAGCTTGGGAAAAGCCCCAAGTATCTTTCAAGCGGAAATCCAAGCCATAAGAAAGTGAGCCCAGTTCAATATTGATAAAGGATACCGAGGACAAAAGATTATCATAATGACAGATAGTCAAGGAGCCATTAAGACACTGAGCTCTTATGTAATCAGTTCCAAAAAAGGAAATGAAATAGCAGATGAAGTAGCAAAGAGGGGGACTAAAATAGCTTTCTGGGGGCTTGAACCCTTTTGCGGAATCAGCCTCAATGTAATATTGGGAGAAATAGATAAAGCCAAGAAAAACAGAAGATCTTACCATTGGAAAGATCTAGTAGGGCTTAGACATTCAAAGATTCTTCTGGGTAACTACAACCTGTTGAGATCAAATGAATGCATAAGTCAAAGTAAAACTGCGCTAAGAGTTTTTAACACGGATTCTAACGGGACATTGTCGCCTGAATGGGCATCTGAAAAAGCTCAAAATAGTGGAGGAAGAAGAATGCACAGTACCAGGGAGATTACTGGAAAGAAGAGGAACATTTACCTTAGCTGGAAGCTTCCAGATATCCTAAAATTCCTCCGGGAAATAGGACAAAAGGAGCTACTAGTTTCAGAGACTCTCCTTAGAAATTAAGTAGAAGTAAGGGGGCACAATACATCTTTCAGGTCTCAGTGGATGTTACCCCAAAAATACATACATACATACAATGGCGATCATTATTAAGCACTACTTCAAGATGAAGTGATTTCAAGTTTGGTAAATTTATATCCTTATACAGAAAACCCTCAACGTCAACAAAATATAATTTGGTTTCACCAGGTTGGAGCACCACCAAAACGCTTGAACTTGAACCAACGCCACTATCTATAATAATTTATTAGCCTCACGAATGATTGTCAGTCAGAGGAAGCCATAATCTTCCTAGGTTATGTTTAGTGTATACAGATAGCAAAAAGTCTATTCGAGACATACGATTTACATAAGAACAACAAGGAAAATACGAGAAAAGCTAATTGAAAAAGAGAGGAGAATATCTGATATGAAAGCAGCGTTGCCAGTTTAGAATGTTTGGTACTTTCTAGGGAAAAAATCACTTATTTTGGAAAGAATCGAGATTGGTAATATTATTGACTTTTGAAAAATAAGTGAAATCAACACAAATAAGAATGAAATAATACAGCTCAAGAAAAAATTTGGACAAAATAACAATCTGCAATAAATAAAATCTATACACTGCTTTCGATTTAACAATTATTGGTATCTTTCAAACATTGTTGCCGACAAAACTTGGGAATAAATTTTACAGATAAGTACATTCAACAACAGCGGGTAAAATAGGGGGGATTTTCGCAATCTACTGTGCAGCACATTGAATTTAAAACTATTTAATGGCCGGTAAAATTACGTCAAACTTTAGCATAATGTGCGTTCCTTTTATATATTCCGTTCTCCGTCTGGTAATTCACATATTTTTTTGCAGATTTTAAACGAACTCTTTGATACAAGCCGTAATTAATCACATTAAAATTTAATTAAACGTTTCTTGCGAAACCGCTTTTGTTGATAATTCAGTTGTTACTAAGTAACGGATTATTTCAACTGAATCATAATTTCATGCTTTTACAAGAAGCCTGACATAACTGAGTATCCGTAACTGATTAGAATGTCAAAGTGTAATTAATGAATTGTTTTTATAACCAATAAGTTCATTCCTTCTGTTCTTTAATGCGATTTTTAGAAGAACATAATTATCTACATTCAAAAAAGGATGCAGACGTACCTTTCTTAGAGGTAAAGTGAGAAAAAGAAGCTGGTAATGCGAATATGGCCGAATACGATCCTGATTATTTTATTTAACAAAATTAAGGTTAGCTATATGTCAAAATAGCATTTAAAATAAACGACATACTCAAAACTCGGATATACGTCACAAACGATGACGCACACCAAGAAAACTATTGAATGTACTATAGACAGCAACTATTACCACCTTAACAAATAAAACTCACCGGTATCTGCAGGCGGTGTAGGTGTTTCCTCCCTCGCCATTCGTTCTTCGTCTTCGAATTCTTCTCGTGTTTCCCTCTTTCTAAAATTCCCCAATTCCATTGCTGCTTTTTCCTGGTGTTCCATAAACGGATTATAAACTCCTTCTTCTGCCAACAGATTATTGTTAGGCGATGTTGAAAAGGCATCTGAAAAGTTCTTTGTACTCGATTGTTTGGGGCCTAAAACAAATAACAATTTTGCTGTTTGATTGATATCTCACGGTATTCAAGTCAATTTATACTATTTGTAGTGTCAAAGGTGGAATAAATTCCATAATTATCCGAATCTTTTTCGTGTGAATCAAATTAAAATGAAAACTTTTGTCATAGTAAAAGTGTTTCACATGGGAAGCCACGTGAAGTTGCAGTCGTATGCTCCTTGTTGTCAAAACCATCGTCAAATTGTAAAATTGACATTCGACTTCAAATCAGTAGCAAAAAATTTCCACATTTTGGTTTTAAAACCAATAAAAACAACACTCACAGATAAACCAGCTAAACGTCTTAAAATATTCAAAAATTGAATAATTGCTTCAAACACCATCTCAAATGTCAACAATAAAATTGCTGTGGACATGAAACATCGTTTGTAACGCCAATGACATACAGATTGCGAAAATCCTTATGGAACCCACTCCTCTGATTACACAGGTACGACAAGGATATAAAGAGAGAGAAAGAATAATTATTCGCGGTCATCAAGGCAGCTAGGGTGTGCACTTATTTCCCGAGACTGGCCGAATGCGGTTAAAATAGGGGGGCAATGAGCATTCGGCCAGTCTCGGGAAATAAGTATATGCCCTAGCTGGAATAAGTACACGCCTCGATGAACGCGCATAATTATTCTTTCTCTCTCTTTCAGCTGTTTTTCTGTCGTTCTTGTGTAGTCCGAGGATTCCAATGTAATTTTCGCAATCTGTATATGAGACGGTCGTTATAAAGCGACATGGATAAACAAGACCGATTTTGGTTCCTGCGCAAGACAGATGGCGAACTTCACGTTGCTTCTTAGTAAGTGAAACAGTACATCTATGAACGATAAATGTCACAAAAAATAACGTTCAAGGTCAATCGGAGAAAAAAGCTCAAAAAAATCTGGGATAATATACTACATTGAATGAACATAGCTATATATGAGAAAAAATAGTGAGTGAAAATACCTGGTGATAGCACGTCATCTAAGGCATCAACATCAGTTTCTGGACCGAAGTCTTCATCATCAAAGTCCGTTTCTAAGCGTTTTCCATTGGAAAAAAAGTCTGTTGATGGTAAATCTGTACCTAGAACAAAATTATTTATGGTTTACTGTCAAAGACATAGAATATATGATAATAGGGAGATGTAAGCTTATCAGCTGTTCTCGGATTGATCAGATCGAGCGAAAAGCATCTGGAGTCAATTATTTCGAGAATATCAAAATCAACTTCAGATATGTCATCCATAAATCAACTGTCAACTGCAATTTCAAGCCAATTCGAACTTGAGTCGACCAGGCAACTCAATATTAAGAGCTCCTTAACGTTTGGAAGCAAAATTAGAGAAATATATAGAAAAAAATTATAATTTGAAAATTTTGTCTACATTGTAAATAGCATTTTGTTTGATCTTAGCTAATTCATGGTAAAATTATCACTTTTATCTTGTTAATTAGACCTGTTCTCTTGTTTCCCACAATTGTCAACAGAAACCGAGACAGAAACTTTTCAAGCCGATCTTACATTCCCCTGTCCCCTTTTTTGCAAGTTCATCTGCTATTTCATTTCATTTTATTCCAGTGTGTCCTGGAATCCACAGTAAGGTGACTATATTGTTCTCGCCTACAGATACATAAGACAAAGGATTATCATAATGACAGATAGTCAAGCAGCCATTAAAGCTCTGAGCTCTTGTGTAATAAGTTCCAAAATGGTGTGGGAATGCCTAGATGAAGTTAATAAACTAGGCGAGAACAATATAGTGAAATGAAATAGCAAAGAGGGGAACCGAAATATCTTTCTGGGTGCCTGAACCCTTTTGCGGAATAAGACCCAATGTAATATTGGAAGAAATATGTAAAGCCGAGAGAAAGAGAAGATCTGACCAGGGTAGGGGATCTCTAAGGCGCGTTGGTGCTGTTACATAAAAAGTCCCGTCAGTACTAAAATTTGTAATTTAATGAAAACTGTAATGCCGTTAGTGGTAGTTGCAGATTCTTCCACATAATATATTAGCGCTGACAACTGTCTGACAACCAGTGACAACTGCCTGACAACCAGTGACAACTGCTTATTTCATATTTGTGTGTGTGTGTTGAGTATTCGTATTACATATCTGGTATTATCTATGATTCGTATTTGGTTTTTATTGTTTATAGTGAGACTTTTACAATGTCAAGAATATTTTTGTGAAAGACTGTAATGTGAGGTGCATAGGTACCGTAAGCTTTATCTTCATTGAAAAAACATGTTCCATTAAATAGAAAATGACAGAAGTATGACTATTATTCTTCCGTACAACTTCCCAGCATTGTTGTTGAATTCCTAGCATTTATTTTTTTTCATGTTTGTCATTGAAATATGTAAAAAAAACGTTTCATTAATTGTATACTTTTTTAATCAATAAAATAAATAAACTTGTTGATTATTGCTTATTTTTCCCAATTCAGGCATTATATGATACATTTTTTGACATTTCATTTAATTCTACTTAACTTTTCATAGTTATTATTGTAATATCAATCTAATGTTGAATAAATTCAAATGAAATATCAAAAAATGGATCGTAAATGTCATTTTGCAATAAAAGTAAAATTACAGTAATTTTGAATAAAGGTAAGTACAGCAAAAAACTGTAAAAGTACAGGAATCTTCTTTTTCGGCTGTTAGCGAAGTTCACAACCTGATTTGTGCCAGAGGACTCTCAAGGTAGCGCCACCCGTATGAATGGAGGGCGCCACGGGTCAGTTTCCCATCTATAAGTATTTTTCTATCTATGGATCTGACCATCGGAAAATCTAGTAAGGTGACTACAACCTGTGGAGATCAAAGGAATGCATTATGTAGATTTTATGGCATGGAAGGAGAAACCTCCATCCACATACTTTCCTTTGTCTCAAATTTGGCTAGTAGTGGAAAAAAATGTGTATACACCAGAGTGGTGAAGACATTTAGTCTCGTACCTTATTTTAGGTCAATAATAATAGTCTTCATTATATTTTACTCATATAAAACTAAAAATATTCATCTGTAAAATAATTCAACTCACCATTTTGTTTGAAATTGTCCGTCAGATTGAGCAGTAGGCCGTCTGATTTTTGACTTAAAATATTGTCGGTGTTATTAGCGCCGTTCGGCATACCGAATGGATTATTGGAATTGTCGAGGCCGGCCTCCATGGTTGCAGGATTCGAGTTGCGGTTCGCCCAGTGGGCTTCCGCAGCAATTTTAGACGGTTCTCGAAGAAACACTACTATCACAGAGATGTTATCAGTGGAGCCTTGTTCTTTGGCAAATTGAACTAATCGCTGGCTGATTCTACCGACGTCGTCTGAAAAACAAAAATAAATGAAGGTTAATAACATATTTTTAATAAATAAGGATGTCATCAAAATATTTATAAACTATTATTATTTTGTGTCTTATTAAATCTGTTTTATTTTTCAATTTTTGCAGGCTTGTAAGAAAAATGTGTTCCTAATACGAGCAGAAATTGTCTTTTCCGCACTTAAAAATTACGCTACTCGCATTAGTTTTTAATATAACTAAAGTTATATGTTATTGTATTTTGAAGACTTTCAATTTTGGGTTATCGTTACTACCTTTGAGTCCAATCATCTTATGTGAACGTTTTTGATTTTTGCTCCAATTTTAAATTTTAGAATCATTTTTCAACCATTAGAATTACTTTGCTTCAAGTAACTCAAGCAGTTTTTGCTTAATGCCTTATGCGTACGTAATTCATAATGCCTAATGCGTTAAAAATAGTGTTTACCTATACAATGCCTCATTTTTATGCATTAAGAACTGTCAACTGACAACTAACTGTTGACAAATGTTGATTTTATAACCGTAACTACAATCATAAACGAGCACATTTTGTACAGAATTTCATTTTTGCATCGGTTGCTAGGCAAGTTGCTACCAATGCGAAATGAAATGTTATGCGTTAGTTCTAGGCAACGACCTATTATAAAATAGACTAGCCTTGTTTACATTTTGGCTGTCCCCAGCATATTTAGGGCGAGACTCTTCTTACATGATGCCAAATTTCTTCTAACAAAAATAGTAATTGATGAATATATTCAAGATTTGAGCAGTATTTTCTGTTTGAAAAGTAAGAAAAAAGTGGGAAGCATTCAAAATAGGTATGACCAACCCACGGTCCAGCTAACTTAGTTTTTTCGGTTAGGTTTTTTCATGATCTATCAATGCCATAAGTAGAATAGTTTATAAATTTTTAGTTTGGCAACTTCGAACTACTTCTGTCATTTTGGTGAGATCTGTCAATGAGATTTTAATTATAATTGTGTTTTTATTAGATATATCATTGATATTTGTATATTCAAGTGCTTTTAAGACATTTGTGATGGTGAGAAAATGTGTAGTATGTGAAATAAATGGAATAAGAATGATGAACGATCGTTCCATAGGTAAGGTTATATTAGCACAAGCGTAGTATAAGTATAAGACAAGGGATTCAATATGTCGCCGTGAAATTTGATTTTTGAATGTATTTTTGGTAGAAGAGGGCATTTTCAAAGATAAAGTTGCTTTTGAGGCTCAAGACAACAGGACTATTGGAGCAAAAAACCCTCCATCAATAACAAGGTAACTTATCTATTGTAATTGAAAGAACTATTTCATGAACAATTTGTAATCTTTTCAGTTTGTTGAAGAATACTGAAGATTCATTTTATTTAAATATTTTCATACAATTGTGTGTTCTAGTTATTTTATTTTGTAATATGATTGTGAATAAATCTTAAGAACAATAAATATTAATATTATGATTATTGTTATAATTATTCTATCTAATTTTAATACATTTATTTATTCCTTAGTTTTGTAAAATCAATATAAAAAAAAACCTATCCATATTATATTATTCATAATCTGTAGTCCAAAACTTGCTTTATGTTAAAAGTCCTCTATAGGTATCCTTTAAGTAAATTGCTTGTTTTTAATATAATTTCCACTTATTCAAATGAAAATTAAATAAGGTATCTACATCATCTAGTCTATAAAAGTAATTTTCATAAAATGGTTTAAATGAACCCCTTCGACATGATACGCTACTATGCATTGTACTCGCCCTGATTTATGTTGCGACCAAAACAATGTAGGTATAGGTAATAATGTGTGATGGCTGGTCTATTTTATAATAGGTCGATGGTTCTAGGTTCACTCAAAAATCACGAAGACTGCGGCTTGTCAAATTATGGTCCAGCGACAAATTGATGAAACGTCAGCAGATCTTTTCTGTCAAAGTTTTAGTATGTGACTATTGCCTGGCAACAACTTTGAACAAAATCTGTCAAATTATTTTCTAATTTATGTAACTCGCGAGTTATATAATTTGACTATATTATTTTTTGATTAAGAAATTCTTCGGTGAATGTCTTAAATTGTCTCCATATAGACTGATTACTTATTGGTTTTAAGAAACGTCAAAAAATAATCGTAGAAAATAGTAATTATGCAATGAGCACAAAATAATGCCCATTTTGCACTTGTCTTTGGCTCATGCTGCAAGATTTATACTCGTGCAAAATGGGCATCATTTTGTGCTCATGTGAATTGCAGCACTTGCCTTTGGCTCGTACTGCAAGTTTCATACTCGTACTGCAAGTTTCATACTCGTGCTGCAAGTTTCATACTCGTGCAAAATGGGCATCATTTTGTGCTCATTGCGTAATATACTACTTTATATTTTTTAACGGAAAAAGTTGAATTTTTTGTAACGATAGCGTGGTTTATTTTTAAAATTATCATAAAACTTGAAATTTTTGAGGTTATGTTGATCTTTGTGCACTAAGCATTAAACACTATTCACTGTGAGTTGGGTAAACGGTTACGTATAAATTTAAAATTTAACAATTATCCATAACGTACTACGAATTGTGTATTACGCACTCTTCTTTGGCTAAACCATCCTCATACAGTTAATAATGAATTAATGCTCAGTTTGACATTGCCATATTCAAATTTTAACTCACCTTCAGATGAAAATACAAGAAGGAGCCTGCGTATACAAATTTTAAAGAATTTTACTTTTAACGGATTTTGGAATTAATGCTGAATTAGTAGACATAACTTCGCACACAGGAAAATGGTTTTAAAAGTATGGAACGTGAGATCGACAATTACACAAATAATTTAGCATAACATAATGAATGACATAAATTTGACACTTAGTGATATAGATAGATCAGAGGCATGTTCCGGTAGCGATAGTGTGGACTCTATTTTTCCATTTGAATTTAGTTTTGTTATTTTGGCGGAGATAAAGGAAAGTATGCGGGGTTAAACAAGTGCGAAAAGGAAAATATAAGAGAAAAGCTTGAAAGAAAGAGAAATAATAATTGTGCGCGGTCATCAAGGCGTGTACTTAATTCCAGAAAAAAATTAATATGCACTTCTGGCAACAGCGGTTAAAATAGGGGAGCGGCCCACATTCGGCCACTGGTTTCTGAATTAAGTACACGCCTTGATGACCGCGCACGATTATTCTTCCTCTCTCTTTCAAGCTTTTTTCTTATATTTTCCTTTTCGCACTAGTATAGCCCGGCATACTTTCATAAGGATTTTCGCAATCTGTATGACTGACATCCCTCCCTAGGGAAGAAAAGTAAGACTTTGCTCCCTACAATGAGGGCTGGAGATGTTTACGTTGGATAGAGGTGGGCGGAAAAATGGTTTAAATTATCGGTTGAGGAGTCTTGTGATGTAACTTTTTAATTCATTTATAATTTAAAACATTATTTATAATTCACAGTCATCTTTCAATGCCACGTAACATAAACCAAAAGCCATTTAGACTGATATAATCTTTGACTAGATGATGTTTAATCACATTAAAAGCCTAAACAATAAAGAAAAAAGTACGTTACGAAATTTGCATATAAAATTACAAACATCACGGTTGTCTGCGCACTGCAATTTTCTATAATAAGTCATAATGACTAATTCTTATGTACCAATTACAAGTCCATTACTATTTATAGTTGAAATTACATTAAGAGTGTTGGAAATTATCCTATATTTATAGTAAATAACTCTCCTGTCACATTGTGGCGGGGAGTGATGTTTTTTAGAAATTTCTTCAATTTCTTTTTGTGCATCCAAATTCAAAATAGGATGCAGACGTACCATTCGTAGCGGAAATATGTGTTTCGTCTTTTTCTAATGTCCCACTGACAGTTCTTGTCAGGTCTGTACTTTATTATTATCTATGAAAAGTGAATATTAATCTTAATTATGGAATAATAGTTATTTATGTACCAAGGCAGTAAAGTGATTCTTTATCGGACGAGTCTGAAATTATGAGACGAGCGAAGCGAGGCGAATAACAGGCAAGTCCGATAAAGACACTTTTCTGACGTGGTGCATACAAAATTTTATCGCCAACTGTTCAGAGTTCGGAATCTAAGAAACTGAGGTATATTTGATAATAGAGAGAAGCGTGACACTGACAGATAATAATTTTCGAGTAATGTCAAAGTCAAAACACTTTATCTGACTCATATGTCACTTTACCTGACTCTTATGTCACTTTACCTGACTCATATTTCACTTTACCGGCCGCAAGGCAGATAATAGTACATTATTGGTATAAGGATAAGGTAAACTGTTTATTTACTTCCGGAAATCAATCTGATAATTGACGACTTTACTGACGGTTGGCGATAAAACAATTTTAATTTGTTAAATTCTACATTAAATTAAACTTGAAGTTGTGATGCGTTTCGCTAACACAGTAGCTTTGTCAAACGAATGGAGGTATAATGAGACATTTTCAATTTATACAGTGCCTTGATACTAAATTATATATACGGATATTAACAATAAAATTATGATCTATTTACAAGGAAATAAAATGAAAAAGGGAAAAAGAATTTGTCTAAATATGGGATAAACTAAAGTATTTAACAAGTTTACCTAGAAACTCATTCACAACAATCCTACAGTAACCTTTCTAAGTAAAAATGTTTAATAAGGGAGAATTGTTGATATCTATTTGGTCGTTAAGAAGATTATCTGAATATTTGTTTTTATTCATCTCTAAAAGATTTAATTTGAAGGATTTAGGTTCTATATGCAAATTTTCAAAATTTGAATCGAGAGTGTTGGTTTGCTAATAAATGATTTGAGTAGTTGGAATCTGATTTTTGGTTGTCATACCTAGGTTTGTGTTCTGAAATTCTAGTTTTAATATTCCTAAAAGTTCTACCTATATAAATTTTGTTAGTTTGTTGTCATTACCACATTTTAATTTACAAACTCCTGATTCTTTTGAAGATTTGGATTTGTTGTTTTTAATGAATTTGGATAAATTTTTGTCGGTTTTGAAGCAAATATTCAAGTCTAAAGTTTCTAAAAATAATTTGATTTTTAAGGATGGTATTCCAAAGTATGTTAAGCTTCTAAGTTGGTTATTCTGTTTTTATCAGAAGGAAATACTTGTTCTAGACTTCTAGAGTATGTTTTCGTATCTTTTTATTCATAATATTGTGAATTAAATTTGGATCGTAATTATTATTAACAGCTATTTGTTTTATTATATTTAGTTCTTTGTTGTAATTGTCAATATTTAATGGAGCTGTTAAAAGTCTATGTACTATTGAAAGTTCAATATAATGAAGATTTTATCAAATTAAAATTGTTTCATTTCATAATTTAGTATGGATCTACATCAAGTAAAAGCCTCATATATTCAATATTAATCTTGTTATATTTATTTAAATAATACAAAAATATGCCTAGATACATGGAAAAACATCAGCATTTTGAAAGTTCTCAAGTATTTTCAGTTAGAAAAAGAAGCTGAAAATTATTAATCCCACATCCCTCTTAATTTTGGCTGAATATGATCCTGATGATTTTATTTACCAAATTTTAGGTTAGCTATATGTCAAAATAGCAAATATAATAAACAACATACCAAAAAAACCCGGATATACGTCACAAACGATGACGCACACCAAGAAGGCTATTGAATGTACTATACCTACTTTAGTTTGTGGGTGTTTAATAAACAAAATGGTTCAACTTCTTACACTATTATCAGTCCTACAATCTAAACCTTTTTTTTTAAATAATGAATCATAAAAATAACGGTAAAAATTCACGGCGACGTTTCTTACAGAAAGCTTGTGTAAAAAATGTAGAAATGTAGATGGTGTCACTAGATTAAAATGGAGAAAGGAGAAAAACGATTCATCATCCGATGTTATGAATGAAGAACAACTAGAGCGAGTGAACAATATTTTTTATTATGATTAATTTTTGCCGATTGTTAGGATGTTTCCTGACGATTTAATTTATTGAAAGAATTTCGTGAACATTCCAACAGGTGCTTCCGAACAATACTTTTCAAAGTTTAAGAATAATTGCGAAATAAATATCTGTTTTTTGTGAAAGTGTATTACTTTAAATAGATTGTTGTTTAATAATGAATAGTGAATATTAACCTATAAATACAAAGAAAACAACAAATTTTAGAAATAAATGAACTACTTGAAAGAGAGAGAGAAAAATGGTGAATAGTTAGCGTTGGGCAAGTGTCTAGTTCCAGCTACCAAACTGATATGAAAGCAGCGTTGCCAGTTTAGAATATTTGGTACTTTCTAGGAAATAAATCACTTATTTTGGAAAGAATCGAGATTGGTAATATGTATTATTGTTTTTTGAAAAATAAGTGAAAACAACACAAATAGGAATGAAATAATACAGCTCAAGAAAAAATTGGGACAAATTACAATCTGCAATAAATAAAATCATCTATACACTGCTTTCGATTTAACAATTATTGGTATTTAAAAATTGGGAATAACGTTTACAGATAAATACATTTGGCAACAGCGGTTAAAATAGGGGTACACTGAACAGACGCCCATCGCTTACTGCGCACAATTATTCTCCTTTCTCTTTCTAGTACCTAGATTTTGTCATATTATCCTTATTGTACTTTTGTAAATCGTATGCCTCGAATGGACTTTTCGCAATCTGTTATGTAACGTCTATGAAAGTGGAAGCTTGACGCTTTTTTCGCACTAATATTAATAAATCAAAGTTGGTCGTTTTTTCTTCTCGACTGGCGGGCAATAGTATCTTCTGCCCGATAAATGCGCATTCCTTGGCTCGATTCCACGCACTTTATTTATAAACGACCAACTCTCAAGTTCTTTGTCGTGTGTCGTATATTCCGGGGATGAGCTATCTACAGATACGGACTTAAACTTTCAATGCGGTCAATTACTGTAAAATATTAGGATAATCTATTGGATTGCAAACTGTGAATTATGAAAAAAAATGTGGAATTCGTAGCACAATATATTGGGTGATACAATTCAATTTAAGCAGGGAGGTTCTTAGTTCGTAAAAGTGAAGAACAATATTCACTTTAGGAGAGATTCAGGGTGAAATTTTTGTTTTTACCATAAATTTAGAGCCTTTTAACGCGTATATACACAAATTTTACGGTGGGGGGAAGAGTGTTTGGATATGAAAAATCATTATTTTGTACCTATTTCGATGTATTTTGTAGAGGGCGCCATAAATTAGCGCTACGTTTATAAAAAATAGTAAATCCATATAATTTCAACAAAAAAGTATGCTTATTGGAAAAGGTTCCTTGTTTTAACAGGTGTCCTATGTATGTATGTATGTATTTTTTGGGGTGAAATTCACTGAGACCAAAAATATCTATTGTGCCCCTTTACTTTTACTAAGTTTCTGAGGAGAGTCTCTGAAACTAGTAGCTCCTTTAGTCCTATTTTCCAAAGGAATTCAAGGATATCTGCAGGCTTCAACTTAGGTAAATGTTTCTATTCTATCCAGTAATCTCCTTGATACTGTACTCTGGAAATTATTTGGATGGAGGTTTTTCACAAAACCTACATTCTTCTTCCTGCACTATTTTGAGAATTTTCAGGTGCCCATCCAGGCAACAATGTCCCATTAGGATCCCTGTTAAAACTCTTAGCTCAGTTTTACTTTGACTTATGTATTGATTTGATCTCAACAAGTTGTAGTCATCCAGAAGAATCTTTGATTCTCTAAGCCCTACTAGATCTTTCCAATGGTCAGATCTCTTTTTCTCGGCTTTACCTATTTCTTCCATCATTACTTTGGGGCTGATTCCCAGAAAGGTATTTTAGTGCTCCTCTTTGCTAGTGCATCTGCTATTTCATTTCCTTCCATTTCAGTGTGTCCTGGAATCCATAGTAAAGTGACTGTATTGTTCTAGCCTAGCTCATTGAATTGTCTAGGTATTCCCACACCATTTTGGACTGGTTACACAAGAGCACAGTGCTTTAATGGCTGCTTGACTATCCAACATTATGATAATCCTTTGTCTTCAGTTTCCTTTATCAATATTGAACTGGGCGCACTTCCTTATGGCTTGATTTAGGTACGCTTGAATGATACTTGGGTGTTTTCACAAGCTTTCAGAGTGTTTGGTTCCTGACTTAAACACTCTTATCCCAGTTCCTCCTATTGATTTTGAGCCATCTGTGTACCATTGAATGGCATTTTTTCCAAGTCTGGTAATGGTATTTGGATACCATTCCTTCTTGTTGTTCCAAATTCATCGAAAAGTTATACTTTTTTATTATACCGTCTTGTGGCATGTCCCAGGTTGTCTGATTTATAAAAAGTAAGGAGGTGTTTTCACAATATCAATTCCCTCTATACTTTGTCTGTATATTGTTCTTTTGTGCAACACTTTCCTACACCAAAATGTAAAGGGTCCAGGTACAGGTATCCTAACAAGACACTCGCTGATTGGACATTAAAAGGCTCTAAATAGTGGAAGAGGAAGAATGTAGTATGAAAAGAATAAACCTCCATCCACATATTTGCAGATTTCACTGCAACTAAGAAGACTGGCTAGAAAAGGGACACTTAACTAAACTAAACTAAACCAAGTAGATCCTTAAATTCCTTAGGGAAATAGGACTGAAGGAGTTACTAGACTCCGAAACACACTTAATATGTTTCTCACATGTGTTGTTTTTTTAGAAATGGTGGGAAGTTTTATTAATGCAAAAACAATGTTAATATTTGACTTTAATTCATGAAACACTTTGTTTGGTCGTGACAACATAATGGTAGATATTTATAGAGATTCACACACAAAGTAATTCAGGAAGTGTCATACTATAAACGTTTTGTTAATTTATCTTTGTGTTCGTACCATTGAAAATTTTGTCTCACGCAGCTACTATGAATATTCAAAGAGATGTAAATAATGTAATTTTATTATTCTAAATCAACATCTTTAGTAGTAATTACTGCGGAAATATGTGAAATTGCACACGTTTTCAAATACTATGTTCAAATATCATCTTACGTTTTGACATTAGAGACTTAGAGACACAGAATTAAAAGAATATCATTCTGACAGATAAATATTTTATTTTCAATAAAATCTTTATTAAAATGGAATTTATTACGGCCCTGCATCTGTTCCTCGTACCTTCTTTCGTTCTTCTGACTTGGGTGGTGCACAATTAAAGATGTTTATATAAATACATCTGACTTGGACAAAAAGAAAAAAACGATAACAGCGAAAATCTGTCGCTTCTTAACGCCTGGGCGAAAAAAAAACGATGTTGATGTATGAAAGGAGTCACTGCAATATGGTAAGCTTTTGCTAAATATATCGAATGGCGTAACACGTAATATCTCCAATTCTAACAGAGACAGCGTTCATTTAAAGAAACTAATTTTTGTTAATTCATTTATTCGAGTGAGTAATAGCCATTACACTAAAGTAGAATACTATACTTTTTCTATGACTAAGTGTTCACTATTTATTTCAAACGAACGAGATATTTAGAGAATATTTTATTGAAGAAACTTAATGGTTTATGTCAAACAATTCCAATTTGAAAGTTATACAGTTACTCAACAAAAATGTTACATAAGAAGGGTCCATTTATCAATAGTCATGGGAAAAAAGCTTTTTTATTATTTTGTGAAGATTCTACTAGTTGAAAATTACAATTATTTAGCTTCAAGCTGACGCTAGAGTCTTTTTGGTGTGCGTTATCGATTGTGAATGTCCTTCTAACATTAAGTTGGAAAAAAATGGAAAAAGGCAGGTCTTTGATCAATCCTAACAAAAATATCACAATAATGAACTGTTTAAATGTATTACAAACATTAACCCTAACTTTTGACTAAAAAAATTTGATTATTTGATGTTTAGATCAATTAATAACTACAAAAACACTATTTTTGATTATAATAGTTGTATCAGTTTTATATGACGCAGTATACTATAAATATTTTGTCAAAAAAACAGCTATCTATTCATATTCTTTGAAATAATATACATTGACCTAAAAAACGAAGTAATTTCGTTTACGGACATGCTTTATACACCAAGCAAGTCCCGTTTCACTATTAACTCCACCAATAGATCCATTTCTTCTGTTTAAAATGTATTTGAATGAAGAAGTCAATTGACATTCTTGACGGACATATTAATAACTGTACTGCATTCAACATTCAATACTGACAAAATAAAAAAAACCTGTGGAATGACTAATGAATTTGCAGTTACCTGACAAGAAGTAGTCTTATTCATCAGCTGTCTTATATAGAGTGGTGTATATAAATATACTATACACAGGGTGGTCCGTAAGTAATGGTCCAAAGTGAAATGGAAGATTCTTTGCCTAAAAATATTAGAATTTGACGCGAAAATTTGAAGATAGGGGTTTTAGGGCCTGAGAAATCATAGTATGTTATCCATTTCGATGTATTTTTTAGAGGGTGCCATAAAAGCCAATTGTTGCATTTATAACAAAACACCAAAAAAAATAGCGCATCCACCGTTAAAATTAGTCGATACCTGAGTTTTCAAGTATGTTGTAGACTTGTATATCACGCCAAAAAAAGTGTAATTATGGTGTTTATTAACTGTTGAAATATTATTAATTGTAAATAAAAAACTATTTTTCATTCCCAACTTTAGAGCCCTATAAATAGTTTGTTAACGAAGGGCGTGAAGAAAAATTTTTTTTATATGAAATACCATCATTATTTTTAGTTTTTCTATCACCTCCCAAGTTTTTGGTAAGAGCTCCTGGGGCACCCTGTATATAAATTATTTTACTTATTAACAAAAGCTTGTAAAGATTTATTAAAAATTCTTCAATTAAACATTTTTTATAAAAAAATAAGTAAATATTTCAAAAATCACTTGTATTGAATGAAAAAAAAAACGAAAAGAAATATCCAAACTTTGATAACTTTATCTATCTCATATTTTGGGCTCGACCTAAGAATATTTCTTTTCCAAAGATTCTATAAACTTCAAAATATAGTTTGGTAGTGTTTAATCCTCATTTTGAAGAGATCCCCTAAACCCCCCATAATTTTTGTGTACGTTACAATTTAATGATTATTGGGGCACTATTATTCAAATACATTATTTTTGAATCTTTTTTGCCCCCTAGTACTTTTTACAATTATCAGTTTTTATCGAGATACGGCCTATTTTTTATTATGCTTCAAAAATTTCGACTAACAAAAAGTCAATGAATTTTCAAGTTTCTCGAGGGTCCCAAATTTTTAATTGAATCTCATTTATTTACAAATGTGTAGTTTTTATTAGATGTTCGAAATGGCTCCTATTTTTTGAATACACAGTCGGCACAGTTTTACTAACGAAAATCAAATATTCTGGAAAAGCAATGGCTTCTGACGATATCTAATTGCAGCCAGGCTGTAACTTTTTTCGCATGCACATTAGTACTAGGGTAACTTGGGTTGGATCGAGTTATTTTTAGCCCCAGAATATGTGGTATGATTTATGACCTGCCTTTTTGTTACACCCTGTATAGTGACATTCATTAAAAGAAAACCATATGATTTACGTAATGTTCTGAAATTTCTCAACACTTTTTTTCTTTAAAATAAGTGGACCCGTTAGTCAACATCGAAAGAGCTTGCGGTTACTATATTAACTATAATGAATACCATTTTGAAAAACCACTCTGTAATTTCCAGTTACGCGAGAAGAAATGATATTATTCAATATTATCTATAAATAAATTAAGATTAAGACATTCTCGATCGAAGAATGCCTAGTAGACATGCACTGCCATTTTTAGAAGGAAATGAGAAAATGAATTATAGAAAAAATATAAAGACGGATATATTTTATTACATATTACGAATATTTGCTTTATTTTTACAGTTAATCAATCATAAAGATGAAAATAAGTGTTTGTTTTTGTTACATTATATTATGCAGCATAAAATAGAGGAGATTATTTATCCAATGAGAAAAACCTTTCTTTGTCAATGTCGATTTGAAAGGAATCTCGCAAACATAAAATAGAGCGAAAAGATATTTTTATGGCAACAATATGCTAGTGACATTTTACACCCGATTTTATCATAAAAAACTTACTACACAAAGCTGACGCGTTCCATATTGTCGAGGTTCAGGTTCTAAGTAGAAAACCAAAGTGATCTTATAAGTTTCAGTAAATGTCTCTTCAATAAAGGAGTTCAGTCTAAGGTCAGTTTGGCCAACAAAAAGTAGCAAGAATGACAGGTACGGTCTACTATTCAAAACATAAGATTTTTCATGTTTTTTATGATTGCGAACATCTATATTGCTTTATTAAAATAATGAATACACCCTCGAAGCGTATATCTTGAAATTCAACATGATTTTTTAGCTGAATATCCAACATATCAGTGGTCAATAGTTCTAGGAGCTCTTGGCATGTCACCATTTCATTTCTGTTATCGGGTAACTAGTTTTGTCAAATGTCAGTGAAAAAAGTAATTAGAAGAATAGAGATACAGCTAACTAAAAATGCTACAAAAATTCTAACCGAAAATGGACGTACACAATTAAACGAATATCAACAAAATTAAATATAACTGACATTTGACAGAGCTAGTGACTGAATAACAGAAATGAAATGGTGACATGCCAAGAGTTCCTAGAACTATTGGCCACTGATATTATGTTGAGTATTCAGCTAAAAAGTCATGTTGAATTTCTAGATTTACGCTTCGGGGGTGTATTCATTATTTTAATAAAGCAATATAGATGTTCTCAATGATAAAAAACATGCAAAATCTTATGTTTTGAACAGTAGAACGTAAATTTCATTCTTGTCAGAAAAAGCCAATTTTTTTGGCCTTACTGACCTTAGACTTAACTCCTCTATTCCACAAAAAAGCAACCCCAAAATCTTGTATTAACGAACCCATAATAAATAAATAAATTTGAAAAAAAACTGTTAACTGCTTCCTTGTTACTCTTTTTAGTGTTGATTTACATACATTATACAGGGCGCTCCGTAAATAAGTATTATAAATTGGAGGCACGCCAGTGGATTATTAAAATTTGACATAATTAATAGTGTCGATGTATTTTGAAGAGACAATGAGCTGCAAAAAATTTTAAATTTGTACTTCCATCATCCGAGAAGATATAAAATAAAACATGTATTTCTTCTACACTTTTCAACATCCTGTATCTCACAAACTAATGGCCATATTCTCCGTATGCAATTAAGCCTGTTTTCACGACACATTTGGTATGCGCCTGGTTTAAGTTATGCCCTCAAAATTGCAGTTTTTCAGTACTTGTAAAATTCGGTACCCGTCTAACCTTAACTTTTTCATCAAAAATTTAATTCATGTTTAATAATAATAAAAAATGCGTTGTTTTGGGTTGACTTCACATTTCAAGATTTTTAGGGAGTTGCCAAATTTATTTATGGCTTAACAAAGACTCATTTATTTATCTACAGTACATGGTAACTTAAATTAAGCCGAGTTTTACATTCCAGCCTGGCTTAACTAATTGTAGCTTATGCTTGAAACGGAGAATATGGCCATACGAAGCTTTGGGTATTCTAGAAATTTTTCACCAATTTATCACGTCTCTAATTTACGGAACTTATTCACGGGACACCCGGTATACATTGCGTGGAATAATAAAATTCTTTTCGATGTTATCTGAACAGATAAACTATGCTTTGAAACATGCTTTGAATGCCAATGACACAGAAACAATAAAGCTACCTAATTACTTTCAAGATTATCATAATCTACAAAACTTTGAAGTATTATGTATCCCTTATATTGTTTATTCGACGCGGTGGCATTTGCAGAGTAAGACGGAGTGTGTGCCACCTGCAGACTGTGTCCGCAGCGAAGAGTGACCGTCTGGGGTTCATCGAACTAATGTACTTTACGGAGACTAAATTCAATTGCCACAGATAATGTTTGGCCCCAAAATAATCATCATCTTGTTATATTCAATATAAAAATAGCAAACTCAACACTACAAAAGAATACTGTATTTTAAGGAGATGAAGTAAATTCGTATTATTTATTGATTCATACCAATACAGATAATATGTTTATTAATTAATACAGGGTATCCAAAAACGTCAAAATTCTAAAACTAAATTTCATATACAACTAACCTAGTTAATCTTTATCCAAAAAGTTCTTCCTAAGGGCGAGTTGTACCAAACGCCTAAACTCGGTTTAGTGTTAACTGATGATTAGACTGATGTAATTGTTGATAAATACATCAATCAGACACAGTCTAAACATCAGTTATCATTAAACCGAGTTTAGGCGTTTGGTACAACTCGCCCTTAAAACTAGGTAAGAATGAACGTGCTAGTGGGTGTCCAGAGAACTGTTACGTAAAAAGGATAGTTGACCTAGGGCAGTACGTATAAGGTAGATAAGTGAAGGTACAAACATTTCAATGTAGTTCATAGTCAAGCATCGATATTATATCTTATTTTTATTATTTGATTAACACGCTCGAGCTGAGTGTACACCACTGGCATCAAATCGCTGCCGGGGTAACCAATTGGGATTCAGCAAACTCGATAATTCCTTTTTATTCAAAACGTCCCAACTAATTTTCAGCGTTTCAGGATTTTGATTTAAATTCAATTTAATTACTGCTACCCTTTACGGAAATTGCTGACATTTTAATGAATAAGGAAAATCATTCATTTCCAATTAAAACCGATAAATTGGCTGTACGTCCAATTCATTGCTCTGAGACGAGTTTGGCATCAGGAATCGGTAGAGGGTTGGTTGGGGAAAAGTGGTTATTTTATTAAAAAATATAGAATAATAAATAGGCTGCATGGAAAAAGAAGAAGATATTATTATTTTAATTCATCGATTTTATTGTTTATCTGGTTTATTGTTGAATCCTCAAGGCTAGAGTCAATATAAAATATTGTGAAACGTTCTTTGATCATTTGTGAAGACTGGTCTATCTAAAATGAGAACTTGCTTCATGTTAGAAGGGAGGAATGGGGGCCAAGACTCTCTAAAGAACAGCAAAGCCCCGAAAAACTAGCCAACCTCTAAAAATAACTAAGTAACAAATTAAAAATCTTATAGTAGTTTCGCCTATGGTTATGTTATAATAATCTTTACCTACGACCCCCCCTGTAATCAGTCAATAACACACAGTCGGCGCTAATGTAATGACGTCTATTACGCACTGTAAAAAAAACGCACAGCTGTAAAGTAAATCGCACGGCTTCCCTAGCAACATCTTAGCAACTGTCAATAGACGTCGCCATTTTATTCAAAAATCTGACATAAACCGTCAAAACATCAAACTTAAGTATAGGCTGCAATAGCGATTTGCGTAAGAACTGTCAAGAAACTTTTAAAACACTTTTTTATTATCCTTATAACTTATTACTGGTTTGTGTATTTTGTGTAAAGCTTTATTCAATTAAAAAATGTCGAGTGAAAGTGAGATGGATTTAATATTATCATGGAAATCGCAGAAATAGCCAAATATTGTTGATGTTGTTCAAATATTATCAATAATAAGAGTATAAATACATGTAGAAGTAGGTCGTAGGTAAAGTATAGTACGTAACTGGTGTTGTAGAGCATTTTACGCACTCACGAAATTACGCACTCGCCGCTACGCGGCATCGTGCGTAACTTTTCCATTCGTGCGTAAAATGCTTCTTACCACACACGTTACGTAATATACTATTACCTACGACCCCCCCTGTAATCAGTCAATAACACACAGTCGGCGCTAATGTAATGACGTCTATTACGCACGGTAAGAAAAACGCACAGCTGTAAAGTAAATCGCACGGCTTCCCTAGCAACATCTTAGCAACTGTCAATAGACGTCGCCATTTTATTCAAAAATCTGACATAAGCCGTCAAAACATCAAACTTAGGTATAGGCTGCAATAGCAATTTGCGTAAGAACTATCAAGAAACTTTTAAAACACTTTTTCATTATCCTTATAACTTATAATGGTTTGTGTATTTTGTGGAAAGCTTTATTCAATTAAAAAATGTCGAGTGAAAGTGAGATGGATTTAATATTATCATGGAAATCTTAGAAATAGCCAAATATTGTTGATGTTGTTCAAGTATTATCACACTCTGAAAAAGGATTGTTTGGTTGAAGTAAACGTATTTGTTTGAAAATGATTTGTTTAGAATTAACAATTTTTAATAAATGCAAAAGAATTGAGTGTTACATTAAAAAATTCAATTTGTTTCAATTGAAATTATAAATTGCTTGCAATTACTATTTGGATTACTTTCTTCCAAATATAGCAATTATTTAACTTGGAGAATATTTATTCCCGCTGAAAACGATTGGTTTGAATTAAACAATTCTATTTATTTGATAAACATTTTATAATAATAACAAATGTTGTTTAACTCAAAGCAATAAGTGTTGAATGGAGAAATTTTAACTGTTTAAATATAGATTATGAATTGTTTGGAATTAAGGTTCACATTTATTTCTTTCAAATATGGCATTTATTAAATATGAAGAAAATATTTGTTGAAAATATATAAATTTGTTTAAATGAAAATATAAAGTTCTTATATATAATGAGTCATTTCTTTGAAAGTATAGATGTCATAATGTTATTCTACACTGTTGCATATACTTGGTTCAAAGAATATATTTCTTTGAAATTAGAAAACATTTCTGAATTCTTTATTTTAAAGAAATTAAACACCCAATCACGATACTGAGCATTGAAACATGAAAATCTCACCCCTCTCGGTTCGTCATAGTTAGTTGGACTATAGATACCTACGTAAGTAGGTACTCGGTGTGTTTAGCACGTGCCACGTGTTTAGTGTTTAAATCTTGGACAGTAGGTATTGCATGCGATCTGAGACAAAACCCGTTAAAAGTTCCATTTCTTTATATTATGGTGTTGTGTATGAATTTGTACTTTGAAATTGAACATTTACTGCCAAGTCACAGATTAAAAAATATCTCATCATTAACCTGTTGCCAAGTTATGGATTTACTGGATGTGTCTCACCTAAGGGAGTGTTTGTGCGATAGGAAAATTTGTACAGTTGACGTACAGTAAGCAGATTATTTTCTCTGTGCTACATAGTTTTGTTTTAAATGCGATTTAGTTTTCGTTCAAATATTGTCCATGGGCTACACTGACTATATTTAGTTTGTGATATAGAGTGACTATACACCAGTGTCTGTCATTATAATAAGGTGTTTTCATGAAATATCTTATAAAAATGTAGAACATTACTTTTTTGTTCTCACTCAAAATCAATGTTTCTATGTTTGTGTTAGGTTTTTATTATATAATTCTTTAATAAATATGGACAGATGGCAAGACTTTTCACTTAAATTACCCTTTCAGTAATCTAGCATTTTTGAAAAGTTAATTGTTTAATCAAAACAACTCGAATTTGACGCAAGAAATTATTCAGGAATTTTAAAAATGTACTTTTTGACTAAAACAAATCACAATTTAAAAAAAAAAACGGAGAATGGATTTTCAAAGAAATCAATTGTTGTATTTAAAATAGTGATACTTTAAAGTAAACAACTCGAGTTTGCACAAAAGATATTATTTTTAAGTTTTAAAAATCTATTGTTCAATTTAAACTTGTAGTTGTTTGAAATGAACAACTCAAGTTTCAAAACTAGAGATGGTCATAACGTTTTAAAGAAATTAATTGTTTATATTAAAATAATAATTGTTGGAAGTAAACAACTTGGAGTTTGGACTAAAGATGTAATTTCCTTGAATTCAATCACCTGACTCTTTATTTAACACTACAATTAGTTTGAATGATACCAAACTCTTGTTTGGAATTTTAAACAAATCGAAATTTTAACTTAACACCTACGTTTGGTTGACTCTATTCAAACTTCAGATTTGTTTATCCTAAACAAAATTTTTTTTATTCAAGAAAATCTTTTTCAGAGTGCAATAATAAGAGTATAAATACATGTAGAAGTAGGTCGTAGGTAAAGTATAGTACGTAACTGGTGTTGTAGAGCATTTTACGCACTCACGGAATTACGCACTCGCCGCTAGGCGGCATCGTGCGTAACTTTTCCATTCGTGCGTAAAATGCTTCTTACCACACACGTTACGTAATATACTATTATACAAAAACTGCCACTGTCAAATAAGGTCTACTTATTGTTAAATGAGTTATTAATAATTGAAAAATATCTAGAAAAAATGGGTGGTTTGTAAATTTTCTTTAGGGGGGCTAGTTTTGAGTATCAGTGGAATAATATACCTAATTTTGAATTATGGTGAAACCAACAATCTGACTGGCAAACGAATGCATAAGTCAAAGTAAAACTGCGCTACGAGTTTTAACAGGGATCCTAACGGGACATTGTCGCCTGAATGGGCATCTGAAAAAGCTTAAAATAGTGGAGGATGTAGGTATTATAGATTGTGTGGCATGGAAGAAGAAACCTCCATCCACATACTTTGCAACTGCACAGCACTCCAGAATCCTAGAGCACAGTACCTGGGGGATTACTGGAGAGAAGAGGAACATTTACCTAAGTTGAAGCCTGTAGAAATCCTAAAATTCCTCTGGGAAATAGGACTAAAGGAGCTACTAGTTTCAGAGACTCTCCTTAGAAATTAAGTAGAAGTAAGGGGGCACAATAAATCTTTCAGGTTTCAATGAATGTTACCCCAAAAACACATAAATACAACAATTGTAAAGAAAAAAGGAGAAAAATTAAACAAAACGCGAGTTTTATCACACAATTAGTTCACAATTTGGGTTGATCGAATCCAATCGAAATATTAAAGTGACTAGTGAAATATCTGAAAATTATCCCTTTACGAGTTTACTTATAAAATTTAGCAATAAAGGAAGAAACGTATGTAAAAGCGCAATAATATTTCAAATAGCTGTCACAATTTTGAAGTTTTGTTTTTAACCGAGTTTTACGATTCGTAATAAAACAAGGCTGGGTAATTAATTATTATTCTTGGCACCAAGTGTTATAAAATTAGCTTTGTTGAGTTTATCGAAAATACGATGGTGCAGTTTCATAGAAATTCTAGAAATAAAGTATAGATACCGAACGACACATTATACGAATAATAGTGCATAAATATAGACTCAACCACATCCGAGAATCGTCAGAATTTATATATAGTGATTTATAGTAACTAGACAATAAAAAATTAGTCGGGATTTTTTAGTGATTCTGTTCTTTTTTGAGGATTAATGGTCGTTTGCACCAATTGATATTTAAGTCGACTTAAAAGTTAAGTGGCGCTTTAAGAAAGTGGAGATTTCTAGCCTAACATTCTTGTGTTTTGATTGATATGTCAATGTTTTCCTCTTTTCGGGTTTTCGTATTCTGTTTTCCAATTTCAGGTGTGTTTCTTTTAATTTTTGAAGAAGAATGTTTATGGAGGATGATTTGGAAGTATTGGATATTCTTGAAAATGGATTTCAAAGAAGACGGCACAATCGTAAAAACTATTATGAAGAATATTGGATAAAAATATTAGCAATTCTTTTTCCTGAACTGTATAATTTGTCTATCTGTTTTCTAATTTTTTACTGTGTTTTTCATTATAAACAATTTTCTTATTTAAAAAACAAGAATAAAATCCTTTGATTTTCAAAGAATTGACTTTTAACAGCTTTTAATACGTTACTTCAAACCACAAAAACGTAATGTCTCCAGAAACCATAGAGAAATTAATAAAACTCAACTTAAATAACGAGGTTGACAAATGTATTAAACATTTAGCTAAAAGGGGCAGAGCAAAAACATTGGTGCAACTGAACTTTAAAATTATTTTTCATCTTAACAAATTTAATAAAAAAAAAACTTTATACTGAACTTTTAGAAAAACAGCAATAAACATTTATATTAACAAAAATAAGAATAATTATAATTGTGTTGTATTGTCTTCTAATTCAGATTCAATTTTTGAGAATTCGCAAAATTTCAAATTCGATAGCAAGGTTCCCACTTTTCGCAACTTACAATTTAAGTAGATAGACCAACACTTGTAATATCAAATAGGTATTAAGGAATAGAATAAAAGCATTAAGAAGAAATGGGTACCAAATAACATTACCAGACTTGCAAAGAATGCCAATCAATGGTACCTACACAGACGGCTCAAAAGCAATAGGAGGAAATGGGATAGAAGTGTTCGGGGCAGGAACCAAACACTCTGAAAGCTTGAGAAAACCCCCAAATATCTATCTTTTAAAATATTTTCAAAATATATGGTTCCTTTTGAAAATATCATCAATTTGAACAAAATTACATTCGTATTTCTTACATTTTTTCTTCAATTAAAAAAACTCATGCCATTAAAATATTTTTTCGTACACGATTTGCGTAGAAAACTTACTGATGATGATGACGTGCTATTATTTAAATTATTTTCCCCGTATTAGTCATCAAAGCATGCAATCAAATGATGAACTTGCAAACAGCAACAGAACATACTTTCACACAACACGTAGGTTAAATGAACTTAAAGTGGACCACACACCAAGCACACTGTTGTGTCATATTTTATATCCTTAAATTAATATTTCTACACGCACTTTAAACTAAGACTCGACCTTCACCGATAAAATAGTTATTTATGTAACTAGTGTGTAAAGTAGCCTTTTTTTTTGACGAATGTGAATGTTGTCACATGAGTCGAAAAAAGGCCTTTACACACGAATTGCATACAACATTTTTTCTACTATCGAAAACTTTATCAAAATACAGAAGTTTAAATAATATGCCACTAGAACATTTTCGGAATATTTTATCATTTTATTTTATTTTTTATTTGCGAAGTAATCTTCTGAGAGATCCATCTTTATAATTATAATAATCTAAAATAACATCAAATTTTCCTAAAAATATTCAATACTTACATCAAAATACAATTGATTACCCTAGGTATAGTCGGAAGATCTCAATTTCAATTTTAATTGTTAGATTCAATTCACAATTAAAGAAATGTCAGTCACTCACCGCCAACTTATACCTATTCAGATACCAATAACTACATACCTACATAATAATATTGGAACATTTTCTTTACGCACTAGTGCGTAAAATAAGGTTTTACGCACTCGAAAGTGTGTCTAAAGTACCTACTCTACACACGATAGTAGAAAAAGTATTTTATAGCAAATTTAATGTGTTCAGTATAAAGTTTATTGAAATTTCAAAACGAGATTTTTTTCAAAACTGCTGTGGCTTGTTAAATAAACAAATTACATACCAATCGAAAGTATAAAGCATATGGAATATGCAAATGATAAATTGACCATTTTTCCCATCAAATTATTGGATAGCAGGTATATTTTTTTAAATATAAGTTTCATATCTTCTGCTTTTTTTGTTCTATTTCACAGTTTTATCAGATCTCTTGCAATCCTTTTCCTAAGTCTTCTTCAACAGCATCCATCCATTTCTTCTCACCTCCACCTCCTTCCTGTTTGCGGCATTTTCTTCACACACCTTTCGTCATCCATTCTACCCACATGACCTAACCATAAGGTTTTCCTTCATTGATATTGTAATCTTGTGGAAATTATTAGTCTTCATACCTGTTCATACCTGCCTATCCAATAGTTACGATGGGAAGAAGGATTCATATTTCCCGTTGTATGGAATTTGTCTATTAAATAAGCAATTGCGGTGTTTGAATTAGGTCATTTACAAGGCGCGGCAAAAAATGGTACTACTATTTTTGAAAAATAGGCGGATGCGCACATATCAAATTTTGGTGGATGCACGATACAAATTTTTGGTCGAAAATCTAGTTTATCGGTGCAATGAATAGGTGTGCGCCAAATTTTTTGAAAGTTTCGGAAAAATATTCTTTCAATAGTATGATACATAGACTTTTAACAGTTCCATTGAATATTGACAATTACAATAAAGAGCTAAATATAATAAAACAAATAGCTGTTAATAATAATTACCATCCAAATTCAATTGACAATATCATAAATAAAAAGATACGAAAACATACTCTAGAACAAGTATTTCCTTCTGATAAAAACAAAAATAACCAATTTAGAAGCTTGACTTACTTTGGAATAAGATCCTTGAAAATCAAATCATTTTTAGAAACTTTAGACTTCAATATTTGCTTCAAAACCGAGAACAATTTATCCAAATTCATTAAAAACAACAAATTCAAATCTTCGAAACTAAATAAATCAGGAGTTTATAAATTAAAATGTGGTAATCACAACTTTGATAAAATTTATATAGGTAGAACTTTTAGGAATTTTAAAACTAGAATTTCAGAACACAAACGTAGCTATGACAACCAAAAATCAGACTCCAACTACTCAAATCATATATTAGCATACCAATATCGATTCAAATTTTGAAATTTTGCATAGGTATAAAACCTAAATCCTTCAAATTAAATCTTTTAGAAGCCCTTGAGATGAATTATTAAACCTTTTTACCTAAAAAGGTACCTGTAGGATTGTTGTGAATGAGTTTCCAGGTAAACTTGTTCAATACTTTAGTTTATCCCATATTTAGACAAATTCTTTTTTCTTTTTTATTTCATTTCCTTGTAAATAGATTATAATTTTATTGTTAATATCCGTATAATTTAGTATTAAGGCACTGTATAAATTGAAAATTTCTCATTATACCTCCATTCGTTTGAAAAAGCTACTGTGTTAGCAAAACACGTCACAATTTTAAGATTAAATATAATGTAGATTTCAACAAATAAAAATTGTTTGATTTCAAAATTTAGTATGGATCTACATCAAGTAAAATCCTCATCTATTCAATTCTACAAAGTATATAATGATATCCGTATATAGAGTGAATCAAGGAAAAAAAACTAAAAAATAAGAGGTATTTTGTTGTTCACATTAAAAAAATTATATAAAAAGTGGCGTTGAGAAAAATACCACTATTTTTAGAGTAGGAAAGCATACAAAGTGTGCAAAATGAATTCTTTTCCGTTACCATTTATAGGGTTACGAATACGGTTACATCTCGTTATGATATGTCAATAATTCAAATAAAAAAGTAATGAACAGTATAAATATTGGTACCGACTCCTCTATTGTCACAAAGGTCATTATCGTACTCTAATTTCATTACAATGGATGATTAAATGCAACGTATGGATGGTTGGTAAGGCAATGCAATCAACAAAAGGATTAGCCCACGGCTCATTAATATTCCATTCATCATTATCCTGCATATGAATCTGTTAGTAGGAGCATTTCGATGCGAGAACCGTATAAATCGACGAAACAAAACAGACTCGTTATCATTCAACGTATGTATTCGTGCATCAAAAGCCTTTTTGGGCGTTGGGTTTTAATTGCACCATTGGAAATCGTTAATTGCCATCTCATTCACTCACGACATTCAATAACAAGAACGTGAAAAATTGTAGTAGGTTAACTATTATTTGTTGTTTCAATAAATTTTTGCCTATAAATGAGCTTTCCTTTGTTGAAATCTTCATTATATTTGAAACAATATGCAGCTTGAATTTATCTAGCACATCCATTTCGCACGGTGTACTACAAGGCTACCAACTCTTTTTGTGGTATACATCAATGGCATTTATAATTTCTCACTTCCAAGTTAATAGTTTTGCTATGCAGATCATACATCGACAGTAGAAGAAGACCCAAATGTTAACGAATCAATGGACCTATGCTCTAGAGCAGATAATACCACTAAAGCTTGGTTTGAAATGAGGAGAAAGTATGTTTTGGTCAAATTATACAGTTGTACTTTTCTCATTCCAACAGCCACCTAATATATGGCATACTTTTATTGGATCAGTCTTCACATACAATTAAAGCCACCTTACATAATATGGCATACTTTTATGGGGTTAATCTTCAAATTTAATAAAAGCCACCTGACAAATGGCATATTTTTATGGGATCAGTCTTCACATACAATTAAAGCCACCTAGCATATGGCATACTTTTATGAGATTAGTCTTCACATACAATTGAAGCCACCTAACTTGTGGCATACTTTTATGGGATTAGTCTTCACATACAATTAAAGCTACCTTACCTATTTTGGCATACTTTTATGGGGACAGTCTCCAAATGTAATTAAAACCACCTGACAAATATGGCATACTTTTACGGGATCAGTCTTCACATACAATTGAAGCCACCTAACAAAATAAATATGGCATACTTTTATGAGATCAGTCTTCACATACAATTGAAGCCACCTTACATAATATAGCATACTTTTATGGGGTTAATCACCAAATTTAATAAAAGCCACCTGACAGATGGCATACTTTTATGGGATCAGTCTTCACATACAATTAAAGCCACCTAGCATATGGCTAACTTTTATGAGATTAGTCTTCACATACAATTGAAGCCACCTAACATAATGAATATGGCATACTTTTACGGGATCAGTCTTCACATACAATTGAAGCCACCTAACAAAATAAATATGGCATACTTTTATGAGATCAGTCTTCACATACAATTGAAGCCACCTTACATAATATAGCATACTTTTATGGGGTTAATCACCAAATTTAATAAAAGCCACCTGACAAATGGCATACTTTTATGGGATCAGTCTTCACATACAATTAAAGCCACCTAGCATATGGCATACTTTTATGAGATTAATATTCACATACAATTGAAGCCACCTAACTTGTGGCATACTTTTATGGGATAAGTCTTCACATACAATTAAAGCTACACTACCTATTTTGGAATACTTTTATGGGGACAGTCTTCAAATGTGATTAAAATTAATTAATAAAAGCCACCTGACAAATAGCATACAACTAAAGTCACCTAGCATATGGCATACTTTTATGATATTAGTCTTCACATACAATTGAAGCCACCTAACTTGTGGCATACTTTTATGGGATAAGTCTTCACATACAATTAAAGCTACCTTACCTATTTTGGCATACTTTTATGGGGACAGTCTTCAAATGTAATTAAAACCACCTGACAAATATGACATACTTTCATGGGATCAGTCTTCACATACAATTAAAGCCACCTAGCATATAGCATACTTTTATGAGATCAGTCTTCACATACAATTAAAGACACCTAGCATAATAAATATGGCATAATTTTATGAGATCAGTCTTCACATACAATTGAAGGCACCTTACATAATATGGCATACTTCTATGGGGTTAATCTTCAAATTTAATAAAAGCCACCTGACAAATGGCATACTTTTATGGGATCAGTCTTCACATACAATTGAAGCCACTTAACATATGGCATTCTTTTATGAGATCAGTCTTCACATACAATTGAAGACACCTAACATATGGCATTCTTTTATGAGATCAGTCTTCACATACAATTAAAGTCACCTAGCATAGCATACTTTTATGACATTAGTATTCACATACAATTGAAGCCACCTAACTTGTGGCATACTTTTCTGGAATCAGTCTTCACATGGAATAAAAGCCACCTAATATATGGCATACTTTTATGGCTATAGGTCGAGAAGTAAATGTTGCTTCTTAGTGAAGGGTCTATTTTTTGGAAAGTAATTTTCAAATTTGTAGGGCGTTAATTAGTTATTAACGTTACAAGGTCATGTGGCAAATAAAGGATGAGGAATTAATATTGACGAAATGTAAACCTCTATTAGGTTACTAATTTTAAATTTTTTTCAATGATATACCCTCTACCGGTAAAACTAAAAGCTTGAAAATTATTATTGGAGATTTCTCCTAGCCACTTCTACCAAATGTTTTTCCTGGATTAAAAGATAATTTCTATCGGTAATTTTAAGGTTAAAACAATATTATAAGTAATTTACGATTAATCATAATTGCAGTAATTTCTAGGTGATTGGTTAACCGTATTATGAAAAAAAACACGTTCAATTATATTTTTCTTTAAAACTATAAAAACTTGGGTCAGCAAACTAAAGCTAAACTGTTAGTTAAGCACGATTGCTGACATACATTTAATTAGAAAAGTCAATAAAAGTGAACGTCAATTATATTTAAAATAAAAAAATAAAATAGGGAGTGGACTATTCTCAATGGTATTGTTTTTATTACGAACAATGAAATGTCTGTAACGACTTGTGAAACTACCATTGCGAATTGTGAATTGGACACTATTTCGTAAAATCTTGGAAATAAGACGGAAATTTTGCGTAATTAGTTACTTGTTTTTTAATACTATAAAGAATGTAAGTAGCTGGAGTTGATGTCTTACCTCTCAAGCAACATGGCAGATGGAAATCTGCAACTATTGCGGAAAGTTATTTAGCTAAGAGCGTCACCAATTAAAATAAAGTACATCCAATACGTTAAGAGTAATAGAAAACTTGTCTAGAGATGGAAAAATCAAATTTACAGTAGAAATTGAACAAAATAAGTCTATAAACTTTCTAGATCTTACAATAATTTCAAATATAAATAATAGACATGACTTATCTATATTTCACAAACCATCACATACAGACATTACAATCACCAAGTCAGTCATAAATTAGCAGCTTTCAATAGTATGATACATAGACTTTTAACAGTTCCATTGAATATTGACAATTACAACAAAGAACTAAATATAATAAAACAAATAGGTAGCTGTTAATAATAATTACGATCCAAATTTAATTGACATTATCATAAATAAAAAGATACGAAAACATACTCTAGAACAAGTATTTTCTTCTGATGAAAATAACCAATTTATGAGCTTAACTTACTATGGAATACGATCCTTAATAAATCAGGAGTTTATAAATAAAAATGTAGTAATGACAACTGTGATAAAATTTATATGGGTATAGAACTTTTGGGAGTTTTAAAACTAGAATTTCAGAACACAAACGTAGCACGTAGTTTTGACAACCAAAAATCAGATTCCAACTATTCAAATCATTTATTAGCAAACCCACACTCTTCGATTCAAATTTTGAAACTTTGTAAATCCTTCAAATTAAATCTTTTAGAAGCCCTAGAAATAAATAAAAACAAATATTCAGATAATCTCCTTAACGACCAACTTGATATTAACAATTCTCCCTTATTAAACCTTTTTACCTAGAAAGGTTCCTGTAGGATTGTTGTGAATGAGTTTCCAGGTAAACTTGTTAAATACTTTAGACAAATTCTTTTTGCATTTTTTATTTAATTTACTTGTAAATCAATTATAATTTTATTGTCAATATCCGTATAATTTAGTATTAAGGAACTATATAAATTGAAAATTTCTCATTATACCTCCATTCGTTTGAAAAAGCTACTGTGTTAGCGAAACGCGTCACAAATAATATAAATATAATGTAGATTTAACAAATTAATATTGTTTGATTTCATAATATTTTATATAATTTGAAAAAAACGAGAAAACTTTTAACCAACATTTGTAAATAATGTTTATAATTGTAATAATTGTACTCAGCTGAGTCAAGGAAATGTTGTGAAACGTTCTACACTTCAATTTTTATAGAAATAAAAATACACAACCTCAAATTATTGCAAAAAGTTGCAAACAAACACTTGAATACAAGAAAAAGCATCAAATTTATAAAATTTGATTATTTGGTGACCAAAAATCGTGATTGGTTGAAACACATTTTACGAATTTATGATGTTTTGTATGGTAGTTCATTATTTTGGATAGTTGTATTTATAAAACTACTTACTCTTATAATGGATATATTTCTATTGGAGATATTTACCTGAAACAAAATAAAGAATTATTATAGAAAATATATTATAAACAATAAATTTCAATTTTTAGATGTTGCATTCGCAAATCTTGATCTCTCAGCGGAAAAACAATTTATCCACAGTATCTCTATTGTCAGTCGTTTACCTGTTTCAGTTCATCTCCAACTAGTTTGTTATAATTTTTTTGTTGGTTGAAATCAGTACTGAATCTTTAAATTTTTATCAACTGTCAAATAATCAAGAGCTGAATTTCCTGTGATTTTGGTTATACAGGGTGTCCCGTAAATTAGAGGCTTGATAGATCACTAAGAAGAAGATCACTTACAAAAAATTCAAGCACAAACGTTTTTTATAGGTTTGTAATAAATAATTATTTAAAAAAATATTTACGACTACTGCAGATTTGTTGTTTAAAAACATTACAACTAAAAAAAAGAGTCTATCGAGTTCAATAAAGAGTACCTCTTTTGTAGGAAATTCAATACAGAATTGAAGACAAAAGTCTTTAGCACTCAATTAAGGGTATTTCAATTATGGTAGGTACAATAAAAGTTTACAAAATCCTCGTACCACGCCATTGGATTATTAAAATTTGACATAATTAATACCGTCGATGTGTTTTGGAGAGACAATGACCTACAAAAATTTTTAAATTTATATACTTTCATCCCTCGATAAGATATGAATTAAAAGGTGTATTTCTTCTGCACCTTTATCTGTATCTCACAAACTAAGAGGGTTAGAGAAAAGTTGCATTTAATGCATTTGGGTATTTTAAATATTCCTAAACGATCTATTATGCTTTTAGTTTACTGTAGTTATTTATGAGACACCCTGTATATTGTAAACAGTAATAAAACTATGAATTTTTCTAAATAACGTATCTACATTTTTAAATATCAAAGACTTCCTTGATCTGCCAATCTAAGTAATTATAAAAAATGAATGATGTTATTTATGAATCACAATAGATCATTGACCATTTAAATAGCAACTAGTAAGGTCAATGTCAATTTTGTCGGGTACAAAAAAATAATTGTACATTCAAGAGAAAACATATTGATTAAATTTTCGAGTAGTGAACGGTTAGATTGAGATTTTCATTAACAATTAGCCTTGGGCTTTCTGACAGAACTGATGTAAAAATCAATGGGAAAGAAAACTTGTGAAAAACATTTAATTGCCCTAAAAGAGAGGATGGTTAAAATAGTTATTTATCTAGCAAGGGTATAAAAAGATGTTTATGCCCCGAGGGCGACGTCTTACGAACCCGAGGGCCCATGGCCCGATGTAAGTCGCACGCGGGTATACACATCTGTTTATGCCCTTGGTACATATACAAACTTCTATGTCATGCTAGTTCGTTATTGCAATCTAATATCAATACAAATCAGTATTAAAAAAAATCCGGTTTTAATTGATAACATTGCTTTTTTTTGATAGTAAATTATCGTTGCTATGTGAATGTTGACAGACGTAAATGTCATAATTTTTACATGTGTCAAAGTTAGAAGTCAAAATGAACGAAAATTTTTTGAATTCCTGGCGAAATTATCGAAAAAGCAAAGAAAGTAACTGAAAATCTGTTGCCAAAAGAGTCTAAAGAAGCTTATGACATGGAATACGATAAATTGGAAATTGGATGCAAGCAAACTATGCCCGCGCGGGCCATAAAGTGAACTCTATGCTCTCACGAGTATAAAGTAAGCAGTAAGCAACAAAAACACAATAATGAACTAGTATGATATAAAAAATTTTACGCTCATGCAAAAAACAAAACTTTAATTAGTGGAAAAACTAGTTCTTTATTATTATTACTGTAGCCTAACGGCCTCTTTGGACAATTAACACGTCGCGTGCAATAACCATTTACTTTTTGCACTAGTTGCATAAATAACTATTGTATGTAATAGAAAACCTCAATAGGTAATTAATTGAAATTGGAAATTCTTTCACCAGTGAAAAGCGGTTAACAAAGATTATACAGAGTTCGGCAAAAATCCGGAACCGGACAAAATATAGAATTTTTGGAAAATAGTTTTATACCACAAACTACAATTCAAAATGACATTTTTATGTATCCACATTCAAAGTGAGGGCGCGTTACGTTTCCTTGAAAAACTGCAACGAAATTAGCGAAACAAAAGATTTTCAACTAAATATTGTAGCAGAAAGAAGTCAACGCAATTTTTCCGAAATATTACCATAATGGGATAGAATAAATCAATATTAACTTGTCGAGGGACCGTAAATCTCATAAATCATGTGCGGTGACTGGCCCTCCTCAATTTACGACAGACTTTTCAGAAAATGAGCCAATGCACTAAAGTTATACTTCCCTTTTTCTTGCAAGGGAGCAAATAAATCGAACAGGCAGACGAAGAATAAATGTTTACCTAGACGTTAAGACAAATATAAATACCATTGAAGTGGTTATTTATTGTGGACTTTCAAGAAAAATCAGTAAGTAGCAAAAAACAGGGAAAATAAGTGATTTCAGCGTTTAAAACAAATATTTTTCTGATGTATATGAGAACCAGAAATGGCCAATTTTATATAAATAGTCAGTCAATCTGCAAAATATTTCGAATTTTAAGATACATGCTAAAAATATTATCACTTATAATTGCACAAGAGGTTTGTATTTTATCCTAACCGAAGGTAGAGCGTTTTTCGAGTCAAATTGCTAAAGGAAACAATTTAGAACAAATTTACCCGATATCAATACAAACATCGAGTGTATAAATTCGGCAGTACAATTCAATGAATCGGCTCATTGTTAGGGCCCCCGCAGATTGCAGACTTTTTATCGGCCGATAGTTTGGTCGGCTTCTTAATCAGTATGGAGAGGAATGCATATGCGCACACTAAAGCGATTCAGTATCGGCCGATAAAAAAGTTTGATAAGCTACCAAATTACATTCAAACTAATCTAACCAAACTGTTTAGTTGGCTCGGTGTGCGCACTTTCAGCCCAACCCGGCTAAACTATCGGCCGATAGTTTGGTCGGCTTCTTAATCAGTATGGAGAGCATTATCGGCCGATACTGAATCGCTGTAGTGTGCGCATATGCATTCCTCTCCATACTGATTAAGAAGCCGATCAAACTATCGGCCGATAAAAAGTCTGCAGTCTCCGGAGGTCCTTAATGTTTAGAAATTCAATCAGTTGTTGACAAACATGTCAAAATATTTATTATGGTAACCAGCACTGCGATAATTGATAAACAAATGCATAAGTAAAAAAACCACAAGTGCATTTATCAACAGTAAAAACACAAGAGCTTTTTTTTATCGGATAAATTTCTCTTTGCAACGAAACAGTTTTGCCAATCACTAATTTTACGAGAAAAACTGACATGATAAAATCGCGACACCGAAGGTGGAGCGATTTTATCTATTGTCTGTTTTTCGAGCAAATTTAGTGATTGACAAAATTTTGAGTTGAAGAGAAATTTATTTAATAAAAGAAAAGCTCGAGTGTTTTTTGGCAAGATAAATTAACGACAGAATATATCGATGAACAACAACAATAATTATCTCATTGTCATTGTGTAAAAGTGACGTCCGCTTACTAGAGGTTTTTATCGCGATAAAAAAGGATGCACCTTTTTTATCGATGTCAAAGTGACAATAACATTTCCAGGTATATGACATTTCAACATTGGAGTTGATTTATCAACAGTAAAAACACAAGAGCTTTTTTTTATCGGATAAATTTCTCCTTGCAACGAAACAGTTTTGCCAATCACTAATTTTACGAGAAAAACTGACATGATAAAATCGCGACACCGAAGGTGGAGCGATTTTATCTAATGTCAGTTTTTCGAGCCAATTTAGTGATTCGAAAAACTTTGAGTTGAAGAGAAATTTATCTGGATAAAAGAAAAGCTCGAGTGTTTTTTGGCAAGATAAATTAACGACAGATTATATCGATGAACAACAACAATAATTATCTCATTGTCATTGTGTAAAAGTGACGTCCGTTTACTAGATATTGAGGAAGAGAGGTTTTTATCGCGATAAAAAGGGATGCACCTTTTTTATCGATGTCAAAGTGACAATAACATTTCCAGGTATATGACATTTTAACATTGGAGTTAATTTATCGCTGTAAAAGTTTCAGCTAACTTTTGCCGCTGTCAAAATGAGAATTGCACTGTGGCATATGCGATTTTTTATACATGAGTTGAATTGTCAGTGATATGTTTGGTTTTGTTGGGAATACTGTAATAAAAAGTACGTTTTCCCATTACTAGCTGTGAAGTTGACAACTATTACTTCTTCTACTGATTATTTTATTTATCTTTATTATTGTAAATGAATATTCTTGATCCAGTGCTTCTAGGGAAGCCTTTTTTTTGATAAGTTATTTTGACGTTTCTTTGAAATTGAAAAAAGGGGAGTTGACGAATACTAAACGCGAATGCCGATTGGTGGATTTCATATAAATATGAAATAATACACGTTCAGTTAACCGATATGTCCTACATTTCCATTCTGTAAACTGTGCAGAAAATGGATAATATACAGGTGGGTGTAGAAAAAATATATATACACCACCGTGATTTTGGTACTCGGTCAATAATAATAATAATAGTCTTCACCACCTTGGTGTATAATAAACTATTATTCTTTCTACCATTTCCTAATTTTTTGGTACAACGTCCTGGAACACCCCGTACTTCTTAATAAAAACGACTCCATTGTCCCTCTTACATTCTAGTTATCTCTTATGCAGTTGTAATATGATCGAGATTAATACCATCATTTTTCGCCATACGATTCCGCTTTAGGTCCATTAGTTCTTGTCTATAGTGGACAATAATATCCAAAGTGGCAGTATTTATATTACTCAAGTTGCCGCTGTCAATTATTCTTATCTAATTGGCTACTTTCCGATCATAGATATCTATAAATCTTGGACCACTATTTCTAATCCATAACTGTCACTTGATTGGTGACCGTCTGTCTACGAACGTAGACGCACGACCACTAGTTTGAATTTATAGATGCAATTATTTTACAGTTACAAGTCGCAGATAACATTATGTGTGTTTTGAATTTTGTTTGTCATTGTGTTAGTTGAACATTTAGATTCAATAAAATATGTGCTATTTTCAGTTGAACTACCACATGATTTAAATGTTGCTATTAACTTGAAAACGATGATATTTCTGAATAAAGAATCAAGAGACCTTTCAAATGATATATCACAAGCATATACCTGCCTATTATTATTAACCGAGCACCTACATTATTTCGTGAGGGGCTTTGACGCTAGCTCTAGGGTGCATATACATTTTTTTCCACTACTAGCCAAATTTGAGTCAAAAATTGGAAAGAATTGACATTATGTGCTTTCAAAATACAACACTTTAAGTTTAAGAGCTTTACTTATACACCACAGCACTCACAAACGCAACACGAGAAGCGATTACCTCGTTGTCAACCACACAAAATCCATATGATCAATGAAAAAGATATTTTGCCGGTTCGGTGCCTTGCCTGTGCCGAGCACGTGGCTTGCACGAAAGTGAGAATCGGCCTTTCTTCTCAAACAATATTTGCCGAGCATGTCCCGTGCAGGTTCAGACAAGTGTGAATACTTTACCGGCTTGGTAGTATTGGCGTTCCTAGGATTTTAGGAGTTTAGTGGTCAGCATGTCGTCTCGTCAGAAGAAGAACATTTTTTCATTGGAAGAAGATGAAATCGTTATCGAATATGCTAGAGAAAATGAAGCTCTTTATGATATCTTTAATAAAAGATACGCTGACAGTATGTATAAAAACACATTACGGATCACAATTGGCAAAATATTATTACATCAGAGCAATTTTCACAAAGCTGGAAACTACTAACCCACGGCAAGCCTATTGCAGTGTGAATTGCCTCAAGAAATTTTGTTCGCGCCGAGCATGTGCCTTGCCGTTGCCGATTCGGTTCCTGGCACGTCTAATGAGAAAGAGCCTTTACTGACAGTGTCAACGCGTTGTTTTAAATATGTACGCGTGAAAAAGAAAATTCTGTAATTTCTGATAATGCGGTTATCGCGAGAATTCACGAATTGACGAAAATCGGTTTATAACGATTTATAATGTAATTAAACTAGGCACTGTTTTAATCCACTATATTAATTTGAATTACCTTTGATCAACATTATTTCTCAATATTCGAATTTATAAAAGAAATTTATGCACGGCACTGGCGGCTTTTTTCTTCAATGGAATTAAAAATATGGTTAATCAAATTAACATTAGAAAGACTTTACCTTTGTCATAAAGATCCTTATAAATAGTATATAATTATCAGTTGTATATCCTTTATGGTATACTATGAATATTTTCTTCATCTATTAATTTTTTCAAACAATTCTATTTTAAACCCAAATTTAGCGTGTCAACTTTATCCATTATCATACATTTCGCTGGCAATCCTTGAAATTTTACAATACTAATCGTTTTAAAAGAAATATATGACAGGCGGTAACAAATCTACCCTTAGTAACTCGTTATACTAACATGAAGGCTTGTTCGCACCCTCCTTTAAACAATCCCGTATAGCTCGATGTGCTCCACGCCCCGTCGGCTCTGCGAGACGGGGCCAAAGCCCTAAGGAGTGCCTCAGTGCCTTTATATTATATTTATATAGACGAACAGACGTGTATACAGAGCGAAGTTGGATTTCTGTATGGTTGTAGATGTACTGCTTCGCAGACAAAGGGAAATCAAAGGATTTAGTATTGATGTGGCAAATTGGCGAGAGAAAATAACATCCGGAGGGTGGTGAAAAGAAAAGGAAATAATTGGTACAGGCGAGTAAAGAAAAATTATATTGCATCTTTTTTTTAATGTCTCATTTTTCCACCCTGTATTAATTTGAATCAACTAGCGCTAACAAAAATGAATTTTTCTACAGTCGACTCGAAAATTTTGGAACTTGTTACGTAAATTACTATTAACGGACGCTCTGTATAATTAGGACAATCTGATTACAAACCTAGTAATCACGTGAGGTTCAATCCACTTCGTTTAGTCCATATTGGAGTTCAATTCAGTTCAAAACGGACTACATTTACATCAAAACAAACTTGATTATATTTTGGATTAATGAGCTGTTTTAATTTATCAAGGATCGCTTATTCCCCGCCCTTTGGAACCTACCTACGTGGCAGTTTTCGCAACCGCGCACCCAAGGGGGTTAGGTTTAGACTAAAATTAACTATGACATTATGATAGGTGGAAAAATTAAATTACATAAAGAAAATTTATGAAGTTTGGTAGAAATACCTAAACATTTTAGATAACAATTTTTCTCCACGACTAAATAATAACGCACAAATTATTTTTACATATTTAGCTACTTACATAATGATATATATTCTTCACACCAGTGAATAATGAAAAATAATTCACTCTCGTTAACCAATCACATTCTATTATTATCAGAATTCACGATTAAATGAATTAAAATGAATAAATCAAATCGTCTCTTTTAAAACGTCAAATACCAAATAATGCAAATCGATTCTGACAGCGCGTCGTTTGAAACGTCAAAATAATGATAGAATCATAATTTCACGTATTATTTAGAGAAAAATGGACAACAGTAGTTATATTTAGTTATAACTCCCAATTATCATTTATAAATGTAGGGGTACTGTATGTTACGTATCCCTTTTTGAAAATAAACATGCTCTATAGCCTAGTAGTAGAAATAGTTGACTCTGGCGCGGACGATTGGGGTTCGATCCTCACTGGAAGCTTCCTTTTTTTAGTCGTGGATAAATTATAGTCTTTTACTTGTGTAGAATGGCTAATATTCGATTGAATGATTCCAAAACTCTCTCGCTGCGCTCGCTCGTTTCATCCGCGTGAATAATAGCCATCATTCTGCACTCGTTGAAGAATATACCATTCTCACATTTGTCGATAATGTTACAAATGATAAAGTTACCCATTATTATATTAAGTATTTGTTAAATTTGCAGCTTAACTGAATAGATGTCAAAGATAATAGTATAATAAAACTATAACTCTTGTCAGAGTCCTTGAAAATCAAATAACAAAGACCGTTTACTAAGAAACAATAACTACTCCACTGGCTATATGCCACGAATTATATTACACTTCTTTGATTCTTAAAAACTCTGTGGGTCTTGATTACCTTTGACATCTAATTGATACAAGCTTTACTAAAATGACATTTTTTGGCAGGAAACTGTAAATGAAGTAATTATAACATGATTATATCCCCGAAGTTTCCAAGTGCAAATCCGGTCCCGGGGAAAAAGGATGGAATTTTGGTATCTTGTACGTCCCAACACGAAAAAAAGTTCTCATGGGCAGAACTACCGAAAACCCCATAAAGGGACAATTTTTGAGCTCTAAAAGTATAATGGATATTGTCACACACTTTAAGGTCCGTCAAAGGAAGAAAAGTATGAAAAATAAACAAAGATAATACACCTTTTTAATATATTGGAATTGTACAGTGTAATCTAAAAATTTATAACAAATTAAATAATTTGGTTTTTTCAAAATGTGCATGTCTATGATTTTTTTCTCTTAAATATTCGTGAATAAATGGCCACTTTATTTATATTATAAATCAGTCAAGATCCTCTTTAATGAAAAACTCAGACATACTTGTTTCAATGGAATGCCAAATGCATTTTGTATATAACTATTTAAGGAAACCACTTCAACTGAACATTTTTGGAGCGTCTACTTTCTCCTACTTATATTCTCTCGAGAATCTCGCGAGACCATGAAAATTATTTTAAGCTCAACAAACTTTCGTTTCATCTGCCTTTGCTTCGTTGAAAGATTTAATCCTTTTAATGGGAAAAACGTTTCAATTCGATAAACATTTTTCTTATTTTTTCCACCGCTTCACCAACATAATATACTTGCATTGAATAAACAACGTTAAAGCGATTAGTTAGTCTGTTACAGGCTTAGACAACTTTAAATGTTCCAGATACTAATTTTGGTAGTCGCTTTTTAGAAAAAATAAATACCAACTATCGAAAGAGGAACTTTACTTATTTTTACTCTTACCACAAATAATTGCGTTCACCAGAAGAAGGAAAAGAGAAGGACTTGGACGTATAGGACGCTTCAAGGCGAACCTATACGATTGTCGGATGAAGTTAAATATCTTGGAGTTATCCTAGACCCAGATTTAACTGGGAGCCGACAAATTCAACACATGACGTGCATTCTTTCCAAGTCTGACAAATACCATTACCAGACTTGGAAAAAATCCCATTCAATGGTACACACAACGAAAAACGTACGTTATATTAATAAAAAAAATCATCAACACAATGATTTTTTACATCAATTTTGCTCCGATGCTCGAAATCATTACCACAATGCTTTTAAATTATTACTCAATGTACAAGGACGTAATATTAATGCTTAGCGAACATTGATTTCAATCAGCAACGTTTCATGTAAAAATATTGATATTAATGACTTTGACATGGATTAATGTCCTAGTACATCGATTCTATGCCTAGTGAACATCAATTGATTAATAAAATTTTAATCAATCGATTATTGAAAAACATTAACTAATCACTTAATGTGTGTTAATTGATAATCTGTAAGCATTATTATAATGGAAAAAAGTATCAATACGGAATGAAACAAACTAAACATCTACTTAGGAAAAATAAAATCCTTTGGTAATTTAGAATCCTCACATATGTTTATTTAAGAGGTAGGTATACATTTGTTTTATACTTGTTACGTCTTCACCAATTATTGTAGAGTACACTTTAGTTGTTGGGCGATTTCCTGTTATATCTTTTTTCACTGTTTTGCCTGTAGGAATAACATATCCATGCAATGGTCACAACACTGCTGCATGGCGTCCATCTGCATATAAAATCAATTATAAATCATCCATATAATCATTCCATATTTATAGTATAAGTTACCAACTGTCATCTGGTTGGACGGATATTAGCTTTGCAGAAAACTGAAAATATAGAGTTAAAATTAGGATTATCAAAGCTGGTTATACAGGGTGTTTCATTGGGAAATGGGCATACGGTAAGGGTAGGTAGAGGTCGCCTAGGTGGTTCTAAAAAACCCCCATATGATGGGTCTAGCGCTCTTTATAACCGAGATACAGGGTATTTTATAAATTTATCCTATTTCTTTCGAACCTCATAACTTCCGAGTTACCCTGTATATTATTTTGAAATTTGGTACACGTAATAACCATTACCTAGAGACTCCATCAAAAGCATCTCCAAAAAGATAGTGCAGGTCCGGCTTAATAAAAAATTTCAAAACTCGTCTTTCCTAAAAACAACACCCTGTATATGGATTTTTTTTAAATTGCTCTTTATAATTGGAAAGGTAATAAAAAATCGAATCTACTTATTTCGTTTTTATTTTTCCGCAGACAATTTTACTACCAAAAATTTACCGTCAAAGTTATAATTTATGCACGTTTTGGGGGTTTACAATGGTATCGGAGAGGTTTTTTTTTATTTTTTAGCTTGAAATGAAATCCATTTAATGCATCTAGAGAAGCATCCTAGAAATTCAATGGAGTTTGTATGTTTACGAGTACAGACCACTAAAAAATGTGATTACAGAGCCGTACTTAGGACATACCCATTCAATATGTTTCGAATATCTCGAACACCCTGTATAAGGATATGTATCTGGAAACTATGCACTTCTACATTTAGAATAACAAGAGTAAAATACGAGAAATGAATTTATACTTCAAAAAATGTTAAAAGTACTCGTTTGGACAATGTTGTTAGAATTTCTTGTTTTCTGTTCATGTCAATTAATAAAATTAATAAAAATCTCTCCGTTTTTTTAAGTATAAATTCATTACTTGTATTTTACTCTTGTTATTCTAAATGAAGAAGTGCATAGTTTCCAGATACATATTCTTATACAGGGTGTTCGAAATATTCGAAACATATTGAATGGGTATGTCCTAAGTACGGCTCTGTAATCACATTTTTTAGTGGTCTGTACTCGTAAACATACAAACTCAATTGAATTTCTAGGATGCTTCTCTAGATGCATTAAATGGATTTCATTTCAAGCTAAAAAATAAAAAAAAACCTCTCCGATACCATTGTAAACCCCCAAAACGTGCATAAATTATAACTTTGACGGTAAATTTTTGGTAGTAAAATTGTCTGCGGAAAAATAAAAACGAAATAAGTAGATTCGATTTTTTATACCCTTTCCAATTATAAAGAGCAATTTGAAAAAAATCCATATACAGGGTGTTGTTTTTAGGAAAGACGAGTTTTGAAATTTTTTATTAAGCCGGACCTGCACTATCTTTTTGGAGATGCTTTTGATGGAGTCTCTAGGTAATGGTTATTACGTGTACCAAATCTCAAAATAATATACAGGGTAACTCGGAAGTTATGAGGTTCGAAAGAAATAGGATAAATGTATAAAACACCCTGTATCTCGGTTATAAAGAGCGCTAGACCCATCATATGGGGGTTTTTTAGAACCACCTAGGCGACCTCTACCTACCCTTACCGTATGCCCATTTCCCAATGAAACACCCTGTATACATGCATCACTTACTTTCATTCACGTCTTGGATTAGTTTTTGAAATAAACCCTTAATAGTTTTATCCTCAAATTTTCATTGGATATTTTTCCACAGCTTCGTTCTCAGTCAATCACCAAGCCATCGGAATTTTCAAAGGCACTAGAGAAATCCATGTTTATCTGAAAATATAATGAAGAATGAACTACAAGTGAAAATAAGTTTAAAAAATTAATATTTGTCTCACCAATCTAAATCCTGAGGGTTAATTATAAAAAAAACCATTTTTCTAAAATGGCTGTGGTAGATTCTAAAGATTTATAATTTCTTCCAATCTGTGTTTGCTGCAGACTTTTCAGTACCCAGTAGTCAAATTCTTCGAAACTTAAATTGACAAATTTAAGTGATCTAATTTTTTCCTCAGCGTCTTCTCCTAGAACTAAAATATAATAATTTGCTTATAGTTTACTATTTATATACGGCTTATTCGAGAGACAATAATAATAATTTTATAACTTACTTGTCTATAGATACAGGATAGGTTCTCCTAGAAAAATTTGGAATTGCACTTTTTTTGTTTTTTCACTTGTATTTATATATTATTACCCCACTTTTGTGATTGACGGAATATATTAACAAATTAACTAGGACTAAATATTATAATGCATATTATTATAACGCGAGGACTAGGACTAGGAGGCGATGTCGTTATTGTTTCTTTCCACGTGAATTTAGCGGGAATCGAGCAAATGTTTAGGTGGTGGGAGACAACAAGACGTAATATTAATGTATTTGGACATTAGCTCAACGTATTTAATCATCAAGCTATGAGTTTTTGTATTATTTAATAAGTTTGGGAATTATATTAATGGTAGAGGTACATTAATTGATGTCTATAGGCATTATTGTATTGATTTTTTATTATTGACCTATGAATTTTAAAGTATTGATCTATAGGCACTGACATTATTTTGTCTCATTGTGCAATGATTAACTTATGTCCTCTAGGTGATTGGTTTAATGTGAATTATCCTCGTATTGATGTAAAATATCATTATCTTGATGTATATTTGGCACAAAAATAATTAAATTCTTGCATTAGTTTAATGACCAGGCATACATTGTGAAAATCCAAAAAAATATTATCTAATGTTTTTTAAGCATCATCATAATCATTTCATAACATTAATACTATGGAAAGGGCATTATCGTAATGATTTTACATTTGATGATCGTGGGACATTAATATCACGTACGGTATTTTTTTCTGTGTACACAGACGGCTCAAAAGCAATAAGAGGAACTGGGATAGGACCAATATTGATAAAGGATACAGAGGACAAAAGATTACCATGATGACAACTAGTCAAGGAGCCATCAAGGCACTGAGCTCTAGTGTAATCAGTTCCTAAATGGGTGTGGGAATGCCTAGAACAAACTCAATGAACTAGGAGAGAACAATACAGTTACCTTACTATGGATTCCAGGACACACTGGAATAAAAGGAAATGAAATAGCAGATAAACTAGCAAAAAGGGGGACTAAAATACCTTTCTGGGGGCCAGAACCCTTTTGCGGAATCAGTCCCAATGTAATATTGGAAGAAATAAGTGAAACAGAAAGAAAGAGACAATCAAAGATTCTTCTGGGTGACTACAACCTGTGTTGAGATCAAATGAATACATAAGCCAAAGTAAAACTGCGCTGAGAGTTTTAACAGGGATCCTGACGGGACATTGTCGCCTGAATGGGCACCTGAAAAAACTCAAAATAGTTGAGCAAGAAGAATGCAGATATTGTGGCATGGAAGAAGAAACCTCCATCCACATAGTTTCCAACTGCACAGCACTCCAGAATCCTAGAAGTAAGGAGGCACAATAGATCTTTTAGGTCTAAGTGAATGTTACCCCGAATACATATCTACATACATTAAACACGTGATTAAGAAGGCAGAGGTAACCTTTATGGTTGCCAGACACACCTACGGCAATAAATTGGGACTTAGACCAAGCATGGTACACTGGTTATACAAAATGGTTGTCATCCCTATGATAACATATGTATCTCTGGTCTGGTGGCCGAAGATTAGACAAACCTCTGCGATGCTAAAACTAAAGACGTGGCACATGGGAGAGGACACATAGAAATAAGGCATGTGAATGACGACATCTTTAAAATGCCAACTACATGACTACCAGGTATATCTTTCGCAAGAATTTCGAGATTGTCATCAACGATCGAAAAGAGTTGAGGAAGAGAACGCTGCACCACCACTCAGTAGAGCGAATGCTTTGATCTGGTACACAAACGGATCAAAGAATGAGCTCGGCACCGGAGCTGACATTATAGGTTTTGAGAACAAAGTTATCTTTATCAGAGACTTTAGTTACACCATTGTCTAATATAAAGAAATAGTCTGACAACCTTATGGGCTAAAAATTTAACAGTTTTTCGGTAGTTCGGATTGGACGTTTAGGTGGCGTATTGTGAAAGCTAGATTTAACGAGTAGATGGCGCTGAATATAATATTTCACTTCGAATTGGGAAAGATACCTTTTTATTTCAAGTGATTATGTTTTTAAGCGCTAGATGTAACTGACGACAATCTGTATTAATTGTGAATCTATTTTCGAAATAAATATACCTGTTTTTGAAGGTCATTTATAATAACCACACCACCCTTAGGTAAAGGGTGAAAAGGTTTATAGTTATCTCGCATTTATCAAGTATTTAATTCTTGTTGTAGTTGCGTGGATTGGTATTTTGAAGAATTGTTGTTATTTTGATTATTATACGTAAATAGTGGTTGGATGGAATAGAATACAGTTTATCAAATAAATATGCTAATAATGGATGGTTCTGAATTATTTTTCGTTAGTTGCAGTCACAAAGATGATAAACAAACAGAGCCTACATGATTCCAAAATAGTTCACAGACAATTAATTGCTATAAACTCACTTTTTTTGGACAGTCTTAATTACTATTTTTTGAAGAAAAACTTACGCATATCTATTATCCTTTTTCAGTAGAGATATACCTAGGTGGGTAGCGAACGGATAGTAAAATAACTACGATTAACTATGATTCAATATGATTGAATCAAAAGAAAAACAAACAGCACGTGGACGTTAATCCGATATACAGGGTGTTTTCAAATGCCTATTACAACGTAGACATGTAGAAAACTCTCGTAAAATAAGACAAAATGATATAAGGATTAGTTCATTTACTTTTCGAAATACGGGGTGTTGAAGTTATGAAAATTCAAATGTTTTCATTTGATAACTTTAAAATGGATGAATAAATTGATTTGACATTTGGCAGGTTGTTTTTAAATGTAAAAAGGCATTATTTGATATTAAACATTCGTCAATTTTTGATCCAGTGGTGTACATTTGGAAGAATATGTCACTTTTCTCCTTCCTTTTTTCACTGACATTTGTGGCTATTTTCAATCAATTTTATATTCCTTATTTTTTTCACGTAAAAAACATAACCTTCACATATAAAAAAATTAGTAGTTATCAAGATATTTAATGTTTTCATGGAGTTTGCAACATCATTTTCAATAATAAAAGCACAATTTTGTACAAATATTTTCGATAGTCTTCTCACAATGTTCAAGATGCATTAATTGCTGCTTCACAAATTAGTATCTGATACATATTTTAGTAGTTTGAAGGTTATTAAAAAAAGATATTTTTTTATTTTATTATTAATAAATTAGGTTGCAGACTTCATGAAAACGTTAAATATCTTGAAAACTACACATTTTTAGATGTGCAAAGGTTATGTGTTTTTTACGTGAAAAAAATTAAGGAATACACAATTAATAGAGGCCATCGATGTTGTGTATTCAGCTAAAAAGTCAATACTAAATTTCAAGATATACGCTTCAGGGGTGTATTCTTTATTTTAATAAATCGATATAGATGTTCGCAATGATAGAAAACATGCAAAATCTTATGTTTTAAACAGTATACATTAACTGTCATTCTTGTCAGGAAAAAAAAACACTTTTGGTTGGCCACACTGACCTTAAACTGAACTCCTCTATCAAAAATAGCTACAAATACCAATAGCGTGAAAAATGGGAGGAGAAAAGTGACATATTTTTCCAAATGTACACCACTGGATCAAGAATTGACAAATGTTTTTTTATAAAAATACCCTGTTTTTCAAAAAGTAAATGAGCTTATATCATTTTGGCCAATTTTACTAAAGGTGTATACATGCAAAAGTTGTAAGTTGCATTTGAAAACACCCTGTATATAACAATAACACAGTATCGTATCCTTTTTAAAAGAAAAATTGTTTGATAACATTTGCCCATTAGATTTGTTCTTGTAAAACTCAGTTAATTTTTGTCAAAAAATTAATTTAATTTATGATTTGGTATCTAAATTTTACCTAATACGGATCTGTTACTTTTTATTATAAATCCGACCAGAAACTGAGTCCAGAAATTATTTTGAAATATACTTATCTATACTCGTAAAATTTTGTTTGGTTGTGTTAGGTAGGTAGAAATTTTTATTCAACTTTGATAAGTAGAAATGTATTTTGTTATGTTTATTTTGAGGGTTATTAATATTTTATCATAGAGCCACCTATTGGTCAATAGCATCTCGCATACACAAAAGTTTCTGGAAGTTTCAAATTTCACCGTAATTTAACTTAAGCCGCCACCTCTCAATATGTATGCATCTCTCTTTTTAGGGTCTCTGTTATACACATGAGGTTGACAGACTATTTCTTTATATTAGACAATGGTTACACTGTTAAGATTTCGCCTCTGCCTAGAAAAATATTCGGAGGAATACATTTTGAGCTACTATAAGGCTTTGGAATGCGTCAGAGCACTAGAGTTCTGAGTATGCGCACTGGAAATGTAGATAATTTTATTCACTTATTGTTATGTAGGAGGTAACGTTAAAAACCTAGCAGCCCTCGTATTTAATATTGTGAGTGTACAGTTACTTGAAAAAAAAAATTGCAATATCGTTAACTAGAAGTTAAAACCTCAAAGTTAACAACGCTCATTGGGAGATTGAAACCACAAGCAGATAATAGGAAACGACATAAAACAAAACTAACAAATAAAACCCTGTGAAGTGTAAAATTGGACAAAAGGAAGATTGGTGGCACCAACTTTTTGAAAATAGCGATTCAGTTAGTTTTAATCTTGGTCAACTGTAGTTGCATAAGTAAAATATTTTTTTCAACGCTATTGTTAATAGAAATTCTGATACGCATTAAGTTTTTTAAGATAATTAACTTTTAATGGTACAAAAAACAACTTAAAAAGTAACTCAACATTTCTGGGAAGGTGCATTCTTAAATTGTTATTACCTTGAATTATTTGTTAATAAATGAGTATACAATTGCCTTGTGGATGTTGTGAAAATAAAATTCATCATGTCAGTCGCCTGGATGCAAAAGCCAGGAAGTCTCGTCTTCCTAAAAATCTGGTTGTACCAAAAATATTAAAATGCGAAGGGCTATACAAACACCGGACCAACTTTCGTTTAGCTGGAACCAGTTATGTAAGAAATATTCGTTTATTCACCATTAGGAATATTTTTCAAACAGAAAGACTGGATTTTTTTTGCGGAAATGCATAATTTTCATTTTTCCGACTTTAGAATAGCTGAAACCAGTTACAAGAAAATACGTTTCTGTTTTACATGCTAGACAATTTTCTAAACGAGCGACCCATCAATCGGGAGAAAATACCTCGTTCAAAATAGGATGCAGACGTACCTTTTGTGTCTTATGTCTTTTTCTACTGTCCTAATGACTAGATACAAGAAAAAAATCATAATTTTGAAAGTTATCACGTATTTTCAGATAGAAAAAGAAGGTGGAAATTATTGATTCTATAACCTTTTCGAATTTCGCTAAATGCGATCTTAATGATTTTATTTATCAAATTTGAGGTTAGATATTTTAATTTGAAATGTTTTCTTCTTTTCTAATGATCGAATTTGGATTTTTTAATTCAAAATACGTGGTTTGGAAGACAAATCGAAATAGGATGCAGATGTACCTTTCGTAGCAGTAGTGTGTCCCACTGATAGCCTCTTCAGGTCTGTACTTTGTTGTTTTCTGTCAATTATTATTTATGAAAAGTTAATATTAACTTTATGGTTATATTTATTTAAATAATACAAAATTATGCCTAGATACACGAAAAAACATCAGCATTTTGAAAGTTCTCAAGTATTTTCAGTTAGAAAAAGAAGATGATAATTTTTTATTTCATATCCTTTTTGAATTAGGCTGAATACGATCCTGATGATTTTATATATCAAATTTAAGGTTAGCTATATGTCAAAATAGCAAATAAAATAAACGACATACCGAAAGCCCGGATATACGTCACAAACGATGACGTACACCAAGAAGGTTATTGAACGTACTATATCGTCCGTGAGGCTTTAAGATATATTTTACTGAAAATCGAGTCTGAATCCGCCTCTGGCTGTATATCTACGTAGAATTAAAACTCAAGATAAAATCAATGCTATAATCTTTTCGCTTGGTAATCATCGTTAAAAATGGAGGGCTTCAGAGCCAACAAACTCAGTACCCACCATCTATACCCGCTTAGTTAATTATAGATTCCTACTAGTTTATAATCATCAACGATTATTCGTCGATTCCGTCATGTGGACCTAACTATAATATTAAAATGAATTCAACCTTTACCAAAATACATTTGATAACCGAACAACATGTAACAAAGAAAAGTTTACTGTAAACAAATTCCTTAGAATCATTAGTAGTACATTGTTTTCAAAGGAAGCACGAAAGAAAAAAAATTAACAGTAAATTATAGACCAACTGCTTCACTCGCTGGTTCATCCATATCGGACACAGTGTAGTTACCGTAAATAATTTTAAAAGGGAAATGTGCGCATTGAATTCGAAGGATATTTTGAAATTTTTGGCAACTAACGTGTCTAATGTCAGTATTCACCGTTTATAGAGTTCATATCAGAACCTTTTTGGTGTGCGTCATCGATTGTTGATGTTTTTCCAACACATTACGTTGGAAAAATGGAAAAAATGAAGTTCTGTGATCTGTATCTGTAGAGTAGGAAGGGTGAGTGTAGGCTCATAGCACTTAGGCCACATATGACCCATTGTACATCCTCCTGAGGAGTTGTCCTCCTAGGTCATCGTCCATACTGTCCTTCTCAGGAAGGTAAACAGGTCACCAGGAGACATCTCTTTATATCGGCAGGTGTAGGCCAAGACTCACCGAACACACACTCTCTTATCGACGATAACTCCGGACACACGCATAGGACATGCCTGACAGTCTCATTTTCCTGTTCACACATCCTGCATAGAGGTGTGTCCACTAGCCCCATAGTATGGAGGTGTTTCTTTTGTTGACAGTGGCCAGTCAGAAATCCCACTGTTATACGTAGGTCTTTCCTGGTCATCCCCAAGTATTTCTTCGGCGCCATCTTCCCAGGGTCGCCCAGGGTGATCCTGGCAAAACTGCATCCTTTGATTCCCTCCAATCTCTCAAGGGATTGAGCATGGGTGTAACGTTTGGCTAGTTCCGCAATTGTCGAAGTCGTCAGGCCGTAGGTGTCACTGGATCCAAGAATTTTTAGTCCAGCGGCTTCCCTGGCTAAAGAATCGGCAATGCGATTTCCTTTACTCCTGTCGTGCCCTTTAACCCACCTCAGGATAATATTGTTATCTGCCGAGGCGTTAGCTAAATCTTGGTGGCACTCTAGTACTAGCCTCGATATAACACGTTGTCTGTTCAAGGCTAATAGGGCTTGTCTACTATCAGTGCAGATTATTATGTTTTTGTCAGACATTCCTTTTCTGGTTAGTTCTTTTGTGGCAATTGAGATACCAGCCAGTTCTGTAAGAACCACGCTGGTATTGTTTCCCATTCCCCACTTGATCCTCAGGCTTAGTGCTCTCGAGTAAACTCCACATCCTGAGCCTTCATTCATTTTTGAAGCATCTGCAGCATATGGCTCTGTGTTGTGTTGTATTTGTATTTTGTAGGGTTTATTAAACAAAAACCTGGGTTTAATTGCATCATTGGCTGCCTGCAGTAGAGGTAGCGCAGTAAGCGCTTCCTGTCATAGGCTTAACCGCAATTGGCCCACTTCTACTTCGGGGTTTACACCAGCCGTGCGCAATCGTCCAGAGGGGTCAGAAGGGTCCAGAAGGGCTGTGATTAATTCTAATCAAAATATCACAATAATAAACCGTTTAAATGTATTTAAAACGAGAGTAATTAAATCATTCAAAATAGGATGCAGACGTACCATTCGTAGCGACAATGATATGTTGCTTCACCTTTTCCAAATGAAAACATTTCTCAAAAAGTTTCTAAGCTGTTTAACAATAGATTAATGACTTAATAGATACAAGGATTTATTTTAAGAGCACGAATAATTTGAACTCAAAAGATAAAATTGAAAAAAAATTTTAAACATAGTATTGCATTCCAAAAATTATTATTTATATGTTTTTTATAAAATTAACTTGAACGATTATAAAGAATTAATTCCAGAAATGTTTCGTAAAATGATTTTCCATGTTTCCACTGCATGGTTTTCCCATTTGAAACCTCGGTGGCTTATTCACAGGAACGGAATCCTTTGAAAACAATCTCGCGGAAAGCTCCAAGTTTCTATGCCATGCTTATTTTGAAAATTTCGTTTGAAGTTTTATTCATCTCGCCTTTCATGTTTCTGTCAAGAATCCCGTTACGTTTCCACTAACTGAACACACGAGTGTGGCATGCGACTAAGCACGCATATTTTCAACGTAACAATTAAAAATTTTCGACGCTGCTGAACAATTTTAAAGGTTTGCAGAATTCATTTATTATATTGTTTTATATCTTATTAATATTCCAAAATCCAAGTCGTGTAAGAAGAGTCGCGAATGATGGAAGTGTTTAGTTTTACCTACTATGCATGACTTCGAAAAAAAGTCAACGAAAACTAGACAAAAATTTCATTTGTACAAATTAATCTGCGCTTCTGGCTACAGCGGTTAAAGTAGGGAGGCAATCAACATTCGGCCACTGGTTTCTGGAATTAAGTACACGCCTTGATGACCGCGCACAATTATTATTTCTCTTTCTTTCAAGCTTTTCTCTTATATTTTCCTTTTCGCACGTGTGTATGACGAGGGTCATCTTCTTATTAAAAGTATGTTCTAACAAATAGTCTGGTTATGGTATTTGTTTCCAAGTTATTTTCTTCAATTCATAACCACAGATGGTACCGATTTTTTAGTGGTTAAAGCACTTTGAAAATTTTAAATTTTTACTCATGTTTTCAACACTGGTACCGGTGTTTTCTTGCACGGATGAACATACAGGTTGGCCTTCTTCATGTAAATCAGCCTTGCGGTTGGTTTTTTTTTCTAAGCCACACTTCTTGTTCTATTAAATATACCTTTACATTGACAATTTTTTTTTCACTACTAGCTATGAAGTTTACAATTATTGCTTCTTCTAGTCAACTGAGAAGTTGAATTACTCTATTATTTTCTCTGTATGAAAAAAAGATTCAATGACACTATATTTATTTTTAAAAACGTCAAAGATAAAGAAGACTTTTTTTGTCTATGACTTACAACAATAACAACGGCAATATAAATTTCAGAAGTGAAGTGTACAGCTGGAAACAAAATATAAATAAATTTATGTCGCTGTTAATAATGTTTGTGGTGACATTTAGGAAACAGATGTGCACGACGCCAAAAGAAAAAAAAGGGATTACATACTTTGGGTTTATAAAGCTATCTTGAAATAAACGTTTCATTTATTTTGTAAAATTTACATTCAGCTAGACAAGTTTAGTGAGGCTTCTTTCTCCAACTGAAAATACTTGAGAACTTTCAAAATGCTGATGTTTTTCCGTCATATTTTTGTATTATTTAAACAAATATAACAAGATATGTGGTATTCGGTAAAAAAATTCCACACCAAATGTGTTTATTCCCAACAACATCAATTTTCGTCTTCATCAAGTAACTCTGTTCTTGCAAAACAACCCAAGAATCTCTAAATTAAGAACAATCAACTTCCAATGAACTTGCGATAGTATATAATAATTGCGTTTATAATATAAACATTAATTTGATTTTAAATGACCCTGATTGTGGATAAAACGTTGTGTTGCATTCGTGTTTTAGTTGAGTTCTATCCATTCACCTACATTTAACTAACCTACTATAAAACGTCAAGGTTTTCAAGTGACAGATGATGGAAAACTACAAAATCGTGGCGTTTTCCGTATTTGTGCAGCTAAGCAATGCTTTCCGCTCTATTTTCCGTAGTCGTTCATAGTATATTGTGACTTAAGCTGCCCAAGATAATTTTTCGCCTACCAATTAAACCAAAAAATTTCAAATATAGCAGAAAAATTTGACATATACTGACGTTGAATTGAAAAATTCATGTTAAACGTCAAATTGAACAAATGACCGCTGAACAAAACTTTCCGCCCTATTTTGTTCAAGTAACTGGTTTTCCGGTAAAGTAGGCGAAAAAATTTCGATTGCAATTAAAAATATAGCAGAAAAATTTGACATAAACTGACGCTGAATTGAAAAATTCATGTTAAACGTCAAATTGAACAAATGACCGCTGAACAAAACTTTCCGCCCTATTTTGTTCAAGTAACTGGTTTTCCGGTAAAGTAGGCGAAAAAATTTCGCTTGCAATTAAAAATGGACATACTGTACATATTGTATCAAAATCAAAAGCTTTTTACTTACAAAATATTTCTTTCGATCTCATTTACTGAAGCAAAAACATACCTGGAACAAAAAACAGAGAGTTACTTTGTGGATTCAAGTTAGAATTGATCAAATTTAAGGCAATGTCATTGGAGGCGCTTTGTATAAAGCACATATCCTTGGTTTAATGAACAAAAGCTTGGCAGTTCAGGGGTTGAAATTTTGTATTCACTTTCTACCATAATGAAAAAGAATCGTCAAATACTATTTTCTCTATAAACCCTTAAACGTAAGACATTTGTGTAAAACTAGGTACATGTTTGCTTGGACAATATCTCAATATTGCTAGATTGACAGTATTTGTTGGCTATCATTACATGATCGTTGCATAAAATACTATTAACTACTGGATAAAAGCCTAGTTTTTCAAGCTGAAATTTAGTGAACATATTTTCAAAAAGTGTTAGCTATAGGATGTGTTATTTTTATAGTTTTTAAAGTGTACAGCTCAAACTAGGCAGTAAAAAATAAGGAAACTCTTTCATTTTTAAGTATATTTATTTCTTTAAGATTTAAGAAAAGCAACTGGAGTGTAGCACTTCTATTTTTGGTAGTGGTGGCGCGGATAGCGCAATGACCTCATTCACCCTCGGGCTTTGAGATCTACACTAATATAGATGTGAGTTCAATTAATTTGAGGTGTTTTACGTTATAATAACAGCGACACAGTGTCTTTGAGAGTTAAACATGTTTTCTGAAATTTGGCAATCAACAAGGGACTAAATTACTTTTACAGTATCAGCGACTCCTTCCTCCGCTACATTCTGTCATAACGTGTGAAGCAAACGCAGCTCTAACACGACAGGAAAAAGCATCAGACCATGACATAGCTCATGCAATGGGAGAGGACACACATAAATAAGGCATGTTGTTGACGACATCTTCAAAATTCCAACAGACTACATGACCACCAGATATACCTTTCGCAAGAACTTCGAGATTGTCATCAAAGATCGAAAGGAGCTTGAGGAAGAGAATGCACCACCACTCAGTAGAGCGAATGAAATGATCTTGTACACTGACGGATCAAGGATAGAGCTCGGCACCGGAGCGGGCATATATAGCAAGTCGAGCAAATATAAAGGCAAATACGTCTCGGTATTTCAAGCAGAGTTCTATGCATTACTTGTACGTGCAAGTGCAAATAACATGAGAGCCTACAACAACATGCAAATCAGGATCTACAGTGACAGTCAAGCTGCCCTTAAAGCACTTCAGAGCTCTAAGGTATATAACATCTCGGCTGGTATGGGAATGAAGCAAAGAACTCTGGAGTAGTGGGTCCCAGGTTACAAAGGAATCGCTGGCAATGAGAAAGCTGACGGACTCGCAAGAGCAAGAGCAGGATCGTCAACGCTGCTGAACGGACCCGAATCAGATGTGGGCATTCCCAGATACTCAACTAGGTCATGGGTGGGAAAAAGAACAACACAATAAACACTGGCAGAATACGCCTAGGCAAACACATGGGAAGAAATTCATAAAATAAACATCAGAAAAAATACTAAGTACTATTATTTTTGGAAATAAAATATTATTTTAATGAATTTAAGATGAAAAAAAAATCAAATAAATTACAAAAAAATCCTTTATGAATTATAAAAATAGAATTGCAAAATTTACATATTTTAGATAAATTAAAGCAAACAGTGCGCTATATTTAGCTGGTGTAAATATAGATCCAAACATAACAATACAAGATCATACATTTAATCGCAATTCAACAATTTCAAGAAAAAAAACAAACACACATTCCACGAATGATTTCTATGATGTGGCGGCAGTTGAAGAACTTCAACCTTTTAAATGAAGTTATCTCGAAAAAAAAAACTATTCAGAGATAACTTCCTCAGCTATTTGCAGTTTCTACTAGAATTTATTTGACCATTATTCAAGCATATTATACTTAATATGGGCATTCGCAAGACTTGTAGTGAACATTATATAGTACAGCTGATTTGGAAAATGCAGCTGCAGACATGAGATTTTCGTTACCTCAGCGTAAAATAGAGAGGATGTATGAATGAAGATAAATAAAGAGATGAGAAATTTAAATAAAATAGAATATATTATAGCAGATTCTAAATCTGTATTGTGCTCCTGGTAGAGTTCATATAATAACCTTTTTGGTGTGCGTCATCGATTGTTAAAGTCCTCCTAACACATCGGAAGAAATAGGAGAAAAGTGTATGATTAGTCCTATTCAAAATATCATAATATTGAGCCGTTCAAATGTATTATAAACGTTAACTTCAATCTTTGACTTAAAAATCTGATTAACTGATGTCTAAATTATGCGCAAGCGCAACCTTGAATTGAGAGAAATCACACCATTCAAAAAAAGATGCAGACGATGCATCTTTCGTAGCGGCAATGGGTTTTAAGTCTTTTTCTACTGTCCCTCTCAAAGTTTTCATATTCATGAAAAGGGAAAATTAATGTCACTGTTATATTTATTTAAATAATACGAAAATATGCTTATGGCCGTTTGTACCAATTGATATTTAAGTCGACTTGAAGTTAAGTGGAGCTTTAAGAAAGTTTTGTTTTGCACCATTTTAAGCTGCACTTAGCTAAGCTTAGAAAATTGCTCGCTTATTCTCCACTTATCCTCAAAGTTGAGATTTCTAATCTAACATTCTTGTGTTTTGATTGATATAATATGTCAATGTCTTTCCTCTTTTTGGGTTTTCGTTTTCTGTCTTCCAATTTCAGGTGTTTCTTTTGATTTTTGAAAAAGGATGTTTATGGAGGATGATTTTTAAATATTGGATAGTCTTGAAAATGGATTTCCAAGAAGACGGTACAACCGTAATTATAAAGAATTGGATGAAAATATTAGCAATTCTTTTTCCTGAACTGTATAATTTGCCGATCGGATTTTCTTATTTTTACTGTGTTTTCTATTATAAACAATTTTCTTATTTGAAAAACAAGGATAAAATCATTTGGTTTTCAAAGAATTGACTTTAAACAGCTTTTAATACGTTACTTCAAACCACAAAAACGAAAAGTCACCAGAAACCATAAAGAAATTACTGAAACTCAACTCAAATAGCGAGGTTGACAAATGTATTAAGCACTTAGCTAAGAAGCAGAGCAAAAACAGCTGAACTTTAACTAAGCGACCCTTAAATTTTAAACTCGCCATAGCTATTCTAAGCTATTTTAAGCTTATTGGTGCAAACGGCCATTAGATACACGAAAAAATATCAAAATATCACTTGTTGTTCTCAAGTATTTTAGAAAAATAAGCTGGTAATTATTAATTTCATAACGTTTTCGAATTTGGCTGAATAACCTTGTTATTTGTTTTCAAACATTGTTTTGCACAGTTCCATATATCTGATTTTAAAAAAAAAACCTAGTTACTATAAATATTCTAATTATATAAATAAAATGATTACACTTTTGAAAATACATTAGGACTATTAGTCATGATGACTTCCACCATGATGTCATGGTTGTTAACAATCTAAAAACGTTGACATCAATTTTAAATTGTTTTATATTCTCGTCACTCATTATTCAAGCTATTTAGTCACTGGAAGTTCTGTTTTTAGTGTTGGTAATTAATTAGGCCAGTCAGAGAAATAAAAAAGTTTATATTTAATGTAGAATTTTTTTGGGATGTTTGTTTTCAATGAAAATCGTTACGTTTTGATTTTTTCCAATAAGTTCTGCCAATCACAAACGCGCAATTTTGAATTACGAATGGTTCGGGATGAATAATAGTATATTATTCAACGAGCGTGTAATTATGGCTATTACACGAAAGTAGAATACTATACTTTTTCTATGACTGAGTGTTCACCATTCAATTCAAACGAACGAGATATTTAGTGAATATTTTATTGAAGAAACTTAATGGTTTATGTCAAACAATTCCATTTTGAAGGCAATAATGAAAACTTAAATTTACGCAATTGGGAATATTTATACGGGGAGTACAGAAACATTCCAGATTTAGATAAGTTATTATTATTTGAAGTAGTGGAGGTAATGTTTGCGAAGTTTTCAGACCTCGGATTTGAAGAACACATCAACATAAACAACATCCGCGCAATTGAGTCCACAATTTTTTTGTGCCGTATCCATCTTGTTTTTCAGGAAATATTGGAGTGCAGTTGAATTCGTTTCCACTTTCTGTATCCATTTTAACAAAAAGTCAGCTCTAAATCACCTTCGGTAGGTAGGTATACATGTCAAAGTCAAATTATGACATTTCATAGCGAGTCTGAATCAAACATTGCACTGAACATAGTCGTGTGTAATGGCATTCTTTGGCGGTGATTGGCCATTTAGTCGTGTGTAATGGATCATTACACACGGGGCGTGGCTTGTTTTGTGTAATGCATCCAGTTACATAAAAAGGATCCATTTTTCAACAGTCATAAAAAAACTATATGACAGCATCTGTCAGCAGTCGATGTCTTCATTAGTATTAAAACCGTAGTGGTGAGCAGCTCCGACACCCATGTTGTGCTGTCTCTTCTTTTGACAACCTGATGTGGAGTAATGTCAAAAGCAACATTTTCTTGATTATCTAAAGTATCATGCATATTTTCTATCAGCTGTACCAATGCAGTCTCAGTAGATCTACCTCCCAGCATATGGATGGAGAAAAATTCTCTCTATTTCTTTATCTATCTCTCCATCCTTTCAAGCAGAAGCAATATTAGGCTATTCCTTTCGGTTTTTGGAATGAAGTTGAATATTTCTCTTTACTACACTCCTGTTTAAGCTGCTACGACTTAATCTAGTCAAATTGGGAGACTATCGTCTTGTCCTTGCTGGCGCGATGCTTTAGAAAATCACAGAAAGATGTTATGAAGCGAAAATTGAAAGGAGAGAAGAATCGACTGTATAAAAAAAATAAATCATAGTAGTTACGTAGCATAATATGTCAATTTGCATGATAAATTAAAAAAGATGTGTTAAATTTGTATACGATTCAATAATTTCTATGTATAATTTTCTATTTGACTCCCACATATATAAGTTCTGTGAATCAAAAATAAATCTTTATAGCGTACACTGTAGCGCAAGTGTTATAAAATTGAATCTGCAAGCGATGACGCTGAACCAAAAAAAAATATTTTGCTGAAAAATGTTTATTTAGACTAAGGTATGAACATAGATTCGCAAATTGGCAGGATTTCAAAAATGTACAATCTAATATTAGAGAGAAAACATAAATTCGCATCCAAATTTATTTTAGGTATATCAACAAATCGTACATAAGCGAGTAATTCTGTGGAATTTAATTTAATGTGGTTCATATGAAAGCAGTTAATGTTTCATCACAGTTCTCATGTATCTTTTGACAATTCCACTGTTGAAAGAAAGAAAGCTGACCATTGGAAAGATCTAGTAGGGTTTAGACAATCAAAGATTCTTCTGGGTGACTACAACCTGTTGAGATCAAATGAATGCATAAGTCAAAGTAAAACTGCGCTAAGAGTTTTAACAGGAATCTAACGGGACACTGTTGCCTGAATGGGCTCCTGAAAAAGCTCAAAATAGTGGAGGAAGAATATAGATTTTGTGGCATGGAAGAAGAAAGAAGCCTGCAGATATCCTAAAATTCCTCCGGGAAATAGGACTAAAGGAGCTGAGATTCTCCTTAAAAAGTAAGTAGAAGTAAGAAGGCAAAATATATCTTTTAGGTCTCAGTGAAAGTTACCCCAAAAATACATACATACATACATCGTCAGTACTTGCCAAATAACATTTGGATGTTGAAATCTGTCAACTGTCGCAGTGTTTCACCTAACCTAACCTAACCTTAAAAAATAGTATCTTCTGTATAGTTTCTTTCATGTAAAAAAAAGATTTTTGATAATCTTTTAAGTGATTGCCCAAAGTGCAAGGACCTTGAATTCTTCTCGAATTATATAATAGAGCCAATTAATTTGTTTCCAAGTACCATTAAAGATGACCAAGTCAACCAAGCGTTGAGAGGTGCATCTTTTAAAATTATTTTATCATTTATGAGTTTCGAAAAAGTCTTAATGCATTTTTCCGCACCTAGCCAGCGGAAATTATAATTGATATAATATCCTTTTTGATTCTAACCTTAAATTTGATAAATACAGGATCGTATTTAGCCAAATTCAAGAGGGATACGAAATAAAAAATTATCAGCTTCGTTTTTCAACTGAAAATACTCGGGAACTTTCAAAATGCTGATGTTTTTACGTGTATCTAGGCTATTTTCGTATTTTTCAAATAAATATAACAATAAGATTCATATTCACTTTCCATAAATAATAATGACCGTTGACAACAGAGTACAGACCTAACGAGAACTGTCAGTAGGGCATTAGAAAAAGACGTAAGATACATTGCCGGCTACGTCTGCATCCTATTTTGAATGATGTAATTTATCCCGATTCTCGCGGGTCGTGAAAACAGCTTAGCCAGTTGGTCAGCGCTGATGTAGAGCATTAACAAACAATGAACATAGAAGAAAAATGACCGAGAAAATGATGATCTTTTAGCGTGCGAATATAGAGATAATTATGAAAATGACATAGCACATAATACATGCCTTCTAAAAAAAGAGGTTTATAACAAATTACTGAAAAAAATTCGCGTGTCCAAAACATATCAAAATGATACTACGTAATGTCCTTTATATGATGACACCGTTTTTTTTGGTTTTATCCATTTTTGAAGCTTTCAGAAACAAATTAGGTCATAAAAACTCAGAGCGTGATACACGATACACGAATAAGAACGTAAACAAGGAGTGACGTCAACGGTTGGGCAGCCATCTTTATGACGTAAAACGCGTGTTGCCGGACTTTCAGATTTTATGATTTTTAAAGTCGTTTAAAGAAGGAAGTTAATATTTTTTTCTACATTCATGCAAAAAACAACACTTTTGTGCACCACATTTAATGGAAAAAGTGGTACTTTATTGCACTAGTGCAATAAAATATTTTATTGCAATCATCTGTCATTCTTGTGTCAGTTTTGTGATGATTAATGACAAACATAAACATTCAAATTAAATAAAAATCCATAGCAAGTACCTGATCCTGCTTTAATACAACAATAATATATGTATATCTTACTACTTAGTCTCAACGAGTTACAATTATTTCAAAAATCTTTAATTATTTGAAATTTAAATGGTCAAGGCGAAAACCAGCTATGATTGAGTACTGACAAGGTGGAGGCCATAAAGATACAAAAAAGAAGAACGAGTTGAGTTTTATTAGGTTAGATTAGCTTCTTGACATATTTATGTTCTAATTTTCCAGTTTTTGCATGAATTTAGAAAAAATATTGTATGCAACTCTTGCAAAACGTGTTTTTTGCACTCGACGTGTTGTCCAATTCGGCCTAAAGACCTCGTTGGACAATTTCACGTCGCGTGCAAAAAACACTCACTTTTTGCACTTGTTGCATAAATAACTATTTTTAAATAAGCATGCAAGGTGTTAGGAGACCTGATAAAACGTCAATTCCCACCAATACCAAAATTTATGCCTGTACCCTATTGCGAAGATAATATACGACACCCGTTTCATTGAAGGAATTATACTGACATTAATCTTACAACACACGTTCAAAATGCTCTCCGATCTGTATAACATTACTTCCCGAAGATTTTATACGGCTGAGTATTTCAAGAAATGACGGACGTTATAATTTTCAGTTCACTGAATTAGAAACCGCTAATTTATTTTTTACGAGCTTAGTATGCGGCAAGTAATGTTTCAATGTACGCCAGCCAGCCTCGATAATTTACCAAGAAACTATGATTTACAATATACCGTATTTCGCAAATAATTTATTGAAAATATAAATACATTAATAATATCTAGTCGAGTGGATTAATATAAAAATAAAACCTTTCGATTCGGTGAAAGAATGCAATAAATTGTAAGTATACGTTAGTAATTTTTTTTTTAAACCAGACTATAATACAGTGGTGAATAACTTTTTTGTAAACTGTGCCACTTTCGTCTCAAAAACTTTTAATAAACTGCATATTTGTGAAAGATTTGGTATTGGTTGTGACGTCGAAGAGTATGTTTTCTGTACAGGGTGTCCCAGATAAGTGTCTTTTGCAGGGTATCTCGTAAACTAGAAGAGATAGAAGAAAAGCAGTTAAGACTTTGATGACTTCTTTTTTTTGTTAAAACCCCTGCAATTGGAAGATACAGGGCGATTATTGAAAACTGTCGAAAACTATTAGGTACTATAACTACTTAATTAAAAAAATATAAAAAACGTTATGGAAACTTTTGATAAATATAATATTGAATGGTTCAGTGGCGCACAGATTTTTTTTTGTAAAGGGGTCACCTGATAACATCCATAAATGGTTTATTTGCACTGCAGCTCCAACCATTGAAAATAGATATCGTCTATGAGTTGACACATTTTTGGTTTGAAATAGTTTGCAATGATTCTTTGGTAGAAGAGGTACATTTATCTAAGTTAAAGTCTGTCTGTAGCATACAGTAGAGTGATTATAAATTTTTTGACATAAAAATATAAAATCTTATAGATCCAAAAATAATCTATCGAATATCACAAGAGAGAGAATAAATTAAAAATAATTCTCCATACCTTTTCTCAAACTTGTAGCAAACCTTGTTACTCTCGTATCTATGGCCTGGCAACAAGTTCTCTAAAATCTGTCAAATTATTTTCAATTTTGTGACTTATTGCTTATTCCTAAGCGCCTGAAGATATCTTAAAGGCAATCGGATCACAGGCATTCGTTGATGGATTAAGAAATGTGGAAATGCAACAAAATCTCCGGCTTCAACACCACATTATGAAACTGATTGAAGCTTAGGAATTTGTGACAGCGAAAAGCATACCAAAATCTTCCTATCCTAAATCAATCTAGGACCGACCAGACCAATATTCTGAGTACTGGATAGCAGAGGGACACTAACATGAACTAAATCCTGTGGATAATTTATAATTCCTCCCTTAAAGGAGCTATACTAGTTTCCGAGAAAGTAGACACAATACAGGGTGTAACAAAAAGGGAGGTCATAAATGATACCACATATTCTGGGGCTAAAAATAACTCGATCCAACCCAAGTTACCCTAGTACAAATGTGCATGCGAAAAAAGTTACTACCTGGCTGCAATTAGATATCATCAGAAGCCATTGCTTTTCCAGAATATTCGGTTTTCGTTAGTAAAACGGTGCAAAATGTGTACTCAAGAAAATGGGGGCCATTTCGGACATCTAATAAAAACTACACGTTTGTTAATAAATAAGATTTGGGACCCTCGAAAAACTTAAAAATTCATTGACTTTAATTTTTGTTACTCGATATTTTTGAAGCATAATGAAAAATAGGCCGTATCTCGATAAAAACTGATAATTGTAAAAATTACTAGGGAGCAAAAAAGTTTCAAAAATAATGTGTTTGAATAGTGGTGCCACAATAAGCATTAAATTGTAACGTACACAAAAATTATGGGGGGCTTAGGGGATCTCAACTTCCTTAAATTTTTAACGGGGTGCAATAATTCCTTAATTTTTTTTCAAGTTGCTATTATCATAAGAAAGCCACTTGTCAATTTTCACTTATAATTGCACAAGAGGTTTGTATTTTACCGGGTAAATTTGGATTGTTTAATGAGAAACTGTTTCCTAGCAATTAGACGAGAACAACTGTCAACTATTAAAAAAGCGACACCGAAGGTGGAGCGTTTTTAGGTTGAATAAGTTGTTGACAAACATGTCAAATTATTTATCATGGTAACAAATGCATAAGTGAAAAAACCACAAGTGCATTTATCGCTGAAAAAGTTAAAGCTAACTTTTGCCGGTGTCAAAGTGACAATTACACTGAGGCATATGCGATTTTTTATACATGAGTTGAATTGTCACTTATAATTGCACAAGAGGTTTGTATTTTATCGGGTAAATTTGGATTGTTTAATGAGAAACTGTTTCCTAGCAATTAGACGAGAACAACTGTCAACTATTAAAAACGCGACACCGAAGGTGGAGCGTTTTTAGGTTGACAGTTTTTCGAGTCTAATTGCTAAAGGAAACAGTTTAGAAGTTGAACAACACAAATTTACCCGATATCAATACAAACATCGAGTGTAATTCGGCAGGACAATTCAATGAATCGGCTCATTGTTAGTGTTTAGAAATTCAATAAGTTGTTGACAAACATGTCAAATTATTTATCATGGTAACAAATGCATAAGTGAAAAAACCACAAGTGCATTTATCGCTGAAAAAGTTAAAGCTAACTTTTGCCGATGTCAAAGTGACAATTGCACTGTGGCATATGCGATTTTTTATACATGAGTTGAATTGTCATTATAATATATTAAACAACTGTCGAAATATTTGAAAAAACCAATTTTCTTTTGGTAACTTCGAAGGGTTGTAACTTTTTTCGCATGCATATTTGTACTAGGGTAACTTGGATCGAATTATTTTTAGCTCTAGAATATGTGGTATGATTTATGACCTGCCTTTTTGATACACCCTGTAGATCTTCTAGGTCTCATCAGTGAATGTCACCCGAGATGTTACCCCTGTATATATACATACATAGGTACATTCATAAATCCCAATCATCTCAGTTTGACCTTTTTATATGTTTAAATTTATTTGTTAAATATTTTCATTCCCGATAGGAATTTTTACTATTCTTGTGTTACAAATTAATAATTAATTATCATAAGATAATGTTGCGGACTCCCTAGAAAAATACTCATTAGTGCCCACAGAAAAAAACAAAGTTAAATCAAGTTTTTCACTGATCATAGATAATATTAAAAAGAAAGTTAACCTTAATTGAGTTTATTGATAAACAAAACATACCAATATCGTGTCTTATTATAACAAATATCAGCACGAGAGAATTTTTCATGAAGCAAATCCCGTCGAGTATTCCAAGCTAATAAAGTATAATAACTTTGTAGACCTGTTTAAAATAAAAACTTACACTTATACATAAAACGCTATATTGAGAAAATTAATGAATTTTGTAAAAGTATACATAGTAATTTGCAAATTTACTTATCACAATGTGATGATAAAGCACTAAAAGCATTCATGCTAATAAAACAAACATGGATACTTCAATAGAAAACTCCGTGTTTATCAGGCTGATAAAATTAGAAGATTATAAATGAACTGATTGTACTTAATTTATACGCAAATCAATTGATCGACAAGAAAGACAACAAAACGGTTTTGGGCTCAAGTTTCGTTTAGCCGAAATCAGTTATAGAATATTGGCTTATAGAATGATTCTATATAAGAAAGTACATAATTTGATTTTTGCCGCGGAAATTCTTCGTTTCTGAAAAAACTCGAATTTTTCTTTTTTCTTTTCATAACTAAAATTAGAAAACTTTACGGTGTTTTTACTATTTTTTTCATTATAGAATGATGCAAAAACATTTAATGTAACGACCTGAACTAATTTTTATTCGAAAATTTATTTTTATCACAATAATTTTCATTGATTTTTCCGGCTTTAGAAAAGCCGAAATGTGATAGGAAGATAAAAACTACAAATTTTTGTTTGATTAATAATTTGCTATAACTTTTCTATATATTTATCATAAGGGTGGTATGGATTATCGTTTTTTTTTTGCTTGGTTGACAATTTTTTATTTTAATTTTCGTATTTTTTATTGACCATAGCGATATTAAGTTGATAAGAATATATATTATTCATTGATCTGTGTCAAAGGTTGAAAAGAGGATCACTGCATAGTGGTGAAACAACGCATTTCCAATCATTTTCATTTTCATATCGGTGCTTAAAAATAAATCTACAATATAAAATAACATTAATTTTTCATGTATCTCATTTCGTTACTTCTAAACCCCATTCAAAAATGGCAACAGCGCATTTCCGCGGCAAAATTTTTTCAATAATATACTCCCTGAGGTACCTAAATGACAATTTTTTTTTTCTTTTTCAACAGATTTCGGCTAAACGAAACTTGACCCAAAACCTGGAGTCGAATTGAATTCAATGACCTTGGACGAAACCTTGATTTTTGCTCGCTATTATTAATAAAAAAAAATAATCTATTAAATGCAGTAACCTTTTTTTATTGTTTTTTGTGAATCCCAGGGAGAAATTACATCCCTTATGTATGTCGAATGTCGACTAATAAATCTACCAAAAACCGTTGTAATTCGATTCGTCCCATGGCTTTTTCAGGGCGACGTACAGTAGAATGTTATGTGGGGGAGAAATAGCATTCAATACCAAAGGGAGCAATGTCAAAAGCTAGGTAAAACACTACAATAAGATAATTACATTCAGGTAAACAGTCATTAATAATAGAAAAGTAAATAACAGCAAGCTGGATACCTTAATAAGAGGTTCATATTTGAATGGAAGAGTTATTTATAGACATGTAGGCCTAAAATAATATCAATAGTTATGAACGGTAATTATATTATATTATAACATAATTTGGCGTATTATTAAAAACGGGGTTGTAGAAAAAGTATAGTGTTTAATTTGTTAAACAGTTCTCTAGCTTAAAAAAAATACACTATTTTTTAGAATTTTATAAGCAAATTCTAAATTTACTGCAAAATTTTCGACGGATAATCTTTTGCCCGGTTTTGGAAAAAACTCGTGATTCCGTAAAAGTCACAGGAATTATTTTAAATTATTTTTTTTAAAGTGAAATCAATTTTTGATAATATTATTTTGTTATAGCTGAACTGTTAGCTCTGCCAGTGCCAAAATAAAAAATATTTTTCATTAGTAGCTACATATTTCTAAATCTTTTTGAAGTTTACAATTTTTGAAATAAATTTAAAATAATGTTTTACGTTTTGGTTCGTTCCGTTTATATGACAAAAACTAAAACTATTCGAGTTTTACGAGGCATTTTATGGCACAATAAAAATTGCTGTCAAAATATTCTAATATTCAGGGTGTATCAAAAAGGCAGGTCATAAATAATACCACATGTTCTAGGGCTAAAAATAACTCGATCTAACCCAAGTCGATCTAACCCAAGTTACCCTAGTAGAAAAAAGTTACAACTCTTCGAAGTTACCAAATGAAAATTGATTTTCTCAAATATTTCGACAGTTGTTTGACATATTATAATTGAAGTTGACAAGTGGCTTTCTTATGATTAGAGCATCTTAAAAAAAATTAAAGGAATTATTGCACCCCATTAAAAATTTATGGAAGTTGAGATCCGCCAAAACCCCCCCCCCCATAGTTTTTGTGTACGCTACAATTTAATGGTTATTGTGGAATCATTATTCAAACACATTATTTTTGAAACTTTTTTGCCCCCTAGTACTTTTAGCAATCAGTTTTTATCGAGATACGGCCTATTTTTCATTATGCTTCAAAAATTTCGAGTAACAAAAATTAAAGTCAATGAATCTTTAATTTTTCGAGTGTCCCAAATTTTTGATTGAATCTTATTCATTTACATATGTGTAGTTTTTATTAGATGTTCAAAATGGCCCCCATTTTTTTGAATACACAGTCGGCACCGTTTTACTAACGAAAACCGAATATTCTGGAAAAGCAATGGCTTCTGACGATATCTAATTGCATCCAGGTTGTAACTTTTTTCGCATGCACTTACACCTTTAGGTAGAAAGGTTTAGGTTATTTTTAGCCCTAGAATATGTGGTATGATTTATGACCTGCCTTTTTATTACACCCTGTATATAACATCTGTTTTATAAAAAGAAATTTTTTTGGAAAATTTTGATTATTTATTTCAGTTATTTAATTTTATATTTCTACCTCATTCAAAGTAAAAAAAATTGCTTCAAGAAATTGTGTTTTTTTATAAATTATATAAATTTGTTGGCAAATAATATTGCATAAGTCAAAAACAAGTCAAGGTAAACTAAATATAGTTCAGTTTAACCATTAAAACGAGATAATGGAAAACTCAAAAGAAAATTTTTCAAAATCATAAAGAGGGTAAATTCGTTTCTCTTTAAAAATATGTTTTAAATTATTTCAGTACGTGTTTTGGAAATTTAACAATAACTTTTGTATGAATTTTATCTCTCCAAAATATTCATTTTATTCAATAATTATTAATATATATTTACCTTTTAACAATAAAAACTATAAAACTCTCCAACTTTAGCCGATAGACCAACAATTATCTCGATTTCACTACAAAGTTTCACTGAACACAAACAAAACTTTTATTCGTCACTAAATAAAAATGCCGGCTAGCAAATACAGACAGACAAACCGTTTCGAGAATAAGCAATATCTTTTTTCACCAACCAAATAAAACCGTGGCTGACTCGTGCAAGTACACACAGAGTGTGTCGCTGCGTATTATACAAGGTTCGAAGCCTCTGAAAATGTTGAATTCGTGGGATCTGACAGCGAATTGTGGCCAGTGAGTCATCAGAAAGTAGATGCCACACATCGTTGAGCACGCCGGCCGGCTGGTTTCCTACGAGGAGCAGCCCCCCGGGTGTAGACTAAGGGGGGGACAGACACGGATGGTGGATTAAGCTAATTATTTTACGGGATTTGGGTCAGACTTTAGAAACAAATTTGCGGCGATATTTTACTCACTTTAATAGATATAAATTATTTTATCTTATGACGGTAGAAATAAAAATACGATACGTTATTTTTCTCTTTATTCAATCATGGTGATTTTACCTTTAAAATAAAGTAACTGACATTTCCCGTCAATAAAAATGTCAACGAAACTCAAATTTTCCAACTGAATAGAAATATGAGAGGTGCTTACATAACAATTCTATTAATAGCCACAGCTTTTCTTATACTAGTAGCAGCTTTGATGGCATTACTAATAGGCTTAGTTTTACCAAGAAATATGCTTGACGAGGAAGTGCAGGAAGAGGAACAAGAAGGACGAGAAGAGGGTAACATTCTTCTTCCTCCATTATTTTGAGCTTTTTCAGTATCCATTATCCAGTATCCTGATTTCTGGAGAACGATGAATTTCTTAAAGAATTTGGTCCATAATTGATAAAGTTGGCATAAATATAACATTGAATTATTGTTCTAGTATTTGTCGACCAGCTTAGGAGAAATGCCCGCAGATCGTATGGCAGCATCGACGATTATAATTGGCTGGTTTCCGTAAACTTTCTACGATATCGAGATATTCCAACAAGTTTAGAGTTCTTTTGCAGTGGAGTCATTATATCTCGTAACAAGTGTAAGTTTGAAGTTTATAGAAAAATTAGATTCGGTGGAACGTATGAATCCGTTATAAAGTTGAACTATACAGGATGATACTGTAACTCCCAATAGCAATTATATGTATTATACATTTTTGTAATCCTCTTGTATAGTATAGGACAACATTTAACAACTAAATATCATTGTTTCCTATTTTATTGTCAATAGTTTTAACTACAAGCGGTTGCTTCAGAGAGACATTCACCGTGGAGGATTTCAAATATGCTACAATAAGATCGCACAGTACCCATTTCAGTACCGGTGGATACACTCATTCGGTTAGAAGCATTCAAAAATCCAGAGATACTCTGAATTCACCTTACAATGAAGTTTACTTGGTTGAAGTGAAACCAAGTTTTAGCTCGAAAACTAACATACCATTATTGATAACCAGCTATGGTGCTCAAGTGGCTTTAGAAACTATGAGCGAAGGAGGTGCGTTGGTATTGGCGGGATGGGGAGGTAACTTGGTGAGTTTGTTTCCATTATTTCTTCTTAAAGCATCAAAATAGTGAGTTTGAGACAGTTTGGACTGTGCCATCTAGTGAATGACCTATAGGTACCTTGTTTTTAAAATAAGAGGAGCTTCTTAAAAGACCTCAAACACACCACTAAAAGTTACCAGATTGGGAGAGTGATCCGAAGGGGTCGTGGGCCTGAATCTTTTTGCGGAATCAGCTCCAATGTAATATTGGAAAAAATAGGTGGAACCGAAAGAAAGAGAAGATCTGACCATTTGAAAAATCTAGTAGGGCTTAGACAATCAAAGATTCTTCTGGGTGAATGCAGCATGTTGAGATCAAATAAATGCATAAGTCAAAGCAAAACTGCGCTAAGAGTTTTAACAGGGATCCTAACGCGACATTGTCGCCTGAATGGGCAATTGAAAAAGCTCAAATTAGTGGAGGAAGAAGAATGCAGATACTGTGGCATGGAAGAAGAAACCTCCATCCACATACTTTCCAACTGCACACTACTCCAGAATCCTAGAGCACAGTACCTGGGAGATTACTGGATAGAAGAGAAATATTTACCTAAATTGAAGCCTGCAGATGTCCTAAAATTCCTCCGAGAAATAGGACTAAAGGAGCTACTAATTTCAGAGACTTTCCTCAGAAACTATGTAGAAGTAAGGGGGCACAATAGATCTTTAAGGTTTCAGTGAATGTTACCCCAAAAATACATACATACATTCATACAAGGGTCGTATGTTCAGACTTATTGAACTAATTGACACTTATGTGGAATAGTATTGTACTGCTCTTGACTCTTGATTTGAAAACAAGATATAGTTAGTATAAACCTGATATATTTTCGACTCAAAAATGTTGCTCATGAAATTGTTGAAAACATTTAAAAGAAAAATATAGTGTATTAAGATATAAGGGCTGGAAGTGAAGCTTTCCAGCTTGAAGGTTTAATATAACCGGACCAAACTAGAAAGCGGAAGGAGAACATCAGGTACATACTACGCAATGTCTTTTACATGAATGTTTTCTAAAATAATGTTTGTCAAATAGTCATTATTTTGCTTGTTCTATAAAGCACACAACTGTTAATTTTGTATGTTTGCAAATTATGTCCATCTTTTACTATGAACAATGAATTTTTAGATTCCAACTGAACATATTTTGAAATATGAGCCTTTTTTTGTACAACGTTGGTTTCCCAAAGAATATATCGATTGCAAAAGCAAGATGTGTAGCCGGCAAACGTTGAATTTAGCAACTACGTGCTGCTATGAAGCACAATTGGTGGATTCTATGACAGAAATAACTCGCATGAATGCTAGACCTCTGGTGGCTATCAGAAGATTAGGACCGCCTTTATTCATTGGAATGCAAATTGATTCATCGACTTTTAGTTCTCCTAGTCATCCGGAATATTTTTTAGGTAAGATGTGCGAAAAAATAAATCATATTAATTATCCGTATAGGAATTAACGACGGACCCAGTATAGACTTTGGAAATGGATTGTAAGCCAGGATTGTCCCAACCTACATACAAAAGTCTTTAGGTTTAAACACAAGGTGTTTCAAAAATACAGTACAATAAAAGTTTACGAACCTCTCGTATCACACCACTGACTTATCAGAATTTGACATAATTGATACTGTCGATGTGTTTTGAAGAGACAATACCCTACAAAAATTTTAAATTTGTACTTTCATCCCCCGAAAAGATATATAATAAAATGTGTATTTCGTCTACACCTTTTAACAGCCTGTACCTCACAAACTAAGAAGTTTGGAGAAAAGTTGCATTTGGGTATTTTAAATATTTCTCAACGATCTATCATGCCTCTAATTTATGTTACACCCTGTATAACGTAAACGTAAATTAATCGAAAACTGTTTTTTTGTGATACAGGGTGTTTCATTGGGAAAGGGCCTAACTTTAACTGTAGATGGGGATCACTTTGGTGGTTCCAGAAACCTATATTTAATGTGTCTGCTGCACTTTATAACCGAGATACAGGGTATTTTATAAATTTATCCTATTTCTTTCGAACCTTATAACTTCCGAGTTACCCTGTGTATTATTTTGAGATTTGGTACACGTAATAACCATTACCTAGAGACTCCATCAAAAGCATCTCGTTCGATGGAGTTTCTAGGTAATGGTTATTACGTGTACCAAATCTCAAAATAATATATAGGGTAACTCGGAAGTTATGAGGTTCGAAAGAAATAGGATAAATTTATAAAACACCCTGTATCTCGGTTATAAATTGCAGCAGACACACTAAATATAGGTTTTTGGAACCACCAAAGTGATCCCCATCTACAGTTAAAGTTAGGCCCTTTCCGAATGAAACACCCTGTATATAATATATAATGTGTACTTTATGCTTTATGTTTTTGACACTTGGTACTTAATATACTATTATATTACTCAAATGAAAAATTTGTTTTTAGATTTCGGAAACCCCAAGTTTGTGGAATGGCTGAGAGAAACTTTGCCAGATCTAATGGTCGAAGAAACAGTTCATACCAAACACAATTTTGAACAACTAACTTTGTATAATAAGGTTGACTTCGAATCGTATGCGAACGAGAGAAATATCATCGATTTAAAATCGAAATCGAAGAGATCGGTTACGGAATGTAGTGCAAATTTAAGCCTAAGTAACATTACTAATTTAAAAATCGAAACTGTTTAGTATAATTTTATTGTTTATCCCATTCTTAGTTAATTTTATTATTTGGAGTTAATATAATATTAATAGTGATAAAATTTGTCATGAGATGTATTATTAAGGATGTTTGATCACAATTTATTTCAAAAATTTGTGTTGATTGTCTGTTATAAGGCCTATTCTCAAGGTGTCAAGGCGCGTGCCAAGTCCTAGCCTTAAAGAAATGCTCCACTACCCTACCAAGATCGAAAAAGTCTTAGTTTCTGAAAGATCTCATCTCTACCATAAAATAATTTAAAAAATAGTAATTATTGTTATTAACATTAATGTAAATATTTGTAACTATTCTTTTCTAAGCCAATGACCAGCGAAGTCAAGGCAAGGGTAAGATATAAAAAAAATTAGGATCCTCTACTCCTCCTCTAGGCCTCCAAATCCGGCCTTGAGAATATCCTTTCCCTTGTCTAAATAATGTCAATTCTTCAAATTCTTATTACCAAATAATTCATTTGTGGTTAAATTATACTGACCTACAACCACTATGCAAAACACGCTTTTCTACACACTTTTTTATACGCAAAAGCATCAGACCTTTTCTCAATAAAATTCTTATGATAACCGTTGAAAAAATAATGCGAAATGTACACGCTATGGCACTTTTCCGCATCGAAATGTCAAAGAAAGTTGCCTATGACCTGTCAACTTAATAGTAAATTTCTTGTTAGTGTACAATTTTTAAATTTAAACCAAAAGTAAGTAAACTATTTATTTCAATTAAATAATTATAAAAACATTAACGTATTGAGCATTATTTTGAGAATTATGAACCGATTTCTTCCACTAATAAAATATTGTGTACAACTTGTAAGCAAACCACTTTTCCCACTCGCTAGATTTGCGTCACAAACTTCTGCGCTCGTGAGAAAAGTGACGCTTTGCGCACTAGTTGTACAAACTACTACTCCATTTAGATATTATTTAAATTATGAAATAAAACAATTTTAATTTGTTAAAATCTACATCAAGTAAAAGCCTCATCTATTCAATTATTATTTAAATGTTCACTTCTGTATGTTCCACTTCATTATTTCAAAATGTTCGTAAGTTTATTTAAATTTTTATCATGTTCAACCCTCTGACAAAATCTATTATCATCACCATTACCCCCACATTCAATTTCTAACCATATTTTAAAAAAAATCTTTAAAAATTCTCAATTTATCTTTTAAATTGCCTTTCATTATAATTACAAATGATTTTTACACAAATCAATACAGTATCTACATAATATTATCTTCAGAAGATTTCAGCTAAATCTAACTCAATATTCCGGTGAATTTGGAAAACAAAATGAATCAAACTTTCCGTATAATTGGAATAGGGAGTGAATCACCCTCAAGCTTCAAGGGCACAGCCGAATTGATTGTCTTCAACCAACCCTCAACCCCTAGATGAACATATTAGATCATTATCCCCTTGTACAAGCTATATAAATGTATAGTAGACCGGGCGCACTATGTTTATATTAGACACGTGACCGTTATTCCCAATAAAACACTTACGTTCTTTCCTAAGAGGATCTGTTGACGAGATGGATAAAATCGATTTGAAAGTTTGCTCAATATATTCAATACTTTGAAAAATGTATTTGTCAAGATAGAAATATTTCAACAGAATCTCGAGCTTCCTGGAGCCTATGTAAAAAATACAAATTTGGCAACAGCGCGAAAAATTTTAATTCCTGAAGATGTTCAATTAAAACCACTTCTCGATATCATTACTTATGCTCTCTCAAAAATGTAAGGATTTAATTACACCGAATTACAGTCTGCTCCTTAAGAACATCTCAAAAACCATATATTATTTCTAAAAAGTAGAAGTTTCGGGCTATCCGAAGGTACAAAAAGTTTTTCCCGGAGAATAGGGAAAAATACGAAATTGGCAACAGCGTGAAAAAAATTTAACTACAGAAGACGTTCAATAGAGGAGTCTAAGGTCAGTGTGGCCAACAAAAAGTGGTTTTTTCTGACAACAATGACAGTTAAGGTCAACTATTCAAAACTTCAGATTTTGCATGTTTTTTATCATTGCGAACATCTCCATTGCTTTATCAAAATAAAGAATACACAACCTTGAAATTTAAAATGACTTTTTAGCTTAATACTCAACATATAAGTGGCCAATAATTCTAGGAACTCTTGGCATGTCATCATTTCATTTCTGTTATTCAGTCACAAGTTATGTCAATCGATATCTTAATCGGTCTCCAAGTTATGGGCTCATCAAATGTGTCGGAATTCAAATGGTCACCTAGTATAGTGCAAGCTATAAATGAAGTGCAAACGGTACCGACAGCACATCCGTCTGTTATTACAACGTGTAGTGAAGCTAGAATGACACATATTGGAAGAAGTACCAAACTTTGATTTTTATAAATAACAAAAAAAGCTTATTTCTTCCGCTTTCCAAAAATAGCGAAAAAGTACAACACAAATAAAATTGCAGTACAATAAATTTACTTGTATGTTGTACTATTATTGGTACCTACGCCACAGGTAAATGGTTAATGTGAAACAGAACAGTACATCAAAAACTGTAAAAAAAAACCTTAAAGTGTCAATGTCTTTTAAGCAAAGTGGGTTATTGTTTGTATAAGGCATCTACAGTATTTTGTATTTGTGAGCAGTAAATTACGTTACAAGTCTTTGACATTTGTTTTCTGTTTTTTTTATCAATTCACATAACTTTGACAGTTCCTCTAAAAAACTAAGAATACAATTCCCTTCATAACTCTAAAATTGAATAATAATGTTTATTCTTTTCAAAGAAAATGACTTGGTGCCAGACTTTACCGCTACCCTGTATTGTAACACTGGACCGAATTTTCATTTTATATCAATAATTTTAAAAATAATACATTTTAGATAACTTATAAAGCAAATATCAACAAAAGATTGGCAATTTTTGCCAAAATGATTGTTACAGTTAAAAATCACTTTATTTTTAACATACCCAATATAAAAACCGGCGATTTTAAATGAATTCGATCCCTTCTACCCACATTCAGTTGAGCAAATAAAGGAGTTAAAAAAGAAAGTATAAGTTATCACCCAATTTTCGTTTTATATAAATACCTATAAAAACATAACAAATTGGAAAACTTACCAAAAAAAACAGCGACGAAAGACATTCTCTATGTAGCAATTTCATCAAAATTTCCATTAAAATGTTCGTTACACTTGAAAATCACTAAATAAGTCTTTTTATCCGAAAAAGATACCCGATATACATACAACCCGCGATTTTAAATAAATTCGACCTGTTTAACAAACAGCATTAACAAAATGAAGTAACCGAATTGTATTTGTTACTCATTCTAGGTAGTCGTAACTTTTTTTTTTCAAAAAAAAACTAGTTAACTGATAAACCAAGTTGGTATTTATTTCTAGCGTCGATAAAATTGGTGAAATGGAATATTCCAAATAAGAACATATTAAAAAACGTAAATAATATTTTAATTTATAGAATATAACATAGGCGTGCGAATTAAAATTAAATATAGTAGAGAAATATGGAAATAAAATTAACGAATTATTGTATAGTCAGTTTTCATATAAAAAATAAATTTCATTATGAAAACAAATTTTAACTTGTTAAAATCTACATTATAAAGTTGTGACGCGTTTCGCTAACACAGTATCTTTATCAAACAATTGGAGGTATAATGAGACATTTTCAATTTAAACAGTGCCTTAATACTAAATTATATGGATATTAACAATAAAATTATGATCTATTTACAAGGAAATAAAATAAAAAAGGAAAAATAATTTGTCTAAATATGGGATTAACTTGCGTAATCAGTTCTAAAATGGTTTGGGAATGCCTAGACAAACTAAATGAACTAGGCGAGAACAATATAGTTACCTTACCATGGATTCCAGGACACACTGGAATGAAAGGAAATGAAATAGCAGATGAACTAGCAAAGAGGTGGACTGAAACACTTTTCTAGAGGCCTGAGCTTTTTTGCGGAATCAGCCCCAAAGTAATATTGGAAGAAACAGGTAAAGCCGAGAGAAAGATCTGACCATTGGAAAGGTCCAGTAGGGCTTATATAAACAAAGATCTTCTAGGTGACTACAACCTGTTGAGATCAAATGAATGCATAAGTCAAAGTAACACTGCGCTTAGAGTTTTTAACACGGATTCTAACGGGACATTGTTGCATGAATGGGCACCTGAAAAAGCTCAAAGCAGTGGAGGAAGAATGTAGATTTTGTGGCATGGAAGAAGAAACATTCATCCACATACTTTCCAACTGCACAGCATTCCATAATCCTAGAGCACAGTTCCTGGGAGATTACTGGATAGAAGAGGAACATTTATCTAAGTTGAAGCCTGCAGATATCCTAAAATTCCTACGGAAAATAGGACTAAAGGAGCTACTAGTATCTGAGACTCTCCTGAGAAACTAAATTGAAGTAAGGTGGCACAATAGACCTTTTAGGTCTTAGTGAATGTCACCCCAAAAATATATACATACATGCACAATACATACAAGACAAGATGCCACTTTGACATTCATTCTCTGTTTAATTACATTTTTTTACTGACTGAATCAAAGCTTACGGCCGATTTCATAATGAATAACTAAAGTCCACTTTACCGAAAGGAGACTTTACACTAAAGTTCCCTTTAAAGTAGTTGTTGCCGTCGTTTGGTGCCATAATGAATATTAAAGTGTCCTTTCCATAAAGTATCATTTAAGTAATTTTTGAAGTGTTGGCTAATCTGGAATTCATGGATTTGGACATGAAATAGAAAGATATCTGTCATATTTGGCTCGTTTTTCCATTCCTGTCTATATAAATGAGGTTGAGTTTTCTTAAGTTCTGGCGTATCTATATATACTGAAGCGATTTATTTAGAGAAAAATGGAAATTCCAAAAAATAATAAGAAAGTGCGCTCTTCAAACTTTTCTCGCGAAGAAGAATTGAAATTGATCCAGGAAATTGAAAAATTTAAGCACATCTTAGAATGCAAAACTACTAATAAAGTTTGTTTTTTTAAGCGAAAACGTTGGTAAAAGTCAAGCTCATCATATTTTTCAAAACAATCTGTTCTTTTCCTATACACTTTTGGTCTTTTAATATAAATAAATTCTTCATCAACTTGAACTAGAGCTTTGAAAATTATTCATATTATGAACGACTACACCAACACAAAACTGGCAAACGTAGCTGTTAGCTTTGCACAAAAAGTCACAAATTTTTAGGTTATATTGTAGTTAAATGACACTTTAGAGAGATAAAGTCGCGAAATCGACACTTTAACTTTAAAGGATACTTTAAGTTTAAAGCACACTTTAAATTGGTTATGAAATCAATAATATGTATTAAAGTATCCTTTAAACTTAAAGTATCCTTTATGTTTCTTTATGAAATCGGCCGTTAGATATAGTTAACTTAACATAAAAGTTGATTTTGACACTTGAAATTTGTTGACAAATGTCAACTATGTTGTTATATGCAACACAATAATTCACATTTATAGCAATACTGTAGTACTATCCAATTAATTTCGGTTAAGTTAATCACTCTTTACAACTGAACATTAAAAATATCTTCAATAAAATTCTTAAATTCATTATCCCGTTAAGAAATATATTTTTTAAACCCTCATTCTTTCGTATTCGGCGAACCCGTTAAAAGTAACGATCGCCAAAATTAGAATAATGGTTCACCAACGTCGACCATAAGATGTAATCTTCTTCTTACTTGACACGGGAATTCTGATATATACCGAGCAATAAAATTTCTTTAAAACCAAATTAGGCCGACAACAGATCGAGAACGTAAAAAAGTGTACGGAAATCGCATATTTTCACTCGTAAATGGAGACAGTGTCGTGCATTACATTTTATTTAAATGACAAATGTAGCTCTAAAAAGTTTTTTCGTCGACATGATATTAACATTCTCAAAACTAGAAAAAAATCATACATAATGACCCCAATGAATGCATGATTTACCTACCGGGTGGTGACTCGACCTTAGGACCATGGGAAATCAGAAAATTCTAAATATTTGCTTCCCAGCAAAAGAGAACCTAATGATATTTTGTGTGGACGTGAAGTACATTATTTCTGACAATATTGCCATAAAATAATCAATGTTTAATAGCAAATAAGTTTAAAAATTAAGAAAATGAATTTAAAAAAACAACCTGTTGACAATTGCAGTCTGAGTCGGTAATAGCGCAGAGATAGGAGCGGTTGGTTTCTACGCGGATGGCCCGGGCAAGTTCTTTTGGTGTTCAGCCAAAATGGAGTGATTAAAAAAAGCCACATTGTTAAATATACGTTCCTGCATGTTGGATGTGGGTGTTCAGGGTTATTACTTTTTCTGCTACGATCATATTTTTTGTAATAATATCCGTAACATTTTGCTTTTTTATCTGTATCCTTTATTACCTCCTCTGGCATCGAAAATTACCTCGTAAAATATTCTATTGTTATACAATTATAACCTAAAAACTAACGAATAGAACAAGGATTGAATAAAGCTTTAGTAACAGTTATCTAGTTATGCTGCATTCCACCAAAGTCTTTATTTTCATGTTAATTTTATCTTGCGGAAATAATCTATTAGAGAAACAATTGCAATTGGCAGGAAGCTGTTGCATATTAAATAACGCTGTCACGAGTACAAAATCAAGCAATATCTCTATAATGTTTAATTTTCTAGTTTTTGTTTTTTTTTTGTTTGGTAATAATATCGACATAGTTAGGAAATCGTATACAGATTGCGAAAAAGCTTATTGAACCATGCAATTTACACAAGTACGACAAGGAAAATATGAGAAAAACATCTTGAAAGCGAGAGAAAGAATAATTTTGCGTGGTCAGCGAAGGTGTATAGTTATTTCCCGAGGCTGTAAAAGACACTGTTGCCGGATGAAAGTGTTTAGTTTTACCTAATAGTGGATGATAACAAAAGTCAATCATAACGAAAAAAATATCATTAATCTGCGCTTCTGGGAACAGCGGTTTAAAAATGGGGGCGATGAACATTTGGCCAGCCTCGGGAAATATCTAACCTAAAATTTGATAAATAAGTTCGTATTTAGCAAAATTCGAAAAGGCTATGAAATTAATAGTTACCAGCTTCTTTTTCTAACTGAAAATCCTTGAGAACTTTCAAAATGCTGATGTTTTCCCGTGTATCTAGGCATATTTTTGTATTATTTAAATAAATATATTAATAAGATTAATATTTACTTTTCGTAAATAATATTTGACCGTAAACAACAAAGTACCTGACAGTAGAAAAAGACATTTCCAATACGAAAGGTACCTCTGCATCCTATTTTGAATTCCCTATTTTGATATTTTATTGCTAACTACTAACTATAACTAACAAAACCACAAAAGAAGAAGAAGAAATTCTCCTATACATACATAATTCAAATAATCTTCCTTAAATGCAAAATAATTGATTCGATTAAATAATTTCTTTTGAATAATAGATGATTCATCGTTTATTACATTACGGGTTCACATACCTTATTCTCTGTACTCGAATACGGTTCCTGCAATTAAAACGCCTACATTGGAGCATCTTACCTATGCAGCCTTTCTCAATACCGGATCCGCCCTCTGCATCGATGAATCATTAATGTTAATAGATAGATTTTTTCTCGGTTTAATAACGGCATAACTCATAACAGTCGATCATAGTTTTCTTAAAATATTACCTTGGAAATTACATTCCAAAAAATTGGCAAAAACTGCTTAAAGCTATCTGCAATCCAACAACTAGGTCTAAACTGGTGAAAAGCTGTAAGGAATACCATAACACGCTGGTAAGTAACAACAAATTGTCGGGGAAGGGGGCTAGTCAAGGAACACCAAGTCAAATAGAGGCTAACACAAGGAAGGGCACCTCCATACTGAATAAGTTAGACAAGGAACTCTCGTCCAGGCTGTTGTAACTGGGTAAGAGAAATTTGAAGACAGTTACCAAGGTGGTGACTGGACTCTGTAGGAAGCATATATGCACAGGATGGGAAAAGTTGTGTACCTATGTGAAGATAATGTGAGCTCTACGAAGAAACACCTACTCACATACTCTGCTTCTGTGAGAGCTTACAAGGACTCAGATGGAAGCACTTTGGAGTGGAAATTATACAATCATCACAGCTCGGGGTGACTTTTCATATCCACAGTCATTACTAGTAGTAAGTAATACTTCAATTGGAGTGAAGAATGTTTGGCAGCAATGTTATTATTGGGAAGTTTTGGTAGCGTTTGGTTAACAATTGCGATTCATGAACGTCCTTTAACGATCCTCTGACATCTGTTGCAATACATTCATAATCGAGTTTGTGTTCGTGTACTAGCCCTCTATTCCTATTTTATTCTCAGTCATATACAGATTGCAAAAATCCTTTCGGATCCTCGCCGTACACAAGTGCGAAAAAGAAAAAAGCTTGAAATAGATAAAGAATAATTGTGCGCGGTCATCAAGGCGTGTACTTAATTCCAGAAACCAGTGGCCGAATGTTGATTGCCCCCCTATTTCAAGCGCTGTTGTCAGAAGCGCATATTAATTTGTACAAATGATATTTTTGACTCGTTATTGTTGACTTTTTTTCGAAGTCATGTACAATAGGTAAAATAAAAAACTTTCATCCGTCATTCTCTCTGTAAAATACACTGTTGCCTGATGAAAGTGTTTGTAGGGTAGCACAATAATGCACCTGTTTATAATAATTTGTCTTCAGTTTCAATTTCCTAACCTAACCTAACCTAACCTAACCTAACCTAACCTAACGAAAATCATTGATTTAATGTTGTGTTTCTGTTTTTTATTTTACTTATATTTGTTCATATTTAATATTTACTAGCGGTATTTCTTCTGCTGCGGTGTGTTTCTGTTTGTTTATTTCATATGTATTTGTTCTGTTTGTTTCTTTTTTATTTTGTATTTTATTGTTATTATTTGACAAAAATATAATTTCATATTGAAACATTTACTAGCAATATGTAAATATTACCTAATCAAAATCCCTCGCACTGTCATTGTGGACCTTGCTACCTGATACCTAATCCCTTACCCTTCGTATGCTGCGAGGAACTGAACACAAATTTTGTACCTACCTGTTAATGTGCGAGGAACTAGACGACTCCGTTGGTTTTACCTATTATGCATGACTTCTAAGAAAAGTCAACGAAAACGAGACAGAAATATCATTTGTACAAATTAATCTGCGCATCTGGCAACACCGCTTGAAATAGGGGGGCAATCAACATTCGGTCACTAGTTTCTGGAATTAAGTACACGCCATGATGACCGCGCATAATTATTCTCTCCGTCTTTCAAGCTTTTTTTCGCACTTGTGTACGCCGAGGGTTCCGAAAGGATTTTCGCAATCTGTATATTTCTTATTTGATGCGTAAGTTTATTTTTCAAGCTAGTCTACAAAATCAATAAAATCATCCATCACAATAATTTCCACAACAGCTAAACAAAATTTCGAAATCGTAAAATAACAATGTAAAGTAGAAACGTGGTTTATAGGTTAGAAATCTTCACTCAAGGGAGCTGAAATCTGTGCTCATATTTTACTTAAGTTACACTCAAACTTAACATCACTTTTCGCCTGTCAAGTGTCTGCATACAATTAGGATGAGTGAAGTATGAGTGACTCTCAAGTGTCGACTATGAATCTCACCTTTAGTGTCGAAAAGGTATCACTAAAAATAACATTTGGCTGCTCGTTCAATAAAAAGAAAACCCCACAACTGCAGTAAACGTATACTTCCGAATTTTCTATCTCTAGAATTAAGTTGTCACGTCTACATATTGTTACACGAGTGCTCCAGTGAAATTCCCGTATGAGACGACTATGACTCCTCCGCTCACTAGTCGAGAACCATCGAGACTACCTACCCTTCGCCCTCCACCACTTGTCGAGAAATTTCTAGGCTATCCAGCGCCTTCAGCAGAACGAGAGATTTCTATTAAGTGACTCTCATATAAATTATAGTTAGTGTATTTAGTGTATGATATAAATTATTAAATAAGGACAGTATTACATATAAATCTGTAAATATAAATTAAGCAATTGTACATATAAATTAAAATAAATGTTACAATATGAACAGAGCAAAAAGGGGTCCTTCTTTATACGATTTTTGACAGAATTATGTGAATTATGCTCTATTTCGCAGACTAAACTAATAATTCTCAAAATTAATCCAATATTTGTCAAGTTTAATAGTTAATTTCATCAACGTTTTCAAATTGTACAGAAAACTTAAACAAAACTAAATCAAGCAGTCGTAAAATCACTTCCAAATGCCAAATCATCGACCATAATATTTGTTCAACTAGCAAAGTTTGTTTCGCACTTTTTTCCTACAAGTTTTTAAATTCTTTAATGCATGTTGCAATTTTTTGTATCCGGCATCAGTGAAGTGAGTTGAAACGCCTTCCGTAGTGAAGACTTATATAATGAGAAACCTTACAACTCAATGGAACTTTTTTCAAAGGGATCTGCTGTCGATTACAACAGTAATGCGTATACCTGGTGGCTCATTAAAGCGAATAACGTTTGGCCCAAGAACAAATACCGAAAAAAATGTTTTTCTCCGATTGGCAGCAATTATTAATTTTGCTGACACATATCAATCAGAAAAATATTACTTTTCCTGCCTAGGCAGCAAAGTGATTATACTCAATTGGAATAAAACATTTGACGTATACATTTATTAGCAATTATTACACAACACTTTTAACAAGAATTTAAAAACATATGTTTGGTTGTTAATAACATTGATGGTAAAATTACTAAACTGTCAATTATATAATAATTTAAATATACCGATATTTTTTCGCACAAGTTTCAGAAATTTCGTGAATTGTCAAACTAAGTAATTATTATGGATATTTCAATAGCAACCAACCATTCCAACAACTGCGATTTCTATCAAATTTTATTTTAATTGAACACTACAGGGAAAATAAAGAGATTGTGGGAATTGTAATAATTTGCAAATATCATTATGAACAATCGGAGGAAAAATTATATGTTCAACTCGGCTGCAAAGTAGATTGACTGCCTAGTTAAACAAATAACTATTCCACTACTAACTGTGAAGTTGATAATTATTGCTTCCTCTAGCCAACTGAGACATTGAATTTCTCTATTATGTGCAGCTTAAAATAATTTCAACTTTGCCATCCTCTATCCCGTTTATTATCAACATTTTATTGCAGCAAGTCTAGTCTAATCGTAATATCAGTTTCGACCATCACTTTCGGACCACCCCATAGAAATATTATTGTTCTTATAGGTACCAGTAACGTAATGTATGCATAATTATACGTTAATAGTAGATAATCTCGAACACCTTGGTCGTTGAACTTGTTCTATGAAAAATAAAAACAGTTGGAGTTGATCTTTTTGGCGAGGTGCCTATGTAATTTCCTGTTTGCTAACGTTTTAAACGTGACAAAAATTTATAGATTTAATCTCGCTTTAGTACTGCCCATATTTGAAGCTAAATAGCCTTTTGACACTGTAGGGTGTAAATGGCAACTGTGTCAATGTATTTTATGAGTGTAAATTTCGTGGTTGAATGTTGGGTTAGGTTAAGGAAGATTTGTTTAACTGGGAGTTAAATAATGTTGATAAATATCCTGTTTAAGATAAATGGGCTAGTTTCATGGGTATGAAATACTAAGTAAATTCATATCAGAAAGGTTTGAATAACATATAGGGTGTAACAAAAAGGCAGGTCATAAATCATACCACATATTCTAGGGCTAAAAATAACTCGATCCAACTCAAGTTACAATGTGCATGCGAAAAAAGTTGAAGTGTTGAAGTTATGAAAATTTAAATGTTTCAATTTGATAACTTTAAAATGGATGAATAAATTGATTTGACATTTGGCAGGTTGTTTTTAAATGTAAAAAGGAATATTTGTAGTCATACTTGCTCCATCTCTTTCAAAAATATTTGCCGACGTTCGACGTAACCTAGACCTTTCTACCTAAAGGTGTAAGGTATGAATTTTACCCAACCGTTTCCAATATTTTCAATTACATTGCACGCTTTATGATAGAACACATTTGTTAACATGTTGCTTAAGGCGTATTTCGCACTCTGCATGTTCGTTCTAACTTTAGTGCTTCTCTTGCCGTTCTCAGATGCTAACAGGATTGTCCATTCAGGATTATATCCTTTTATTTTAATCGCTCGAAGGCTCTTTTTGATGACTCAATAGAAGTACGAAGTTGCTAGCGGGGTAGTATCAAAAAAGAAAGGACTGGGGATTAATTTGACAGAAGCTGGGAGATAAATAAGATACAAAGGATTTGTTCTCTACGAAGTTTCAACATTTGAAAAATGAAGAAAAGATGAGATTTTTGGAAAAATTACGTATTTTTCCAGCTCTAAATAGGGTACACGCATATTTCATATTTTGCTTAGATATTAATTTGTAATAGTAAAGTTGATATATTAAAAATAACTAAAAATAGGAAATAAACCAGTTTCCATTTTAAATTACTTCTAAATTTTAAAATAAAATTCAAATTTTAATGCACTAAAGTGGAAAGCGGACATAAATATTCGATATTTCCGAGGATTTTTCGATTCTTTCATATTTTGCGAGTAAAGATATGGCTAGCGAAGGTTTTGTAAAAGCACAAACTGATAACTTGCACAAATTATACTCATTTATGCTGCTTGAATTTATTAAGTCAAACAGCTGCTTTAATGCAGAGGAAATAAAAGGAGTTGAAGCATTTTCGTTAGTACGATTCAAACTATTTATTATATATATAAACCAACCATATTTCGACGCCATATAAGAAAGTTACTGTCCCACGAGCCGTTTCCACTATTTTTCTGGCGAATATACTCAAAAATTACTTAATCGTGCTTTTCGGGTACCCACTGAATTTCACTCCTGTTGAATAATATTTCTGCACATTTTCAGTGGAAACTTGATGTGTGGTCGTAAGAAAAAAATGTTTTTATGGTTTATTCCTAGACATATAACCTCCAACTATTGAAGAAGCAAAATTACCAACACAAAATCAGGCACTTACATTAAAATGGTCTTCACAAACAAAAGCGGTAGTATTTTCCGAAATATTGTCTTTATTCCCACGCTTGCAATCACAATGCCATTCTCTTGAGTGCATTTTTGCTTGAGCCACCAGGTAAAGTAAGAAATATTTTGTCTGGAGTTTTAATAGACGTCGATTTACACTCTGGAACAATGTAATACTTGGAATATAAAGTTTTTTTTTGGTTCATCCATTTTTAAAGCTTTCAGAAACAAATTAGGTGACAAAAACTCAGAGCGTGATACACGATACTCGAATAAGAACGTAAACAAGGAGTGACGTCAACGTTTTGGCGGACTTTCAAATTTTATAATTTTTGAGGTCGTTTTAAAAGTAAAGTTGATATTTTTTTGGAAAAATAAGCATGTAAGGTGTTAGGAAACTTGATAAAGCGTCAATTCCCACCAATAGCAAAATGTATGCCTATACCCTATTATACCAAAAATGACTGATGATTTAAATTTGAAGTGTTTCGGGCTTTCTTATAAACATATAGTGGCTTTAACACACTGTATTTATTACATAGTGTGAAGACACTTGACTTTCCAACAACAAAAAGCTTCTCGATAGATTCCCTACAATAAAACATGTAAAAAAGACAAACGTATCGAGGGTTCTCTCCCCAACCACAATCTCCGAGAAGGAAAAAAGCAAACCATCCCCTTACAACTGCATTTACTCGTCGAGGGGTGGCATCATTGGAATTGACGGCTCTATTACATACACTGCCCCGTATATAAATCGCACATGAATAAGTTCTTCCTCATTAGTGGAGTTTAATGACTTCTCTATTGAGTTACCACGATGTTATGTAGAAGAGTAGAGAGTTGATGAAGCGCCACGACGTTAATTTTGAGGTGATGAATCCTTTCTAGTGTAATAAGGCCAAATCTACATATATAACGACCAAAGAAATAGAGGGTACATGCATGATTGGAGTAATTTTATTTAAAAACGGATTATAGGAACAATTATCTCAGTATACTATCCATTTTTTCATCGTTGTTATATGATTTCACACCCTTTTTACATTTTACAACTTAATCAGAGTATCAGGCACAATTTGTAGATAATAAATGTAATTTTTTATTCATCCAACCTCATGTATCTTTTTTATTCGACTACAGATTGCGAAAATCCTTATGGAAGTATGCCGGGTTATACAAGTACGACAGAAAACAGCTGAAAGAGAGAAAAAGAATAATTATGAGCGGTCATTAAGGCGTGAACTTTGTTTCAGCTTAGGGGTGTATACTTATTTCCCGAGACTGGCCGAATGCTCATTTCCCCCCTATTTTAACCGCTGTTGCCAGAAGCGCAGATTAATTTGTACAAATAATATTTTTCTCTCGTTATCGTTGACTTTTTTTCGAAGTCATGCACAATAGGTAAAATAAAACACTTTCATCCGGCAACATTGTCCTTTAGAGAGAGAATTCACTAGTTGGTGGGTAGGGGGAACAATGAACATTCCGCCAGCCTCGGAAAATAAGTATACACCCCTAAGTTATGACCGCGCACAATTATTCTTTCTCTCTCTTTCATATATCCTTGTCGTACTTGTGTAATCCGAGGCGAGGATTCCGATGTAATTTTCGCAATCTGTATAATGCACATGAGGAAGTTGAAAGATCATTGAATAATGTTGGTGTAGACAGCACAATATCCAAATGAATGTCTGATCTGCTCACCACTAAAGTAGCAAAGACAAATACATATGTCTTCATATGTACAAAAAGAAAATATCCACAGGGAGGAGTTGCATTCCCATTAATGTGGAGCCTGGCGGTTGACGAATTCCTGAGTAGTTCGAATGACCTTGGAATATTCTGCCGATGATATTGTTCAGCAAGGGTAGCTGGGGGGCCTGAACCCTTTTGTGGAATCAGCCTAGAGAAAGAGAAGATCTGACCATTGGAAAGATCTAGTAGGGCTTAGACAATCAAAGATTCTCCTGGGCGACTACAACCTGTTGAGATCAAACGAATGCATAAGTCAAAGTAAAACTGTGGTAAGAGTTTTAACAGGGATCCTAACGTATGAATGGGCACCTGAAAAAGCTCAAAATAGTGGAGGAAGAAGAATGTAGATATTGGGGCATGGAAGAAAAAACCTCCATCCACATACTTTTCAACTGCACAGCACTCCATAATCCTAGAGCACAGTACTTGGTAGATTACTGGATAGAAGAGGAACATTTACCTAAGTTGAGGCCTGTAGATGTCCTGAAATTCCTTCGGGGAATAGGACTGAAAGAGCTGCTGGTTTCAGAGACTCTCCTCAGAAACTGAGTAGAAGTAAGAGGGCACAATAGATCTTTCAGATCTCAGTGAATGTTACCCCAAAAAATACATACATACATACAAGGGAAGGGGGCACAGTAGACCTTTTATGTGATTGTCTCCCTAAAAATACATACATACATACATTTCACTAAGAAAAGAAAACTCAACCTTGAAACCATTAAAATTAATAGAAGCAAGGTTGAATGGTGATAAGAAGTCATGGATCTAGGTTTGACCATAGACAGTAAACTCCAGTGGAACAAACACAAGAAGGAGATTATAAACAAAGCAAAATAGAGGTTGTACACTGCCCTAGTAAGACCAATTATCACTTATGGAGTTGCAAATAATTTTATACCATATACCATGTAACAAAGTCAGGCGTTTTCTGCAGTACTTCAAAAGTAAAAGAAAACTTGGTTGGAGATGGAGATATTATGGAGTCCACTACCCAAGGAAGGTAAGTTGACTAACAGGCTGTATTCAATATGGAAATTGATACATTTCTAGTGATTCTCACTAACGTCTTTCAAAACAATGCGTTGTTTACAATATGGGGAGTGGTAAAAGTATATTTAGCTTTAAGCAATATCGAAAAATTTCCAACTTACACCCAATAATTATTTTTTTTAATAAGCTGAACGAATTACACAAAATAAATAACTTTTAACAGTATTTAACCGTAATGGTGTTGAAATCACTCAAGCTTATAGTTCATCTACTCGAGACACAATTCAAGGTCTTACCACTTATCTTGTACTCCTTTATTTTTCTGGTAGATAATTTGTTAAGTAATGTATTTGAATCCTAACGAACTCATTCAAGTAAAAAAGAAAGATGACAGCATTACTTTGGATTATAAAAAGACGATTGCAAAACAAACTTTTGCGACATTTCCAAACCATAGTTTTCACTAACCAGAAATGTCAATCTATCAAGAGTATAAAAAATCTGACCTACTAATTTTATTTTTATTTTTCTGCAGGCACTTTTACTCCCAAAAATTTATCGTCAAAGTTAAGTTATAATTGATGCTCATTTTGTGAGTTAACAATGAAATCTGACGATTTTTTATCTATTTTTAGAATAAAATGAAATCTATTCGATGCATCTAGAGAATCATCCTAAAAATTCAATTGAGTTTGTATGTTTACGAGCACAGACCGCTAAAAATGTTATTACAAGGCCGTACTTAGGAAATACTCATTCAATATGTTTCGAATATTTCCAAGACACTGTATAAGGATATGTATATGGAAACTATGCCCCTCTACATCAATAATAACAAGAATTAAATCCAAGAATAGTATATTCTTCAACGAGTACAGAATGATGGCTATTATTAACGCGGATGATGAAGTTTCAAAAACGAGCGAGCGCAGCGAGTGAGTTTTGGTATCATCAAAGTGAATATTAGCCGTTCTACACAAGTAAAGGACTATACTTTCTCCACGACTAAAAAAAGAAAGCTTCCAGTGAGGATCGAACCCCAATCGTCCGCGCCAGAGTCAACTAGGTATTTCTACCATTAGGCTATAATAGAGCATGTTTATTTTCAAAAAGGGATACGTAACATACAGTTTTAATCGAAACCCTTACATTTATAAATGATAATTGGGAGTTATAACTACCTAAATATAACTACTGTTGTCCATTTTTTCTCTAAATAATACGTAAAATTATGATTCTATCATTATTTTGACGTTTCAAGCGACGCGCTGTCAGAATCGATTTGCATTATTTGGTATTTGACGTTTTAAAAGAGACGATTTCATTTATTCATTTTAATTCATTTAAGCGTGAATTCTGATAATAATAAAATGTGATTGGCTAACGAGAGTGAATTCTTTTTCATTATTCACTGGTGTGAAGAATATATATATCATTATGTAGCTTAATATGTAAAAATAATTTGTGCATTATTATTTAGTCGTGGAGAAATAAATTTATGCTTCAAGAAACGGAGTGACATGAAAAGAAATCAAGAAATTCTAACTACATTGTCCAAACCAATAAAGTTTAACCTACAAAAATTGCTTTATTTCTCGTTCAGGAACAGACAAAGCTTTCTCGTCATTTGTTAGATGGTGTACTCTGTGATCTGTATATAGATTGGAGAGTTTTTGTACACCCTGTAAATTCGACTATTATATTTGAACTAAATAAAATTTCAAGAATGTAGGTAAATTTTCAACAAGAGAAATTTTTGTGATGCGCCACTTGCATAGTTAGAAAAAAAAACATCATCATTATCAACAAAATCATTATCATCGTTTTTAATTAAATTACTAACTACCAATAAAATTTAATGTTTCAATTCATTTCACCAATAAATTGGTAATTATAATTATTTGTTACAATGGGTGGATTCAATTTAATTGATCAAATTATATTTATCTGTAATTAATAAAAATTAACAGTAAGAATTATTTACTGGAGAAATGCAGTAAGTTGAATAAAGTGTGGAATACGAGCAAAATCGTGAGGAAATTTAGATGAAAAAATTGAGTATAGTAAATACAAATACAAATATTACTGCGTCATCGTTTGTGACGTATATCCGGGTTTTGGGTATTCCGTTTATTTTATTTGCTATTTTGACATATAGTTAACCTTAAATTTGATAAATTAAATCATCAGGATCGTATTCAGTCAAATGCGAAAGAGATACGTTGTTAATAATAATTAGAGTCTATCCAAAGTCAGTTTGAGAACCATAAAATAAAGCAATGTTGTCAGATATATTGTTGGGCTCACTATACATATGTTTCCCATTATTTCAGTATACTGTTAGCTCGTGATGTTCTTAGAAAGCTAGTTTGTAAATATTTAATAAAAAATAAATAAAATAAATTTATTTGTAAACATTAAAAAAAGTCCCTCGAAATTGTTATAAAAAAAGAAATTAATTAGAACAACTTCATGTATGCCTGCTATATTTAGAACATTTTGAATATCTGGCACCGCAGCTGCAGGTGGCCAATATCGCAAATCATCGAACAAAATATTGCTTATAATTTTACGGAGTTCGAGTCACTTCTAAGGCGGACCACTGTAACATAAAAAATTTTATGGATAGGGAGGCTACCCTTTTAAACGATGGTCTAGCTAGGCTTTCATGGTCGTCTGTCAATTCTGTTTGTGTATTTATATGTAAATTTAAAATAATATAGTAGTATCTATTTCTTGGTTGAGTGAGTTTAATGAATCAATAATATAAAATTTATTGAGTGAATTGATATCAATATAATATTTATTTGTTCAAGACGTTAGGGTAATTTTTGTGAATATAATTAATTTGTAACTAATTCAAATGGCATTTTGGAGACCATTGGAAACGACAGCCCAAGATGATGCGCCACAAGCAAATGATTTAGCAAATAAATGATAATGATGATAGGGCCGAATTTAAAAACAAAGATTTACATGTTCAGTGTCAACACGTTGTTTTAAATATGTACTAACTACTAACTACTAACATACCAGACCCAATCCTTTTTTCCTGGTAAGAATAACTCGTACCTCCCAGTGGTTCTTGCTGGCCAAACAATATTTCAAGATTGTCTGGCTAAATTTGCATTATTTACAAAAAACTGTATTACATGTTCAGTGTCAACGCGTTGTTTTAAATATGTACGCGAGAATTCACGAATTGACGAAATTCGGGCTTACAACGATTTATAATGTAATTATACACTGCACTGTTTTAATCTACTATATTAATTTGCATTACATTTGAGAAACATTATTTCACGATATTAGAATTTATAAAAAAATTATGCACGCCATTGGGCGGCTTTTTTCTTCAATGGGATTAAAAATATGGGTCATCAAATTAACAATAGAAAGACTTTACCAGCTTATTTTTTTTAACTGAAAATACTTGAGAACTTTCAAAATGCTGATGTTTTTCCGTGTATCTAGACATATTTTTGTATTATTTAAATAAATATAACAATAAGATTTACTTTTCATAAATAATAATAAAGTACAGACCTGACAAGAACTGTCAGTGAGAAATTAGAAAAAGACGTGAGACACATTACCGTTACAAAAGGTACGTCTGCATCCTATTTTGAATTGTTTTCTAAACCACATTTTAAATGTTGTTATCTAGAAAAATAGTTTCAATTTCAATTCAATTTAATTGTAAATTCTTGATGATATTTCCATAAAATATCTTGTCTCGTAAATTAAAAATTAATTCCGATGAACACTCAAGAATTTATTTTAAAAATGTTAAAGAGGTATGTCGAGCTTCGCGGTTGGTCACAGTCACCAACATCTATTTTCGTTCAAAGCAATATATGCTTTAATATAATTTTCAGTTGGAATTCAGTAAATCATTTTCTATTTATGTACTTCGTTTATACAGTGAGAAAGAGAGAGTTTGTACAAATTCCACAATAATTTCCTATGGAGAAATTTTGAATAAAATCGGAATTTTAAAAATTTTGAGTCTGGTCCACTGTAATATTACAAAATGTTGATACTTTTAAAAACTGCAGATTAAGTCAAAACAAAATCATCTTAATAAAAGATTAGGTATATTACGTATGAAGAGTTGTAAGTAACTCATTACGTAAGAGTATGTAACTATTAGATTAGATTAGAATTGGAGTGGCTCTTTGTCCTATATATCCCACTGCGACCTTTGCAGATCTATTGTGGTCCTCCCTATATTAGAGCTCGATATCCAGCTTTATTCTTTTTATTAGACTTAATATCCTGGTTACCGCCTCTTTTGCGTAGCTCTATGCCTTCGGTTTTTCTCCTCCGAATAGGTGAAGCCGCAACCTTGCTAGGCCTTCACACTCACAAAGTACGTGCTCCGCGGTTTCGTCTTCTTCCTGGCAGAACCTGCATAGGCTGTCTTCTGCTAGTCCAATTGTATGCATATGTTCCCTCAGCCTACAGTGCCCTGTAACCATTCCCACTATTATCCTCGTCGTTTCACGACTTTGACGTAGTAGGTCGTGTGACAGTTTGGCCGAAGAGCTTTTAAGGAATAATTTAGCGTGCCTTTGTCCTGGGGTTCCATACCACCAGTGCAACGCCTGGTTGTTTATCCATTTGTGGATGCTTCCTTTACTTAGGCATTTAGCAATTCCACAGGAAGGTTCTGGCCCTATCATGACCTCCGCTGCTCCCTGCTTGGCTAATTCATCGGCCTTTTCATTGCCTTTTATTCCTTGGTGGCCTGGTACCCAGGCTAAGATCACTTTATTATGACTACCTAGTCTGTTGAGGGCCTTGCGACATTCCCACACCAGATTTGATGTTATCTTATATGAACGTATCGCCTTTAGTGCTGCTTGGCTATCAGAGTAGATGACGATTCTTTGGTTATTCACCTCTCGTTTTATCAACTCTTGCACAGCATTGCACCGCTATCACCTCTGCCTGAAAGACAGTAGCATGTTTCCCTATGTATGTAACTCTACATCCATTTTTTAAATTGATAATTGACAAAAGTGGGCAAATATTTGATTATTTGTGATTTCTGAAAATTCTCAAGTAAATGTACGTCACTGATAATGTCGACACCGGCCGACAGTTCAGCATCATTTTCACGTGGGAAGTAGTAAATCAGGAAAACCATCCAGAGGTTGTAATTAAGTCGTAACAATGTAATTGCGGGGGATTAGTTCACGAATGATCCTGCCCCAGTCGCACACTATACAATATTTCAATCCTCCGCCTTTTCAGGACCGTCCTTTATAACTCACCTTATCGTAATCTTAAATATTATAATAGTCTTTTTCTCCAACCATCAAAAAATGTTGACATTTCTGTACTATTTTCAGGTGCAAATGCCATCAATTCCCTTACCGTACAAAAATTTGCTCGTTGCCTAGCAACACTTTTAATCCTACGATTGAAAATGCTACTTTCAATCCTAGTACTAAAAGTAATTGCATTTGAGCTCTCTTATTGAAATTTGAAGAAAAAAACATTGTCTCTTGCAAACTAAGTAAAACAAACTAATTGGGGAACTATATATAGGTATTTATATGTTATTTATAGTGATATTGAATGTAGAATTGGAACAATTATTGCCAAAATTTGAAGCACTACTGAAATTATCACTAACAATTTTCGAACAATTCAAAATATTTTCATTAATGTTAGAACAACTCAAAATATTCTCCGTAACTGTTGATGAAACATTCGAGGAAATATCTGGTACAGGTACTTGTACCTTCTTTGTCAGGTAGCAATATTTTTCTGGCAGTATTCTCTTTGTTGATACGTGATTCTTCAATATATCCTTCTGCTACCGTACTCGATTTCCAGCCTCCATGTCTTTTAAGACAAGTGAGGTCACCGCCACCATCAATAAGGAGTGTAGCAGATGTTCTTCTTTTTCCTTCTACCAGTTGGTTATTTTTTCATAAGACATAGGTAAGCTATCATTTTTCTGAATATTGTCCTGCCCTTCCTATACTCCACATATACCAACTTGTTTGCTTACGACTGACAATTTCCTTCACGGAAGCACGTAGTACCACACAGTGGGAAAGTGCTCGTTCCTAGGTTGTCGGTAAGCTTCGCCTACAAAACGAGCAGTCCTCCGCATGGGGCGAGTGCGCTCAAGTGTTTTCTGTTTCTCAACTTTTCAAAAGACATAGTTAAGCTATGTCGTGCCTTGTTTTTCGAAACTTCTCCCTCAAATCCTCTTACTAGCTGGCATAGGTAAGCTATGTCGTAATGAATTTTTTTGTCGTCCATTCTCTTCCCTGCCTCTTACAGGCTGGTTATTTTTATAAAAGACATAGATAAGTTATCTCGTTCCTCATTTTTCTCAATATTGTCCTCAATTCTCTTTACGCGTTCGTTATTTTTTCAAAAAACATAGATTAGCAATGTCAATCTTTATTTTCCGGAACATTACCCTCCATTCCCCTCACAAGCTGGTTATTTTCCCAAAAGAGATAGGCAAGCTATGTCGTTCCCAATTTTTTTGAATATTGTTCTCCTATGTTTTTAGAAATTGATTATTCTTCAAGACAAAGGTAAGCTATGTCGATCCTCATTTTTCTTAAATTGTCCTTTCCTTCTCCGACGAGCTGGTTATTTTTTCAAAAAACATAGGTAAGCTATGTCGTTCCTCAATTTTCTAAACATGGTCCTTCCTTCCTTTCACGAGTTGGTTATTTTTTCTACAGACATTTGTAAGCTTTATTTTACCTGTTAGGTAGGCCACATGTATACCAACTTGGTGGTTTACGATTGACTATTTCCTGCACGGATGCACGTAGTACCACACTGTGGGAAAGTGCTCGTTCTTAGGTTGTCGGTAAGCCTCGCTTGCAAAACGAGCAGTCATCCCGATGGGACGAGTGCGCTTAAGTGTTTTCCGTTTGTCGAATGGATATGGGCTGACAAGAAGGGGGAATAGTTGCCCAGTACGGGCTATCAAAATATCGTAGATGCCGCCAAAGTGGATACATGCAAAATGGCTATACTTGGGTATATTCAAACCTGCTTATAGGCCTATCTCTAAATCTTTATATTATTTGGTGAAGTATTCTTTGCATGTTTATTTTCTCAACTGCATGCTCAAGCTTGAATGTATTAGAGGTTGGTAGAGTAGAGGTGATATATTGGAGTGTTAACATCTTCATTTTAAAACATCTTTATTCTGTGTAATTCGTGTATAATATTTTTGGTTAAAATATTGTAAGAAATGCATGTTTGTTATACATATTGGTATTATTGTTAAATTTGAATTCATTTGTTTGTTTTGTATATTTTTATTACTGCACTTTGCTAGTAGACACAAACTTCTGGCAGGGTGCATCCGGTAGCAAACATCCTGTAAGCCGGTGGGGAATATTTCCAGTCGGTTTTATATTTTTTGACTGATTTATTATATTTTCTACTGGCTGGGGTCATCTTCCAGCCATGGGGGACAAACTTCCATTTACGTTCAAAATAAATAGGTATATAGGTAAGATATGTCGTTCCTCATTTTTTTAAATATTGTCCTTCTACGAGTTGGTTATTTCGTTCCCTGTTTTTCAAATTATTGGGACAAAAAATCGATTGACACAGTCTGTTTTTGAATAAAATCATTTTTTCTCCTTCAAATGGAGTCATGAAATTTTCGAAAATCCACTTTTCAAAACTAAAGATGCCCATAACTCGGTTAATTTGGTAGATATAACGTTCTAGTCTTCGGCTATCGATTTAGCGGAAAATTTTACATATTCCAGTGTATTTTGAGTCCATTATTTCAGGCATACCTTATGCGTCTGTCCGGAGTTATCGTCAATAAGAGAGTGTGTGTTCGGTGAGTCTTGGCCTACACCTGCCCATATAAAAGAGATGTCTCCTAGTGACCTATCCACCTTGATCCACCTTCCTGGGAAGGACAGGATACCACAACTCTGTCGAATACTTTTTTAAAATCGTTATTAAGCATGTTGTTAATATACAAAAATTCTATTTCATACTTTATGGTTTTTTTCAATAAAAAAGATATTTTCAACTTTTTCCTGTTTCAAAAATTTCTTAAAAATAAATAACACACCAGTGGCGGCTAGTACATAAGCGCCGAAGAGCTCCCAAAGAATCTTCTTATCGAATAAAATATTTCTTTCTATCAAATATAAAATTTATAAAATATTTTGTAAGACATTCGCATTGTCATACTGAAAAAAAAACTGCGAGCGCAAGCCACAGGTTAAATAACAAACCAAATGCGTAAGTAAAGTTCACTAGTGGAATAATGAACCTGTAACGTACTCTGCAAGCTGTTTAAAACATCCGCGTGACAACTGCTCCAATAACTCAACACGGAAAATGTATGGGAGAAAATCCACTTACAAGGAAAGCTTTTTTCCAAAAATTTCAACCACGTGCCGCCACTGAGTCATACCTATATATAGGAAACCCAAATATTGTACCGAAAATAAACTGGAAAAGTATTGCGACAAGCGGACATACGAACGCAGACCAACAGACGGCAGTCGTAACTTAATCCTGTCAATCCCTTTTAAGTAAACGCTTATTTGAAAAAAGAGACAGTAGAACCCTTTTAATTTGTATTTGATTATAAGGAGGAAGGAGGCAGACAGCTCTTGTCATCCGTATACGAAAAGGGATATTATTTCTCTCGGTTAAAATGGAGCTACTTTGAAAATCAATACCTCAAAGTCATAGGCGTGGAAAATATTACTGTTTTAAAATTGCCCTAACACAAGAAATCATTTGATAATTAAAAAAGCATGCGAAGATTATAAAGTGTCCATGGCCAAGGATTAAAGTTTAAAAAAAACAGGGAAATTACAGATGATTGCGACCGCGACGGCCGGATTGCATCCCGCTAAGAGCAGGTAGAATTTTTACCATCCGAGTTGCATCCCACGACCATCCGAATTGCATCCCATTAACCAATTTTATTTTAGCAGCAAAACTAATGTATGTTCTGATAATAACCAACAGCGTTGTCACGTTTACTTAATACTAAATAATACTTAATCAATTGTAACATTCAAAATGTTTATTGACACATTAACAAATGTTTACTTAACCCTCAATTGGTTGCACCATTTCATTTCACACAACTGGTTGCATGGCGTACTTTGTACGCCACTCAATTAAAACTGCTCAAAGTGGGTTAGTTATGGGGTAGTTATTATTGTACCTTTATGTATGTTATGAAAGATTGAACCTCTTAACCTATAATCTACATAAAAAAATGTTAAGTGCAAAAGTTTATTTTATTTATGTTAACTAGATATTTTACGTTTAATACATTTTTATCCTTTTTATGTGTATCTTTTTATTTAAATTGATTTATTTCCAAATATATAAAATACAAATAATTACCTAAACTTTTAATCGGTACATTGATTTTTAAACTATATTTCAAGAATTTTAGCACAAATTGGCAACGTTGCGGCGCAGTTTACCTGAAATGGTGTTATTAATTAGTAAATACCTTTTTTCGAGGTGGGATGCAATTCGGATGTGACCTTTTCTTGGCCAGGTAAAAGTTGAAAAAGTAGATTAATTATCGATTAATTTTATTGTCGTGAAACCCACAAAATTAATTTATTAATACTGAGCGATTATAACTAGGAACGAGTGGGCTGATACATTTTTTTTTTCTTTTTTCTTTTTTTTCCATTTTGGGAGCCGTTCAGATGCCGGGAGCACTGCAGCCTATTGGCTTATTGAACTCTGCTCCCACATTTAGTCCACCCATCCAGTTATCCCCGTACCTTCGAGTAGACGGTATAGGTCTGGTTATATTTGGTTTGTGGTATAGGTCCATTGGATGTGTGCCATATACTTCAGGTGGCACATTGGCCTCTCCGAAGATTGCCCGCCTCCTCGAGTGCAGTGCCTCACAGTCAGACAAGATATGGGTCACGGTCTCGATCTCCATGCCACATAGTCTGCAGCTGAGGTCCCCGTTATATAACCCTATTTTATGCAGGTGATCTTTTAACGGGGTATGACCCGTTAGATAACCTGATACATTGGAACTATAATAGGTTCGTTTCAATAGTATTTCTTTCGCGTTCCAATTGAAATGTCCATCTCTAATTCGAGTTTGCGCACTGTACAGTATGCGAAATTATTCCAGAACGGTTGAAAATGTTGATAATTTGCTACGAGATGAAACGAATGGTTAAAATCAACAGCAACCATAGAGTAATAAATAAAAGAGGGGTTTTAAAACATATGGAAGAAACTAGCACAAACTTTGTGCGCAGCCAGTTGAGTATGGCGCACCACAGCGACTAACTGAACTAACAAACCCCGCCTCTAACCACTCCTACTAATACAATATTACGCGTATGATGAAAACTTCCAAATTCAAAAAGCGCCAGTAGCCAAGGTAGGCGCTAGTGGTAGCTTTGTGCCACAAAACGCTACACGTTCAACATCTCTCCTTTTTTTATTACTCTATGACAACAACCCAATCAAATACAACCATCTGCTCGACGTGTAAGGACAAGGTGCAACTGCTTTGAGACAAAACTTGCAAATTAGTTGTCTACGCACCTGTTGTGACCTTGGAAGCCATAGCATCTCTCAGGGGTGTTGCAAATAATATTACAGGAAAAAAAATAACCACATTTTCTAATAAAATAAGAACCGAAAAATCAATTACTTAGTGGTAGATTCGCTAGGGGAATTTTTAATTTTATTCTTGGTAACGATAGTCTTCCGCTAAAGACGTTATGATAAACGATCACTTAGTATAAATCAACACCGGAGTACATATTTTCAAGAAATATTATGACTTACTCCATGTAATTTATCAAATAGAACAGTGAATGAAAATATGTGTACGATATAATTAATTGTGCATGGAATTTCTCCCAAATTCAGAAAGCGTGCAAGTTGAATGCATCGTAGCATGCTTTTCTATCACGTCCTGATATGTAAGTATACTTTGACCATTTTCAGTTTGAGGACCATAAAATAAAGCAATGTTGTCAGATATATTTTCTGAAATTGTTGTGCTCATTTTACATATGTTTCCCATTACTTCAGTAAACTGTTAGCTCATGATTTTCTTAGAAAACTAGTTTGGAAATATTTAATAAAAAACACATAATATAAATTTATTTGTAAGAATTGAAAAAAGTCGCTCGAAACTGTTATAAGAAGAGAAATTAATTAGAACAACTTCATGTATTCCCGATATATATAAGAAAATTTTGAAAATCTGGCACCGCAGGTGCACTTGCAGAGTATCGCCAGTTACCGAGTGAAAAATTGCTCATATCGAAAAATTCGGGTAGCTACTGAGGTAGTCCACTATAACATAAAAATTTTTATGGGATTAGGGTGCAAGCCACTCGTTTAGTTTCATAAGTCTCATAGGCGTGTGCAATTCTGTTTGTATATTTATATGTAGACCTATTTAAAATAATATAGTAGTATCTATTTCTTGGTTGAGTGAGTTTTATGAAATAATAATACCTATAAATAATATTTATTGAGTGAATTGATATCAATATAATATTTATTTGTTCGTAGACGTTAGGGTAAGTTTTGTGAATATAATTCATTTTTAATAAATTAGAATGGCATTCTGGAGACCATTTGAAACGACAGTCCAAGATGATGCGCGGGAATCTAATAATTTGGCGCCACAAGCAAATGACTAAGCAATAAATGATGATAATGATAGGGCTTAACTTGAAAACAAAGATTTACATATTCAGTGTCAATGCGTTGTTTTAAATATGTACGCGTGTTTGAAAAAATTCTCTAATTTCTGATGATTCACGAATTGACTAGCATTATTTACAAAAAATTGTATTACAAATTTGATGCAGGTTAATTTTATCCACTATATTTATTTGAAAAATATTATTTCACAATATTCGAATTTATAAAAAAATTTATGCACGCCATTGGGCGGCTTCTTTCTTCAATGGGATTAAAAATATGGGTCATCAAATTAACATTGGTTATATACTTTTACATATAACACGACCAATGGACGAGTTTTATACAAGGGAATTGCTACCAGCATAACGAACAAAAAATACTGAAAAAGGTTAGTCGCATAGGGTTTATCGATCAATTTTTGGTTTTTCTTTTGTTTTGAGTCCCTTTACCACCCACTACTACTACTACTACTAAGTGTGCAGGCGAGCCTTGTCCAGGAAAAACTCAAGCCAAGGTTACGGCACTAAGGCCACTGGAGGGCCCATTGTGCCATTCCTGCTACCTAGACATCCATGAAGCCGAGCCCTTCAATAAAGGCTACAACCTTTTTCAATGGATGCCTGCTTGTGTCTCCATGGGACTCCGAAGATTCCCCTGCGTAGTACAGCCGAGTGTGGACACTCTAAGAGAACATGGACTGACGTTTCGTCAGTCATGCCGCAACCCCTACATAGGGAACTTTCCTCTACTCCTAAATTGTGGAGGTGTTTCTTCATACAGCAGTGCCCTGTTAGGAGTCCTGCTATCTTCCTCAGCCTACTCCTTGGTAGTTCAGTAGCTGCCCTAGCGTGTCCATCAGTCCATCCCTTCAGTAGAAGTTTGGATTGTCTAGGACCCTGCAGAGCATTCCAATGAGCGAGGTGCTGATTCCTCAGCCTACCACCCATGATGTATCCGAAAAGTTTGCAGGTCTATTAAGTTTGGGGTGTTTTACATCTTACTGTTGACGAAAAACTAATGACAGCTGTCAACACATGGGATTCTCAACAATATCCTCGTCGTTTCTCGAGTGTGATATAGTAGTTTGGCAGAAAGAATTTTTAAGGAATAGTGCAGCGTAGCGTGCCTTTGTCCTCTGTCCCTCATTAGCTCTCTACTTAGCCATTTCAATTGCCTTTATTCCTTGGTGACCTGTTAGCCACTTAGAGCAAAGCTGAAAGAGTTATCAGCGTGAAAGACACATTAGAATATCTTCTGTATGTTCCTTGTGGTATATTATTCATTCTTTTTTTAATTTCTTGGGAAATTAAACCACAATATTTTTGAATTCTTTATTTCAACGTTTCGGTAGCGTTCCAGCTACCGTTTTCAAGAAAAAATAAGTAAAAATTGATTTTTATTCCTAACTGACACAACGGAAAAAATTTGACAACTAGACAATCAAAAATATTTTGAAGTTTAAGACTGCAAAATTTTGTGTCAGTTAGGAATAAAAATCAATTTTTACTTATTTTTTCTTGAAAACGGTAGCTGGAACGCTACCGAAACGTTGAAATAAAGAATTCAAAAATATTGTGGTTTAATTTCCCAAGAAATTAAAAAAAGAACACATTAGAATGCTACGTTTTACTTTCAAGCTGCGTCGCAAGCTCCAGCGGATTTTATTCGAAAATTTAGGAGAATGACAATAAGGTAAATAGCAAATTATTTGTAGTTTGCGTATGGCAGTGGAATTTCTGGATTGATCGATTACATATCTCTGCTTATCAGGAAAGAAAGATTGAGGAATTTATCGACACTCTCTGGTAAAATTATTTTTCAATTAGTTTCCAAGTTAATGGTGATAGGTTAGACGTTCTCTCCACTTCAGTTATTCCATTCTATTTGATTTCATTTGAATATCGAGGTTAACGTATCGTAAACTTCATTATTTTCGTCTTTAAGAGTGCATGACGGATTCCAAGGTCTCCAAATGTTGATTATAAAGACGCCAGTCGTATTAATGGATGGGAAATAAGGAAATTTATTATTTTCATTGAAAACAATAGAGTTCCTAATGACTTAATTATTAGATGGTTACCGTACTTAATATATTGTATAGATATGATATTTTAGAATAAAAGTTTTCTTTTATATAGAAATGTGTCACTATAAAAAAATGAATACCTGTATGCAAATGATTTATTATAAAAGGCAGACAGTGAAGTTTTTTGTCAATTATTTGAAAAAGAAAATTTAAGTCATATAAATTTAGAATAAAAGAAAATGAATTTCTTTCTATCGACCAATTCTACTCTCTATGACTTTTTCATGTAAACTTTTGTTGAATTTGGGTAGAAAATAACGAGTACTACCTATCTAATAACTTGAAAACATTTCCAGAATGTTTATATCATGTGATGCTTTTTGACATTTATATACAATATCCATATCCAATCCATCTTATTCCAAATTTCTTACATCTGTCATACTCTCTCTAGTACATATATTTTTTTAATTATTTTTCATTCCAATGTTTTTAGCTTTTTTTCATGTCCGCTTGTCATTGCTGTAGTTAATGCTGCATAAGTGACTGCTGTAGTTTGTGTTGCATAAGTGACTACAGTTTTTAGTGCTATTTTCTATTCTCGCATTTTTTGCTTCTTTTGATTGTATGGTATAAGTTGTAAAATTTTATCTTTTTTGTCATATCTTTGTTGATGTTTATGCCGAGATATTTAGAGTTTTTAAAACTCATCAAGTGTGTGTATTTTGGTCGTACCTAACTATACAAATAACTATTTCAATGTAATTATTTTAAAACCTTCTAATTCTTGATTGTTGAAAACGAATAGTGACAAAATGTAATTTTTCTCAATTATACAATGGTGTGCTGTACTGAAGAATTAATCTTATTAATAAGAGTCATTAAGCGTAATAAGATAATAATGGATAATTGCATTAGGGTTACTTGTCAACTGTTAAATTCGATTTAGATTAGATCTTTTATTTGTTTTTCACTATACGATGCAATCAAGTTTGATTTAATTGTGTAGATAAATCCCTCAGGATTATGAGTCATAATCATATCAAGATTAAGGGTATGTGTTAAGCTTCTTATATTGTTCTTGTAATAAAATATATAAATTTTCCTATATGTAAGGTATTTTTTCACATATATGTTGTTATCAGTATTTAGACAGTAAGCATTTGGAACGAACAAAAATGGCTCTAATGATGGAATCTGACTGGGAGAAGCTGGGAGTTATAACCCAAAAATCCTGAGTTTCATGTAAACTGACATGGTGAAACCAATGATCACTTACAGTGTCCGTGGAGTAGCCTGTTGACGAGACAAGATTTCATAGACCAGCCTGTTTATGCATAACAGGAGTAATGAAGACATGTCCAATGGCAGCCGAGGGTGGAAAGTTTTAGAGGAGGAAATAGATACAGGCTAATTAGATAGGCAAAGGCAATCATTAAAATAAGCAACTCCTCACTTAGAAATTAGATAACCTGGGACATTCCACAAAATGGTTTGATGAAAATGTTATCAAAGAACTTCTTTACGGAATTAAGCAATAAGAAAGAATGGAATCCAAATAAATACCATTCCCAGACTTGGAAAAAATGCCATTCAATGGTACAAAGGCACCTGAAAACGCTTAAAATAGTGGAGTAATATGTAGAATAGTATGTGACATATAATAAGAAACATCCATTTACACACTTGCGAATTGCACAGCACGTAGGAGATTACCCAAGTTGAAGCTTGCAGATATCCTAAAACTCCTCGTCCTCATAAGTAGAAGTAAGATCTTGTAGGTCTCAGTAATGTCACAATACATCAATAGAAAGGGTATGTGTTAAGTCTCTCACAATAAAGATGAAAAGCTGAAGATGAAACAATACAAATTTCATTTAAGGGTAACCCAAATTATTATTTAAAAATTGAATAAAGTCGATTCAACAGACAAATCATACAATAGTGTCCTTGATTCAATATATTAATAGTATTCACTTTAATTAGATAGCAGTGTTTCCAGATATTTGAATTTAATAGCATTTAAAATAGTTATTCAAGTGACATTTAGGGTGCAATGTACAATGTTGAAAAAAAATTGGCAGTCGCAATGAAAAATGAAACGAGTTTACCCACCCACTCACATTTCATCTAAATAAATACTTTAAGTTAACAAACTTTTATTCTCCAACAAAATTGTACTGAAACTAGTGGGTTGCAAAAAACTGAATTTATAAATAACAGCATCGAAACTCAACTACGTATATCAGAAATACCATAACCTTAGCTGTAAAACCTTTTATTAGGCAGTTTCAAGGATCTATTATCAGTATTTTTCTCGTTGAATCGGGGATTTGTTTCTAGAAACAGTAGTGTTTTGTGAAACGATCAAGTAGTTATTTGTGAAGAGTAGCAAAGGTAAATAATTTTCATTCTATTTAATATTAAATACATTCAAGTAATATTATTTTCAAAAGCATTATCGCGTTCGATTTCACTTTAATTAACAACTTCCTCTACCGGAATGTTAGATTTTTTAAACAACAAATATGTACGATAAATATAAAAAAAAAATTAATAAAATCCGCTGTTCGATGTAACTTATTAAATAAGTTTCAAACTTGAGCTATTTTTTATTATTGTACTATTCGGTTGAATTTCGGCAGTAACAGTTTGTCTCCACAATGTAATGTTGGTTGCATATTACACCTACCTAAACTGGTCTCCATGACATATTTTTACATGTTATGGTTAAATATTTACCATAATAAAGTAAAATGGATACAATAACTCTAAAATAAGAATCGCATGTGTATTTAAGCAGCGAATAAATTAATTTTCATTCATAGAGAATTACTGAGATGAACTGTAAATTTCGATACTATAGCCCTTCCATAATTTCTTCAATATTAGCCATTGAAATTGGTAACAAACCAAAAACGCAAAAGGTGTCAAAAATAGAACATGGCAGTTACTCAGTATGAAAAGAATCTTTCACTGGGTTGTTCAGGATCTTTTCACATTGAAAATTTGTCAAATTTTATAGCTTATGTTTAGCAACTGTTTGGATTGATCTTTCTGAAGATATTGACTCTAATTTGTTGGACTTTTTTAATAATATTATTAAATTTTTCATAACATCGTTTCTCCTTCGCTTTTCTAATAATAAAATCATAAATTATGATCTACTAAAGGAGCAGGTAATACATCTAAGAACGTGAGATCACTAATGTAATCTTCACATATTTAATTATAAAAATAAGTATCAAATTTATTTAAAAAAACTAATAGATATAACAGTGGCTTCTCTAGAGCTAAAAATTACTGAATAGCAGAGAGACTTGGTCTGTTAATAATGATTATTAACTATTAGTACGGGTTGTGCCACCTTGAGAGTCCCGTTAGTACTTTTAACACAAATCAGATGGTTGTGAACTTTGCTAACAACCGAAAAGAAGATTTCTCTCATTTTACAGTTTTTGGCGGCATATTCAAAATTACCTTTTGTAATTTTACTGTTATTGCAACATTTACGATCCATTTTTTGATATTTCATTTAAAGTTACTCAACATTAGATTGGTATTACAATAATAACAATGAAATGGTCAAGTAAAATTAAATGAAATGTCGAAAATGGACCAAATAATGCCTGAATTGGGAGAAATAAAGCAATAATCATTTAGTTTATATGTTTTATTGAATAAAAAAAGTATACAATAAATGAAACGTTTCTTTACATATTTCAATGACAAACATGATGAAAAATAAATGTCAGTAAATCAACAACAATGCTGGGAAGTTCAAAGCTATATGGAAGAATAACTACTTCTATCACTTTTTATTTAATGAAACATGTTTTTTTAATAAACATAAAGCTTACCGGGTGCACCTCACATTATAGTTTTTCACAAAACATATTCTCTCCCCACTATAAACAATAAAAACCAACTACGGATACTCAACACATACAAATAAGCAAAATAGTTTTTAAAAAGAAAAACTGGACAGCTCACGATACACGTCATAAAACGTTGACCTGTAGTTGTCAGTGGTTGTCAGGTTAGGAAGTCGGCGCTGATATATGTGGAAGAATCTCCAACTACAGCGTTACAGTTTTCATTCTGGTTATTATTAAATTAGAGATTTTAGTACTGACGGGACTCTCTATGTGGCAGCATCCTCGCGCCTTCAGAGATCCCCTACTTTCGAGAATACCTGGTTATACATAAGGTAACTCTACCAGTCAAAAATTTCACAATACCTTAATTTCCATAGTAACCACATCGATATACAACAACACACGAACTAACATTACCGTCAAATAGGTACTGACGTTTATCAAAAATGAGTCGAATCGGATTGTAATTTGCATTGTGCCAATTTGTATCTAAATTAATAAATTGTTTATATTTACTCAACAAATAATCGTCTCAAAGATAATAAGTAGGTACTTCTAAATAAATACAGTTATACACCTCAAACTCCCTGCATAATTATAAATCGTGTCAGTTTTACAGAATATTGTCAAACTGACACTCTTTTTAATTATACAACAAGGCTGCGTTCGAGATGCTGGTTGTTGGTATGAAAATTATTCCAAGGAGTGGGGGTAAAAACTCATTTCGGTGTGCTAAGCTCGCTCAAGATTTTCGAACGGTTATGGAGTGTGTTGTGTCAAACATTTTTCAAGGTTATGTTTGTTTGGTTGTTGACAAATCAAATTGGAAATTCAGTCATTCGAGTCATTCAAATCATCAAATCTTTCTCTGAATATTTTCTTGGATTTTGAATTGATTTAAGGAATGGACGAGCAGCGAAAATGTTTAAAAATAAAATGCATTTTGGCTGCAGCTAGGGTTACCTCCAAAAGATTTGTAGAGACAATAATTATGAATAATAATAATAATAGTGACTAAAGCTTCTATAGTGAAGATAAGACAATGAGACTCCAATGTTGGAATTAATAAAAAAGAGGGTGTCTAGGTTTGTCCAAAATTAACCAATTGCCATTGCTTATTTTCTACCTTTCCCCAATGTAACTTGTCCCATACTTTTCCTTTTTTATAATTCATTTAATAATTTAAAATTAATAATTGACATCTAAAAGTTCATATCGGCAGAATAAATTCAAATGCTTACGCTGTCATATATGTGACTTATTTGTCAACTTAAATTTCACCCTAGTCGGGGTTATCGATGTATAACCTGATTATTTTGAAGTACTTATAGTATTACTACTGATTAAAAGAACAAAATTCGTTCAACAAACTTCATTTACCTCGACCCGGATAAACCTAACAAATATTTCGAAAACATAAGCTAGAATATGATATTTAAAATATTTTTATGCCTGATGGCCTTCGAAATAAAACATTTTTTCGCCATACTTTTTAAGAACATCCCAGTCTTAAACGTCCTAAGCCTGGTAACAAGTCTTATTATATTATAAAATCTTCTGTTCTTTCTACCATAATCCATAATTATCAGTGTTGAGGAAAGAATAGTATTCAACTCACGTATTAATTGGTCTAATCACCAATATTTTCACCCTAGTTTTTATTAAAGTACAGCATATACTTTAAAAATATCTATAAATTATGATAAGACTCACCTGGATTTTCTGTGACCAAATTATAAACAGTCCTGGCAACTGTTTCGTTTGAGAGAATATCCCATAAACCATCACAAGCGATGACTAAGAAATCATCATTATCTAAAGTAATTTCCTGGATATCTGGAATGGCAATAACGTAAGGTTTGTACTCTGGATCACCTGGAAAAAACAGTATATATCTAAGTAGCAATTCTAATTTATAAAAATCAATCAAAAGCTTGTTACATTATACCTTGAACATGTGACATTGAAAAATGTTACAATTAAAGTTTTTTGGATTTTAAATCATAACTTAAGTGTGTGCACTCTTCAAAATTCAATACCTATTGCTCTGGATACTGCTAATTGACCATTGACCCTCCATGTCCCCCACAACATGACACATCCTCCACGTTTTTCGATTCGCTCTCGTTCATCCTAAAAAAGAATTAATTTATTTCATTTAAATATTGTTCTCCTGTAAATATTCACAATAAAATTTACTTCCTGTTTGTACATTTGCATTTTTTTTATGCAAATTATAATAAATTCAAAATAGTTAAAAGTGAACGAGACATTCAACCTGAACAATAAGTACTAAGGCTAGAACTATAAGTATTTTATTCTTTGCTACTACTTCTCAGCACCGATCTTTTGAAATTAATAAAAATTCATAGCTAACAAGATATTCTTCTTTTTATAACATTCATGCTCAATTCCTTAAGAGATGGAAGGGAATCAAAGGATGCAGTTTTGCCAGGATCACCCTGGGCGTCCCTGGGAAGCTGGCACCGAAGAAATATTTGGCGATGATCAGGAAAAACCTACGTATAACAGTGGGATTTCTGACTGGCCACTGTCAACTAAGGAAACACCTCCATACTATGGGGCTAGTGGACACACCTCTATGCAGGATGTGTGAACAGGAAGATGAGACTGTCAGGCATGTCTTATGCGAGTGTCCGGAGTTATCGTCAATAAGAGAATGTGTGTTCGGTGAGTCTTGGCCTACACCTGCCGATATGAAGGAGATGTCTCCTGGTGACCTGTCCACCTTCCTGAGAAGGACAGGATGGACGATGACCTAGGAGGACAACTCGTCGGGAGGATCTACAATGGGTCACATGTGGCCTAAGTGCTCTACAGATACAGATCATTCAGGTATAAGATTAGAAATCCGTGTCGTTATTCAATATGCCTTTCTGTCCCTTGTTACTATTTTTATATTGTCTATGTATCTTAATTTGACATATTTTCTTCATGTTTTATCCATTATCTATCAGTTTGCGAGTCATTTGCAGATTCTATCAATTAAAGGAAGAAACTGTATAACACAATATGTCCCAGTAAGATCATGAAATGGTGACAAGAGGCTTAACCTATAAAGTTTAATGTTTCCCTTTATCCAACGTTATTTTCTGCAATCCTTCTTCCAATGGGTCACTTTATTCAAAGTAATTAAAATTTAGTTCTAGCACTAAGATATTGGGAAAAGTAGAATTCGATAGATGGCGCTCCGAAATATCAATGTCATCCTAGCAACGAGTAAAACAAATCAGCTGCCGTATAAGCCCTTTGATATTTAAATGGTTGTATTTTGCTGTTTTAGTTATTTTCAGAGTGTGTTTTGTGAAACTTTTGCTTTTTCTTAGATTGTGTTTTAGTATTTTGTGTTGTTAAACTAAATTTTGACTCCTAATATTTTTATTTTTGGAGTAATAGGTATGGTTGATATTTGTCATAAATAAAACCAGTTTAGGTCTGGTTTCGGGTTTTTATTTTATTTTTGATATAGTCATATCTACAAACGTTACAGGGAAGGTACGTTTGTATTGAGTAATATTTTAAATCTTCAATACCGACTTATTTTCTCTTTGTTTTTGTAACTATGGATTAGGTATACACTGACTATTCAAAGTTTATTTGAATTTGTAAATTCTGAGCCTTCTTCTGGGTGCATAAATGAGGGACAGGCAGTTTTAAATGCTGGTATCTATAGAGGAAATAAGTGACACTTTCATAAAAGTGCAATGAAAAAAAAAATAGAATAACATAACCTCTTCCATAATATCTCTGATTATATAGGAATATAACCTAAGAAATGATGACAGTTGAGTTGAATAGAAAAACACAGTTTTAAACTTGTCACTGACGCAAAATTAAACAACTAAAGTACGAATTTACGGTAATTACGTTGACAAAAAAAAAATGCAAAACGAATTGTTTTACTCGTTGCGACAATTACAATTTTTTCCGCCAGATGTCTCATTGAATTCTACTCCGCCCAATTCAACTTAAACTCGAAATTTCTACTCTATCCTAGCACCTATTAAATAGACCATACACAGATTAATAGGTCGGCCATATTGTTCCGGAGGGTACCTGTCATATTATATTCTATTCAGTTCATTGCTTACTGGTAGACAGCGAATTATAGTTAGACTTTAACTAGTAATTATCTAAAATGCCATCGCTTTGAAGTTGCTTTGTGCTGTTATGTGTGGAAAGCGCGGGATGTAATTTCCGGCTGTGTTAAATTGATATTTTTGTGCATCTGAATCTGCTGCTTTTGACTTTCGTTGGAAGAATCGTATAAATACTCTGATTGCTTTTTACATCGACCTACATTTTTATTATTATTATTCAATTCAATTCAATGTTGATTGTGTTATTTGTGAAATTTTTATTACTTAAATAAAATATAGTACATTGCAATTATTCTACAAAGTCTGTCTAACAATCAAATGACTTGCAACACATGTCTAAACACACAAACTTAAACTCCAACTGATTATTTAGTTACCCACAAAACAATATGGCACCCTGTCAAGGTCATTTGTTCTAGAATGGTCTATAGTAAATGTTTAGCATGGATTTTTCCCATAAATTGCAGATTAAAACAATGATTGTGATGTGATACGATATAGCTGCAACTTACCTCTCTACATGGTTTATGTGGGTCAACAACTTGAAATGCCCTTGATTTGTTAACTAACAAAGCTTGGGAATCTCCTGCCCAAGCAACATACAACATTTTTTCTTTAGGACGTAACAATGCAACAACAGCTGTAGCACCACTACTAAAATTCTAGAAAAATAAAATAAAATCAATTAGTAAGCAAATAATTTATAAATAACTATGAAATTTTTGATTATCACTAGGTACTCTGCGACTCATGCTTGATGGTAGACATTTTTCCTACGACCATATGATAATTTCACCAAATAATGTGTAATCAATATCTGACATAAATACACAAATTGTTACAACTAAATTTAACATAATTGAGTTCAACAAGTAACACTAACAATCATTATAGTCCATTTAATAACCAGGAGGAGTAATTTGAAAAGCCTTACTCACACCACTAAAAGTTACCAGATTAGTTACTAAAGGGTGTGGTCTGAAAAAGTAGTCAACAGTCGTGTTCCAAATCTATTAAATATGCCTTGATTGATGAAGAAATCAGTCACTCATAGCCATAAGTCGATTTCTCGTCTAAACAGTAGATTATTTAGATGTTTATTGTAGATATAAGATGAATGTATTTGATTTTTGACGGTCCTAAATGACATTGTTTTACCAGACCTAGCGAAGAGCTGGTACTCAAAGAAGAATGATTCATAATTGCAGATATTGAATACAATTGCTTACTGAAGTTTTAAAAGGAACACTTTCAACAGTGAAAATAATAAAATAACAAGAGCGGATCCGACGACAAAATTAATTATATTTATCTGTCAGAACTATTAAAAATGGAAATTATCAGCTGATGTCAATACTAGAGAGTGTTGTGTGAAACTGGACGGAATCTGACCAATCAGAGGTCTACAGAATTGCCAACTTAAATTCAAATTACTCCTCCTGGTTTTTAAATGAGGTAATTTAAGTAGTTATAGGTAGGTTATTACAATTATTATTAATTGGTTGGATAATTATCAAAATTGAAGGTATATAATCTGATCTCACAATTAATACACTTCACATTCACTACATAATCAAAATAATTCTCTCTATTATTATCATATTATTGCAAGGTATGGTTTTGATTGTGATATTTATTAATCATTTCTATCCCCCATAAAAAAATATCACATCTGGATATGTATATATTTGCGCCTACATCAAATCCATTTTCCAAGAAATATTTCTCAAGTAGGTAAATCAGATAAAAAAAAATGAAAAAAAAAGAAAGAAGAAAGAGAACCCTTGTGTTGTCTTGATTGTAACGGAGATTTTGCCAAAGATTACAGAATAAAAATATATTAAAAATTGAAGAGCATGACAAAGTATAATATTACAGTCCCTTATGCAATTATTAATCATCATTTTTTTACTAATACTTTCACTATTTTATCATAATCTTTAAAAAGTTATTCAAGGAAGTTAAATTAGAAAAAAAAATAGTAATTTGTTACTTACTTCAACTTTACATTTATCTATAAACAAAGCGTCTGTTTTACAAAAGGCATCTAGCAAGGCTTGTTTGGGATTTGAAGCAAAATATTTATTTTCGGCAAGGAACTGGTGTAAATGGCCAGAGCAGTACTCAGCAGCGTGAGAGCCTGCATGACCATCAAATACTGCGTAGTAACTGGACGGACTTACTTCCTACAAAAAAATTAAATGCATTAGGTACAACACATAGTATATATTTTCTATAACAGGACCCAGCAGACATTGTCCTGTCTTAATCTTGCTAATAACCGTGCAAGTCTCATTATTTCTCTTTTAAAAATACGACAAAATGTTCAGGCAACCCTGCAATACACCAATATTATGATGATACGGCCTTGATATGACCTTGGGAACCGTCTAGTTCCCCAATTCATGTCTACAGCTGTTTTTTTTTTTGGAGTATACCATCACCCCAACCTTAACTAGATTTTCAAATTATCCAAAAATTTACTTAAATATATATTTACCTGAATATTGAACATCGTATTTAAATCGTGAATAACTACATGTCGATCTTCCATTCGTCTACGTGTGTTTTTTATGGCATATACACTGGTGAGGCAATAGGGCGTCCCTGTATCTGGAGAGGGCAGTGAGCATAGCATACTATTGTCCAGGTACCTTAGACAAACCTCATTGGTTTTAGCAATCACAGTCTGCATTAGTTTGAGTGGTTCATAAGCTGCAAAAAAAAACGTGTATCTTTTTTATTAATGCAATTAATAATAGATATTTAACCAACAAGTGTATTAATGAGGGCCATTAACAATCGAGATAATTTAACTAAAAAGTAATAGTTATTTATGCAACAAGTGCAAAAAGTGAGTGTTTTTTGCACGCGACGTGAAACTCGGCCTAAAGACCTCGTTGGACAACACGTCAAGTGCAAAAAACACGTTTTGCAAGAGTTGCATACAATATTTTTTCTAAATTCATGCAAAAACTGGAAAATTAGAATATAAATATGTCAAGAGCCTATCCTACCTAATCAAAGTCAACCCGTTCTTCTTTTTTTGTATCTTTATGGCCTCCACCTTGTCAGCACTCAATCATAGCTGGTTTTCGCCTTGACCATTTAAATTTTAAATAATTAAAGATTTTTGCAATAATTGTTGAGACTAAGTAGTAAGATATACATATATTATTGTTGCATTAAAGCAGGATCCGATACTTGCTATGGATTTTTATTTAATTTAAATGTTTATGTTTGTCATTAATCATCACAAAACTGACACAAGAATGACAGATGAGTGCAATAAAATATTCTATCTACAACTGTCATGTACGATTTGACACTATTTTTAGTGTCATAATGACGTATATTACCGCACTAGTGCGTTTTTGATTACATTACCGCACTAGTGCGATAATGTGAATCTAGAAACATATTAATACCAGAATTAAATATTTAAAATAACGCTGGAAGCTGCATTTTCAATTTCCGAAAGGAGATTGTCTTCGCTTGAACTCATTTTTATAGATTTCTGTTCATTCAAATTTGAAAATTTGATGACATAACTAATTTATTTTATTTCCACATCCTTGTTTGTTTTTGATGATATGGTCACAAAATATGATATACAGTACTTTATGTTTGCAGTCAATATTATTAAAAATACGTTGGATTGGAATTTTTTTTTAATTTTATAATATAGGTACTGTTGATAATACTAATAAACAGTTGTAGATAAAATTTTGTACGTAACACGTGTGATAGGAATTATTAACGCACTTATGTGATTACACGACTCGGCCTACGGCCTCGTCTTGCAAACTTCACATGCGTGCGTTAATAATGTCCATATCCCACTAATTACGTAAATAACTATTATTGCACTAGTGCAATAAAGTACCACTTTTTGCATTAAATGTGGTTCACAAAAGTGTTGTTTTTTGCATGAATGTAGAAAAAAATATTTATTTGTCTCATAGCTAAGTCTGTGGCTAAGTCTAAGTACTGTCAAAAATAAATAATGACATTGAAATGACACAGAGGTCGCCGGTTCAAATGTCACTGTCTCCGTTTTTCTTATTTTTTTTTGATGTCTGAACAATAATTTTGTACAATTATTAAAATAAAACGATACTTAAGTCATAAAATAGAAGTATTCTATACTAAGTTTCATTTTCTGAAGACGTCTACATCACAGGTAACTGTCAATATAAATATAATGTAGATGTGCCTTGGGTTGCCTGTTGACTGTGAAAAATCATATATAAATCATACATCAATAGGAGTGATTAATGTATGATTTTGTCTAATTTTGAGAACGTTTATAGCATATGTTAATAAACGATCGACTGAAAAATTATTTACAAAATTTTGATAAATGTTTTTTAGATTTTTTGTCACTTTTTATGAAATGTTCTGACTCCATGATTTCTCCATATCTAACCAAGTTTTTTTGTTACTCTTGAGGATTTCTGGCTTAGTAGTATTGTATAAAATTTTATTTGCAACTTCCTTTTTATTATTGACACTCTCTGCTACATATTGATTTATTCGTTGGACCCCAGCAATCAGAGTCCAAGAGACCTAGGCACCTGAGCCTTTGGGCTTTTTGTGCTCATAGTTGTGTCGTTTATGTGAAGAGACCAATAATTTGATAAAACACCACTTTATGCTCGAGTAAAGCTATAAGTTTTTACTATGGTTCTCAGTGTATGCCAGAGTTAGCTGTCTCCTTCAAGATTATATATTTTTGTCCCTCTAACATCAAAGAATTTCCACTTGGCTTCACTTCTTGTTGTGTATGCTTTGCTAATGTCAATTGTCCTGCATTTTACATTTTTCCCCTGTTCGAGACAGTTCTCTAGATGACAGTTCCATGATGTATGTTTCCAGACGTATGTTTTCTTAGTACAATATATTACAAATAATACGAGTTTTGTATGCACGCTAATTTTAGTCTCCTATATTAATTTGAACGGAGAAAAATATTTCACAATTTTAATTAATAAAAGATATATGCACGCCATTGGGCAGCGTTTGCCGTCAGAGGAATTGAAAATATCACTTCACGTTGACTTTAGAAAGAGTATACTGGCACAATAAACAGACAACAAATAATTACCGTGTTCTGATGCATTAAATCCACAATTAACTGGATGTTTTTTGCAGGCCTTTCTGATTTCTTCTATGATAATCTTGATAAGAGGTGAAAATAAAGTTGGCGGGCAATTTCTAAAAATAAAACAGGCACAATTAAAACTATTCCTTTTTTTACACAACAGGGATATATACAGGCGAAACAGGAACCAGAAACCTTTTATTTAGACTACTGCACTCTACAAAAAACTAACATTTATTATTTTTAGAACTGATGTTTACAAATGGGCCGTATTTATTTTTCATACTTAGAATATTCAAATAGTTCTAGCCATATTCTCATGCCAGAAATAGTAAATTTTGAGAAGTGTACAAAAACTAAAGCTAAAAGTATAAAACATAAAAATATTCCCATGTAAAATTATGCTGTAAATATACAGGGTGGTCTATCAAGAATGGGTTGTATCTTGAAAACAGTATTTCAAGCAGAAATAGATACAGGGTGTCCCAGGGGTTCGTACTAAAAACTTGGGAGGTAATAGAAAGACTAAAAATAATGATGGTATTTAATATAAAATTTTTTCTTTACGCCCTTCGTTAACGAACTATAGGGCTCTAAAGTTGGGAATGAAAAATAGTTTTTTATTTACAATTAATAAATTACTGATTGGAAATTATAGTATATTATTAAACGAGCAATTTATGATAGCCATAATTCACGATGGGTGACGTTTGCGTCACGAGCCGCAGGCGAGAGGCGCAAGTCACCCAAGTGAATTATGGCCATAAATTTCGAGTAGAATACTATACTTTGTCCACAACACTTGATTTCTTTATTAAATAAAAGTCAGTAACGATTTGGTATTATACTAACCTCAAAATGTTCTGACAGCTACATAAAAATTTAATTTGACATATATAGAGATGAGCGATACTGTAGAAAGTATCAACACAAAGTACCGTTATAAATATATTGTTTTAAAATACTTAATATTAGAAAATATCGCTATGAAAAGTATCAATACTAAAAATTACAACATTTTATCGATACGATATATGTCAGAAGCAAATTTCCTGAACAAAATACACAGATTTAATAGTTTATTTCATATTGTAGGTACCCCCATCTCTAGTTCATAATACACTGTAGTGTATTATGGTTCATAATTCACGACAGTTGATATATGGGTACCATATACCTTTTGTTAGAAGGTAAAATATCGGCTTATTATTAGGTGGTCGTGGACAAATAATATTTTAACCGTTAATAAACACCATAATTGCACACTTTTTGGCGTGATACACAAGTCTACAACATACTTGTGAACTCGGATACCGACTAAGTTAAATTGTGGATGCGCCATTTTTTTGGCAAGTAAAATTTTTTCACTTATAATTGCACAAGAGGTTTGTATTTTATCAAAGGTAATACCACGAGTGCTTCAAATTTTATCGATAATTTTTTCTTTTCCACGAAAACTTGTTCCTCCTAACGGAGTCGTGATTTTATCAAATCGGTTTGTTTTCATATTTTTGCCTCAAATAAACAAGTTTGAGTGATGAAAATAAAAAATTATGTGATAAAATTTGAAGAGCGAGTTGTATTTGGGAAGATTATTTTTTTCAACAATTTAAAAGGATTTTTGAAAGCGCTTTTAGTTGTCAATAATGACAAATTCAAAGTAAAATTTTGACGTTTCGATGTAAACATGCTTTTATCGATGAGGAAGCATAATTATCAAAGGTAATACCACGAGTGCTTCAAATTTTATCGATAATTTTTTCTTTTCCACGAAAACTTGTTTATTTGGCAAAAATATGAAAACAAACCGATTTGATAAAATCACGACTCCGTTAGGAGGAGTGATTTTATCTAAATTCGGTTTGTTTGAATGTTTTTGCCTCAAATAAACAAGTTTGAGTGATGAAAATAAAAAATTATGTGATAAAATTTGAAGAGCGAGTTGTATTTGGGAAGATTATTTTTTTCAACAATTTAAAAGGATTTTTGAAAGCGCTTTTAGTTGTCAATAATGACAAATTCAAAGTAAAATTTTGACGTTTCGATGTAAACAAGGTTTTATCGATGAGGAAGCATAATTATCAGTATAATACCGAATGATTGGCTAGAATAATGTATTGCTATTGGTTAAAACCACCAAAATGTCAGATTTTGACAAGTCAAAAAAATAATCAAAGGTAATACCACGAGTGCTTCAAATTTTATCGATAATTTTTTCTTTTCCACGAAAACTTGTTTATTTGGCAAAAATATGAAAACAAACCGATTTGATAAAATCACGACTCCGTTAGGAGGAGTGATTTTATCTAAATTCGGTTTGTTTGAATGTTTTTGCCTCAAATAAACAAGTTTGAGTGATGAAAATAAAAAATTATGTGATAAAATTTGAAGAGCGAGTTGTATTTGGGAAGATTATTTTTTTCAACAATTTAAAAGGATTTTTGAAAGCACTTTTAGTTGTCAATAATGACAAATTCAAAGTAAAATTTTGACGTTTCGATGTAAACAAGGTTTTATCGATGAGGAAGCGTAATTATCAGTATAATACCGAATGATTGGCTAGAATAATGTATTGCTATTGGTTAAAACCACCAAAATGTCAGATTTTGACAAGTGAAAAAAATAATCAGTATAATACCGAATGATTGGCTAGAATAATGTATTGCTATTGGTTAAAACCACCAAAATGTCAGATTTTGACAAGTGAAAAAAATAATCAAAGGTAATACCACGAGTGCTTCAAATCGATGCCCGGCGCCTCCAGAATTTTTGTTTTAGAAAAATAAACTAGAAGTGATAATATTAACTGATTGAATATTGCAGAATTCAATGTAAGTACACAAACCTGGAAATGGAATGAAACATGTCCATTTTTAAAGTTTTTTATGGCTAAACAAAGTAAAAGTTAATTTTTATAAATGTACAGATTTATTAATAATTTACTAATGATACAGGATGCTTCTTGTAATCGTACATTCAAAATAAATGTGAATGCGCCAATAGGTGTGCAGAGCGACATAAAGTTGCCCGTATATCTTAAACCGTGAATGTTTTCAAGATGTCACAAGAGAACTTGATATCTCTAAAAATGTTCACAAAAGCCAATTGTTGCATTTATAACTGACAATTCAACTCATGTATGAAAAATCGCATATGCCTCAGTGTAATTGTCACTTTGACACCGGCAAAAGTTAGCTTTAGCTTTTTCAGCGATTATTTTTTTCACTTGTCAAAATCTGACATTTTGGTGGTTTTAACCAATAGCAATACATTATTCTAGCCAATCATTCGGTATTATACTGATAATTATGCTTCCTCATCGATAAAACCTTGTTTACATCGAAACGTCAAAATTTTACTTTGAATTTGTCATTATTGACAACTAAAAGCGCATTCAAAAATCCTTTTAAATTGTTGAAAAAAATAATCTTCCCAAATACCACTCGCTCTTCAAATTTTATCACATAATTTTTTATTTTCATCACTCAAACTTGCTTATTTGAGGCAAAAACATTCAAACAAACCGAATTTAGATAAAATCACTCCTCCTAACGGAGTCGTGATTTTATCAAATCGGTTTGTTTTCATATTTTTGCCAAATAAACAAGGTTTCGTGGAAAAGAAAAAATTATCGATAAAATTTGAAGCACTCGTGGTATTACCTTTGATTATTTTTTTCACTTGTCAAAATCTGACATTTTGGTGGTTTTAACCAATAGCAATACATTATTCTAGCCAATCATTCGGTATTATACTGATAATTATGCTTCCCCATCGATAAAACCTTGTTTACATCGAAACGTCAAAATTTTACTTTGAATTTGTCATTATTGACAACTAAAAGCGCTTTCAAAAATCCTTTTAAATTGTTGAAAAAAATAATTTTCCCAAATACAACTCGCTCTTCAAATTTTATCACATAATTTTTTATTTTCATCACTCAAACTTGTTTATTTGAGGCAAAAACATTCAAACAAACCGAATTTAGATAAAATCACGACTCCGTTAGGAGGAGTTGATGAAAATAAAAAATTATGTGATAAAATTTGAAGAGCGAGTTGTATTTGGGAAGATTATTTTTTTCAACAATTTAAAAGGATTTTTGAAAGCGTTTTTAGTTGTCAATAATGACAAATTCAAAGTAAAATTTTGACGTTTCGATGTAAACAAGGTTTTATCGATGGGGAAGCATAATTATCAGTATAATACCGAATGATTGGCTAGAATAATGTATTGCTATTGGTTAAAACCACCAAAATGTCAGATTTTGACAAGTGAAAAAAATAATCGCTGAAAAAGCTAAAGCTAACTTTTGCCGGTGTCAAAGTGACAATTACACTGAGGCATATGCGATTTTTTATACATGAGTTGAATTGTCAGTTATAAATGCAACAATTGGCTTTTGTGAACATTTTTAGAGATATCAAGTTCTCTTGTGACATCTTGAAAACATTCACGGTTTAAGATATACGGGCAATTTTATGTCGCTCTGCACACCTATTGGCGCATTCACATTTATTTTGAATGTACGATTACAAGAAGCATCCTGTATCATTAGTAAATTATTAATAAATCTGTACATTTATAAAAATTAACTTTTACTTTGTTTAGCCATAAAAAACTTTATTAAAAATGGACATGTTTCATTCCATTTCCAGGTTTGTGTACTTACATTGAATTCTGCAATATTCAATCAGTTAATATTGTCACTTCTAGTTTATTTTTCTAAAACAAAAATTCTGGAGGCGCCGGGCATCGATCCCGGTACCTCTCGCATGCTAAGCGAGCGCTCTACCATCTGAGCTACGCCCCCGAATAATTTTAAGGATATTCGTATAAAATTTATGCAAAAAGTGATCTACTTTCATTCCAATTTCAATTTAAAGGTGAGGTCATTTATTTAATATACAAGTTAACTTTCTCAAAATGGTGGATGCGTAAACAATTATGATGATGTATTATGTAGTTCGCATTGACAGTTTTCCGCGAGGTTTATAAATTGGTGATTTAATAGATTTTGACATGACTTCCTGTGGTGCAATGAGGGAATTTTTTTATTCGTGGTTAAAATTTTTAAATCATTTCCAAAACACTTAACTAAGTTTACTTAAGTTAAGAACAATGTAATAGTTAGATTGTCATCTGAAAGAAAAATCAATTAAACATTAAATTGGAAATTATGTCAAAAGAAGATGGCTTGACAAAAGCAATGAAAAAGGACACACTGTAGAAGTACAAGTGACACGCATTCTACTAAAATACCTATATAGTTTTTCAATTTTGAGATTTTTCATTTTTTTGCATTTTCTGGGAACATTTACTATAGTTATCTATATTTTTATTCACACTATCAGAAAATAGAGATTTCAACGAACAAAAATCCCACCGACTTTTTGAAAAAAGCTGATATTTTGACACGAGAATTTTCGATTGAAAATAGCTTATTTGATATTAAGACAAAATAAGTTGAAAAAAGAAATATTTCTGATCAAATAAATTACAGTGGGAATGGGACACAATATGGTAAGTGTTCGAAAAATTTCGTATAAAAAAAATTTTTTTGATAAAAATAAAAACCAAAAACTTGGTTATTTGAATTTTTCACATAAATTTTGAAGCTATGTGTAAAAATATTGTGAATACAAAAATTGTAGAGCTTTTTATTTTTTATTACTCACAACTTTGCCATTTGACTTTTTTCCATAGGACTTGTAGTTTTGCCGGAAATCGAAATAAACCATTTTTTACCCTTAAAAACTCACCCCCTCTCACTTCCCGAAGATTTTATTTTACTCCCTCCTTTTCTAAAGGGTATCATCCTACTATTTTTTTTACTTCTTACCATTTTCGAAGGTTTCGGCAAGTTTTCAAAAATAAAATCCTGGAGGCGCCGGGCATCGATCCCGGTACCTCTCGCATGCTAAGCGAGCGCTCTACCATCTGAGCTACGCCCCCCAATAATCCCAAAAATGATCGTACAAAATAAATGCAAAAAGTGATCTACTTTCATACTAAATTAAACAATTCATGGGTGTGGCTATTCAATCAAGATTTATATTCATGTAAACTTGATTAAGACAGTAGACGCGAAAACATTAAAAATAATGTTGCAATAATGCACGTATAGGTACACACACGTGCAGATGCAATATTTAGTACAAATTGAAACAGGTTACTTATAACATGATTGCATACATTTTTATAACAAGCAAGGATGCACAAGACGTATTCTTTTCTGACTGAAAAAGTTGAGCTTTCCAATCAAAGATTACAAAATATTTTTAATCTTTGTTCCAATAGAACACTCATACAATGTAGGTATCTTGTCTTTATTTTGCATACGGCTCCTGTTCAAGTTATTATGTATCTCAATTAATTTTGTATGCATATTATTTTTATTCTTTACACAGTAAAATATGCAAATAGCCAGCTATAAGAATTTCAAGGCAAATTAAATTCATTAGATATTGTTAGCACCTGTTTTGTGGTAACTTGAAGGGTATTCTAAAAACATTTACTTTTTATAGAAAGTTCTGCATGGACTGAAAACCAAGCCCAATCAAAAATGCATTTTTTACCAATCGTATACGAGGTTTATTGAAACACATAAATAGCAGTATGTATGTATCTGGGGTAACATTCATAAGATCTATTGTGCCCCCTTACTTCTACTTAGTTTCTGAAGAGAGTCTCTGAAACTAGTAGCTCCTTTAGTCCTATTTCCCGGAGAGGAATTTTAGGATATCTGCAGGCTTCAACTTAGGTAAAGGTTCCTCTTCTATCCAGTAATCTCCCAGGTACTGTGCTATAGGATTCTGGAGTGCTGTGCAGTTGGAAAGTATGTGGATGGAGGTTTCTTCTTCCATGCCACAATATCTGCATTCTTCTTCCTCCATTATTTTGAGCTCTTGGGACTGATTCCGCACAAGGGTTCTGGCCCCCAGAAAGGTATTTTAGTCCCCCTCTTTGCTACTTCATCTGCTATTTCATTTCCTTCTATTCCAGTGTGCCCTGGAATCCATAGTAAGGCAATTCTATTGTTCTCGCCTAGTTCATTGAGTTTGTCTAGGCATTCCCACACCATTTTTGAACTGATTACACAAGAGCTTAGTGCCTTAATGGCACCTTGACTATATGTCATTATAATAATCTTTTGTCCTCTGTATCCTTTATCTATTTTGAACTGGGCGCAGTTTCTTATGGCGTGGATTTCCGCTTTTTTTTTTCCTCGGAGCCGTCCCTTTGCCGGTACCACCTCAGCCTCCTGGGCTTATTGTGGATACTCCTAGTGTTCTGACTACAACCTATTCAGCCAATCCGTTCCCTGTATTAGCTCATACAGGTTCTTTGCTGGTTGGTTGTAGAGTAGAAGTCTTCTGGAGTCATTTGGGTTCTGCCATACAGTTTCTGCCTTCTGTGGTCCAGCGACTCACAGTTGCATAGTATATGCAGAGCTGTTTCGGTATCCTTATTGCATCGTCTGCATGTAAGGTCTCCGTTGTACAGCCCTATTTTGTTTAGGTGCTCCTTTGTGGGAAAGTGTCCCGTAAGTAGCCCCGTAGTGGTGCGCAGTTTGTTCCTGCTCATTGAGAGCAGTTCTTTCGCTACTTTTTCTGATGGTTCTTTTATGAATTTCTTCCCATGTATTTGCCCAGTCGTATTCTTCCAGTGTTTCTTGTTGTTCTTTCAACCACCCTTTTAACCATGACCTCGTTAAGCATCTGGGGATGCCCACTAGGTTCGGGTCCGTTCATCAGAGTTGACGATCCTACTCTTGCGAGTTCGTCAGCTTTTTCATTGCCTGCGATTCCTTTATGACCTGGTACCCATTCCAGTGTTACACTATTCCGAGTCGCCAGTCTTCTAAGTTCTTCGCCGCATTCCCATACTAGCCGAGATGTCACCCTATAGCTCTGAAGTGCTTTAAGGGCGGCTTGGCTGTCGCTGTAGATCCTGATCTGCCTGTTGTTATAGGCTCTCATACTGTTAGCCCTTTTGCACACGCAAGTATTGCATAAACCTCTGCTTGGAATACAGAGGCGTATTTTCCTAGCGAGACGATTCCTTCATATTTGCTCGTCTTGCTGTATATGCCCGCTCCGGTGCCGAGTTCATTTTTTGATCCGGATTTCCGCTTGAAAGATACTTGGGGTTTCTCCCAAGCTTTCGGAGTGTTTGGTTCCTGACCCGAACACTCCTATCCCAGTTCCTCCTATTGCTTTTGAGCAGTCAGTACCATTGAATGGCAGTAAGTAAAGTACAGAATGTCTGAAATTGGATGGAATAGTCGATAGAGCTTTTTTATAAACATCAACATATTCGTCGATCCAACACTGTAAAGGAACGCATCTGATGCTATAATTATAGTGAGCAGTTTCGGTCGATAAAGACTACCACTGATTGAAACACTCTAGTGGGTTCGGCAAAATTTCCGGTTAGGTGTAGAGTGCGAAATAAAAACTTATAATTTGAAAACAATTTTTATTTTAAATATGAATTTGTATAACATTTAAAAATATTTGCTTCTCACTGCTGATTTCAATGAAGATATCTTCATCCATTTTCCAATTCCATTTTTGCAGTTTTTTCCAGCTGAATTAGCTAGGAGTTTCTTGGTACGGACAGTTGTCTTCAATAATCTAAAGAGATACTTACATAATTACATCTAGAATATTGTTTGCTTTGTCTATTAAATATTCTAGATTTTTAATTACATCAATATATCTAATAATGATTCATAGAAAAGTTATTTATGTACCTAGAAAGAAAACCTGCTTATTATAATCGAGTCTGCAATTGCAAGCAGGCGTGGCAATAGACAGTTATTCGCCGAGTTGCACATTACATTTTTTTGTACCCTATGTTAGTCTGTAAGTCCAAGTCCCTGAAAATCTATAAAGTAGTGAGGAACAGGGTGATCTTAAGCCCGCAGCACTTTAGGAGACATGTGACCCTTTGTACATCCTCCCGAGAAGTTGTCCTCCTAGGTCATCGTCCATCCTGTCCCTTCCCAGGAAAATGGACAGGTCACTAGGTGACATCTCCTCTATATCGGCAGGTGTAGGCCAAAACACACACTCTCTCATTGACGATAACTCTGGGCACTTGCATATGACATGACTTCCTGCAAAGATGTGTGTTCACTAGCCCCATTGTATGGAGGTGTTTCCTTAGTTGACCGTAACCAGTCAGAAATCCTACTGTTAAGCGTAGGTTTTTCCTAGTCTTCGACCCAAGCTTCCCACAGTTTATGGTGATCCTGACAAAACTCCATCTTTTGATTTCGTGCTATCTCTTTAGGTATTGAGCATGTGTTTAACGTTTGGCTTTTCCCTAATTGTCGAAGTCGACAGGCCGTAGATGTCACAGGGTCCTAAAAGTCTTAGTCTAAGGCGTTAGCTAAATCTAATACCAGCTTAGATGTAACATGTCTGTTCAGGGCAAATAGAGCTTGTCTGCTGTCAGTGCTCGTTATAGTGTTTTTGTCAAATTTACAAATATAGGATTTAACTAACGAATGTTTGCATCCAAAAATATGTCTTAATTTGTTCAAAAAGACAGTAGAGATTGTCACTTTCCAGTGATAGGAATCGGCACAGTTAAGTCCGTGCGTTTTGGACTTAGTTAGCACATACACAATAAAATTAAATAAAAATGCAATCAACACTTCAAAAGCATAATAATAATAACAACAAAGAACAATAATAATAATAATAAGAATAATTAACGATAACAAACGTATACTTACTGCTCTGAAACAAAAGGTAATAGAAATGAAACTAAAAATTAAAATAAAAAAAATTTATTATGTGCATTACCTACAGAAATCAAAATTTTGCGTCAATATAAAACTAAAATATAATACAGTTCTTTTAAAAATTTTTTGCGAAACAATTACAACACAATTTTTTTTTGGAATAAATTAGCAATTTAAGCTTTTAAATTTATAAAATTAGGCATGCAAAAACTTTCACAGAACTGCAAAATTAACAAAATCAAGAAACTTTATAAACAAAAACATTCTCCAAACTTCTATTAAAGATTTTTTGTTGATAATTAAAATGTCAATGTTAAATTTGACTTGGTATTCAACTACTATTAATTCATAAAAAATAATTATTTATGGTTATTAATTAATAATAAAAATAAGTGAATTTTAAAATTGTCCCGTGTGCATAGAGCATCTTGTATCAATTTCTTTTATTTTTACTCCAAATATTAACTAATATTTTAATCTAAATAATTAAAAAAATGATTTCAACAAAGCATAGTACCAGTTTCACCATAAAATGTTGACCAAAATTTTTTGGCGATTGTTGGTTTTACACAACTCCATCTGTTAATTTCTCACTAGCAGAGTATTTTTTCTCCTACTCCTACTAATACAATATTAGGCATATGCTGAAAACTTCCAAATTCAAAAAGCGCGCGTCTTGAATGCTAGTTCATACCAGTAGCCAAGGTGGGCACTAGTGGTAATTTTGTGCCACAAAACGCTACACCTTCAACATCTCTCTTTTATTAATTACTCTATGGGTAGTACTTTTTTAAATTATTAAAAATTACTAAGAAATATTTCAAAATTTTGGTCAATTATTTATATTCAATAGCAGATTTTCTTTAACAGGAATATTTTGTTGAAGACAGAATATAAAATTTTCAAAATCAGTTTCAAATAAATCAATACGAATAAGACTAAACATAATTTACGTAGATACTTTAAACGATAAATATTTTTTATAAGGCTGAATTTTCGGTAAGGTAAATGCTCCAGTGATAGTTAGTACCAGTAGTCGATAGAACAAAATTTCAATATTGATTATTTCAGAAAAATCGTAAATTTCGACACCATTGTTTATCACATTCAGCCACGCTACTTAAAATTGTACCAGATTAAGAGAGCAAGTTCATTTTTTGTGACATTTTAACAAATATTGATTAGACAATACAGGATGTGGTGAGATGGGAAAGAGTGATGTAGAGAGAATACCAGAATGTATACAGACCACTCAATCAATGCTCTGAGGTCTGAACGTGTACCTCAAAAATCTTGAGTTTGTGTAACAAAAATAATGCAGATTTTGAGGAAAGAAGAGAATGTCTCTACAGAACTCTCTACAAAACCTGATAGACTGGCTACTGGATACAAAATGACTGAGAACTGAGAAGCTAGTCGATATCCCAAGAAATCTAACTTCCCTTGGGAACGTGTCTTTCAAGTCTCTACACTAATACTGGTGCTTTTACCTAAAATAACAAAATGTTATCAAGTCAATACACAGGGTGTCCTACGACGTTTTGACAGTCCAATATATCAAAAGATATGTACATGACAAGTATGAAATTTGGCAGCTGTCGACAGTTGAAACTGACAATTGTATTGATGGTATAAGGACTATAAGGTGAACAGATTTGCTACTTATTTTTGTTACAGTAACCTCTACACAATTTTCAAATGGGATAACCGGTATATAGTTATAATTTTGGATTGATTTTTCAAAAAGTAATTACTATTATCATGATTGGAATAACGTTTTGAAAATTCTATTATTACCATAATAAAAAGTTTGGTATGGTTGGATATATTTTTGAAAGATCAATCAATAAGAAAATTGTCAAGGTCACTTGAGCGGAGAGAAGCAAAACGAAAATTATAAGTAAGCATTGGTCCATACTCCTCTTTTGAAAGATATTGGATTGTCAAGTTTTTGTATGATACCCAGTATACTTGAAGAAATGGGACTTGAAATTAGTAACAAAAATATTTTGCTTTAGAAAAACTGCTTTGAAAAAATAAACCTGCTGTTCGAACTTGGTTAGTTGAATCATTTGCAAAATGTTGATAAAATTTTAGAAATTATAGAAAAAATATCTACAACTTACTGTATACAGGGTGTAATAAATAGGCAGATCATAAATCATATTCTGGGGCTAAATAACTCTGTCCAACCCTTGTTACCCTAGTACAAATGAGCATGCGAAAAAAGTTACAGCCTGGCTGCAATTAGATATCGTCAGAAGCCATTGCTTTTCCAGAATATTCGGTTTTCGTTGGTAAAACGGTGCCGACTGTGTAACAAGAAAATGGGGGCCATTTGGAACGTCTAATAAAAACTACACATTTGTAAATGAATAAGATTCAATAAAAATTTGGGATCCTTAAAACTTAAAAATTCATTGACTTTAATTTTTGTTACTCGAAATTTTTGAAGCATAATGAAAAATAGGCAGTATCTCTATAAAAACTGATAATTGTTAAAAGTACTGCAAATATTTTTAACGGGGTGCAATAATTCCTCAATTTTTTTTTAAGATGATCTCATCATAAGGAAGCCACTTGTCAACTTTTATTCTAAATGTCAAACAACTGTCAAAATATTTGAAAAAATCAATTTTCATTTGGTAACTTCCAAGGGTTGTAACTTTTTTCGCATGCACATTTGTACTAGGCTAACTTGAGTTGGATCGAGTTATTTTTAGCCCTAGAATATGTGGTATGATTTATGATCTGCCTTTTTGTTACACCCTGTATATTGATAAAAAAACATAAAAATGTAATATTTTGAGGCCAAATAAAAGAAAAATGTAATACAAGATATTTGTAATAATAGTGGACCACGAAAAAATAACATATTAATATATTTTTAGTTTTCCAAAATCAATTCCAGAAGCAAACACGTGTTCGTCAACCTAGCCGACTCTTTCGTTTAATTTTCAAAGGCGTGTTTCAGCTTTTGCAATTGATTTTAATCAAACTTTATGTTACATTTAAAAAAAAATTCTAAAAACGTTTAAAAAGAAATACCTAAATTTTACCAAAACCATTATTATTACCTTAATAACAGGTAAAAACAAATATATTTTCTTATCGAATAAACCCATAGTTACTAAAACGCGACATAACTATAAAAATAACAAAAGAATCTTTTGTAGAACGCGTGACTCTATTTTTTTTCATTTGAAAACGCCCCTCCCTCGCGGACGATATACGGAAATATACGCTATAAGGTTAAATCTCTCAGATCAACTAATTCACACATCTCATAATATTCCTCAAACTTATAATATTGTTTTCCTACAACCACTATGCAAAACACGCTTTTCTACACAAATTTTTATACGCAAAGCAGGCCTTTTCTCAATTCTTTTGATAACCGTTGTAAAAGTAATGCGAAAAGTACACGCTATGGCACTTTTCCGCACCGAAATGTCAAACAAAGCTACCTGTGACCTATCAACTTTTTTTGACAATTCAACTTAATTGAATTTCTTATTGGTGTACAATTTTTAAATTTAAACTAAAAGTAAGTAAACTATCTATTTCATTATTTATTTTAATTTATTAGTTATTAAAACATCAATCTATTAAGCATTATTTTAGGAATAATGAACCAAGATGAAAATAATTTATCTTTTGAGTTGTCCAATTCGGACATTGAAAATACTACTCCAGATATTTCTCTCATTAATTAATGTGGTTGTAGAAAAAATATTGTGTACAACTTGTACGTAAATCACTTTTCCCACTCGCTAGATTTGCGCTCGTGGGAAAAGTTACGCTTTGCGCACTAGTTGTACAAACTACTATTTCATAATCGTTATATGTTAATATAAAAAATGTTTTCATATCTAGTTCATATACACATTAAAATATCTCTATTCAGTTCAGAGTGAGCTATTGGTACAAAAGGAACTCAAAAATGCTTAATTCGTAATCAATTCGCTGGCCAAGTGGCACTTTTGCACGCTAGCTAAGCAGAGCTATTCAGTGTGATCGTTCTCAACGCAATTTGGTCTCAAAGTTGAAATTAAAGTCGTCGAAAATCGAAATTTCTTGCAAGCAGCAAACTTTGTTTTCGACTTGCAATGCCGGTTAAGGGACATGCGAAGATCTGACCATTGGAAAGATCTAGTAGGGCTTAGAGAATCAAAGATTCTTCCTGGTGACTACAACCTGTTGAGATCAAATTAATGCAAGTCAAAGTAAAATTGCGATAAGAGTTTTAACAGGGATCCTAACGGGACATTGTCGCCTGAATGGGTACCAGAAAAAGCTCAAAATAGTGGAGGAAAAATGCAGATATTGTGGCATGGAAGAAGAAACCTCCATCCACATACTTTCCAACTACTTATCACTCCAGAATCCTAGAGCACAGTACCTGGGAGATTACTGGATAGAAGAGGAACATTTACCTAAGTTGAAGCCTGCAGATTACCTAAAATTCCTCCGGGAAATAGGACTAAAGGAGCTACTAGTTTCAGAGATTCTCCTCAGAAACTAAGTAGAAGTGAGGGGGAACAATAGATCTTTTAGGTCTCAGTGAATGTTACCCCAAAAATACATACATACATACATGGGACATGCGCATTAATTCATTTTTTTTGACATATCTGACATCTGTTTGATAGTTTGACATTTTCAGTTAAAGTCGTCATTGAAGGTATTGTGAAGAATGGCAAATTTTGTGTTTACTTGCGGGCTAAAGTGCCACTTGGCACAGAGTTGATTACGAATGTAGCCTTACAGTGCATCCCAAAAAGATATAAAAAGAAAAAGATAAATTGTTTTCATTCCTTTTGCATCTCGAAATGTACGTGATCAAGAAATTGTTTAAAACATATTCCGTGTGAGAATTTTAAACACATTTTTGGGATTCACTGAATGATGTTGATGTAACAAAATCTTGAAGTGTTTGCAATTTTGTAATTACCGTTAATTTCACAATAGATTAATTCATAGTTATAGCACAGATTATAAAAGAGAACAGATACGAATCCCGGCAAAACATCAAAGGATTTTCAATTCCGACTTCAATGACCTTGGACCTTTAGCTCGGTATGGCCGCGATGTTGCCAGTTTAAAATATTTTCAGAATTTTTTACCAAATTGCAATGTTGACTTGGGAACAATAACAGTTTCCAGTGCCGGCTCTTTACTTTTCTTTCCGAATAAAATTTATTTGGACAGTCTCTGTATGATGTTTAACAGTAAATCTAAAATGTGCTTATACGTCATATTTTGTTACCAAATTTTACAGCTTTATACTTTACACTTATTATACTTTATTGTATACTGAGTGAGACCATCAGAATTCATGAAAATAAGTATCACTTATTGCATGCAATACTGTTTTTTGAAATAATAAAGTAACTATTATATGAATACTAGCCTACAACTAGTTAGTCAATTTTTAGGAAAATGGAATATGATTTATTTCAAAAATTGTTCAAACTGCTCCTCAAAATAATACTATCAATCCATACATTAGCAACACTCTGTATGTTATCTTCTGCGAGAACCATTATTTTTGAATCTGTAGTTAATGCAGGTTGATATTACTTATAATATCGATAGCGGTAATAGTATTTTGAATTTTTTTTTAGTTGCGTTTGAAAATTACACTAGAGCGAGCTCGATTTACTCTAGCCTTTCGAACACTCTAGGATGATCAGTCGAACGTTACAATTATACTGTTCGAAAACTAGGTTCTCTCATGGTAATTTTGCAACTTGTGAAATGGAAAATTATAGTAATTTACATTGCAAATTATATCCAAGGTAACAACAAATTTAAAGAAGCTTCGCAAAAGTTCGGTAATTCAAAATAAAAATTTCAAGGTTTATGTCTGCTTTAATAATATAGCAGCACTAATAACTTTCAAGGATCCTAATAAATATCCATTTTTCTGAACCACCATATATAATCACCAAAGATCACTGCATGAAATTCCTTAATCAACAAATTCACAAATGGCCACCAACTGACAACTTGACACTAATGACAGTTGTCTTGAGGATAAACAATCATTTTAGATTTGTAATTTGGTTGTTTTTTAGTGATTTAATGATCCTTTTATTATAAACAGACATATAAACCTTTTGAAATCTATAAAAATAACTATATTTATTAAGAACCACGTTTTGTACAAAGAACAATTGTTTATCATCAGGTTCAATCTATTGTAATATACATTTTGTCAAGTACTGTCGTGTGATGAAGGATCAACAGATCATGCGATTGATAGAAGGAATAGGAATAGCTTTAAAATCATTATTCAAATTGGCAAATAGACAAAGGTCTATCTAAATCATCGAGCAATAATAGTTGAATGTATATTTACATAATTATCAAGACGGGGAAGGGATAATACAGAAATAATTTAAAACGAAAAGTGTTACCCTATTTTTGTTGAAGTAATAACTACTAGTTCAGTACCTATAACTTTATGATTCAGATTAAAAAATTGTCTCTGGACCTCATCTCTCATTCTGATTCAAGGTTGCCAATGTAATTTACAGCATCTTACTAATAATTTACATCACATAACATTTTTGTTGATAGTATGAATAACCTTGCTATTTTTTTTAAATTTAAGTGAAAAATTAGTAATAGATTCAAGGTGGATTCATGCAACATAAATTTCATCTACTTAAACCATAACTTAACACAAATCACCAGTAAGTGATTTGTGGTCAGGGCTTGACGCATGCGTTGTGCCGAATTCATGAAAGGAATTAAAATTTTAGTTGAAAGTTAGCAATCTTTCTTTATAATTCATAACTTAATTCCTCAGTTTATTGCATGAACATATAGGTGCCTTTTATGGTTTTATGTTACTAGTTTTTGCTTGCATGAATCCACATTTATAGTTTTGTCAAAATACGTAGTAAGCTTTTGCAAAGTACTGTAAGTAAGCAAAATACATATTTATGTAGAAAAAGCAACAACATTTTTTAGGGTAACTGAATATCTGTCTAAATAGTATTTACAATGTAAACTAGCTACCAGAAAAAGAAGAAACACCAAAATTATCATAAAAATAGTACATAAACGGAATTTTCAAAGTAGATAATTCACACAGACACACAAAAAATTGTGTTTAGTTAACAAGATTGATTACAAATCCATTAAAGCAATTTGAATAATATTCATTATGAATAATTAACTTTAACTCAAATTGTAGGTTATGAAAACAGAATGTTCTAGAAAATAGATTTTTAAATGGTACTTTGTTAATCTTCAGAAAATATTATACATCAACTGAAATTTTGGAGTAATGTTGAGAATAACCAATAATGAAAAACTCTGATGAATCTTCCTAATAAACAATTTTTTTATTTGAATCATTTCAATCTAATCTATTGTTTATTGTGGTAATTTTTTTCAATTCCCAATTTATGATTTGTTGCACTTGAATAAATGATACACTATCATTTCATCTACACAAAATATATGTAGTGTTATCAATCAATAATCGAATTATCACAAAACTACTTAAGATTGCAGTAAATAAACTGTTACATTAGAAACCATAGAATATATTATTCAAAAGTGCTCCTGTAATCTCCCTAGCTTGGTAAACAATTTGCAGCACATTTTATTTGTTACAATAATGATAAACCATCCAAATTTCGAAATTATTTTTAATCAAACATCAACTCAGACAAAACTTAGACTTTTTCACCAATGTTTCACAACTATATCTAATTATTTATCAAAGTATAAAGTCTATCACATAAATCACTTTTTGGCACTACTACTAATGATTACGATTACTTTTAAAACCTTAATACATTCATATTTCCTGTAATAAAAAAATATTTATTTATGTATTAAATCAAAGTTCTATGAACTGTTGTAAAATATACACACGTCACCTTTATATAAAAAAACAAATAGAAAAATAATGATTGCCCATTTTAAAGAAAGTATCAATTTTAAATTGGATTACCAAAATAATCTGATCAGATCCTGTCACTACCTATATCAATGTTCAGTTTTGAATAATAGGTTATTGTTCATTTTCTTAACATATTCGAGATTTCTAAAATCTAGTTAAATAATTGCTTAAATAACAATCAAATTATTAATCAGTTTCTGAATATGAGAAAAATATCCATTTTCAAATAAAGCTGATTACAAAGTAATTTTCACAGCTACAATAATCATTGATATTAAAAAGCCATCATCAAGAATTTACAGCAGCATTTTAGAAAAAAGTTGATAGAAGAACAATCTACACAGAAGATAAATGACTAAGCAACCTCAAAGTTTAAAAACAAAATGTCAATCAAAATACCAATCGTACAAGAGCAAAGTATAGCTATGAAAACAGCTAAATAGCAATTATTATACACAAAATAAAAGTAGTAACTACTAAGAAAAGTAGATGGCATGATAACTTCTTGATGAAAAAATTATTACAGATCCAATGAAAAAGATTATCAAAGGATATTCAATAATAAATGACATGTTGGATTATAAGGGATCCACTGTAATTAAGTACAAAAAATTGTTTCTTTTTGTAAACAATTATACAATTTATCTATACAATACATACAAATAAATTGTGAAGCTTTCAAAGCAGAATTTAAACTGGAACAATTTATATCAGACATTTTAAATGTACACAAAACTGGACAAAAATCAAATGCAGTTCTGAAAAACTGAACAAATTTTGTCTAAAATAACAATCTAACTAACTAATAAAAAATGTGATCAGTATGTAGTAGGAAGACAAGGATAGAATAAAAATTAAAAGAAAACTAAACATTTAACGAACTAATAACAAGTTTTATTTTGTACATAAGGGGAAAAGACAAAAGTCTAATATGCAATAAAAATTAGAAAGAATTATTGAGGTGAATAAATGTGCCTAGATCTGATATAACTAAAAGTCAACTTGGATTCTTGATAACGGTTATTATACTTATTGACAGTTGTTTCAAAAATACAATTCTCTAAAAACCAAGGAACAAAATATGTTTATTTTGGTCCTTGATTAATATCAAATATACAATATGTCTCAGTAAGTTGGAACCATATGGAAAACTTTTTTATTATGAATTCAAGGAAAAAAATGTATTCTTCATAAAAAGTTCTGCATGTTCTAGAATTTAAAATACAATCAACAGATATCAATTTTTTTCAGTCGTGTACGAGGTATGTCAAAAAATATGAATTTTACTTAAGAGTAAAGTACCTTTATTTATAAGAATATTGATAATTGTTATCATAAAAAGTTGATTATAATTGAAAGCTATTGTCAGATATCTAATATTATCCATCTGCAATGAAAAAAAAATTTCTCTTATTTTTACTCACTTCTCTGTATTAGCAATGTAAACAAGCACAAAACCTATTTTTTTAAAATAAATGAATGTAATTGCATATTTGAACATAGTTTTTGGTACTGATGAACCTATTTTTCAATAACATTTTCCGATATTGTCAAATTCGAAGGTAAAATTCATATTTTTTGACATACCTCGTACACGACTGAAAAAAATTGATATCTGTTGATTGTATTTTAAATTCTAGAACATGCAGAACTTTTTATGAAGAATACATTTTTTTCCTAAAATTAATAATAAAAAAGTTTATCATATGGTTCCAACTTACTGAGACATATTGTATGTAAATATAAAGTTATTTAAACAATTTATTAAAGTTTTTTGAATTCTAATGTACCAACATTCATATTTCTTACAATAATAAAGATAATTGCAATTGTAGATAAGAATCAATATAAAATACTATGTTTTCAAAGAAACAGAACAATTATTGATATACAATTTATTGTTTGAGATATAACACTTTAGACAATTAGTTGATCTGACACAAATAAACCCATAAACAAAAAAATGAATCTCTCTAAAAAAATCTTTCTCGATTTTTTTAAAACGCGTGACTCTAAGTTACCGGCAAGACGCCCCTCCCTCGCGGACGATATGAAAAGACTATAACGCGATAAACTTAAGGCAGGTGCACTCAAGCTTTCCCACCCATTTGTCGAATTCCCCTTTTAATGATGAACGATTATCTCATACCCCATATAACTCTTGAAGTTTTAATTTTAGAGCTTCTGGAAACTGACAATAAAATTGTCTCCAGTTTTCCTCACCACACTGTTGTTTAAAGGACAATAAAACATTACGAATCATTTGCTTTAAATCCATGCGAATATTAATCCAAGAAGCTGCAGCGTCGCAGAAAAAAATGAAATAATTTTTATTGAATTCAGGATGTCGAATAATCACTTCACACAAGCCACGGAAAGCTAGATCCTTTTCATCTGAGTCTCGGACATTTCTAACTAACATACAACAATTTTTAACGATTACATCCATTTCTGGAACTGTCACATCGGGACATACATAAAAAACAATGCACAAGGATATTGCTACTGTTTTATGCATAGTACGAGCTACTGCAGGAGTTCGCAATATATGAACAAATGCATTAAGAATTTCGGTAAGAAAAGGCTGGATAGTATTACCCATAACTGAACACAACTTTCCTATCACCCAAGCAGCATTATTGCACACACCATCTGTGTGTTCATCTAAATTCTTAATAATCAAAGGAATATACTCATTCACACTAGAAGCTAAAAATGGATAGCACACGCCTATAAGCTCTCCATATAAAGCTATAGATGTTTGTCTTATAAGATTTGAACTGTCCTGCATTGTAGTATACAATAAATAAATTAGATTACTATTTGTAACATACTTGACAAAATACGTTTTTAAACCAAGTGCCATGCTATACAAAACATCATGAGCAACATTCATCGGTTCCTTATCTGGTGGATCATACTCATTCGGATTTTGTTGGTAATTGACTGAAGCAATTAAAGTATCATTGATAAGCTGTAGACAATGCCAATAAACAATTTCAGAATATGGTACAAAAGATGCTTCTAAGGCAGGGATGACATTAGCGAGACATTCCAGCACAGCAATAAAATGATCGTCATAAAAATTTTTAAGTTCAGTGAATTTGTTCATCAATGGAGGCAACAACTTAGTAACATACTCATCCTTACTTAAATGATTACCTACAGATTGTGCAAGGACGCCTATAGCATCATAGAGTAAATACAAACTTCTACAGTGAAACTGTTCAAACCCGTACTTGAAGCCTTCCAAGATAAAATCGATATAAGGAATGAGTTTGAGCTGGGCCTCTTCCTGGAAGATACAAAAAGCTGAAATTGCAGCACGCTGTACTCGCTTGTTCTCATCAACAAAATGTTTCAACAAAATAGTCATCACAGGTACAAAATATTCCTCTGGATTATCTGCCCGAACATTCACAATCCATGATACATACCTACTTAATGTCCAACAGGTAATTACTCTTACAACAGAATGTTCGTCATTCATACAATGAATCAAAAATTGTACAAGTTCAGGTAACTCAGATTTTAACCCATTAAAACAACCTTCGGCGATTGCCCCCAAAGCTAATATGGCAGACTCTTTGACTAAATGATCTGGATTTTGTAACATTTCACTAATGAGTGGGATAAGCAATGGAAGGATTTCATCACCAAACTTTACCGCTATGGAGTCCAAGGAAGCAGCACTGCACTTTCTCAAAGTCCACCCAACATAAAAATCATCAAAGTCATCACTTTGATCCTCTCCTTCTTCATCACTGTAGTATTCTTCACCATCTGTATTGTTTCGGTCTCTAAAGTGGAAAGGGGAAATATCTTTCGATAAATCTTTTTTATTAGCATCGGAACCTAAACTATCCTTTATCATATTCAATTCACTATCAGAATATCTCATATTTTTAAGCAAAGTTGGCAGAAGCTTCTCGATGTAAGGTGTTAAAATATCTTTGCAGGTGTTTATTTTAGTTGAGGCTAACCAGAATTCACAAGCTTGCAAGGCTACTTCCTGGTCTTCATGATGACATTTTTCTAATAAATAACAGATAATATCATGCAAATGAGGCAATAATGTCTCCTCATGATTGTCAATATAAATAACAAAAGTATGGCACACACATTTCTGTAGTTGCAAGTCATCAGTATTGGCAAGTTGCATTACATTTCTAAGATAAATTCCTAAATCGATAGACTGCTTCATTACCACAAAATAATCTTGAAGAAACTGATTTGTAAGTCTTACTATATTCTGACGAACTGTACATTTTTCTGCACAAACATATTCAACAAATTTTGGAAAAACTTCTTTTGTAATTTTATAAATTTCTTCTTGTGGTTTTTGGCTATTTATCAACTCTTCACATACTTTAAACAATGTTGTCAATGCTACTTCACTATATTCATCCTGTGCTACAAATCCTTTGGTAAGGAAAGGGACTAATTCTGGCCAAGTTTTTAGATTATCTTTAGCTATTATCACAGTAACATTGCTGATACTGATCCTTACTTCTCTAGAAGGGTCTTTTAATAAACGAAGACATTCATTTTTAATTTTTTGTAAGTTTTCAGGACTAAGGGTACTTTGAGTAGTCTGAATATTATTCTTAAGTAAAATTCCACTAAGGGATCTGATATCTTCTGAAAAGCCTGGATTCCCCAATATGAACAAGAGATAATTTGGAAAATCTGTCAAATTTTTCATAAGAATAAGTCTATCCTGGACAGTTTTCTGAGCATCGCTATTTGGTACTAATGCTAATTGTAAAGTCTCTTCGATGTTTTTTATTATGCTTTCCTGAGGCCTCCATTCGCTCAAATTCATCATGAGGTCATAAGAATCTAAAAAAAATCAAAGGTTATGTTGGACTAGCATTTACACACCTTTCTATGCATATACATTACGACATATAGATAATTAGATAAACAAAAATTAATTACTTACTACTTTTATTGGATCGAGGATACTCCAGATGTTGAGAAAATCAAAATTAATATGCCACCTAGCACCACCAAATTATTGACAAAGATCGAATGATGGAAGGCGACAACCGGCATTCGTTAACAAACAGGATAAAATGTGCGCCGTTGCAAACAGCACATCACTTTCCGCGCAAACGCAAGTCAATGAATCCCGGGTCGACAGAATTCATTTTGATGGCTAGTTGCCACATCTGATAATACGAGGGAGCAACTAAAAATACTTCTAATACTAATAAACACACATTCTCACACAAGGGTTCTATTATTTGAGTATACTTTTTGGGTGTAATACAAGATGTTTCCAGAACAAAAAATTGTATGAATATACAAAACATTTTTCATAAATTTCATTTTAAAGATGACCCAAGAAGGTCAACTTTGTTATTGCATTTAAAATTTGAATTTCTCATAATGAGCTCTTTTCAATGAATTATTTAAAATAATTATAGTGTCAAAATTGCAATATCTCTTTATGAATAACTTTGGTTGAGTAATGCAAAAATTCACCATGGTAGATCGTTGGTAGATCGTTAGAACTCCTAAATCTGATTTAGGTTACTCTACAATACCAATACAATATTTAACTACTGTATTTAAATATCTTTTTTCTTATCCAAAAGATTTGTGGATAAAAATTAGTTGAATAATAGCAAGTAGAATATTACTCATGATATGTCTTTGGAACATACTTGAGTTAGTTTCATAAAATGTAGGATATAATTAAAACTTCTTAATTTAATCAAGAAATATATAACATTTTTTAGATAAACTTCCAATGGTGCATTCGAAACATAATTTTGAAACTACATTTGATGATAATGCATTAACAAATTGATTTAAAAAGTGCTTTAAATAATATAATACCTATGTGAATGTTATATTATAGATTAAGTAGGGTAGATACTTCTGGAATGTGCTTTCATAGCACATCGAGTTGATAGGAGCACAAAAATGTAACAGGAACAATGTTAAAATATTTATAATGAAATATGTACATAAAGCTTCTACATTTGTTAACAATATTGATAACAATTAAGAAATTTCTGATAATTTTGTGGACGGAATCAAAGACACATTACATATTTTTTCATAGAATACCTTTTTGGACTTAGTAAGTTTTGTTTTTACATAAACAGACAATATACAAAAATAAAATGTAGGAAGGTACTTTATTTCCATTTCCAGAAAGCAACAGTTCTAAAAAATTAAAACAAGTTCAATTGGTTATTGTGTTTGGACAAAAATAATTTGAAAAACCTTGATTAGTACCAACAACTTTATGGTACACTCCCAAAGATGCTTTTTAGGGTTTGATCATATAAAATGAGCAGTAAATACATACCTAGTAAAAATACTTCATATTATAAATTGGTATACTCAGATGTAAGATTAGTATTGATATAAAAAATTACTTCATTTTTGATTTCAACATATAGAGTCTAACAATACAATGAAAATATCTTGAATTTAATTATCATACAAATAACAGGTGCATATTGCAGGAGGCTATTTATAATTAAAACAATTGCAGGTATCAACCTGATTTGTGGCCAACCTAAAAATACCCAAATGCAATGTATGAATTAGTTTTTTAAACAGTTTCAATATTTTTTATATAGCTATACTGTATATTCACAAAAGGGATAAACATTATATTATGTCTGTATTAAAAGATGATTATAGAATGCTAGCAATTAAATATATTCAATTTCAATATCAAAACATTTAAAGCAAGTTTGAAAAGTATTATGTGACAAAAATAAATTATCTATTAAAAATCTGCTTTAAGCAGATAGTATGTAAATAAGCAATAAATAAGTCATCTCGACAAACAAATCATTCCGGTAAACAGTAAAGTTGTAAATATCCGAAAATAATATTTTAAAACTGAACTGAATAAGGAAAGTAAAAATAACACAGTAATCATGAAATTGGCCTTGTAGGCAAAGTTGTTTTGTTTTCGTTTTCAATCGCCAGTTGTCATTACGCGCAAGCAAGTAGCTGTATCATATATCATATCATCCTGTTTCGCCGGAAGGAAGTGGGAAGTGTGTAATATTATTACAGTAACCAAATAATACAAAACAGTTAACAGTAAGTAGGAATACTTTTAGAATATTTATTATATGTACTCACTTTTGAGATAGATACTGCGTAGTCCAGTCGATAATTCCTCCTACAACTTCTAAATTGACCAACTTATAGCTTGCCAATTTAACAGGTAGTGGGTCATTTGGATTTATAGTTTGAGCAAAGTTTTCAAAGAACTCGCGGTAATAAGTAAGATGATCATCCTTATTGGCCATATTGTCACAAAGTTTCAAGCAACTTATTTTTATTATTATTTATCACAGTACTTCATCAAAGCAAACAATAACATCTATAACACTCACAAACGCACACAAAATCGATGTTTACTGCGGTGATATGTATATTTGTACTATGATAACAAGGTTTTCCCGATTTTCCGTAATCCTCAATCAATATAGAGTCTTAAAATAATATTTATTTATTATTACTTTCTATACTACCCTGTAGTATTCACTTGTAAAACTCGGATTAATCGGATTGAGTCAACCTATCAAATTAGAAAACTGACAAGAATAAAGAAGTTTTCACTCGATCGTTAAGTTTGCTATCCACTTTATCGTCTAGTCTTGTCATCTGTCATCGCACAATTAATTTATCCCACTATGTTGCCAAAGGTTCAAAATATCCTTGCACTATCATATTTATACAATTATACAAGAAAATCCAAAAAATAGGTGTAATAATTCAATCATAGACAAAATTATATATTATTTTTCTATGTATTCAACCGTATTGTTGCAAGAAGATATCAGCTAACACTGATATTCGTACAGGTCAAGGATTTTTCTTTACCAAGTTTTATCCAGTTTTATAAATGGTTGCCAATATTCGTGTTGCTAAGCAACCACTTTATACTGATACATACCTACTTCAAATCAAACGAATCATGTCAATATTTGTTGCAAACATAAAATACTTTATTTAAGAACAACAATAGCTATTTATTCACTAAAATGGGCCCAACCGATAATATTTCTTTAGATAATAAGAACACAATAATATTTAACTCATCTAAGCAAGAAATTTTCAAATTGAATGAGAACTTCAAAATATTTCAACGCAAGTTAAAGCTACAAGCAAAAATCATCATAAACAAAGAAGAGATAACTGAGAATACTTTACAAAATTGTTTGGTATTCATTTTAGCTGCACCTCAAATAACCTTCGAAGAAGCTGAAATAAATACTATGAAAAATTATGTGGAAACAGGTGGAAGAATGTTAATTCTACTAACAGAAGGCAATCCAGCTGATACATGTAATATAAACATACTACTGGAAAATTTTGGTATAATTCCAAACATTGATTGTTTAATACGAACTCACTACTACAAATACTTTCATCCCAAAGAATGTTACATAAGTGACAGTCAAATAAGTACAGTATTAAATAAAGAAAAACTAGATACACATTTTGTTTACCCTTTTGGGTGTACTCTAAGTATTAGTAAACCCAGTCTAGCAGCGTTTACCAGTGGTTTAGCCTCGTTTCCTATCGACAGACCTATTGGAGCACTGTATTATAATGAAAAATCAGGAGGTAGATTAGTAGCAATAGGTTCCAGCCATATTTTCTCAGATAAATACCTTGATCATGAGAACAACGATAAATTGAGAGAAATAATAATGGATTTTTTGATGAGTCAGGAAAAAGTTGTATTTCCTTCAACAGATTACGATGACGTTGATTTAACAGACCATCACATAGTACCAGAAACAGCGATGCTTGCAGAAAAACCAAAACTTTGCTTAAGTGATGCTGTAGGCCATACTGTGGTGGATTATTCCAAATTGTTTGATCATAAAATGTATTCTATGAATACAATACTGGTTCCTGACGCAATCAAACTGTATGAAGATTTGGGTATCAAGCATGAACCTTTGAAAATCATCACTCCTAAATTTGAAGCTCCCTATCCTCCCTTACAACCTGCTGTATTTCCTCCTTCTTTCAAAGATCTCCTACCACCGCCTTTGGAATTATTTGATCTAGATGATGCATTTAGTTCTGTTTTTACAAATTTGGCACAGTTTACAAACAATTTTATGATGAATGAAAACGACACTGATGAAAAAATTGAGATGTACATATTAGAGTGTTCCAGGATTTTAAATTTAGAAGATTTAACTGATGCAATGGATGTACTGTTTAAAATAGGTTCTGAAATATCTGATTTTAAAAGTATTGAAACTATAAAATAAGTTGAAAAAGGATGTTTCTTTGTATTTTATAATAAATGTTATTGAAAATCTTTCAAATGTTAGTCTTCATCTAAGCTGGAAGTTCTGGAATGTTGTATGTTGGGGATACTTAACAATGAATACTGTTAACACTAACACTTTACACTATCTTATGCACATTTTGATGACCAAGTTATCCTCGAAGTTATCTTCATTGGAGACTCAAGGTTAACCTTCATAATACTTAAGTGGAACTAAAGAATGGAACCTTTTTGAATAAAGTAGTTATTCTACTTTTAAAAAGTATATTATTGCAAATTCACTAAATCAAGAACTCTAAAAATTACAATATACTACACTTGTAATTAATATCAAATGAAGGTGGTATTTCTCCCTTCATTTCTTTAGATTTAATATTGAGGTAACTATGTTCATAATCCTTTTGTATGTAATCTGGTAATGGAGCATTCCAATTTTCTGGAGGCGATTTTCTTCTTTTCCAAACATCATTATTATAATGTGGTAAAAGCCTTTCCTTTCTTCGTTGTTTTTCACTTTGCACTAGTTCATTCTATAAATAATAAGTAGTTATATTATCAATATTGAATATTAACATTAAATAAAATAAAAGATAAAGCTGCCTGACTTAAAGGTATTCAGGAATCTTTTTGGTCATTTAATGGTAATATTATAATAATGTTCATTTCTGTACATGAGTTACTATTTGTGCAGAAAGTTTCCAAGTGCGAATAATGTTTAGGTGACACAATTTCTACAGTTACTTAAGGAGCATGACGATTGTTAAATTGTGTGTAAATTTTTTAAAGAATTAAGATTTGCTACTTACTGCTGCATTTACATCTTTATTCTCTTCCCATTTATAACAATTAACAGAATCTCTCTTCCACTGGTAACAATCTATCGTGTTTCCAAAAATGAAATACTGATTAAACCTTGCTCTAATAGATGTACAGTCACTATATTCTTCGTCATATATAAAACATCTTCTAATCTACAAAACGCAAAAATATTCCCTTAATCCTTGATATTTTAAAGTACTTGTTCTGAATGAAAACCTCATACCATCCATTGATTTTGTACTTCATTGGCTTCTATGGGTTTTTCTTCTTTGGCATCTTTAGGAGTTTCTTTTGCATTTTCCTTTTCCATAATAATTATTTTGAATTTTGAGGTTACATCACAAAATTCCTGCTTCCTGCTGATATCTGTCAACCATTTGACAAATGACAGAACATTTCGATAGTTCGAATCGACTACTTATGAACTCGAAATAACAATCAAATAACTTGCTAATTCTATGGTGACGATTATACGAGGTGATGTAACTAACTTCCTTAACCATTTTCAAAATAAATATGATTTGATATTTCAGTCACAACTCAAATGGGATAGGTTTTGCTGCATTTTAAACGAAAATATGTTGTGGTGCCTGTGGTGTTGAGAAATAAATGTGCTAATAAGTGCGTATTAGAAAATACCGGAAATGGAAAAATAGAAATGAACATAACAAATTTGTTTTATACTAGACCAAAGTGGCTATCATTTTATTAAAAAACAAGTAGGGGGCAGGCATATGCAAGTTAATACCTATACAATTTTTAAAACTAATATCTTGTGGATAAAAACTTAACAAATTATTTAGCAAATTGGTTTACTTTTACGTTTAGTTTTGACTGGAAGTTATATATAGAAGCACTCGGGCTGAACAATGATAAGATAAAACGATAATACACGCTTGTCCGCAAAATGACTTGGATTAAAAACGTTTTCTTTTATCTCGTGGAATCTCACCTTCCTCTTCTGTTCACACAAGTACCTATAATGTCATCTATACTCACACAAATTTCCTGTACACAAGTGATCTATGAGTCTGGCAGTCTATATATGACTGCCATATTGTAGAACATAAAAACTTGCGTCTTTTTTCAAACTAAAAGTTGAAATTTGATCATTTGGATGACTCCAATTTTAATAAATGAACAGGAATCAAATAAATTCAATAGTATTTAATTGTCTATTTATCAGAAAGATATATTTGGATTAACTTTATTTTAGTAAATAATGTGCGTCAATATCTTATATAATTTTTTTTTGAAAAATAGACTTGCTGCTGCAGGTATCAGCTGATGAGGGGTCATATAAATATTATAGTAAACTTTTTGTGTTTTTGATTTTCAGTGAGACTTAGGAATTATGAATTTAAAACTAGAATTCCGCCTTGGGCACAGATTATAAAGAGAACAGATGCGAAAGCTTGACAGAGAACATTAAAAAAGAGAGAGATGGGTGGACATACCCATTTAAAGGTCCATCGCCGTTTGTCGACTCCGTTCGGGTCTCTTAGCGAAACTTTTCAACAGGGTTATCAATTTGCATCATATTTCCCTCAATTCACGATTATGCGTCGAATATTTTATAAGCATTATTTTTAGTGTGATAGTTATAGAGATACAAATATTCGACAATTACTTGTTTTAAATCAATTTTATTAACATTAAAAGAATTCTACAATTTAAAAGATTATAATGTATAATAATTATACCATAAATATATACTTTTTTTCACAAACCATATTTGGCAACCATGAACAATAACCGTGACGGTTTGGCTCAAAATTTAAAATACAAAACGTCAGTTTTGACACTTCAGTTTGAAGTTGTCAATCTGCGATATTATTTGTGTTATTTGACTAATCGATTGTAGGTTGTGGTAATATTAACTGGAAATAGTGTATATTAGTATATTATTTTTATAAAATGAATAAACATCACGGGGGAGTGTATTTCTCATACATAGTCTGTCCAAATAAATTTCATTCGGAAAGAAAAATAAAGAACCGGCACTGGAAATTGTTATTGTCTCCAAGTCAACATTGCAATTCGGTAAGAAATTCTGAAAATATTTTAAACTGGCAACATCGCGGCCATACCGAGTTAAAGGTCCAAGGTCATTGAAATCGGATTTGAAAATCCTTTGATGTTTTGCCGGCATTCGTATCTGTTCTCTTCTATAATCTGTGCCTTGGGGTAGAAGTTTAAAATGACATATTATCTATAAATCCGCCAAAATATGTTATAATTTACTGGGAGATATCCACTAATTATAAGACGTGCTTAAAATAATTCCGTCCGCAGTTTGAGTGGATGCAATATATATAATATATATTTGGTTCCCTTTCTTGAAATACACAATGTAAGGATATCAACTACCATTGTCTAATATAAAGAAATTATTAGACAATGCAACTACATAAAAATTTGTTAACAATTCCATTTACTTTCTTGGGATGGTAAGTTTGTCATCAAATGGAACTAGGGACTCACGGAATTCATGAGGTCGGCAACGGATATTTGGTATAAGGTTTCTGCTCAAGGCATAATTTTGATTTTATATTCATTTTCTACTGGCGTCCAACTGTTTGTTTTTTGCTTACATTCGCCACATATTCCCCGCCGCTGTCTGGAAACGAAACCGCAAATAAAATGAGCACATATGATATGTTGAAATGAAATTCTTACTCATTTTACTTGAAAACGATAATTAAAAAATATTTCTGCATATTATTTGTACAGATAAGACTTTCTAATCTTTATTAAGTTATAAATATAATGCTTTCATTGTAGTTACAGAATTTGTTAAATTCATATCAATCTAGCCGATCGGTTATTTTGCAGATCATTCAGTTGAAATTAACCATGGTTCAGCTCGAAGGAAAATACAATTTTGAAAAAGGTGAAAATTTGGATGCTTACTTCAAAGACATTGGTAAGTTTTATAAACAGATTATTAGTATTTACATTACACAAACATCATGTTTATACCTGAGAAACATTGTTAAATATTTGATGCAATGTTATATATACAATGAGCATTTCCTGAATAATAAAGGGGCAACATGTAATTACAATTTAAGTATCTTCAATATGTTTAATTATGGTTTTCCCATTTACTACACATAAGTAACCAAATTCTATAGCGACAACCCTCTAAACAAGAAACATAATAGGTCTATTTTGGTGATGTTCTTTTTAGAGGCTTTTCATAATGTTTATTTAAAACGTTAATAATCTCCTAGATGTTCAAATCAACTTCATTAAAATCTATGTCATAAAATTTAAACATATCTTCACAATTATTTATTAATAATACTTGAGTTTACAGTGACATACAGATCCTATGAAAAGAATTTTTTCTAAGCAATTTCATAGTGGGAACATTCATAAGATGTTAACTTGTATAGTTTTCACTAATGTTACATACATAACATTACCACAATAGTACAAACTAACATATCTCTTAGATGATCACATTTAATTGTTACTTTTACATCTTTCAAAGTACTTTTTAGCATCTTCCTGCGACTATGTTCATTTTATGCTAGTTTATATTTATGAATCTTTCAGTTCTTTACTTTAAGTCATTTTTTAAAACAAATATTTCCCAAACGGAAAGCGATACGTCAAAAAATGTTAAACTTTATTTTACAATAACCAAACTGAGAAAGGAAATCAAATGTGAGCCCCTGGTCTAAATTTACCCCGGTAGGTGGCGGTACAATATTTTCCATTTAATTCCTTTATATGAAGGTCATAGGATTTAATATAATAATATATAGGGTGTCCCAATAAATGAATGTTGTTTTGTCATAAAATTTCTACACTCAGTGAACACTTTCGATTATAATTTGAAAAGTTGTAGTCTTGAAACTTCTGCATATGATTCTTTCTCGTACTTCAAATAAATACCGAGGAAAAGTCAACATGATGAATAACCCAGTACATTATTTTTATAAGATTACTTAGTTATCTTTTATACATTATAATAAAATATTTCAAAAAATTTTTTTTGTAGCCGACTTAAAATAAATACGATTAAAATTTATCTTTATTGCAGAAGTATCTTATTTGATACTCAAATTATTGGAACTATTCGGCTGTTATTTCCAATGACTGTATCGGACTCACGTATAGATAACCAAATTATCTTTTTTTTATTGACACAAATTAATTGTCTCCTAGGAATAGAAGTGAAATTTTTCGTTAGTAATCTTTCTATTGCTTGAATTGTTATCGGAAAATATTTTTATTTCCATAAAAAATACTCCTTGTCAATCATTGAGAAACGAATACCTTAATTTATCAATTTTTTCATAATGTCAATCGCTTATGGCTCTGCTTTTGGCGAATAATTAAAACGTCTCGAAGTAACAGAAGTAGAATGAATCAAAAAATGTATATCCATTATTTGATATTGTAGGTGTGCCCTATATTCCAAGGAAAATGATGTGTTCGTCAAGTCCAACGTTGGAAGTTAAAAAGGACAATGACCAATGGTCCATCACAGTCGTAACATTATTCAGAACTATAGCTTCGAAATTTAAGTTGGGAGAAAGCTATGAGGAAGAGATGCCAGGCGGAATACTTAAAGTAAGACTTTTCGGTGATTATTTCCCTCATCTGTCAAAATTTATTCGCTGATTCCAAATAAAATCACATCTGACTCACACCCCCTAAATATAGGCAGCACTGTATACATATTAAAATTTAAAATATATGTCAAAAATAGTTATTCCTTGGTAATTAAATGATTTGGGAGATAATCTATCAAATATAACGCGACTTTGACATGCAAAAATTGCTCTGCATGGCCCGTATTCTCGAATCTCAGTGACTTCTCACTATGGTTTGAGCAAGTGACGAATAGGGTTCAGTCTAAGGTCAGTGTAGCCAACAAAAAAGGTTTTTTTCTGACAATAATGACAGTTAAGGTTTACGGTTCAAAACATAAGATTTTGAATATTTTTTATCATTGCGAACATCTTTATTGCTTTATTAAAATGATGAATATATATTTAAAATGACTTTTCAGCTGTATACTCAACACCTCGGTGTCCAATAATTATAGGAACTTTTGGCAAGTCACCATTTGATTTCTGTTATTCAGTCACTAATTATGTCAAATGTCAGTGGAAAAAGTAATTAGAAAAATAGAGATAAAGCTAACCAGAAATGCTACAAAAATCTAATCGAAAATGCACATACACAATTAAACGAATATCAACAAAAATAAATATAACTGACATTTGACATAACTAGTGACTGAATAACAGAAATGAAATGGTGACATGACAGGAGTTTCTAGAATTATTGGCCAGTGATATGTTTAGTATTCAGCTAAGAAGTCATTTTAAATTTCAAGATATACGCTTCGGGGGTGTATTCATTATTTTAATTAAGCAATATAGATGTTCGCATTGATGAAGAACATGCAAAGTCTTTTGTTTTGAGCGGTAGATCTTAACTGTCATTTTTGTCAGAAAAGCAACTTATTGGGCGGAGTAGAATTCGATGAGACCTCTGGCGGAAAAAATTGTAACTGTCGAAACGAGTAAAACAATTCGTTTTGCATTGGTTTTGTATTATATTCAAGTCCACGTAATTACTGTAAATTCGTACTTTATTTATTAAATTTTGTGTCAGTGACAAGCTTAAAACTGTGTTTTTCTATTCAACTCAACTGTCATCATTTCTGAGTTTGTATTCTTATATAGGGCATGTCCACGACAGCTGACATTGACAATACGACGGTGGTAAAACAATAAACAATAGACACGATGAAAAATTATCAAACAACAAACAACTATTAACCTATATTATATAGTATTAAATATGCAAGCTCAACAATTAAAATAACTTTAAAAGTACACTGAAGCAAAACCAACTAAACTCAAACACGATCTAACATTACGAAGCAGCATAACCTCACTATAAGTACCACGTGGCTTTGTTTATTGTTTTACCACCAGCTAGTTTGTGACGTCACGTGGACATGCCCTATAATCAGAGATATTATGGAAGAGGTTATGTTATTCTATTTTTTGTTTTCATTGCACTTTTATGAAAGTATCACTTATTTTCTCTATAGGTAATATGCAAAAATATATGACCAACATTTAAAACTGTCTGTTCCTCATTTATACACCTAGAAGAAGACTCAGCATTTACAAAATCAAATAAACTTTGAATAGTCAGTGTATACCTAATCCATAGTTACAAAAACAAAGAGAAAATAAGTAAGCATTAAAGATTTGAAGTATTACCCAATACAAACGTACCTTCCCTGTAACTTTTGTGGATATTATTACATCAAAATTAAAATAAAAACACGAAATCAGACCTAAACTTGTTTATTTTTGACAAATATCAACAATACCTATTACTCCAAATATAAAAATATTAGGAGTAAAAATTTTGTTTAACAACACAAAAAACTGAAGCACAATCAAGGAAAAAGCAGAATTTTCACAAAACACACACTGAAAATAAATAAAACAGCAAAATAAAACCACTTAAATATCAAAAGGCTTATACGACAGCTGATTTGTTTTACTCGTTTCTAGGATGACATTGACATTTCGGAGCGCCACCTATCGAATTCTACTTTTCCCAATTGTTGACCATACTGACCTTAGACTGACGATTCTTCTTTTCGATTGACTTTATTCAAGAATAACAGCCACACTTTTATAAATTTACATATGCTACAAAATATCGAAGGTGGTTCGAGAATCTTAACTTAAATTTCCGATCTAGATTCGAGAATAACGGACCAGGTTCAATTCCTTTGGGAAATATAGAATTTATTCTATAAATTATTACACTTTTTATATACATTTGTTCAATTCCATGTGACATTTTATAATTCAGAACATCACCACACTGGAGGGAGATAAATTCATAACAAATTCTGTTGGTCCAGATGATATCAAGGCAAAGCGTGAATACCAATTTTCCGACGACGGATGTGTGATTGTAAGTATAATTGATTCATTAAAAATATTATTGATACTATGTATGTAGAGTTGTCGCAAATAGGAACTGCACCCTTCAACAGCCTGTATTTCACAGACTGAGAAGGTTACATTTAAATATTATTCAACGATCTACGACATCTCAGTTAATCTCAGCTCACATCGGTGATGTGCGCGTTCTTTTTTATTTACTCACTTGGAAGTGAGGTGGGCTTTTTCCTCCCCCTTCACCGATGCTGAATGTGTTGTAAGGGGTTATCATTTGGATTTGAGTCGGAAATAAAGTGAAGGGGTTGAAACGTGGTTATCGGATATTCCAGATAGGTCATATGTTTTATGTCTCTTACTCACGCATGCGTTGGCAGATCGCTCGTTTAAATTGTGTAGGTCGTTCTTTTTGGTGCTTACTTACATCACTTTATCCCAGATCACTTTTACTGAAGTAAGCTAAGATCTCAGTCGAAAAGAACACACCTAGTATACCAAAACAACCAGTAGTGCATCTCAACTTCGCGCATCGGTTGTGCGCAGTTCGCCATTTCGGTTTAGAAACCTTCCAACTTCAGCAAGGAAAGCTTATTTGACTGTTTTGGTATACTGTGGTTTGTATGTAACGAATAACCTCAAAAACTGTCATTTGGTTTATCGCCCGACAAGTCTCCTATCTAATAAGTGATGTTTTTTTTTTAAATTGTTTCAGGTTTACTCGAATGATAAGAGCACCCAAGTGGCTAAAAGATTTTTCAAGAGAGCTTAAGCTTTATTCCAAGTAATATATATTAATGTTTATCAACCAATTGTTTTATTTACTCTTTAAAAGTAGATAGAGTTAACTCTACGCACTTCTCCTCGCGAGTAGAACAAACATACGCAGATGTTGAAGCTCGTGCATATTGAAGAATTATCAATGATTTTCGAGATTCTTCCATTGTTCAAAATTAACTGACTAAAAAATAGTGATTTCTAGCTAACTTTTGTTCTACAGTATATTGAAGTGTATTTGTTTATTATTCAGTTTTCTCAAGTGCTATTTAAATGTTTTCAACGATTTCTCGCGATTTTGTCAATATTTGACTGATATAGAATGGAAAATGTACTAATTTCTAGCTAACTTTTGTTCTACAGTATATTGAAGTTTATTTGTGCATTATTCAGTCTTCTTTAGTGTGCTATTTAACTGTTTTCAACGATATATTTAGTCAATATTCAACTGAAATAGAATGGAAAATGTACTAATTTCAAGCTAACTTTTGTTCTATGGATTACTTGACATGATTTCATACTCCGCTTTCAATCACTCTCAGTTCACTTTAATAGAATATCAATATACCGAATATTGTATCAAATAAACATTCTCCTTACAATTTTTGAATTAGAGAGACGAGGTAAAAACAAAAGACAAAAAAAACATCAAAGTGTATTCAACGTTATTACACACAATGCTTCAAACAGTTGAAATAAATTTAAAAAATCACAACAAAAAATTAATTTAAAAACCGTGGTAACATCAGTGTTACTATTGACTGATTTATTTGAAATAAAAATATACTACACTTACTACTACCCCATATATTGTTAGCATGTGTTAACAAAAAAAATTACTTTCCCGAATAAGCCATACCTGTTGCAAACAACACCTTCTGTTTGGATTTTTTCTTTTTTTTACCGCTAGGCCGACAGTCTAGAAAAATAAAATGCATTTAGCGAGAATTAAAAAAGCAGTTTTCTTCTAACTGCACTTTTTTTAAGGATCAGGGATAAAAATTATAAATGACTTACTTTCATCATCTACTTTTTCTACTTGTTCTAAAGCTTGAGCTATAGCATCACCAAAACTTCTATTCAAAGATGGAACTGGTTCATAACCTTCTGGGTCTTCTTCATTTAGACTTGGTCTGCGGACATTTGAACTCATTTTCATTTTAGACCCAGTAACGTTTATCAGTTTTGGTGAATCGGGTGTACTTGACGCAGATTTTAAGCCAGGCCAAGATGGCAATGTTGGTTTTTTTTCCGTTGCCAGCATCTTTAAATTAAAAATTAAATCCATTAAAAATAATATAACGCGTCAAATACCAAAGAATGCAAATCGATTCTGACAGCGCGTCGTTTGACACGTCAAAATAATGATAGAATTATAATTTTACGTATTATTTAGAGAAAAAATGGACAACAGTAGTTATATTTAGTTATAACTCCCAATTACCATTTATAAATGTAAGGGTTTCGATTAAAACTGTATGTTACGTATCCCTTTTTGAAAATAAGCATGCTCTATAGCCTAGTGGTCGAAATAGTTGACTCTGACGCGGACGATTGGGGTTCGATCCTCACGTGGAGAAAGTATAGTCTTTTACTTGTGTAGAATGGCTAATATTCACTTGGATAATTCCAAAACTCACTCGCTGCGCTCGCTCGTTTTGGAAACTTCATCCGCGTGAATAACAGTCATCATTTTGCACTCGTTCAAGAATATACTATTATGCCATACCAGCTTTCTATTTTTATCTGCGACATTACCTTGACATTATCATTGTCTGTTTTTTTGCTAAGGAGATGAGTATTAAAATGTTCAAAGTCAGAAATGGAACAAAATTTTGCAATTCCCGGCTAAAAAGGCAATGCAAAACCTGTTGCTGAGAAAATCCAAAGACTCGTATGGCAAAAGAATATGAACAAAAGTTGCTGTCGAAAACATTGTGTTGTTGGGGTACTTTAATGATCTATGTCAAAAAATATCTAAGGTATAAAAACTCAACAATATGACTGGTATAACATAAAGTTTGAATGTAGTAGAGGGGACTGACCTCAATCAATTCATTATAATCAATTGAGGTTAATTAACCTCACTTTAATCTAGCACAAAAATTGTCAAAATGACTATTAAAACAGTCACTTCTATACATTTTAGTGCAACATCCAATCCAATATATCAACACTAACTGTAATACTAGGTTTAACCATTAACTTTATTAGGCTCTGTAATAAGTCAATAATATTCATATGAATCAATTTTATTGTAGATTTCAGTCAATACCATAATTATGGTTTTGTATGTTTACTGTTGATTGAAAATAAACTTTTAATAATATCAAAGATTAAATCATCTGGACATCTCTTGGTGTTTTGAATTCATATTATCGAGTTGAGTTTAAAAAGTAACTTACTTTTGCAAATGAAGGCCCTGCATAAGAAGACTCGAATGAAGCGTTTGATGCGGCTCCACCCAAATCAGGAGAAGTACTTCGATCACTCGGTAATGTACTTTCGGATTCAGTTCGCAGCCTCGCTTCAAAACCGAACTCGGGAAACTGAATATTTGATTCTAAATGCAAATTTGGATGAGCATATTTGCCCATTTTGCGGTTTTCCTCGACCTCAATTCGTTTTTCACGACGTTTTTCTTCTTTAGCTCTCTTTTGGCGTCGTTTTCTGCGAATTTCAATCTGATCTGAAATCGCACAAAACAATATAACAATTTAATAAGGGAAGAGAAATTTGAAACTATTAAAAATGAATAAAATTTCCAAATCATAACAACTACGCTTTGTACTACTAGTTCTGACAGATGGAAGGCAATCGACAAATAACTCTGGAGGTAGAGCATTCTTGAATTCCAATAACTATAGACTAGGCCAATCAACTTTTTTGAAGATTGTTATCTAAAGTTTGGTAGGTGGAAGTTGTAGATGGGGTGGGTTACTACAAACAAGGGAAAAATAAGTACAACAGTAAAGTAAAATGGGTAGGATGATGTGGGGGAGGAAACACATTATTGCAATTGTTATCCAAATAGAGGAGTTCAGTCTAAGGTCAGTGTTGCCAACAAAAAGTGTTTTTTTCTGACAAGAATGACAGTTATATTGCTTTAAATACACCCCCGAGACGTATATCTTGAAATTTAAAATGACTTTTTAGCTGAATACTCAACATATCAATGGCCAATAGTTCTAGGATCTCTTGGCATGTTTTGTTATTCAGTCAATAGCTCTGTCAAATGTCAGTGAAAAAAGTAATTAAAGAATATACAGCTAATTAGAAATGCTACAAAAAACTAATTGAAAATGGACATACACAATTAAACGAATATCAACAAAAATAAATTTAACTGACATTTGACATTACTAGTGACTGAATAACATGAATGAAATGGTGACATGCCAAGAGTTACAAGAATTATTGGCCACCAATATGTGGAGAATTCAGCTAAAAAGTCATTTAAATTCCTATATATTCGCTTCGGGGATGTATTCATTATTTTAATAAAGCAATATAGATGTTCGCAATGTTAAAAAAACATGCAAAATCTTCTGTTTTGAACGGTAGACACTAACTGTCAATCTTGTCAGAAAAAAAAAACCTTTTGTTGGCCACACTGACCTTAGACTGAACTCCTCTATTGAAATATATTCAAGCAAATAAATGTTTTGTTCAGTAACAATTTATGGATCAGCATACTTCGTTTCTTGACCATTGCCAGACTCAACTCGGTACTTTCTGGATATTAGATGGAAATAAATATTCCATCGAGATGAGTTAAGATGAGATTTGTTATGTATACACTTCTTACAGTATCAAGAGTGAATTTTGTTATTTAAAAAAAATTGTAGTAGAGGGGACTGACCTTAAAATGATACTAAATCAATCAAGGTTAATTAACCTCACTTTGTTATAGCACTAAATAGTTTTATGAAAAGACTTGTTATAACATCATTTCTAAAACTAGGTGCATACAAATCATTGACAAACAAAATTTCAGCAGATACCTACATTAATTTGATATTATCTATCAAGTTAGGAATATGTGGAATAGAGTATGTACATCTTAGATAATTTTTTTGTCTAGTTGGTTGGCCAATTAGCCAGATTTTACACATTCAACATTTATTTATGAATTTTTCCAAAATACTATCAACATTGTGTATGGACACAGACTCGAAATCACGTATATTAAGCTGCAAGGGCCATTTTGGATGACACAATCCGTACCCGGCTCATAATTTGATACTAAATAATTGATTTTGTTGCTCAAACAGTTGCTGAGAAACGCGTGGTCCCCTACCGCAATATCAACTTAGGGTATCCAAGTGCAATATCTCGGTAACAATTATTTAGTAACAAATTATGAGACGGGTCCGGATTGTGCCCTCCAAAATGGCCCCCGCAGCTCGAAATCTAAAGGAACACTACAAAATTACAGAAAATGCTTGATTTAAATAGGAATATGATTACAGTTAGACAACAAATCAAAAATTAGAGATAACTTCGGAGCTTCAGGTGGCAAACAAATGATCGTTTGAGATTTTTTTGGTTGTCACACTGAAATTGTATAAACTATAACTAAAAATATTTATTGATATCGGATTGTAACTCACCATAAAAATGTTCAAGGGTTTGTTTTTTAACGATTGGCGTTTTCAACTGAATTTCAGCAACTTCAAATTGACATGTAACTGGTAGATGTTGGAGATATCGCAGTCTCTTGCGCAGTTCTTCAGTCATTGAGCCACCTTCTTTTTCCAGAATTCTACCTGTCACTGTTTTTGGACTCAATTCTAAGGAACCATAACTGTGTTCCAGCATTCTTGCATTGATGGCATGGAGATACACGTGTTGACCATCAGAAGCTGTAATTCAAATTTCAAAAATAGTATAAAACAAGTTACTAATCTGTAACTTGCCTACTAATGATGGGATTGATTCTAATTACAGACAAAAATAGTTACTTAGTCAGTATTTGACTAGTTTTGAAATTTTTTCAACCGAAAGTGAAACGAATTCAACTGAAAGCTAAAGAACTGTAACTAGATGACATTCTGAAATAATTCTGGTTCTCCTAGAATGAGCAATGTTTCACTAAAATGAAATTAACTGCTTTAAATGGTAGATTATAAATGTATGTTTCTGAAATTTTTGTTGAAACACACAAAGTATTTCAAAAATGTTTCAAGAAACTATGTAATTTCCCAAAGTTGAAATTTCACAAAGCTCAATATATAGAGCATCATGTACTCAACACTTTGGATAAAACGATTAATTGCAACTGAAATGATTCACGTACACAGTTGGAATGGGAACAATATGAAAACTACAACACTTCAGTGTAATGCAGCAGGTATACCATAGATAAGGAGGTATACAAATATGAAATTTGTATTAACAAGAATCTTACCTTGGTAAAAATAATGAAACCTAGCAGGTTGGTTATTACTGCAACTTTCTAAATTATTGTCAAGGGTTTCGTTAAATTGTTCCATGTCACTAATTTCCAAATTATGAAAAACTTCTTCAAGGTCTACACCTGCACAAGTTTTCGAAAGGTCATCAACATCTTTAAAATTCCCACAAACTGTATTTTCTCTTTCTTTTAATAAAACTACTGCTTGTTCAATAAAACATTTTTCAGGACCGTCTTCCCTTTCCAACTGATTTTTCAATTCATAATGTTCTCTATCGATAATTGCAAGAACATCTTCGGTTGTTGCTAGAAGCAGTTTTGAATAAACATCTTTTGAGCCTTCTTCAGACATATTGAACATGTCATTTTCGTTCTTGGTTTCGGCGTCTGCGGGATATGCTATCAAACAACCCCTAGGTCTTTTCATTAATCTAAACGTTATAATATCGGCAGTGTTCAAGGTTGTAAAAGGAATCGCAACCACACTGTAAAGAAAATGTAAATTTACGTTATTATGAATAGGATCAAAACAGAAAACTGAGTTGAAAAAGAGATTCTCAAAATGTTTGTATGATACATTCAACATGGCAGTGCTGAAGCATTATATCGACATTTTTTATATCACTGGATTTTTCTTGAGTCTACTAAATGTCATTATCGCAAATTGTGTTAGTTTTTTTTACTATCCAAAACATGTAACAGTTGGTAGCGTAAAAAAAATTAAATAATTTCCCAAAGGTACAATTTCACATAGCTCACAAGAAGAACATTGTGTACTCAACACTTTGGGATATGTATTAAATAGATACACTATCATGCTACAAAATTATAACTTTTCAATATAAATGTCTATGCAGACACAATCAACTTTTATCCACCAGAAGTTGGCCAACAAATAACAACTACATGCCTTATTACAAGTACAATGTTTTATATGATACTATGATAGGCCAATTATCACTGATAGATGGTAACAAATAACTACAATTTTGAATAAATATTAACACTCTCTGTATATTTCAAAATAATATGTAACTGCTGAGTACATATAAACAAGTTGGCTTACCTCTTAAGATCCTGTTTGTGAATGGTATCAAAACAAATGGGGCACTTTCTTGAAGGTTTGTCTGAAAGGGAGAGGTAATGAAGAGCACATGACCAACAGTAGATATGACCACAACGTGTCATTTTAGCTGCCACAGGTGGGTAAAGGCAAATCGGACATGTTGGATATTCTGATACATGTAAGTTCTAAAATAAACAAAAAAGAATGCATCTTAATAATTATAACATATCATTAAAATAAAAGAAAGTTTATTTTTGATGAATTGCATCTTTTATTTTACTTACCACTTGTTCAATTAAACTCCAGTCAACTAAGGCATCTGGATTATTCAAGTATTGCTTGTAATCACCAGAATTATTGACGATGAATTGACAGCTAAAACAAAATTTGCTCAAAAACAATTCTTAATTCAAAGAGTTGCTAAAACTCACTTAGCTTGCAAAAAGTGTTCTTTATTATATTTATGCTTCTTAGTACCCATAATTTTTTTACCATTATTCTCATGACCATGTCCGCTAACAAGATGATTATAACTTTCCCTTGGAGTATAAGAGAAATTTAACAAATGATTCAGGCTCTGCTTCTTACTGCCTGGTAAAAAAACTGAACCCAATTCCACATGATGGATATCATCTTCATCTTCTATCCCGGTCGTCTCATTTCGAGCCATGGCACCTGAGTAGTAACCAACACCACGAGATCGTGGTCTTTTATCGATGGTTTTGACGCGTTGAGGCTGTGGTTTCCTGGATACCTCCGGTTTCGAGACAAGGCTTCCACCTGTAGCTTCGCGGCGACGGCTGCCGCGAGGCCACAGTTTAGTATTGATACCATCTGTAAAAATATAATCTAATTGGTTTACAGTATTTTAAATGTGCAAGTTTTGTTGATTTTTGCAAAAATATAGATACAACTGCAGAACTTAAGGATTGGTTCAAGTCTATACTAGTATTGTGATGAACATAGAGAATGTGTGAGATCTCTTCAAGTTTTCACTATGGCACCATAATACAGACAGTTTGGTGAAAACTCATTGTATTTTTGGCGGAGATACAACATAATAGTTGAGAGAACCTCTCTAAGCAATTAGACAGTACTATATACTCCCTGTAAAATTTAATTATATTCTCATTAGTTTCAGTTTTTTAATCGCCAGAAATATGCATCAAATAAAGATTTTTTTCAAATTTCCACAAATTGAAGAAAAGAAGAAAAATAGTAATAAAATATGTTTTCTTATCCATCGTAAATAATCAAACACTTAATTTTGAGATAAAGAGAAATCAGTTACTAATGATTAAGTAAACCAATTCATTTATAGGTCAATATATTGACGTATCTAGCATTGTGGTGTACCAAATATTTTCTGGAAATTATAAAATTCTATCTTTTAATTTAGGTCATAAAGTGATATTTGTTTTGAAGCTATACGTTCAGATACGTCTAAGGTCGGAAATAAGTGACCTTGTATAGTTACAAATCAAAACGAGGTATTACTTACCTATATGGTTTCTGATAAAAACTGGTTAGTAACAAATACAAACCTTTTTTGGAATCAGTAGTAGAGCCTTTTGCAAGAGGTAAGCTGCGATTTCCCTTCTTCTCCATTCCTATGTCTTCCAGTATTATTATTAATAGTTGATTTATTGGAGTTTGAAGCTCCTCCACAAGGAGTGGCAACGCGCAGTTTGAAGGCAGACATTTTAAAAAGCCATGTTTATAAAATCCCAAACAAGAAAAACACGTAAATAACAGTATTTTTCAAGAATTGTAATGACGAGATAGGTAGTAGAGAAAATAATAGGCCTAAACGGTTGGGAGCAGGAGACTCCCCTCGTCGAAAACGACGAATTATTTGCCGCAAAACACTCTCACGATCTCGCCGCGATTATGGCGACGGGAAATGATGATTTAACTATTTTTCAGGACGAATGAAAATGTCAAGTTGTACGCTTGTGCAAACGTCAAGGTTATTCGGCGTTGCCAAGCCGATTCAGGATTTAAAAATTACTCCGTGGCTAATGCTCCGCAATCAGTTTCTAACATGTATATTTTTTCGGGATATTTAAAATAGGGCAATGTATATAAATAAATCCAGTATATCTCAATTTATTTGTTATATTAAATTAAAATTAAATAAACTGTTCAATATTTTACAAATACATAAATAAAACAAAAGTTAATCTATAAATAAAATTATTTAGTTCAGAAATTTGGTTAACATCTACCTATTGTAATAATTAAAATCCCTATTTACAGATTGTGGATTATTTTCCCCCTCAGTTATAACAGCTAAATACTAACAAAAATCACATTGCGTCAAAATGGAATCTATGCGATTCGGACAATCTTTCTTTTTTATCTTCTTGTCTTTCTTTCCAGTGCAAAATACCTATTATCACAGTAATCAAACCACACACCGTCGTCAAAGCAGCAACCGACATCAAAATCAGTTTACTAGGTGTTACGAATAATTGTGCCTTCCATTTCGATGGTTCATTTGTGGGCCAAGGAATTACCAACATCTGAGAATTTGGAATTATTTGGGTCCAATATTTCCAGTAATTTGAAAGACCCACAGTTACTTTGTCCACGAAATTTGGAGTTCGGCCAAGACCGAATATAGAATAAGGAAGATTTAAACTGAAGTGAGCTGATTGTGGTAACTGATTGGAAAGACTGTGCCGTGTGTTGCCTTCTTGAGTAGTTGTTTTGTACGATATGGAAGGACCTAAAAAATATACTTTTACAAACTTATGTAGTATCTAGATACTTCCCCAGAGTATCTTTGACAGCTCTGCTTAGGATTACAATTTCTTTCTTATATTAAAGAGGATTTGGATAGTTTTGGTGAAATGTATAATTTTGATACAAAACTAATAATTTACCTGGCAAATTGGTTCCATAAGTTCTTCTTTTCTTACCAACTCTTCCCATTATCATGGGATTGTTCTTATTAGTAAGTCCAGTTAACACCATCACTTTAATGAAATTAGCATCATAATCCAAACTGTTCTTGAATGCAACTGATTTATATTCTTTGCCATTATAGGTAACCATTATACAATCTAGAATACCATCTTGATAAAAATCAAAGAAAGCGGCCATTACCGTTCCATTTTTAAAGGGATTTAAAGAATTCCATCTTATAGCATAAGTGCGGTTAAGGATACCACAGGTTTGACATGGAACGTTTTCTAGAAGAAATGTTTGAGGATTGCCACCTTGTGCTGGTGATAAGGTAGCTAATATATCAGGATAACCGTCTAGATTAAAATCGCCGCTTCTCAAAGTTATTACATTAGTGTAGGTAGTCTCTTCACGATGATAAAACTTCCATAAATTTGTATTATCGTCTTTGAAATTTACCTGAAAACAAGAACATTCCACACTATTTTATCTTGTTCTTATTTTATAATTTCTAGTTGTACTTGTCACACACCTGCATGCTAATCCAATCTTGTTTCTCCTTAGAGTACAGCAGTAATGCACTCTTCTGACAATCCCAATCCCAACAAACTGGAGTAACTAAGTCAACTTTGCCTCTCAATTCTACATCAATGAAGATTGACTGACCTATAAATTGAGCTTCATTTTTGTTAATTGGAAGCTTAATAGAAGAGTTATATACAAATTTGGGATCTGATTTTTCTTTTCCATGCCATATTTCAAAACCTTCTTTTGTGGTTATAAATAAATCTGCCATATAATCTTCATTTAAATCTGAAAGAGAATGTTTCAAAATCTAATTAATAAATAATACTGCAGTGGATCTTATCCAAATTTTTTTTCTTAAATTATATAAAACAGCTATTAACGAGAATCTTTTAAACTTATTGAAAAGCTTTGAATAATAATTTCATGTAAATTGTGATGGGACAATAGTCTAATTCCCTAATTTGCATATTTTACCACTTTATTTTTAAATAACATAATATATTATTGAAAATTAGGTAATGTACCTAAAAATGCATGAGCATGTGGTCGTCTAAGTTCACTTGTAGGGTTCTTATTATTTTTGGACATCAAAATCTTGTTTGGTTCTTTTCTACTTTTATTAAAAATCCAAAATGCTCTGTTGCCATCAATATCTTCACCAAACAAATCAATTATCATATCTTGATTATAGTCAATAGCCAGTGGTTGACCCATCATTGTTATAAGAGGTTTCTTTTCATCAACATCTGAACAATTAAGTGTAGCACCTCCCCAACATACAAAGACACTTGTCCTGGCATTGTTTATTGAGTCTTCTGCTCTTATAGTTGTAAGTAATACATCCATGAAAGCATCTCCATCAAAATCACCTATAAATACAAATAGTAGACAACTTTAAAAATAAATATTTATTTATTAGGTGTATTAAAATAACCTGGTACAACACTGGTAATCTTGTGTTTCTTGAAAGTGCAATTTAAATTTGTTCCTGGACGAAGTAAAGGCTCTTCTTCGTAGCCAAGGAGAATATCAACTGAGCGGTCATTATCACTGAGAACAAACACGTCCGTGAGCTCATCAGAATTAAAATCTCCAAATGCTGCTGGTAATCCCTTGGTAAAATCTCCAAACACTAATCTAGTAATATCACTACATTTTGAACGAGATATTATTGCCAATGTTGTGATTATGAATATAATATTTTTATATTCAGCCATGTTTTAGCCAATTTACTAAGACAAATAAATTTACATTCTTTTTGTTTATTAAATTATTAAAATTGGGTGACTTGAAACTTGACATAAAATTAACATTGACAAATGACAATAACTATATGACATGACATATGACATAGGTATAATGTTCTTTTTCCTGCTTTGCAGCTGTACGAACCATAGATAAAGAGCACCATTGTCTTTGGTACGAACTGAAACAAGTTTGAGTAGCAAATAGGAATAGCCTACTTATCTTTATCTCGAATCGAAAACCGAAAAGTGTAGATGAAATGCCACATTACTCTTGAGCTATGTGCTTGGGCCTTGGCATTGTCAAATAGCATTGCAAGAATACTGTGAACGTGACCTTTACGTAAAATGATATAACTGCTGTTTTATATGAAAACATGTTTGATGATGTTTGTTACTTGTTAGGCCGATATAGCTGCACATGCTTGCACTGTCCCATGTATTAACACTACCCATAGATATAGATCAATTATTTATTTCTGTGATCTGTAGAGTCCCAGTGTAGCATAAAAGTACAAAGTTATGCTTCATGAGATGAGCGAGGCCATTGAACATTAAATTTCAAATTTAAATTATTCCTTTATTATGAGTTTATGATTGAACGTAATATATTTTTTCATTCATTATAATTTAAAACTTAATAATAGTTTGTACTATCAACAATAAGTATTATTATTCTAGATAAAAACGTTTTCAGATAAACAGGTATGTAAGTGTGGATTTATGCAGACACAATTAACAATTATCAATTAGCAATTAACGATTAACAATTATCAATTAACAATCAGTAAAACTGCCATCGTTTATGCAGACACAATTATAAATTAGGAGAAAATAGTAAGCACGCGCACAAGCCCGAGATTCTGGTTATTTACATTTACAATAACCCTACATTTTCATGTCTATTGGAACAATTTTGAAGATGTATATAGTATAATTGAAAAAGATGAGTCTTTTTTGCTTTCAATAATGATGCTGACACACAACATAACCCTAAATCAACCACTTTTTATGAAAAAAGTGAGATAAATTTCAGGATCTGCGTACTAGTTGCGCACTAGATGAAAATTCGGTACAATTAATTTAAGAAGTTAAAAGTTGGCCAACTTCGCAATTGTTAATTGATAAATGATAATTGTTAATTGTGTGCATAAATGGAGTCATAGTGAAATGAGTAGTTCAACTTATAATTGATAGTTGTTAATTGTTAAATGCTAATTGATAATTGTTAATTGTGTCTGCATAAATCCACACTAAGTTGATAACAAGGTTGATCTAATTTTTATTTCATAATTTCACCACTCAATTTCTTTTAGATTATGTACAATAATTCAGGTTTAATACCTGCAAGATTTTTAATTTTGATTGCTCATTTTGCTATTTCTGTTACTTTATTATGGAACAAAGAGGAGACAGTGAACGCCTGTTTAATGGAGAAGTCTTACCCGCAGCTAGAAAACGTTCTTGGCAGTTACCTTACGCAGTAAGTTAATAGATCTAGAGTCTAATAAATCTATAAAGTTTGGCAAATAATATTCCCTGTATATTTGATTGAATTTATAAGTATAAATTGAATTCAAAGACCTGTAACAATAGATTCAAGCTATTGTTTTTAATATACACAGATATCTATTTTGTTTAGTAAAGCTACTGTTCAATTTTCTTTAGAAATAATGATTATAAAAGGAATGTAAAGTTTTGTATTTATGTTTCTATAAAATTTAATTTTCAATAATTGAACCAGCAATAAAATGAAACTAAACCTCATTTATGTCTTAATCTTATTATTTTTATTTTTCCTCTAGCTTGTCTTTTAATTGATATATTATAATTTGTTGTTGTTCCAAGTGTGTCATGTTTGTATTGCTTTTCTGTAAATACTTTTTTTGGTTCCAACATACACATACATGTTGTTTACCTTCTCAGATGTCCACTATATCAATCTTGTCTGTACGATACTCTTGTTCACTTCATCAATTTAAGCAATATTTTTAAAATGTATTAAATTCTTTTATTATTTTAGTTGGGCAACTGGACTTAGCTTAATGATATCATTGTTGTGTTGTGAAATGATTGCATTTGTGTTTGGATTAACAATGTTTGATAGTAACTCTGCTTTATTTTGTATCCTTTACTAATGTGCAGTTGTGATCATTTCATTTTTAAAATTATTTAAATTTTAATTGCATGATTTTTTGGTATTGAAATTTGGAAGAATGCTTGCATTAAAAATACAAATCATAGCTAATTTTTTATATGATGAAAAATGAAACTATGGGTTTGAGACTGAGAGTTATGAAACTACTCAATCTATCATTCTGAAAATCATCCACAAACGAAAGGCATACCTGCAGTTTAGTTACAGGAACATTCAAGGATTTGATGAACATAATAGGTAGGTACACAATTTCAGCACTACAAAGAATTAAACTTCTTTGCCCTCTACAGTTGGAATCAGGATCAGAGATAAGTAGATAGAATATCTTAAGAAATAAGATGCCCTAATATCAAATTCATATCAGTTCAACTCTAATTTCTAAAAAGATTGAAGAACAAAATTTTTACATGACTAAGACAGGTTCCTTCTCATCCTTGCTCAGAATGAGTTGCACTTGTGAAGTTATCCGTGCTCAGACTGAATACGGCTGGTCTGATATCTATAAACTTTCAACCATGTTCGGTTTTAAAAATTATTTCAACAGTATTTTCCTTAAAAAGTATTTTAGCTGTTGCTGCACATGGTTTGTCTTGCATATTCTTGACCGGAATAATACTAAATGGTTGGCAATGTGGATGGTTTTGGTGGATATTTAGTTTTGGCAGCGCCTTACCATTTATTTATGATACGATGATCGTGATTGAAACGGTCATCAGAAGAAAGTATTGAAATAATTCCTGCATAACACGTACAAATTAAATTTATAAGTAATAAATTACCAATATTACTCACATTGAATGTAGTGTATTCTTTTTCACTCACTTATATAGGAACTACCGTTGAATCAAATCAGAGAACACAGTTGAATATAATTTTTTAAATATTTTATTTATTTTTCTTCATACCCAACCAATTCCTATGTATATGTGTTTTCAAATGACACAACGTTTGCAGGTAGATACTGGTAGATACCTCTCGTAAAATTGGACAAAATGATATCGGGGGTCCAGCTCATTATACTTTTCGAAATACGGGGTGTTGAAGTTATAAAAATTTAAATGTTTTTATTTGATAACTTTGAAATGGATGAATGAATGGATTTGACATTTGGCAGGTTGTTTTTAAATGTAAAAAGGCATATTTTGATAAAAACATTTGTCAATTCTTGATCCAGTGGTGTACATTTGGGAAAAGGTCACTTTTCTCCTCCCATTTTTCACGCCATTGGAATTTGTAGATATTTTTAATTAACTTTGTATTCCCCAATGTCTTTCACGTAAAAAACACATAACCTTTATCGAAAAATGTGTGAAAAAAATTTTTTTTGTATTTTTTTAATAACCAATAGTTGAAATATGTATCTGAAACCAATTGGTGAAGCAGCAATAATACATCTTAAACATTGGGAAAAGTCTCTCAAAAATATTTGTCCAAACTTGTGCTTTTATTATTGAAAATGCTGAACACTTCATGAAAACATTAAATTTCTTGAAAACTACACATTTTTTGATATGTAAAGATTGTGTTTTTTACTTGAAAAACATGAGGAATACAAAATTAATTAAAAATAGCTACAAATGCCAGTGGCGTGTAAAATAGGCGGAGAAAAGTGATATTTCCAAATGTACACCACTGGATCAAGAAGTGACAAATGTTTTTTTATCGAAATATACCTTTTTAAATTTAAAAACAACATGCCAAATGTCGAATCAATTTATTCATCCATTTTAAGTTATCAAATTAAAACATTTAAATTTTTTTAACTTCAACACCCCGTATTTCGAAAAGTAAATGAGCTGGACCCTCAATCCTTCTATCATTTTGTCCAATTTTACGAGAGGTATCTACATGCAAACGTTGTAAGTGTCATTTGAAAACACCCTGTATAATAAAAACGTAATAGAAATTTCATAAAATAATTTAAACTATTTAAGGTTATCAGTCAGTTATAATTTGCCAGTTAGCACTGATAATTTGTGTCTTCAGTAGGTATTTTGAATATTTATAGCAAAAATCATGTTACAAAAGGTAATTGAAAATATTTGTTACTACAATTTATTTTTTGTATGGATTTGATTACAAAATTTACAAGATTGCCATAGTGTACAATGGAGTTGAAAAGTAATACCCATAGGTACCTATGCGATTGTTAGTTAGTCTATAAAACTATCTTCTGTATGTTCCTTGTGCTGTATTCGTTCTTCTTTTTATTATTAATATTGAAGAATCAAACCACAATGAATGACTAAATGGATAGATGAAACAGTTGTATCAAAATTAAAGTGTATTTTTTACAGGAAATGACAGATGCAAATGATTTTTTATTCTATTTTAAAGGATATCTCTGTTGAACGTCCAGGATGGTCGAAACTGTTGATACTAGCTGGAGCTTCAACTACCATAGGATTGTCTCAAACTGTAGGCTACAATCTAGGAGTTGTTAATGCACCAGCAGAGGTAAGCCAGTATAATCAGTATTTTGGTAAAATTATCTGTCGTAGAAAAAATATTGTATGCAATTCGAGTGTAAAGGCCATTTTTCGACTCATGTGATTGACAATATTTGTCGAAAAAGGGTTTTACTTTACGCACTTGTTACATAAATAACTATTTTGTTTGCATTTAAAAAAAAATCCCCATTTTTTGTTACAGATTATAAAAGATTATTGCAACGCCACTATTTTCAATCGATACGGACGACAATCAGGAAAATATGAACTCGATTTAATTTGGTCATCGATAGTATCGATGTTCCTGGTTGGGGGTGCTATCGGTTCCTTGGGGGGTTCCGATCTAGCTGACAGAATTGGACGTAAAGGTGTTCTGATACTTTGCACAGTATTTCAAATCATTTCAGCTATACTATTTTTGATATCAAAACCTTCGGGTTTAATGGAATTATTATTTATAGGAAGACTATTCGCTGGATTCGGTTCAGGTAAGAATTCATTTCGTGTAAATGCATCTCAGCAGCAAGATATAAAAGACACATATTGACATAGAAAGTTTAATAAAACATAAAATATTAAATAAATAAGTGGCATTTAAATGTTACAACAGAGTAATTGCGTCAGTGGATGATGTTTAACTTTGATGTATAAAAATAAATGATTAAATTTCATAATTCATATCAAACACATAATTATTTACTAATTGTAGTGGTCAACCACTGATATCATTTATTTTTTAATACAGCTGTAGGCAACTGTTAAATTAGACAATAAATTTGCTAATTTAATTGTACTATTCTGTATATTAACTGAAAACGCTTAATATATTTTACACGATACCTGTTAAAATGTAAACCCCAATCTTGACTATGAATTGAAAGATTTTCAATATCGTCAAATATAACCTAAATAAATTTAAATTATAATAGTATATTATTAAACGAGAAATTTATGATAGCCTGCGGTTCGTGACGCAAACGTCACCCATCGTGAATTATGGCCATAAATTGCAAGTAGAATACTATACTTTGTCCACGACACTTAATTTATTTATTAATAAATAAAAGTCAGCCTGTCAGCAACGATTTGGCATATTACTAACCTCAAAATGTTGTGGCAGCTACATCAAATATTTTGACATAATATATAGAGATGGGCGATACTGTAGAAAGTATCAATACAACGTACCGTTATAAATTTATTGTTTTAAAATACTTAATATTAGAAAATATCGTTATGATAAGTATCAATACTAAAAATTACAATATTTTATCGATACGATATATGTCAGAAACAAATTTCCTGAACAAAATACACAGATTTAATAGTTTATTTCATATTTTATCCCCATCTCTAGTCGTGTATTATGAACCATAATTCACGACAGTTGATATATGGGTACCATATACCTTTTGTTAGGGAGGTAAAATATTGACTTATTATTAGGTGGTCGTGGACAAACCTTATTATATTTCGGAAAGGAGTATTATATATTTTTAGGACTGACTACATCTGTTGTTCCTATGTATTTGATTGAACTGGCGCCTATCCATCTTCGAGGATCAATTGGAGTATTATGTCCTTTGGGAATAACTGTAGGAGTTTTAACAGGACAAATTATATCAATGCATAACGTTCTAGGTAACTTATATTCTCATTAAATACTATAATACCCCAATTTGTTTTTATTTAAATTAGCAGAAGGAGTTCAGTGACAAACGAATATATAAAATATATTCACAACTTTTTATTTTTTAACAGCATTTGCATTTTAATACAATGCCTAATAATTAATTTTTAGGTAATTCAGATTATTGGTCCCACTGCTTAGCCGCCTACATACTGCCTGTCACATTTGCTGCCTTAGTTCTGCCTTTTCTGCCTGAAAGTCCAAAATATCTATTCGTGATAAAGAAACAACACCATCTAGCCTTTCAACGTAAGTATATTTTCGATTTTTGTAAATGACAGTAACAATAAATGTTTTCTGATTATTGATTGCTCAACGTTTCAGCTTCCAAATTCAAATTTAAACTCAACTTGAAACTTAACGAAAGTTTCAAATTTTTTCGCTAATATGTTTTGTAAGGAACAGTCTATATGTGAAAATTCCTTATTAATATTTTTAGAACTAAAGAGAATAAGAAACATTGGAGAAGAGTCGATTAGGTTGGAGATAGAAGCATTGAAGAAGGAAGAAGAAAACAACGAAAAATCCAACGCAGTCAGTTGGAGTTTAGGAAAAGTTATTACCGATCGTACCCTATTGTTACCTCTTTTATTAGTGTGCAGTCTGCAAGCTGGACAACAACTTAGCGGAATAAATGCTGTAAGTTATTAACTGAAATCAACATAATAAAAATAAGGAAATAGTAAAAAGACCTAAAGAAACCTACTCAACACGTCTAATTATCAAGCTCTAAAATATTTCGTAATATTAATTGAATTTAGACAAACTTATTAAATAAGTATCCTTTGCAGGTATTTTTTTATTCAAACAAGATATTTATAGCAGCAGGATTATCAGTCAAAGAACGAGAACTTGCTATAATTGGTTCAGGTATATGTAACTGTTTCATGGCGGTGTTGTCGATATGGACAATGTCTCGTTTTACCAGGAGATTTTGTATTCAAGTCAGCCTTTTAACATCTGCGGCATGCCTTATTATTCTAGGATTTTCTATTATGTACATTGTAAGTAATATATTTATTAAAGTGATGTTTTTTTCAAAATAACTCTTATATTGAACATGTCAAATATAATTATAATGCACTTCCCTGTTTGTTAATTAATTAATCAATTACTTTTTCAGGAATCTTATTCATGGATAGCCTACTTAAGTATAGTGGGAGTTCTCGGATTTGTATTGTGTTATGGATTCGGATTGGGTCCTATTCCCTATTTTGTCGGTTCTGAATTATTTGAAGTCGGTCCTAGACCTACGGCCATGGCTTTAGGAAGTATGTGTAATTGGGGTGGAAATTTAGTAATTGGATTGACATTTCCCACTTTGCAGTCGTCTATAGGCTCGGGTTCATTTTTCATTTTTGCTGCGGTGATTTTACTGCTTTACGGATTTTTAAGGTGAGTTAAAAAAATTTATTTCACTTAGGTAATTTGTATCATAAAACACTACGAATTATTGAGAGCATTTGCAGTTGTGATGGTCGTATTATTCCCTCCCCAAACAGCTTATGTCTGAGTCATTGTAAGTTCTCACAGATGTAGGGTGTTTCATAGTAAAGTTCACATTTTGTGCAGATAGTCCATTTTGTGCAGATGCTTCCTCAGAGTGCAGTATCCAGTCACCAGGTCGGTAACAGTCTTCAACTGTCTCTTACCCAGTTTCATCAGCCTAAACGAGAGTTCCTTGTCTACCCTATTCAATAAACTTTTAGTATATAGCTGTCCTTCATTTGAATTGGTGTGCCTTAACTAGCAAGTTACCGATTTTCTTTCTTATGTATTCCTTTGTGATACCACAAAACGGTTTCAGATCTATGAAGTGTCTTTCTTTAGTAATCTGGTCTGTCATTTCACAACCTGTAACCTTCTCATATGCTGGTATTCATATTGTTGTCTCCTGTCTGCATTTTAAAGTTTTTTACCAGTTTAGACCTAGTTGTTAGATTTAAGTAGAGTGTGAATATTTTAATTTTTTGTCCCATCGCGCAAAAAACTTTGTAAGCATGTCGAACGTTTAGGGTTACCCATGGTGTAAGGATAGACAAAGTGTGTTCTTCCGGAGAACCGATTTTCGACTGCTTTTGCGCTGTCCCATTTTCGGCCATAATGGTAGCTACAGCTGACCGTCTATTTACACGAATGCACGGTTAAATATAATAATATATTGATACGCTGCTAAATTACATAACTTACAAACAGTTTCGATTCATTTTCAATTTTTTCATACCAATATAAATCAGAATATTTCATTAGGCAGTTATTCAAGTTAATATGTGGCCGATCTTGGGAAAGATTTGTCATTGATCGGTGAAAATGGATGTGCAAGAACACACCTTGTCTACCCTTACACCATGGGGTTACCGATATCTTATACAATAATTGTCAACAATTATATTCGATCTGTCAGTCATCCTTACTGTTCTCAATACTTAATATACTATTGTTTGTTACATTTATTTTTTAGATTTTACCTTCCGGAAACAAGAGGAAAGGATATATCCGAAATAGTTCAATTATGTAACCGAGGGTTAGCATCGTCTCCTTTAAAAACCAAAGTCAAAGAACCAGAAGCTGAGAAAATAGATATGGCTAATTTTTGATACCTACTGTTATTACTATTTTCGGTATTTCTCTGAAAACAAGTGTACTTAATATGTGTGCTTCCATTTTAACACACAATATGAGAAACTCAATATTTTTAAAACGCTACAAAAGAAAGAAGTTTAAATTTTGCTCTCTGAGTATTTTCGTGTGTTCAATATTTATTTAATATTTTGTTGGAATCTTGTCCAAAATTTTCTCAGTTCAAAAAAACTGTTCTAAAATAACTGGAGTTGAAAATGCAGGTATTTAAGTAAATAAAAGAGCATTGTGATTCTTAAAAACATCGATGATAATGTAAAAAAATGTATATAAAAATTTACTAACCTTATATCATTGTACATTCTATAAACTGCCAATAACTATTCGAAAATATTTTAAATTAAATTGTAATCTCTGTACACAAATAATGAAGTCTCTGTCAAACAATTAAATGATCGATTATAGATCAAAAGGTAATACATTCCCTGTTTTGTTATATATTTTGTTTTTATATTATTTAATTTATTTTAGAATTTAGGTAGGTACTGGTTGATTTGTAAAAGTTTACTTAAATTTTAGCATTTTCTGTGAACGACGAATTTTAATTAATAAACAATAAAAAAATGTGTACTTGCTATTTATTTAATATTCATTAATTTAATCGCACAAAAAATGACCTTAACGACTGTAGGACTATCTCTACCACACGGGCATCAGCCACAGAAGACTATTTTGAGTCACAGTGGAGGGCCTGTTACAATTTAACACATCATTGCATCTGAGAGTCAACAATCCAATTCTTTTGCACATTTACAACATGGTTCTAAGGCACGTTAGAAATTGTCTATAATAGAGATATAGAGAGGGAGATTTTATACATTTACGTCTTCGCGTATAAAACTTGCTTTCTGCAACCGTAAGAGAGAGTGAGTTTGAATTCAAGAGTACAATTCGAGATGTTGTTTTTTGACTTTCGTTTTTAGACTCTCTGTTTTTTTGTATAAAAAGGGCAAGTGGCTAACTTAAGATAGACTGATAGGCGGGGAAAAGGAACGGTTTGACATAAGAACCCACATCTAGTGAATTTCGTTGGTTATAGAGTTGTCACGTTTAAATTAAAATAATATATGTAAATAAATCTGTTGAATTGTTGGCTGAAAGACCTCGGTCGTTGGCCTGTTGATGCTTTATTGTCAATAGAGTATACTTCTCTATCTTTTTCTCTGTTGGATTGCTTCACAACAATACTCAATCTTCAGTCTCTAACTCTGTTTCAAGATGAAAGAGAGAGTGACCATACAGATTCGTAAAATAATTGTTCTGTGAGTGGGAGGGAGGAAGATATAGATTAACAGAGAGACAATATCTAGAGAAGTGAGGGTTTCGTGGAGAGGAAGTATGCTCTTCTCTCTTGGACATATATTATTTAAATTATAGTGCTCACTGTTGCTCCTATATGAGACTCTACATATGGAAGATAGATATTTGCCGAATCTATCTAGAGATTCTGAAAATGCTTATTTAGGCAGAAGATTTACATATGTACGACAAGGATAATATAAACTACACTACTTGAAGAAAGGGGGTGAGAGAAAATTGTTCGCTTAGTTGCTTCTACCAAAACAGGTGGGTGTCTGTTCATCATGCACCCTTCAATTTTGACCGTTGTGATGCCAAATGTACTTGGTGACGTTACTGGTTACCAAAAAATAAGCTTATACCAGGAGTCCCCACCATGTCTCCATTACCTTTTGACAGTTTGCATCTCGAAAACTGTTCACATGGTAAGTATGAAATTTGGCAACTATTATCAATTAACTATAATCAATTGAATATATTGGTCATTATGAATTTTATTGGAATCCTAACGGTATAGAATTGGTCCATGAAATGAGCCATGTCTAAAATGCTTGTAGTGTATTGAGGTGAAAGTTATTAATACGCACTTAAATAAACACGCAAATTTTACTGTACAATATGGTATAAATATATTTACAAACAAATTAATATTACGTTGTACCCTCTTCAGAACCGCTGAGGTGAACTTCACTAAAGCTTTTTCTCATCGAACTAAAACAAAAACAAATTTAGGTTATGTAACTCTCGTTTGCATCGTTTGGTTAGCACGAAATTAAGCACGCCTCTTTGATTGTTGCACCGCTGCAGATTAAGCATCATTACTTAATAAAGAACTGCTTAACTCATCGCGTAGGTACATGGCAACACTGAGAAAATCTAGTAACTTATTAGTGACTTTTCAGATTTTGCTTTGTATCGAGTGACAGTTATCTGCGTCAAATGAGAGCTGTCAACCTATGAATACAAAGAAAAAACGCAGGCTGGTCAATTTTGATTCATGAGAGAAACGCTGTGATATTAATCGACCCAATCGGGAACTCTTTAACTAGTATAAGGAATAGGAGGTAACTTATGGAGCGGTGGAGGATAAGCTAGTGTCTTTAAGATAACTTTACTTTAAGACTATCTTAAAGTAAACTATACCTCGAGCTCGATTTTCTTGTTCTGACTGGCGGACTAGGAGGAAGGGGAGGGAGTTTTTTACTCAGACTATGTCTTGCTACTGGCTGCCCCATCAGACGATCCACGCTTGAGTCTCCGGAGTCTGCAGATGAAGGGGGAGATACCATACTTGCGTCACTTCCACCCAAATCCATAGTCGGCATACGCCTAAAATTGATAATCTAAATAATTAAAAGTAATTTTTAAATGGCAACTATATTTAATAAAAACTGTTATTTTCAAGAATTATTCTGCAAACCAGAATGGTTGGTTTAAATATATTGTAGATATGCCAACCCCGTTTGACTTTGAAGTGTAATCCAATATCCTTCGGGGCCTATAGCTCGGGAAGTAGTTGTTTCTTTTTAGTTGAACGGTCAATGTCTTTGAAAAATATTTTTCAAAACTTATAAAGCGATAGAATAATTAATATTCTGTGATATCTATTGGTAACTCGCTTTATTAAATAAGACAAGATTACAGTTTTCTGTAATAATACTTTATATAAAATTATTTTTATTAGACTTACATTTTTCCTATGGGAGGTAAAATGTCAGTGGGTGTGAATACTGTAGCTGTTTGGGGACTACCGAGATCCGCATAGGTAGATGCATGGATTTCTTGTTGGTAAAGCTGATACAGATCTTGCAAGTCTTGAGGCAGATGCATTTTCTTTTCTGAAACGTAAATGAGCCGCATATTAACAATATAATAGCGAGATAGTTGCAATATTAATCAATGGAAATGATTAATGAAGAAAATTGCTAAAAAAATCAATTGGGACCGAGAACAGAATAAGAGGAAGACAATTAGGGTTGTTTTGGGCTTATACAAAGATGAAAAAGATAGCTTCGTGAACAGCTTTAACATGGGGGGAAGGTTTTGGGATTTTTTCATTTGATAGGCCTAGAAGGGGTAAGCTTTAAATCCCCAAAACCACCCTTCATATACGCCACAGATAGTGAATAGCAAGAAACAGACATATAAATATTTCAAGGTAATACCACGAGTGCTTCAAATTTTATCGATATTTTTTTTTCCACGAAAACATGTTTATTTGGTAAAAATATGAATTTAGATAAAATCACTTCTCCTAACAATCGGTTTGTTTGGATGTTTTTGCCTCAAATGAACAAGTTTGAGCGATGAAAATAGTAAATTATGTGATACAATTTGAAGAGCGAGTTGAATTTGGGAAGATTATTTTTTTTTTAAAGGATTCTACTTTATTTTATTCTCATGTTTATTTGGTAAAAATATGAATTTAGATAAAATCACTTCTCCTAACAATCGGTTTGTTTGGATGTTTTTGCCTCAAATGAACAAGTTTGAGCGATGAAAATAGTAAATTATGTGATACAATTTGAAGAGCGAGTTGAATTTGGGAAGATTATTTTTTTTTTAAAGGATTCTACTTTATTTTATTCTCATGTTTATTTGGTAAAAATATGAATTTAGATAAAATCACTTCTCCTAACAATCGGTTTGTTTGGATGTTTTTGCCTCAAATGAACAAGTTTGAGCGATGAAAATAGTAAATTATGTGATACAATTTGAAGAGCGAGTTGAATTTGGGAAGATTATTTTTTTTTTAAAGGATTCTACTTTATTTTATTCTCTTGAGTGATGGCACTGAATCGGTTTGTGTTCATTTTTCAATAAACTTCGAAGCAGTTTTAGTTGTCAATAATGACAAATTCAAAGTAAAATTTTGACGTGTCGATGTAAACAATTAAGGTGATGAGGAAGCAGAATTATCAGTATACCGAACGATTGGCTTGAATAATGTTATTGCTATTGATTAAACCCACCAAAGTAATTTAGAAAAATACTATACCATCCATAATCTGCCGTTGCCTTGTTATAATTTCTTCGGAAATTTGCCTTTGCCTATCGTAGCGTAAAATTAACAGATCCCTACGTCGAAGTTCATGTTGTCTGACCAACCTCTCGGACTGCAGAGCCATTTTGTCAGCTTCTAGTTCGTGAACTCGACACATTAGCGCTAGAATTTCTCTTTCGTCGTCTGAAGATAATAATGTGGGAAGTTGCTAAAAATATTTGTACAAAAGTGAAACTAAAATATACAAGCATCAGTGACTTACATCTTCTAATGTAACTCCTCTTTGTCTGCATACTTCTAGTTTTTGTTCGATATGAGAACGTAGCTCCGACCATCTTTCTTGTTCTCTTTCAATATCTGCTAGTTCACTCCAAGCTTGTTGAACGGCTACTTCACCTTCAGCATCAGTATCTACATCGCTAATATCGTCATGTTCATATCCCGCTGATCTAAAACCTTCTGCCGTGTAAGTTCTCCTTCTGAAAAATTAAAATTGGATATCACGTTAGAATCTATCACAAGTAGTATTTGATATTTTATGATAGTTGTCAATTAATTAGAAACTATAATATTGATAACAAAAAATTTCTATTTCTACCCACCTTACACTCTGTTGTGTTCTTGCTCTAGATTCATTCAAACTATTTTTATACAGTTTATTGTTTCTAGATTCCCAGTGTGATATTATCATATGTTGTCTTTCAGATTCCATTCCCAAACTCAAGAGATGTGAATCGATTTCCATTAATTTCCTTCTTAATTTCATCTGTGTCTTAAATGTTTCGACAATTTGTTGTCGAAGCTGTTGTACCTTAAAACATTAGTAAATTTATTTATTACAATACTCTGCAAAATTCTTTCCTCTGGGGATGAGCAGCCTATCTGTGGAATGACAGATTATACATACAATCGAGGATGCCTATAAAGATATACCAATACCAGTGTATGCAAAGAACAAACTGAAGCATAGAACAACAAACAGAGATATCGGCAACTTCATATTTAAGCTAGTGACGTATCTGTATTATGAGTTGCATAATTTCAGTAAATTTCTGTTTCTATTTTTTTCTTTTATTCAGCAGGGAAAATATATTATTTTTGGATAACTTATTTGGAATTAATTTATATAAGTTGATTATCCTATTATTGATTTGTACAACATTCAAATGGATATGGAAGAATCAACAAATATATCCTGCAGGAAAAATCAATCTTCAAACAAAAGCACTCCAGTTTCAAATACCGTAAGTACTTTCAAGAAAAATCTGCTGTATTAAAGTCTCCATCAAAAGCTTCATCATCATCATCATCATGGCTGTTAAATCCTAAGGGATAATGACTAGATAGGACTGTGTTTATTCCTGTTGACGATGTGGATTACTGTTCTTATATCAAGCGACTAAATTAATAGTAAAACCGATCCAATTAATGTTTACATACCTCATTTCTTCTTTCTTCTGCATTTAATTTGTTCACATCAGCAGATCTAGGCCTTTCTTCTTTCATTTTATGTTGCAGTCGAGATATTTCATCTCTTAGTTCTGTTATCACAGTTTGATATTGAGTAACGTGATAAGATACATCTAAAACATTCCTTTCAATTTTTGTGGTAATATTATTCGCTCTGTCGGCGTATATTAAAGTATTTCTAGATTCTTCTTTTTGTACTGGACTTGGAGATACATGAGCAATCATTACCGTTCTACAATTACCGCTTAGAGCGTCTTTTAAAAGTCTGGTTAGCTTGGAGTCTCTGTAATTTACATACCTGGAAAAAATGAAAATTCAGCCTATAGATAATAATAAATCGAAGCATTAAAGGTACTTAAACATAAAGATATAATATTTTTAACATGAAGCTTAAAAATAAAATCGATCATTGATAAACATATAGGTATGCAAAATTCCAGACGAACTACCAAAAGCAAGACTTGTAAGAAACTATACAGAAAGTTTAAGAAAGAATTATAATTGAAAATAATAAACTGGGTGATTGAATAGATGAGGCTTTTACTTGATGTAGATCATCCATACTAAATTATGAAATAAAACAAGTTTAATTTGTAAAAATCTAAATAATATTTAAACTTAAAGTTGTGACGCGTTTCGCTAACACAGTAGCTTTATCAAACGAATGGAGGTATAATATGAGACATTTTCAATTTATACAGTGCCTTAATCGTATATTAACCATAAAATTATGATCTATCTACAAAGAAATAAAATAAAAAAGAAAAAGTATTTGTCTAAATATGGGATTAACTAAAGTATTTAACAAGTTTACCTGAAAACTCATTCACAACAATCTTACAGGAACCTTTATAGGTAGGTAAAAAGGTTTAATATCTATTTGGTCGTTAAGAAAATTATCTGAATATTTGTTTTTATTCACCTCAAGGGCTTCTAGAAGATTTAATTTGAAGGATTTAGGTTCTATATGCAAAATTTCAAAATTTGAATCGAAAGAGTGTTGGTTGCTAATAAATGATTTGAATAGTTGGAATCTGATTTTTGGTTGTCATAGCTACGTTTGTGTTCTGAAATTCTAGTTTTAAAATTCCTAAAAGTTCTACCTATATTAATTTTATCACAGTTGTCATTACCACATTTTAATTTATAAACTCCTGATTTATTTAGTTTTGAAGATTTGGATTTGTTGTTTTTAACGAATTTGGATAAATTGTTATCGGTTTTGAAGCAAATATTGAAGTCTAAAGTCTCTAAAATAGATTTAATTTTTAAGGATGGTATTCCAAAGTATGTTAAGATTCTATATTGGTTATTTTTGTTTTTATCAGAAGGAAATACTTGTTCTAGAGTATGTTTTCGTATCTTTTTATTTATGATATTTTTAATTAAATTTGGATCGTAATTATTATTAACAGTTATTTGTTTTATTATATTTAGTTCTTTGTTGTAATTGTCAATATTTAATGGAACTGTTAAAAGTCTATGTGTCATACTATTGAAAGCTGCTAATCTATGGCTGACTGTGTGGACTGAACTATTATGGATTGTAATGTCTGTATTTGATGGTTTGTGAAATATAGAAAAATCATGTCTATTATTTATATTTGAAATTGTAAGGTCTAGAAAGTTTATTGACTTATTTTGTTCAATTTCTACTGTAAATTTGATATTTTTATGTATTGAGTTAATGTAAATAATGAATTTATCTAATTGTCTCGTAGTAAAAGTGAAGCAAGATAAGATGTAATCTACATATCGGTGCCAGTAAACAAATTTTTTACTAGAAGCCCTTGAGATAATAAATATTCAGATAATCTTCTTAACGACCAAATAGATATCAACAATTCTCCCGTATTAAACCTTTTTACCTAGAAATGTTACTGTAGGATTGTTGTGAATGAATTTCCAGGTAAACTTGTTAAATACTTCAGTTAATCCCATATTTAGACATATTTTTCCCTTTTTTTTTATTTCCATGTAAATAGATCATAATTTTATTGTTAATATCCGTATAATTTAGTCAAGGCACTGTATAAATTGAAAATGTCTCATTATACCTCCATTCGTTCAAAAAAGCTACTGTGTTAGCGAAACGCGTGACAACTTTAAGTTTAAATATTCTAACAAATTAAAATTGTTTTATTTCATAATAAACTGGGAACACTAGTAATAATAATTTCAATATGTACCAGGAAAAATGAGAATAAATGAAAAACAAAATATTCTTTACCGTGCACCACCACTAAGAGCATTTATACAATTCCCTAGCGCCAATAAGGATCTATTAATATGTGCTCCTTCCTGCAATCTTTTACCACTGTTCTTGGTCTTATTTGCTCTTTCCGATCCAGCTAAGTCGATCATAAATAGTCGTCCTTGTCTTATTCTTATCCTAAGATGATCAGTTTGGTTCACAGGAACTGTCTGCCGTACAGTTACGCTTAAAAGTGCGTGGCTTCTGGATGATGTTTGGTTCATTGCTGTGGGCTCAATTGTCCTAGCTTTGTTGCCTTTGTGAAGCAGCTGCATTACCTAATAAGTATATAATTTAATACTAAACAACCACCGAAGCTACCATAGAGAAAATATTATTTCTACTAGTTGTATAAAATAACGGAATTAGATATACTCACTTCATCTGTACTGGTTGTTGATATTTCTGATAGACCTGCTACTTGAATATTCTTTCCTTTGGAATCTTCGCGTAGTTCTAAAAATCCAGATGTTGTATTCAGCAAATCTCTTATTTGTTCATTGTAGATTTCTAAATACGACATGGTAACCTGAAATAAAAAATAAGCAGCCAGTGCCAATATATCCAATTTGAAATGATCTTTAGACTGGATGAATTTAGTGCATATGGCACACATCCAGTAGAGCTATGTCGTCTACTCTCTAAGGCACGTGGATAACTGGATGGGTGGAGTAAATGTGGTCAGTGGAGTACAATAAAATAACAGACTGCAGTGCTTCTGCCATGAGAATGGCTTTCAGAAAGGGAAAAAGATGATGATTCAGGCATCATTTGTCTGTTAAAAGCCATATATATTAGATAACGTAACACGTGTTTGGATAGCTTCTACTAAAGATATATGAAGTCCTTCAAATGAACAAGTCTTCCAAAAATCTAATACGCCAAATTTAAATTATTAGATTATTAGATTCCCACGTTGTCGTTTCAAATGGTCTCCAAAATGCCATTCTAATTAATTACAAATGAATTATATTCACAAAATTTACCCTAACGTCTACGAACAAATAAATATTATATTGATATCAATTCAAATATTATATAGGGTTGTCCAAAAAAAACCGGAATTTCCTTTTTTATTGATATTTTTTTTATTTATAGGTCGATTTTATTGATGTCGGTTTTGTTTAAAAGATAATTGATCAAGACACACTACTAATCTAATATTTCGCGTTTTGTTTAAAAAACAAAATGGCGGACACATCCAAACTTTATCAAACTTTAAAACTGACTGGAAATTTTTTGTTTCGCGCCGTATATGTTTGCGAATTATTTTACGAAAGTTCAGACATTTGTGAATGTAACGAGAGGTCAAACATAGAAATCGGTCAAAAATTGTCTGATGTATGGCTCGAAAAAAACAAGTATGTTATTACATAGTGAATTTTAATTTAATTTAATTTAGCCATTCATCAGATAATTTTTGACCGATTTCTATGTTTGACCTCTCGTTACATTCACAAATGTCTGAACTTTCGTAAAATAATTCGCAAACATATACAGTGCGGAACAAAAAATTTCCAGTCAGTTTTAAAGTTTGATAAAGTTTGGATGTGTCCGCCATTTTGTTTTTTAAACAAAACGCGAAATACTAGATTAGTAGTGTGTCTTGATCAATTATCTTTTAAACAAAACCGACATCAATAAAATCGACCTATAAATAAAAAAAATATCAATAAAAAAGGAAATTCCGGTTTTTTTTGGACAACCCTATATTATTAATTCATTAAACTCACTCAACAAAGAAATAGATACTACTTATATTATTTTAAATATACATATAAAATAAATATACTAACAGAATAGGGTATTTTCCTATGAGCGGAAAAAATTTAAAAAGAGTCGGAGCAGGTACTTTGAGGTACTATTATGCCAGAAATCAATATTTCACACAAATAAATTAAACCAGTGATTTTTTATTAATTTAACAAAAAGACTAATTTTCAAATATTTACTCAGCGCGGGAAAATATGTGAGTTTATTGTGACGTCAGAGGTCTCGTTGCTGGCTTGTTTCTTATAGGCCAGCTCAGGTGGGCGACTGCAGATCAGCTATTTTTGCATAGTCGCTCGGGATGCGATAGGCGGAGCGACAAGACCACTGACGTCATAAAAAATCAGCTCGTTTTGGCGCGCTATTCAAATAGAAAATTTTCAAAGTTGGTTTTGGCAACTTTCCCGCTTAGTAAAAAATTTGAAAAAAATTTGGAGTACTTAACTGAGGTCAGACAATCTTCTGATGGTATTTAAAAAAAATTGTCAAATACCCTATTGCACACGCCTGTGAGATTTATGAGAGTAAACGAATCGTTTGAAGAATGCATCCACCCTATCCCATACATTTTTTTATGTTATAGTGGACCGCCTTAGAATTGACCGGAACTTTTCGATATTATAAGCAATATTTTACTCAGTGACTGGCGATATTGGCCACCTGCAGCTGCGGTGCCAGATATTCAAAATTTTCTTAAATATAGCGGGCATACATGAAGTTGTTCTAATTAATTTCTCTTCTTATAACAGCTTTGAGCGACTTTTTTTAATGCTTACAAATAAATTTATATTATGTATTTTATATTAAATATTTCCAAACTAGCTTTCTAAGAACATCACGAGCTAACAGTACACTGAAGTAATGGGAAACATATATGTATAATGAACCCAACAATTTCAGAAAATATATCTGACAACATTGCTTTATTTTATGGTCCTCAAACTGACATTGGACAAACTATACCCTCGCGATTTTAAAATGATACTTTTACTATCAATCGTACTAAATTGGACTACCAGAGCGATAATTTCTATATCCTTTTGTAATATTCTAGAAATAAAACATCTTGCATAGAACACAAAATATATCCATCCGGAATTCACTTATTGTTTCTTTCCGTGATGTCCCAACCTAAATGTATCGATTAAACAATACTGATCTATATTAATATTTCATGTTGATGGAACAGAAAATTTTATAAAAACGTACTTACAAAATAAAACTTTACGAGAAAATAATTAGCCCTATATACGTTTCTTTATATTGTTTTCGCGTGGAAATTATCTATAAAGTTTGAGACTATCTTGTCTTCTTAATTAAATAATTAATTTATTTTGAATGATCGAATTCACTTAGGTGAGTGCCCAAAATCAATAATAGTTTTATCACAGGAACTCTACTGTGTTTGTAAAAGTCCATTTGCCACAGATCATTAATTTAATTATTTAAAAGTCAGGGTTAAGTTATATCTGACCTAGCAGGAATGTAGGTCCTTATATTGCATGATGTTAACTATAAGAATCCATGATTTACACTGTCGGGGTTATATTTACATTAATAATTAAACGGTTCTTTAAACATGAAGGCTCAGTTCACATAGTAACAATGAATAAACAATTAAAATGGCTTGGAAATTAACGACTTTTTGATTGCTTAAGTGCCAATCAGTGTTATGGCGTATTTTTTAAATGATTATTGATATTTATAAACGTTTACTATGTTTAGTTGTTTAAAAAAAATTAGCCAAATTTCATAATTATTTATGAGTTCGTACTAAAAACTTGGGAGGTGATAGAAAGACTAAAAATAATGATGGTATTTCATATAAAATTTTTTCTTTGCGCTCTTCGTTCGAACTATAGGGGAATGGAAAATGGTTTTTTATTCACAATTAATAAATTACTGATTGGAAATTAGTAATATTTAATTTGATAAGTAAGTTAATAAACACCATAATTGCACACTTTTTGGCGTGATGCACAAGTCTACAACATACCTACTTGTGAACTCAGGTACCGACTTAGTTAAATGGTGTATGCGCCATTTTTTTTTGTAAGTATTATTAGTAAATTATTGATAAATCGGTACAGTCTACATTTATAATAATAAACTTTTACTTTGTGTAACCATAAAAAACTGTATTGAAAACGAACATTTCTTTATTAACTTTAGGGCCGCTTTTATAGGTTGCAGTTATCTGTGACCTTGAGTTAACTTCTATTTTAACCTACAGATGCGTTTAGGGCCGCTTTTATAGGTTGCAGTTATCTGTGACCTTGAGTTAACCTCTATTTTAACTTACGGATGCGTTTATGGGCGGAAGTTAACCCGAAATTGTATACGTTAACTTCTAGGTGGATGAGGTGCCAGATAACTTGAAGATTTGACATTTGAAAGCATAAATATTGATTCCATATAATTGTGTGGTTATAATTGTCCATTCTTTCATTTCTGTCTAAGAATTTGATGAAATGTATGAGGTCATTCAAGATATATTTCAGGAGATGATTACAGATGAAGAGGCTGATATCATTGAAATTGTTGAGGCACCCCGTCGAAATAAGATATTCAGAGAAAGGCCTAAACATAATAATAGACACGTATGGTCAGATGAGGAATTCATAAACAGATTTCGTATTAGTAAAAACTCTGTTAGGCAACTACCTCTAGTTGTGTGAAGTTGAATGATTTTTCCGTTTTCCGTGTCCGGTAAATTTTTGCAATTTATATATTATATAATAATACATAATATTTAATGCCGACAGTCTCCCAACTGACATCAACTTGACATGGACAATCAAAAGTTTCCACAAATAGAGTTAACTGCATGGTTAACCGATGTGAGTTAACTCAAAGATTTAACAGTAACCTATAAAAGCGGCCCTTATGGGCGGAAGTTAACCCGAAATTGTATACGTTAACTTACTATTATAGGTGGATGAGGTGCCAGATAACTTGAAGATTTGACATTTGAAAGCATATTATTGTGTGGTTATGATTGTCTATTCTCTCATTTCTGTCTAAGAGTTTGATGAAATGTATGAGGACATTCAAGATATATTTCAGGTACAGGTACATTCTTGTACTCTTCCACAAGAGAAATAAGAGCTTCTACCTCTAGTTGTGTGAAGAATGATCGGCGGTTTTTTCCGTTTTCCATGTCCAGTAAATTTTTGCAAAGACACTAATGCCCGTATTCACCAAAGTAAAATATCTACAATTACCTTTTAATTGTGGTTAAGCAGCTAATTTCGTATTCACCAATTTTTAAATCAGAGAATTAGTGCTTAAACAAGAAATTAACTTAATCGGCCAAATTTGAGCGGTTTTAAAGATAATCGCCGTTTATTCTGACAGAAGTGAACATAACAATCAAACAATATATAACCCAAACCTTCAAATTTATCTTGTCCTTTACAATTTTTGATTTTTCGTTGGTTTATTTTTTTCTGGAACAAGGAAAATATTGAAGATCAGCTGTGTATGACGATGATTTGGACGTTATGGACATTATTGCAGATGACTTTACTAGAATTCAGTGGGAAAGAACTAATTATTTTCAAACAATTGATGAATACAACTTTTATAAAAGATTTAGACTGATCAAGCCTATTTGTAATTAGTATGATGACTATACCACCCCAGTAGGGTAGTCCCAAATAAAATACCAAGTAACTTTGAATTAAAAGGTTTTTTTATTTTTTAGTAACAATCCAGTAAGGTTAAATCGATCTTTAAAAATGTAAAGTGTTAGCAATATCTGCCAATATTAAAACATTCGTATTTTGGGTGGTGACACTGAGAAAATATCCATGTTGCCAAGTTGTAAATCAAAGTTAACCCCTGATTGCTTAATTTTACCAAACAACAATTTGGTGAATAGCAATTTGACTTAATCAAGATTACTTATTTAATCACAATTACCTAATCATGATTAGAGTTGAAGTTGGTGAATACGGCCATAATTGGTAATATTTGTGGTAATATTTAATACTGACAGTCTCCCAACTGACATCAACTTGACATGGACTTATAAAATCAAAAGTTTCCACAAATAGAGTTAACCGATGTGAGTTAACTCGAAGATTTAGCAGTAACCTATAAAAGCGGCCCTTAGTAAAAGTGAAAATAGCAACAAAACTCTGAAAAATGAACTACATTACAATAACAGATTGAAAAAACGAGTAACCAAGTAGGTAATTAACGACATTAAAAAAGTTAAAACGGCTCAAAAAAATTACAACAAATGTTCAATATGGGACTTTTATGAAAGTAAAGTTTGTTTGTAATAAAGTTTTGTATGGTTACACAAAGTATCAAAAGTTTATTTTTATAAATGTAGACTGTACCAATTTATTCATAATTTACTAATAATACAGTAGGCTTCCTGTAAATGTACATTCAAAATAAATCTGAATGCGCTAATAGGTGTGCATGGCGACATAAAATTGCCCGTATCTTAATTAAACCGTTAATGTTATCGAAATGTCACAAGAAGAATTGATATCTATAAAAATATTCACAAAGCCAATTGTTGCATTTATAACTGAAAAAAGTTTTACTCACCAAAAAATGGCACATCCAGCATTTAACTTAGTAGGTACCTGAGTTCACAAGTATGTTGTAGACTTGTATATCACGACAAAAAGTGTGCAATTATGGTGTTTTTTACTGTTAAAATATTACCAATTTCCAATCAGCCATTTAATAATTGTAAATAAAAAACCATTTTTCATTCCCAACTTACAGCCCTTTAGTTCGTTAACGAAGGGCGTAAAGAAAAAATTTTATATGGAACACCATCATTCTTTTTAGTCTTTCTATCACCAAGTTTTTGGTACGAACTCCTGGGACACCCTGTATAAACTACTACTCGCATTTACTAATAAACAGCCGTTTCCTAACTCCTAACTTAAGATGGCAAAAAATGGAAAAGGAACAGAAAGACGTGACATACCTGTTCCATGGTCTTTACTTGCTGAACGTTAATCTCTGATTATTACATATTTTCAATTTCTGTACAAAGCATGTGCGATTAAAATAAAAATGAAACATTCATCGACCCATTGTATCAAGTTGTGTGACTTTGGCAATGTTCTGATATTATATGCATTGAAAAGACGTCATAAAAGAGTACTTATTGGGAACATTGTAAAATAATAATTCTATTCAAAAGTACAGGCTTTACAAGCGTGGAATCCTTTATAAACAGACAAGTGCTTTCCACACAACATTCATCAATCATTCATGGTATTATCACTAACTATTATTGATCTTGATTCCATGGTTATACAAATCTGATATATTCATGTCGGAATATGAATTTTTTTTCTTTAAAAAGCATTGTTTATCAATATGGATACTTTTTTTTGGTATTTGTTAATTGACTATGTGTAAATACACTTTCCAATTTTATTTGTTGAATATTTGCCCGAAGAAACAAATTTGTACGTTGATAAAAACGCTATTTTTCGTGAATATTTAAAAAATGTTGTCACAAATTTGTTTTATACAACACGTTACCTACTTTCCAGTCCTTTTCTTTTACCGCATGGGCGTTTTTAATGTACCTATTATCATTATAATGTATTTTATTATTAGTTCGGAGGTACGCAGATTCGAATTCTACCATATAAATTTTCCAATGTTCAGATTTTCCAGCTGAGAGAGGTCCGGTACTGTATTTGGAACAATTTCTGTACCACCGTTACCTATATTCTCTTGAAAACTTTCCTGGCCGTTTTTTTTTGTTAAATTTTTGTTGTTTGGTTTTTTTTGTAGCATCAATAAAGATTTATAGTGTAATTTCTTTCAAAAAACTATCATATACTATAATTATTATTCAATTAGTTTTTTATCAGTCAAATACTAGTTTTTCGTATTTCTTTTGAAACATTCTCGAACTTGGAAGATGCTAAGCCACAACTTGTTAGATTACCCGGCAGATTTAAACCGGTTTTTTACAGTCTCGAGTACTTATTTATTTTTTATTTCCTAAGTAATAGTTTTCCAAATTTTTTTTTGAATCGGAAGAGTTTTTCTAACTTGGAAGTGGCTAAGCTACAACTGGTTCGGCTACGCGGCAGATTTAAACCGGTTTTTTACAGTCTCGTGTACTTATTTATGTTTTATTGCCTAAATAATAGTTTTCCAAATTTCTATTGAATCGGAAGAGTTTCTCGAACTTGGAAGTGGCTAAGCTACAACTTATTCGATTACCCGGCAGATTTAAACCGGTTTTTTACAGTCTCGTGTACTTATTTATTTTTTATTGCCTAAATAATAGTTTTCCAAATTTCTATTGAATCGGAAGAGTTTCTCGAACTTGGAAGTGGCTAAGCTACAACTTATTCGATTACCCGGCAGATTTAGAGCGGTTTCTTACAAACTCGTTTACCAATATTTTTTTATTTCCTAAATACAATAGCTCAATTAGAGTAGATGGTGCTGCAATCTTCTCTTTGATGAAATGTTTAGTGTGTCACAATGGGTCCCGGTGTGGTATATCTGTCAGTGCTAGTGACTAGTGACAACTCTCTTTCTAAACGCGAAAAGTGTAAGAACATGTCAACGACATAATCGAGGGTTATTAAATTTAATTTAATTAAATATATTAGCTGCAAACAAAGTTATTCTTAATAGTTATTTATGCAACAAGTGCAAAAAACACGTTTTGCAAGAGTTGCATACAATATTTTTTCTAAATTCATGCAAAAACTGGAAAATTAGAATATAATGTGTCAAGAACCTAACCTAACCTAATTAAACTCAACCCGTTCTTCTTTTTTTTGTATCTTCATGACCTCCACCTTGTCAGTACTCAATCATAGCTGGTTCTCGCCTTGACCATTTAAATTTTAAATAATTAAAGATTTTTGCAATAATTGTAACTCGTTGAAACTAAGTAGTAAGATATACATATATTATTGTTGTAGTAAAGTAGGATCAGATACTTGCTATGGATTTTTATTCAATTTAAATGTTTATGTTTGTCATTAATCATCACAAAACTGACACAAGAATGACAGATGAGTGCAATAAAATATTTTTTCTACTCCTGTTTTATAATATACTTATTAAAAGACTAAAATCTGTATCATAATGAAATTCATTATGATACAGATTTTCATTATGATACAGATTTTTAAGCCAATAGGAATGCGACATTCGCACAATATTTAGTATATAGCCATGGATACCTGGTTGACATTTCTGAAATTAATTATATCAGGTCTGTGGCCTGCAATAAAAGTGTAGCACTGAGCTATACGATTTTATTTATTTTAATTATGTTTTAATGCTTCTTGCAGTTTACAAATGCAATATACATAGATATTCCCAAATTTAGTAATTTTATACGTATTTTTTCACAGATAGACCTGAATTCTTCAAAATTATATAGCTCATTGCTACACTTTTATTGCAGGCGAACAGACATATTAAGTGACACTTAATTTGATAGCTGTCAAATAATTTTGATTTTCAAAATAACTATATTTAAAATTGATTTAACTAATAATTATTGATTAAATAATTTTCATTAACCAGAGTAGAAAAAATATTGTATGCTACTTTCATGTAATGGCCATTAATACACTCGCATATTATATACGAAACTCGCCTGCGGCTCGTTTCGTATCCTACAATATGCTCGTGTCTTAATGGCTATCATTACATGTTCGTTGCATAAAATACTATTATTGCACTAGTGCAATAAAGTACCACTTTTTCCATTAAATATGGTTCACAAAAGTGTTGTTTTTTGCATGAATGTAGAAAAAGATAATTACTCACTATCTGTACATAATTCACTGTCATTTACGAGCTTAATAAATCTTTTATGCATAATTTCAATAACAAAAACGTTTACAGGCAATTTTATGTATGATACACTATATCCATTTCATGTCATTATTATTGTGATTGTAGTATCAATAAGACAAGTAACAAATCAATTTTTCATGCATGAGCGACTAAATTATTGGAATGTATAGTTTTCGATGCCCGTTTCACGCTATATATTTTCATTTTTGCTGCCAACGAAGAATGTATTATAATATCAGGAAAATGTCATAAATCCAGAGACAGTGAAACCAAACATTTATTGAATACAGAAATGACTAATTACTGTCTAAACTTAAAACGATTGGTGCTAAATTATTAAAGTTTTACTATAGTTAGAAGTTAAGGATTATGCATAATAATAATACCTCTGTCTCTGTTGTTTCTATGCGTGTTGTGAAGGAGCTTTCATGTTCGTAATATGTAGTGCAGTATTGTAAGAGAAGAGCTTCAAACAATTTAAAGTTGTCAGTGACTGTATATTATTACGAAGTTAGGCTACACGTTTAGCTCAAAGGAATAGGTCGTTCTATGATTGAATAACAATGGATGATTTCTATACAAAGGAACTGCTGCCAACATAACGGAAACAAAAAAATACTGAAAAAGGTTAGTCGCATGAGGAAGTGGTTTCTCCAATCAGTTTTTTTTTATCTTTTGAGTCTCTTTACCACCCATGCAGTACCCAAAAAGTTTATAGTTGGACCCGAAAAGTTTGCAGGTCTATTTAGTTTGGTGTAATTTACATCTTACAGTTGAAGAAAAACTAATGACAGCTGTCAACACATATTTGTTGCTTCTCGATGGTATTTGCAATAATTAAAATAGATCAGACTCTTACAAATCAGAAACAAAAGTAGAATAAAAATGAGTAGGTACCTATTCAATATAAGTGGTGGATGCGACTAATTTTCAATAAAAAAAATTACTGTACTGGTGATTTGGTTTGTTTTCCCTATTCCAATTCTGCTCGTTTTCGCGAATAGTGGTTTGGGCAAGGAAGGAATGACAAAAAGAAGACACATTTTAACCAATATATGAGAGTCTGAAAGCTGAATGAATCCTTGAAAACCGTAAAATTCAATGGTTCTGGAGTTTGAAGCTTTAAAATACAATTTATGTATAAATTGTTATACAATAGACATGATGACTGATTTTGAAAAACTGCTCCACGATGTTTTCACGTATATACTTTATTTACAATAAATGTTATTTTTGCAAGAAAAAATGTTTTTGAAGGAAAAATTCAACTTTGAAAAACACATTTTAAATTATGCGCCAAAACGCTAGAATAGTAATGGCGTCTGTCTATGACATCATCAATTCGTAACAGTGTCATCTGTCGATAGGTTATCTATGATCTGTGTCATATAGTAAAATCGTCAAAGTCAAACTTCAAATACTTGACAGCTTGCAGGTTAAAAGTTTATTTTGATACATAAACATAATTTCGAAAACGGTTTTTTGTGGTAATAAGAAACAGATACTTAATAGTTTATAACCAGAAAATATGAACCACATGAACCAAGCAAAGTCAACAGCAACAAAGGAAATACAAAACCATAGATAATATAAAAACGACAAACAGATGTTCGGATTTGGTTCGGGTCGGATCATGGATACTTGCGAAAATATGACGTCACTCTCTTCTGATTGGTGTTTGAGATAAGATGGCGGATGGTTAAATTTTGTGCTTATAATTTTACTAAAATAAATGTAATCACACATGAAAATGAAAAATAAGTGATTTCTGTAGAATCTCTGTATCTTAAATAATTATATCAAATCAATATTTTGGTGATTCTTAGTGACTGTCATCATGCCTATTTACTGTCTCCACTTCCAAAGATTTACAAATTTCTTCAATTTCTTTATAGAGACGGAAAAAGAGATCATGTACGAAGATAAATTATTAACTTACCGAATATTCATCTTCTTTATCTTTCACCGCTTCGAAGAGATCATTGAGAGCTCTGATCATGATACCCGGTGATGATCTCGTTCCGACCATAGTGTGTGTTTTTCCAGCACCAGTTGCTCCATAAGCGAATACGGTGCAATTATATCTGAAAGAAAGTGAAAATATTTATCTTCATTTACCTATTTAGAAGCAGCTTTGGTTTGATTCGAATTGATCGTATCCAATGTCTCCAAAAAAGTCTGGAGACGATTTTCAAATAGCGTTCCTTTAAATATTATTTATTCTATTCACTGTTACATAATAATAATTGGAGTTTTATCCATACTTATGAAGCAGTTAACTCCTCCAGTACAACTCCTCCCAAATTTTTTGGACAGCCAATACTGGCCATCATTTTATAAGTTTTAAAAGCTCTTTTGGTGGCATACAGATAGAATTGCTTATCTATGAAATCTACTTAAGGCCAATTCGCGAGTTTCCTTTAGACGGCGATTACGTAATGAATATTACATGCAAAAGGTTATTGGGTTACTTGGGATTTACCTTAACTCCCAATATATATTTTTGTATTTATTTAAGTATATCCATAACTATTTCTTACCCCTTAAGAATGTCGGTAATTAAGCTTTTCGTAGTGACTTTATAGACTTCTTCTTGTGTAGATTCTTCTCCGAATACCACATCGAAGGAATATTGTTTTTCTAAACCTTTTCTTTGTCGAATTGCATCTGACTTATCGACATCTTCTAAGACGATTTTCTGAAAATATTCAAGATATTAAAATATAATCTGTAACTGTAGAGTAGGGAGGGTGAGTGTAGGATCACGCTTTGTAAATCCTCCCGAGGAGCTGTTCTCCTAGGTCATCGTCCATCGTGCCCTCCCCAGGAAGGTGGACAGGAGAAATCTTTATATCGGCATGTGTTGACTAAGACTCACCGAACACACACTTTTTTATTGACGTTTAATTCCGGACACTCGCATAAAACATGCCTGACAGTTTCATCTTCATGTTCACACATCCTGCATAGGGCTGTCTCCACTAGCCCCATAGTATGGTCATGTCCTTTAACCCACCTCAGGATAATATTGTAATCTGCCGAGGCGTTAGTTAAATCTTGATGGCACTCTAGTACTAGCCCCGATATAAAACGTTGTCTGTTCAAGGCTAATAGGGCTTGTCTATAGTCAAAGGCACTCTTAACGTGCGGGTTCAAAGGTCACTAACCATATGTATCAAATCAGAAAACACAGAGGTTACCAAAATGTGAGAGTACACTGCAGATTGACGAATTTCCACTTCTTCTTTCATTCTCGAAATAATCCATCGAACTAAGTACAAAAAAAACTGAAAATTGCTATTTATTATTCATATTGTCACTTTGAATTGTCAAAGTGGCAAAACTGACATATTTAAATGAAAACTCTGCTGGTGAAATACTTTTTAGAATCGCTGAAAACTGAATACATATCCTTCTTTTTCCCGTCAAAATTGTATAAGTCTGTCTCATTTATCTAACGGATTTCATTTGGAAGTTATAACTAAACGCAATAAAAGAAAACAAAAACTGTGAGTATGTCTTTGTTGAATCGTATGACCCGCACGTTAAGACTGCATCTGACTATACTATCAGTGCAGATTGTTATGTTTTTGCCATAAATTATTTTTCTGGTTAGTTCTTTTGTATCAATTGAAATACCAGCCAGTTCAAATTATGGATAACATTGGGAGAAAAAAACTCCCAAAATATATATAATATTGGGAGTTTTTTTTTTCTGATATCACACAAATGACAGGAGTTGATAGACTCATAACAAATCAATAATGCAAACGTATGAATAAGAAAGAAATAAATGTTTTATTTAAGTATGTAGGTATTGATATGGTAAGGTAAGCTCACGCCCACGCCTATGTCTAGACAAAAGTTGTCAAATTAGTGATATAGAGGTACCTAATTAGTCTCATTTAATTGTAGCAGAAACAAAAGAAAATACATATTTTATTCACAATTGCAAATGAATTATTGTTTTATGCAATTTAAGGACATTTTATCAGAGCGAAGTGCATTCAATTTATGCTAGCTAGTAAATCCACAGGCCTCTTCATTCATTCATACGTTTGGGTTGGGCTCAACAGCACAGGCACTTGAACTGAATCTTTGTACCATTGCCCAAGTTATATACCAGCTTCCATTCCAGAAGCTTCGTGTCTTCTATATAGGCCACCAGATTATCTGGATGGATCAGTAGTTGTGATGGTTGTGTTATATCCACTCCAAAGTGCTTCTGTCTGAGTTCTTGTAGGTTCACACTAGAGAAGAGTATGTGATGAGTAGGTCTTTCATCTTAGGGTTCACATTTTCCACAAATATGTTCACTAACTTTGCCCATTCTGTGCAAATGCTTTATCAGGGTACAGTGTCCAGTCACCAGGCTAGTCTTCAAATTTCTCTTACCCAGTTTCAACAGCCTGGAGGAGAGTTCCTTGTCTAACTTATTCAATAAACTTTTAGTATAGAGGTGTCTTTGTGTCAGCCTCCATATGAGCTGGTGTTCCTCAATCAGCCAGTTCCCGACTTCTCCTCTTATGTAATCTTTCGTGACTCCCCAAAACGGTTCCGGACCTGTGAAGGCTCCTTTAGAGCAACCGACCTAAAGAGCCACTCCAAAAATGTTACACAAGATTCCTGACCACACCTGTGGCGGAATAGCACTACAGCACTTCATGATATCCATCCAACTTCTTAACCCGGAGAGAGGCTACTATAATCAGAATCAGCCATACCAATATCACACACGGATATCTGATGTCTTCAAGAAATCGTCCCATTTGCCATAGTAGTAAAGACATTGTGACCGTTAAACACATACTGACGGAGTGCAAACAATTTTCTGCTACACATCAGCAATTCAACCTAAGGCCTAACCTCAAGGAAATGGTCCACTGCCCTACAGAAATCAAGAAAGTCATACAGTTCCTGTTACATCCAGTTACAGTTAAACATCATCCAGCTACAGTTAAACGTTTGTACCACTGCAGTCTTGGAAATCTATTTTTGTCCCCAACGTTAATTAATATCAGTTTTCACTTCTATAAACATCTCTCATTTCAAATGTCTCACCTTGAGCATGCATCACACTCTTTTCCTGTAAATAATTAGGTTTGGGTAATCTTCTATTCTACGTCAACTCTCTAGCAATTAAGGAATGTACATTTTAAACGACCTTTAATCCCCAACGCCCTAATTAGTTATTTTCATTCACCCTTGAGTGGTGCTTTCCTGAATATTTTAACTTAACACTTACGTGCTGACGATATTGATTATTTTCAAGTTCATGCAGTTAATTTCTTGTAAGTAGCTGGTGGCTTTTAATTAGATTTATTAACATTGCAGAGGCTCTTGATAATAGTTATTTAACCAACAAGTGTATTAATACACAAGAGCCGTCAACAGTCATAATATTTTCAAATATGTTTGGCAGATTTACTCGCAAACTCGCAAATAATTATAGTAATATGGTCGACATCATCACGAGCTCAATCAACCTTATATCAACAAGGAACATCAAATAAGTGGAAACATTGCTTACAGAAACAGAAGAATTTATCAACTTTATTTACTGTTTTTTATAATTAAAATGTCACTGTATTAATAGTAAATAAATAAATGTCAAAGGAAATAGTTCAATAGAATTATAACGTCTCACAGATTGCGCCGCTACCTCTGCTGCAGGCAGCCAATGACCCAATTGAACCCAGGTCTTACAAAATACAAATGAAACAGAACATAGAGTCAGATACTGCAAAATGCAATTTGGCTCAAAAATGAAAGGAGGCTCAGAATGTGGAGTTTACTCCAGAACACTAAGCCTAAGGATTAATTGGGGAATGGGAAACAATACCAGCGTGGTTCAAACAGAACTGGCAGGTATCTTAATTGCAACAAAAGAACTAACCAGAAAAGGAATTTTTGGCAAAAAGATAACAATCTGCACTGATAATAGACAAGCCCTATTAGCCTTGAACTGACAACGTGTTATATCGGGACTAGTACTAGAGTGCCACTAAGATTTGGCTAACGCCTTGGCAGATATCAATATTACCCTAAGGTGGGTCAAACGTTACACACATGCTCATTCCTTAAGAGATGGGATGGAATCGAAGGATGCAATCTTGCAAAGGTCATCTTGGGTGACCCTGGGAAGCTGGCGCTGAAGAAATATTTGGCGATGACCAGGAAAAATCTACGTCTAGCAGTAGAATTTCTAACTGGCCACTGTTAACTAAGGAAACTTTGGACACAGCTCTATGCAGGATGTGTGAACAGGAAGATGAAACTGTCAGGCATGTCTTATTCGAGACAGTGTTTCCGGTGAGTCTTGGCCTACACCTGCCGATATAAAGGAGATGACTCCTAGTGACCTGTCCACCTTCCTGGGAAGGACAGGATGAACGATGACCTAGGAAGACAACTCCTCGGGATGATGTACATGTGGCCCAAGTGGTGTGAGCCTACACTCACCCTCCCTACTCTACAGATACAGAACGCCTCACAGAGTCTTTGAAAATCAAAGAAGAAAGACCGTTCACTAAGAAGCAAAACCTCTTCACCTTTGTATATGCCACGAAGGACATTGAATTACACTTCAAAGTTAAATGTGGTTGGTATAAACTTACGCCTAATCAATGTAAGGAAGATATTTTTGTTCTTTGACTCCTAAACGCTAAACTATTACATTTGCGTCTATTGTAAACACACTTTACTAAAATGACATTTTCTTAGCAGGAAACTGTGAATAAGACAAATAATCTTGAAATTATTCATTGATTTGTATTAAAATTTGTTGATTCGCTTGAAAATAATATTTTTGAATGCAAATCAATTTGATATTGAATTCTTTTTCAACATTATCAGATAAAAAGACCAGAAATTACCTCTCGGTCATTGAGTTTGTAAACACTCATGAATATTTTAAACATAAATACAATGTCTTCGACCTTCTTTTGAAATATTTGAACTGTCCTGTCTTACAAATTATATCGTATGTAGGATGTGACATGACAAAATTGAATTATATTTAAGTGGAAACTACTAATATGAAAATTGCAATACTAATATTGAAATTGTAAACATGAATTACCAATTACGAAGGATTTTACTAATACATTTTGACAGAAAGTTGTTGTACTGTTAGTGGATGGCATTTTTGAGATTATTGCTTCTTGATACAAAAATATTCACTCGGCTGACTTGCACCCCTCGGCTGCGGCTCGTGACGCAAACGTCACCCGTCGTGAATATTGGCTATCATAAATTGCTCGTTTAATAATATACTATTATCAAATTAATGAATACAAACCCGAAGCGTATATCTTGAAATTTAAAATTTTAGCTGAACACTCAACATATCAGTGGCCAATAGTTCTAGGAACTCTTGGCATGCCACCATTTCATTTCTGTTATTCAGTCACTAGCTCTGTCAAATGTCAGTGAAAAAAGTGATTAGAAGAATAGAGATACAGCTAATTAGAAATGCTACAAAAATATAATCGAAAATGGACATACACAATTAAACGAATATCAACAAGAATAAATATCAGACATTTGACATAACTAGTGACTGAATAACAGAAATGAAATGGTGACGATCCAGAAGTTCCTAGGATTATTGGCCACCGATATGTTGAGTATTCAGCTAAAAAGTCATTTTAAATTTCAAGATATACGCTTCGTGGGTGTATTCATTAATTTAATAAAGCAATATAGATGTTCGCAATGATAAAAAACATGCAAAATATTATGTTTTGAACAGTAGACCTTAACTGTCAATCTTGTCAGAAAAAACCACTTTTTGTTGGCCATACTGATTTTAGACTGAGCTCGTCTATTATCAAGTTTGTTCGTAGAAAGGAATCCAATCGATTGGACATTTTTCTGACATTTCGTTTGTGATTGGTTGTAAATGGATTGGCGCTACGCTCGCTCTTGCATCTAATAGACCATTCCAGAACACCTGACTTTGACAGGTCGCCATATTGAGCAGCTAGGGTTCCTCGATCAGCTGGAGTTCTCTCTTTTTTTAAACTGATCATTAGATAATTTATCGAGAAGGGGAAAATATACAGAAGAGGAAGGGTGAATGAAATGGTTTTTAACCCTTCCCCTTCTGTAAAACTTATTGAATCATTTCCTTGTTCTTCTCGATAAGTTAACAGGACTATGCTTGGCAACGTCGGTAAAAAGAGCTTCCACGGTATACAGTGCTGGGGGCGAACGGCGAATTTGAGGTGGGTTAGGTTGGTAGGTATTTCTTTGGGAATGAGTCCAGCACTGTTTGGGTACTGGTTTGGGCACAGTCGAACATGAGTCTCCCATCTTTGCACGAAAAGAAAAAGCGTACAATGCTGAAAATATCCTAATCTTTACAAGAAAACTTCTAATACCATAATATAAAATTTGAAAAAAAGTGACAAAAAAAAATAGTACCTACAAATGGTTGGCATTGTAAGGAATATAGGGAGTATGAATTTTTTTTTCGAAAATCGAGAAGCCACTGCTCTACACAATGACCTTTCGACTTTCTCCTTCAAACCTAGTATAATAAAACTTGAAGTAAACGTAATTACTGCTATATATAATATTTATTTCGAATAATATATGTTATACAGTGTTATAATGTTTCTCGTTACAGTATTGATCAGCTTTCTTACTTCCAACAGCTAGCAACGAACCGACGTTATTCATCAAATCAACAATGTAGAAAACTAGTAAAGGTCCTGACGTACAGTCATCATTTTCTTGTAATAAAGCTACCTCGTTCCAATAAATTTGATTTTCTCCACGTACCAAAGAGCACGGTATGCATACTCTATCAGCTATTGCCTTGAAAATAAGTTTTATTTATGGCCGTTTGCACCAATTGTTATTTAAGTCGACTTAAAGTTAAGTGGCGCTTTAAGAAAGTTTTGTTTTGCACCATGAACAACTTGTAATTTTGAGCTGCACCTAGCTAAGCTTAGAAAATCGCTCGCTTATCCTCCACTTATCCTCAAAGTGGAGATTTCTAACCTAACATTCTTGTGTTTTGATCGATATATGTCAATGTTTTTCCTTTTTTCGGGTTTTCCTTTTCTGTCTTCCAATTTCAGGTATGTTTCTTTCAATTTTTGAAGAAGGATGTTTATGGAGGATGATTTGGAAGTATTGGATATTCTCGAAAATGGATTTCAAAGAAGACGGTACAACCGTAAAAACTATTATGAAGAATTAGATGAAAATATTAAAAATTCTTTTTCCTTAACTGTATAATTTGCTGATCTGATTTTCTTATTTTTAACTGTGTTTTCCATTATAAACAATTTTCTTATTTAAAAAACAAGAATAAAATTCTCTGATTTTCAAAGAATTGACTTTTTACAGCTTTAAATATGTTAGTTTAAACCACAAAAACGAAAAGTCACCAGAAACGATAGAGAAATTAGTAAAACTCAACTTAAATAGCGAGGTTGAAAAATGTATTAAGCGCTAAGTAGCAGAGCAAAAACATTGGTGCAACTGAACTTTAACTAAGCGACCCTTAAATTTTAAACTCGCCATAGCTATTCTAAGCTTATGCTTCTATTGGTGCAAACGGCCATCAAACATTTACAATATATAGTGTGGAACTGCTGGAAAAAGTTCCTATAAGGTCTGTCATGTGAGTTTCTTTCTTGATATGTAGGAGAAAAGTTTGTACTCTCCAGGGATAGAAGGAAAACAATTTTGTAATAAATATCATGTTGACAGAATCAAAACTAACCATTTTTTTTTCTTTTAGTCTTAAAATGCCAGTTTTTGATGTTTCCAGAGCGCACTCCAAAGAGCAGTAAAAGGTCGCTCCAAATTTTTTAAAATCGTCAAAAATCGATTCTTTTTCCTTTTCTATTCATTTTTTTCTGGTTTCAGTATAATTTTATAGACAAAAAAAAGTTGCAGTACCAAATCTATATTTTGAAAGGCCACTCATAATTTTTTCCACACCCTAATGATTACCTTAAACAGTAGTGCCCTCTCGCAGTGGAACCCAATACGCACGTATCCGATTGGAATCATATTCGTACCCAATTTAAGCTTCAAACTTTGAATGTGTAAGTGGAACGTGTGATATTTTTGTGGAACTTGCAAGTTTTCATCTGGTCCGCATAAAATGGTGTCAACGTATATAGCTAAGATTCTTATTTTGTCAACTATAGATTCTTCGTCTTCAAACATTTTGTTAATGTGTTGGATATATTTTGGTAAAAAGGGATCAGGAGATAGGTCACCTAATAAATAAAGAAAAGGTGGGAAAGTGATATAATTTCAATAAAGCACCAGGAATCAACTAGAGTTCATGTTATAACTACCTTGGTGTGCGTCATGCTGTCAGAAAATAAGAGAAACACTATTGGGAAAAGTAGAATTCGATAGATGGCGCTCCGAAATGTCTATGTCATCTTAGCAACGAGTAAAACAATTCAGCTGCCGTATAAGCCCTTTGATATTTAAGTGGTTTTATTTTGCTGTTTTAGTTATTTTGTCCACGACCACCTAATAATAATTCCATATTTTACCTCCTAACAAAAGGTATATGGTACCCATATATCAACTGTCGTGAATTATGGTTCATAATACACTGTAGTGAATTATGGACTAGAGATGGGGGTACCTACAATATGAAATAAACTATTGAATCTGTGTATTTTGTTCAGGAAATTTGTTTCTGAAATATATCGTATCGATAAAATATTGTAATTTTTAGTATTGATACTTTTCATAACGATATTTTCTAATATTAAGTATTTTAAAACAATATATTTATAACGGTACTTTACACAGTATCACCCATCTCTATATATGTCAAATTATATTTTTATGTAGCTGTCAGAACATTTTGAGGTTAGTAATACCAAATCGTTTCAATCTTTTATTTAATAAAATAAATTAATGGTCATGGACAAAGTATAGTATTCTACTCACAATTTATGGCCATAATTCACTTGGGTGACATGCGCCCCTCGCCTGCGGCTCGTGACGCAAACGTCACCCATCGTGAATTATGGCTATCATAAATTGCTCGTTTAATAATATACTATTTAGTGTGTGTTTTGTGAAACTTTTGCTTTTTCTTTGTTTGTGCTTTAGTATTTTGTGTTGTTAAACTCAGAAATGATGACAGTTGAGTTGAATAGAAAAACACAGTTTTAAGCTTGTCACTGACACAAAATTAAACAAATTAATAAAGTACGAATTTACGGTAATTACGTTGACTTGCATATAATACAAAAACAATGCAAAACGGATTGTTTCACTCGTTGCGACAATTACAATTTTTTCCGCCAGAGGTCTCATTGAATTCTACTCCGCCCAATAGTTTTATGTCAAAATAACAAATAAAATAAACGACATACCCAAAAACCGGATATACGTCACAACAGATGAGGCACAACAAGAAGAACTACATACACACATTTCTATTAATTATCCACACGGTAAAAATAGTAAGTATTTTACTTTCAATAATTTTACTAACCGTAGTTAATTTCATGAGGTTCTTCTAATTGGAATAAATAATTTGATCTTCTGCCTAAGCCCATCGAATCACGATTAATATTTATTTTACTTCCTTCAAAAACTGAATCTATTGAAAAACAATGTTTGGGAACGGGCTCTTTCACTTCGAACGTATAATCCACAACGTATATTGATACTATAGGCGTAACTTTTTCGTATCTTAATATGTCCAAGAATGGAAACTATGGTTAATTGAACAAAATTATTGTAAATTAATATGCGTAATGAATATTTAATAAATAAAAGAAGTTGAACTAACTAGTTTTGTTCTAGCTAACAGCCAAATCAGTTTAAAAACTATAAGAAAAAGATCTAAGGTACTAAAACGGAATATACCCTATAAGCATAGTATTTGTGTTCCGCAGTTTCGTCCTCCAAATTACAGAACCCACAGTCCGAAGTCTGAACCAGACTCATCTTCTTTAGGTGGTAATTCAGTCAACCAGGTCCTGTAAGCAGTACCAACTACCCTATACCAGGATCTGCTTATTTTTTGTAGTCGAAGGGTAGTATCTCTCGAGTGAGAGAGCCCCGGTATGTCTGCCCAGTACATGTATGTTTTCCTCTCCGCCCAGATAGCTATGGCTGATCTAGCAGTGCCAAAAAATGGTTCAGATCCGATAAATAAAATCACTGATCCCTTTTTTGCCATAGTGTCGGCCTCATTATTGCCATTGATGCGCCAGCGCCCAGGTCAAAATGATTCAGTTTTCCTTGTACCATCTTAGATTTGATCCTGTTCGAGATCAGTACCTGGTTATCTGATGTTATTTTTTACAACAGGTTGATTCATCAGCTCTTTTACAGCCAGTTCAATGTCGTATACTTCAGCATGAAAGACGGTAGGGTACCTGCCCAGGTCTCAACCCCGCTACTAAAGTATTATAAAAAAATATGTATAATTCTAAAAGAACCCTAAATATTTATGATGAAAAATAATACATAAATTCAATACTTACACTTCCTAACCAAATCCCGTTAATCAAGTAAAATTGATTACTCAACTTATCCGTAATATTTAAATGATGCGTCTCGAAGAACTTAAACGGCAAATAAACATTGCACATTAAATCCAAAACGGTCTGTATCAGCGGCGATCGGACTTTCACAAGTTCAGGAAACTCTTTCAAAACTTTCACCAGTCCAGCTTTCATAAACTCCATAGTTACAGCTTCGTTCGAGAGAACACAGTGTATTAGAACCAACAAACTTTTTTGTAGGTTAAAACTATTTGTCTTCTTTATCGTATCTACTACAATTACAGGCCCGTTTGAACTAATAAAAAGATCCAGGTAGACCGGACTAGAAATGCAATAAGTAATCATTTCCACCGACAAATTAGCGACATTTTCACAGCTGCTTTGAATTACTTTTAAAAGCTCCTTAAACAATTTAGCATTCACCACAGTTTGTTGATAATTCGGGTGCACCACGAAATGGTACAATATTTCTGTTACTTCCAAATAGCTTTCGGGTGACATTATCGATAATCCTTTTATAAACAAATCAATAAATTTCGCCTGAGCACCCAATTGATTTAGTATAGACATGGTTTTAAAAGATCTTTTAGTGAGATTCGATAACGTTTTAAAAGCAACATCATTTTGCGGGTCGTCTTCATCATCTGTTCTATCCAGCATATTATAAATGGTTTCCACAACGGTAACTGTCAATATATGTTCACAACAGTATCGGTGTTCGCTCATATTCGATATAGCTTCACAAGTTTTATTAAGTATACGTTTATTATGGCTTCTTAGGAAAAACAGAATCGATTCTTCAACTGAAAGATCGAATAAAATTTGTCTAATGCTCGGTATGGCGGATAACTTCAAAAAAATATCCACACATTGATAAAGGTATGTCGGGTCGCACGTTTTCACCCAACAGCAAAATTGTAAGAATTGCAGGGATTCTATAAAGTAAGTTGAAGTTATGTCAGAAATCATGCAATTTGATATTATCTGCATCGCTATTTCATGGTTCACTTTTAGGTTTGGATTCATTATAACTTCCATCATATTTTCAACCAGCTTCTGGTTTTTAAATATAGTTTGATAAACATCTAGCCCGAACAAAGTTAGTTTTGATATTATCTTGAAAGCTAGCATCGAAATTTCATTGTCGCTGTGTTTTAAATAATTCATGATTGTCGTTGCATCGAAATTTTTCATTTCTGGCAAAACACCCAGTGCAGCGGGAGCAGTAAGTAGTACATCGAAAAGCGCCATTGTATTTTGTAACAAATTCAAACTCTTGATCGTTTTTAGAGTAGCTAATATCGGATTTAATAAATCAACTGAGAATATTAAACTTGTTATTCTACAACTGTTGGCTAATTTTATTAAAATTGACACGGAGAATTCTTTAACGTACGAATCCTTGTGAGTGATGAAAAAGTCTGTTATTCTCTTGATGTGGTGATCGTATATACCTTGATCGAATTCGAAAACTACGTCTTCGATGGTTAAAAGAATGTTTAAAAGTCTTAGCGCTAATCGCAAGACGCATATATTTCGGTCAAACAAATCCAGCACTTTTTTTAACAAACCTTTTTGTTGTAAATAGTTCAAGTTTATTAGACACATATCTGCATATTTCGATAAAAATAGTAGAGATTCTAATACTATATCGTCTTCTGGACTGTCCAAAATAGCTATCGATGTATCGACATGCCGAGTTAGGTAGGCTTTTTCTTTAATATCATCGGGTAATTTGGCGTTTAACTTTTTCCCACCTGTTTTACTTTTACGTTCTTTGTCTTTGTCCATTTCTTTTAATTATGTATTAAAAAATTTGCTGACGTTCAAATACTTGATAATGTGACAGTAGATAAAGACAGACAGAAGACTATTATTATACACCGTGTTATTTATAAGTTGCGACATAAGGGATTCCTGATGGATTCCTGTACAAACCTGTCAAACGCGAGCTAACTTTTTTACCAAATAGCGTTCATAAAAAATAATAACTGATTTGGAAAGGTCGTATGTGCTTTTAATTCTCTTACTTTCGCTCTGTTTTAACAAAAAAATGGATAGTTATGTTTAAAAAAGCCCATTTTCATACCACTTTCAAATACTTTTAATCGCTGAGGAAATAGCAGGTTAGGGACACGGGATTTTAAAAAGTTAAACCTGAAGTATGGCGGTTCGATTTGCCGATTGCCGTGTCCCTGCTGGTTATATTCTAAGCGGTTAAGTTTATTCGAAAGTGGTATGAAGATGGAGCTCGACTTTTTTAAACATAACTATACATTTTTTAAATTAAATCAGAGAAAGTTAAAAGTGCATATGAACTTATTTTTCAACGACCTTTCCAAATCTGTTATTATTTTTTTGAACGCTATTTGGTAAAAAAGTTTGACATTTTAATTTGTACAGGAATCCCTTATGTCGCATGTAATAAAAAACACTGTGTATATCCGTTAAATTATATGTATGGTTTTTAATCTACGGTAGATCCACCAATCCACAAACTTAATAGTCATATCCATTGAATTATACCTGTTGCAACAACGAAAATTGCAAACGATTCCATCGCTATTTCGAGGTGGTGGGTAAATTTGGTGGTCTTCAAAATGACAACCTAACCTCAAAAGGTAAAGATTTGAATCGGTCATAGCGAATCATTGATGGACACTTGCACCGTCATTATAACTGGTTTAAAATTAAACTATTAGTTAATTTTGAATTTTGGCTTGCATCGCGATTTAAGCCACGGTTAAATTCTTCTTAACCACTGTTAAACTAAGACACTGATTTTGGAGGCTTAAATCGATAGTAAACCACAGTAGTATGAATTCTAACCTAAAAAACACTCAAAACTGATGTGTCTAACTTCAAAAAGTACTCTGTGTGCTCGAGTTAGTTTTTAGTTTCTAAAAAATGGATTTTTGGGGACACGACAACGACATATTCTTTGAAGATGATATGGATATATTGGATATAATTGATATGGGATTTCCACGAAGGGTATATGATAGATCCAACCACTTCCACAACATGGATAATCTAATATTTTTCAAGAGATTTCGTCTCTTGAAACCAACCGTTCTTTATCTGTTTTTGTGTTTTCAATAATGCTTTTGTATTTTGATATGATACCAATGAGATGGGATTTTTCATTTGGTGAGAAATTTGATGTTCGCCCCGCACCCGTTTCGCGCTGGTGGAGGCTGAATCCATCATTACTTACGCCTACCCTTGTGCTCCAGAAATTTGGAACACTTTATTTCCCTAGCCTAAAGCAAAAATTTCACCAAAATAGGAAATACCGGCGACTGCCAGAAAATAAATAATTTTTCTAACCTCAAGATATTGTAACGTTTATTTTAATTTATATTTACAACTAATTAATTTATATTCACAAATTTATATGTACGGTCCTTAATTTACTAATTTATATTAAACACTTAACTAACTAACTACACTAATTTATATGAACGTCACTGATTAACACTTTATTGATCGGTTTGTCTTTAGTATAAGCACTACAGTGTCCATCTATGCGACTACGTCTCAACTATCTGATTATTGTTGACTGTTCACTGTTAACTGTTAACTTCGCCCTGTGCGGCGATGCTATTTATATCCGAAATGTAGGTCTCTGGAATGTTCTAGTCTTTCTGGTGGAGGCGCTAAATAGACTAGATTTCTCTATGCGAATGGGAGGGGTAAGAGATAGGCGGTCTCTCGAAGTCTCTGGAATGTTTTCGTCGGCTAGTAGCGTGGAGGGGCATGAGAATGGACGTAGGGCAGGTAATCTTGAAATGCTCGATTACGTCATAAGCGTCTCATACAGGAATTTCGCTGGGGCACTCGCGTAACAATATCATTGTTTGACCGAGACTGACTGAGACAGTCTCAGACTGAAGTTAGGTGTTAGTACCAACCGATTGTAATTTAGCAAAACTTCCCCAGATTGATTAGTTTATTTTAACCAAGAACTCTCAAATTACGGTGCAAGTGATTGTAATTTAATCGATTGTTTAAATTTTAACAGTGTGTTATTTTAAACGGTGAGTTAGCGATTACGGTGCAACCGTCCATGAAAGAATGAACGAAAATAGATAAATTTAGAATGTACTGCAGTATTAACACCTTCAGAAATTGAAAAGAATTCTAGTGGTATCGATTGTCACTTGTCAGATATAATGATTATTGAAATATACAACATCCATTGCGTTAGTTTATGTGACACTGACGACTCTAGCATGTCGGTGCAACGTCAGTCAACCAATGATGAATAAATGATTTTGAAAAAAGACCTTCAAGACTAAAACATAAATTCTGATGATATCAAACATGCAGATATCAACTTTGATATAGGTTTGAATAATTAGCTCGAATTAGAATATATAGTTACTTGATAGTCATATCTCTATTTTACCTGCTGGTTATTTTTTTCTAAGGACATAGGTAAGCTATATCGTTTCCCTTTTTTCCAAATATTGTCTTCTCTTCCTTCAACAAGTTGGTTCTCGTTGCATCATGTATTGGTAAGCTTTTTATTTTACTGTTAAGTAAGCCACATGTATTCTAATTTGGTTGTTTGCGATTGACTATTTTCTGCACGGATGCACGAAGTACCACACTGTGGGAAAGTGCTCGTTCTTAGGTTGTCGGTAAGCCTCGTTTGCAAGTCATCCCGATGGGGCGAGTGCGCTTTAAGTGTTTTCCGTTTGTCGAATGGATATGGGATGACAAGTAGGGGGAATAGTTGGGCTGTCAAAATATCATAGACGCCAATGAGGTTGCATGCAAAATGGCTATACTTGGCAGTTATGGACTAAACATTTTTTTCAGCGCTTCCTTTTCAGAAAACACTCTCTTACAGTCTTCAGAGATTCCATCGAATAATCCATGAATTTTTTAATTTTGTTTGATTTTCTGTTTCAGAAATCTCAACAGTTGTAGATATAATCTCCTAAGTACACTTGCATGTTTATTTTCTTAACTGCATGGGTTTAATATTTGCATGTTCAAGCATAAGTGTAGTAGGGGCTGGTAAAATAGTGGTGATATTTGTTAACATCTTATATTTTTGTATAAATATCGTAATAATTGTGTGTACCTAGATGTTAAGATTTTGTTGAGTTTGTATTCATTTGTTACTGTTTGTATATTTTTATAACTGCACTTTGCTAGTAAAGACAAACTTCTAGCAGGGTGCATCCTGTAAGGGAATATTTTTTGGCGGTTGTTAACTTTTTGACCGAATGATTTTATTTTCTACTGGCTGGGATTATCTTCCAGTCATAAAAATAAAAATAAGCGAACACAAAAAGTCATCACCAGGTATTCTTCATACAATTTTTTAATAATGTGCCTTAAAAATTTTTATGAACCAAAATTAATTCATGACAAAAAATGATATAATAATATTATTTCTCCAGGTTATGACTTCAGATCAGTGCAATGGTGAAAAGCTAAATAATATTGATGTGGAAATGGAACAAAACAAATATAAGACATTGAACAAACACCTTTAATTATATCTACTCCATATATATGAATACACTAGACGACAGTACAAATAAGTAGTTTTAATAGAAAAAATATACTACACTTCAAAAAGTATTAATTAAATATTCTTTGCTCTTTCTTATTATTAATCAGCAGACATCAAAAGCTGCTATTGACAATGACAAATCAGTAAACACACTGGAAAACAACCAAAACAGCTTGGGAACAACTATGTATAACGAAGCGTCAACAAAGGGAAAAACAGTAGTTTTCTGCTGCGATTTGGTCGAGTTTATTGGTTATAGGGTCGCTTAGACAGGCGGACACTCTAACCGTAAATGTATCATCCTTATAATAAATATTAGAGAAAAATTCTAATCCCAAGATTCTTACAGCTATTATAGTAAAATCTAAAATCCAAATATACTATACCCGTTTGTTTAGTGCATATAAAACTCTGCTAGATTCATCTGGTTTGAGGGGTCGAACTCTAACAGCTACCATCAACCGCTCCTCAGATTTGCAGCCAGGTTTTGACGTGTCACTTCCTGAACTTGACGGGGTTTCGGGTGTCATTTTTTCGCACATCACTCACATATACGTTTCCGGAAACTTTTTTCAATCTGGAAACAACAATATAATATGGATAATAAGGTTTAATAAAGATGCAGAAGAGTCATTTTAAGCTGCTTATTCTCAACTTATTCTCAAAGTGGAGATTTCTAACCTAACATTCTTGTGTTTCAATTGGTATATGTCAATGTTTTTCTTCTTTTCGGGTTTTCGTTTTCTATCTTCCAATTTCAGGTATGTTTCTCCTAATTTTTGAAAAAGTATGTTTATGGAGGATGATTTGGAAGTATTGGATATTCTCGAAAATAGATTTCCAAGAAGACGGTATGTACGACCGTAAAAACTATTATGAAGAATTGGATGAAATATTAGCAATTCTTTTTCCTGAACTGTATTATTTAACGATCTCATTTTCTTATTTTTTTCTGTGTTTTCCATTATAAACAATTTTCTTATTGAAAAAAAAAGAATAAAATACTTTGATTTTAAAAGAATTGACTTTTAACAGATTTTAATGCGTTATTTCAAACCACACAAATGAAAAGTCACCAGAAACCATAGAGAAATAAATAAAACTCACCTTAAATAGCGTGGTTGACAAATGTATTTAACACTTAGCTAAGAAGCAGAGCAAAAACACAGGTGCAACTGAACTTTAACTTAGCGACCCATAAATTTTAAACTCTCCATAGCTATTCTAATCTTATGCTTCTATTGGTGCAAACGGCCATAATTATTATAAATATTAATATTAAAAATATAATTTGTTGCATCCTGTAAATCACTTAAAATGGCCGGCCCAGTGGAGCTATTTGGTGTTAGCATTTTATAAAAATATCTTATTATTTTACATTTCCAAAAAATTAAAAATACTGCAAAAAGCTAGAATAGATGTAGATTCTATTTAATGGATTATTTCGTAAATATTTATACACCTGTTGAAACAATAGTAAAAAGCTATCTAATAAGGTCAAAATTTGCATAATTTTGACACTGTTAAAACTAAAATACGTATAATGTGAATACTAATAACTGTAAGGAAATATCATTTCCTCGCAGTACAAGGAAATAGTGAATAGAAAATCTCTTTTTCTTCAAGAAATATTGCCTGGAATTTAAAAATTTCCTAGTGATTTGCCGAAATGTGTTTTTCTTCGTTAATTAGTTTCAAAGATGTCATTTACCTTGAATTTGCTTACATTTATATTCTCACAAGCACTCCCATTTACTTATATTTAATATAACGTAACGACTGGAATACAGTTTAAACGAATAAATAGGTATCTTTCCAGTAAAACTAACAAGAAGCGCGGTTCCGGCTGGCTCAAAGGACTAAAATGCTATAATATTCGTTGCATGCTTCTACCACGCGATTCTACCTCGGTAACTATTGGCAACAAAGGTTCAATAAAATTCAAACAAGTCCACTACTTGTAGGGGCTGTCTTAAGAGCGATTTGACTAGCTAGTAAAGAAATGAGATAAACGAGTTAGATACAGAATAATTTATTCTTATTAAACTTTTTTTTTTAATTTATTACGATTAATATTGTAAGTGCTTAGGATTTTATCGATTTTTACAGCCATCTATATTTTTTACGCTAAAACACAGCTGCAATATACAGGAAGGGGTTAGTTAAAATGTATTGTTTAAATCAAAACTTTTGCACGAAAATTTATATGCAAGGTCTGTCAAGATAACCTATACGTAGGAGATTTCCTATTGCATAGGATCACAAGATAGGGGCCAAAGCTATAAAGCAGCAATAAACATTGGAGTTATATTTTTTGATAAAGACTTGAATGGTTTCATTTGTCAGGTGCAAGTGCAAAAGAGTTTCATAATCATCATATTATTAGTAAGTAATTTTTCCAGTATTGTAGTAATAAAACTATTTAGGTATTCTAGGTACTGCTATAAACAATTAAAACAATGAAACTTTTTTCACTACTAGCTGTGAAGTTGACAATTATTGTTTCATCTAGCCAACCGAGAAGTTGAATTTCTCTATTAGTGGTCAATACTTTCTTCTATTATTAACCTATGTCAATAATGGATATTTTGAGAATTCAGGGATAGTAGTTCAACAAAAATTTGTGCAACATAATTGTGTATACCCAGTAGATTATCTTTAACATATTTGTTGCTTGAAATTACCTATTAACATTAAATTATTTGAATTTAAATTCTATTCGTTTAAAATTCGCGCTCTACTAAAAATGACTGATGACATAAGGAGTACGTTCATATTCTATGGAGTGAAAACAGACAGTATACTTGTCACTTGTCAGTCAGACGACAGGGGAAACGCTTCTTGTGTTGCGTTTGTTAGTGCTAAGGTGTATAAGTATAGCTCTTACACTCAAAGTGTTTTGTGTTGTGAACGCAATTATTTTTAATTTTTGTGTTAAATTGGGCTAGTAGTGGATAAAGATATATACACCATATATACACCATTTTAGGTGCTAGGTAAATAATAATAGTCTTCACGGCCTTGGTGTATAAAGGTATGTCCACATTGGTGCGCTGCGCCGTGCCGAACATTGAATTTTTGTTGGTGTGGACGGTAATCTGCGCACAAACGTGAAAGCCCGTGCACGAGCAAGCACGATCCATCAGGAGTCGGTACATCAAAGAAATTTGCTCGACAAACATTGTTCAGTTTGGACGTCTATTTGTTTTGACGAACTTTTCTTTAATGCGCGCACACCTTTTCAGTATTCCATTATTGTTTACTCGTTAAGGTATGTCCACATTGGTGCGCTGCGGCGCAAAACGTTCGTGAACGTTACCAAACAATTTGTTTGTAGAACGTCCAAACTGCTGCAACATTTAGTGGTTCGTTTATGTTTGTGAAGGTTCCAGTTTCATCATGCGCCTTTAATATATTTTCGTATAATCATGGACGACGAATCTGTTGGTATTGCTTGTGCTGTGCTTATTGTAATTGCTGCAGGTTTATCAAAAAAGCATTTACCACATCTTTATCAGATTCTAATTCGCTTGCAATTTCGACCCATCATGCTTTTTATGTATGTATCGATGCTGGTTGGGAATTGTCATTTGTGGGATCCCATAATTCGGGTTTTATTTCATATTTTTCAACTTTTAATATGATTTGTAACGAGTAAACAATGATGAAATGCTGAAAAAGTGTGCGCGCATTAAAGAAATGTTCGTCAAAACAAATAGACGTCCAAACTGAACAATGTTTGTCGAGCAAATTTCTTTGATGTATCGACTCCTGATTGATCGTGCTTGTTCGTGCACGGGCTTGCACGTTCGTGCGCAGATTACCGTCCACACCACCAAAAATTCAATGTTCGGCACGGCGCAGCGCACCAATGTGGACATACCTTAACAAATTATATTTAAAGTTGAAAAATGGGTGACTGGGACCACGCAAAAATATTAAAACTGATCGGTATATATGAAATAAAGCCCGAATTATGGAATCCCACAAATGCCAATTATCATATGCGAAATAAAAAGCATGATGCATGGGTCGAAATTGCAAGCGAATTAGAATCTGATATAGATGTGGTGAAGGCTTTTTTGATAAACCAGCAATTACAATAAATGCAGCACAAGCAATAGCAACAGATTCGTCGTCCATGATTATACGAAAATATATTAAAGGCGCATGATAAAACTGGAACCTTCACAAACATAAACGAACCACTAAATGTTGCAGCAGTTTGGACGTTCTACAAACAAATTGGTAACGTTCACGAACGCAGCGCACCAATGTGGACATACCTTTATACGTATACTATTTTTTGGCTGGATTCATCAACAAGTTTTTTAATATTCTCTACAGACTAATATAATACTTATTATCGATTTTTTTTATCAAATGTATATATTTTTCCAATTAGTACACTAGTTTATTACTATGTTATATAATATATCAATTCGTCACGAATATTCATGGAAGATTCACGATAACAGAATGAGTCACTAATAGTTGTAGGTACGTAATCGAAAGCACTAAGCTGCTTTTTTATAATAGCCTATCAAATGAAAATCCAAAACAGAACAGCTACACTAATCACTACGATATTTTATGGCCCAACGCGTTATTTTGAATGAATTGACTTTTATTAGTCAAGAAAAAAAAATTGGTCTTCCTTAATTCTATATCAAATTTATTGAAGTGGCAATGCGGTACCATTGTGTAGCTATTGAAGAAGTTATCTTAATGTAAACAATAAATATTACAATTATGTAGCTATTAGAAAGGTTATCAATATGTAATAGTATATTACGTAACGTGTGTGGTAAGAAGCATTTTACGCACGAATGGAAAAGTTACGCACGATGCCGCGTAGCGGCGAGTGCGTAATTTCGTGAGTGCGTAAAATGCTCTACAACACCAGTTACGTACTATACTTTACCTACGACCTACTTCTACATGTATTTATAATCTTATTATTGATAATATTTGAACAACATCAACAATATTTGGCTATTTCTGCGATTTCCATGATAATATTAAATCCATCTCACTTTCACTCGACATTTTTTAAGTGAATAAATCTTTACACAAAATACACAAACCATTATAAGTTATAAGGATAATAAAAAAGTGTTTTAAAAGTTTCTTGACAGTTCTTACGCAAATCGCTATTGCAGCCTATACCTAAGTTTGATGTTTTGACGGCTTATGTCAGATTTTTGAATAAAATGGCGACGTCTATTGACAGTTGCTAAGATGTTGCTAGGGAAGCCGTGCGATTTACTTTACAGCTGTGCGTTTTTTTTACAGTGCGTAATAGACGTCATTACATTAGCGCCGACTGTGTGTTATTGACTGATTACAGGGGGGGTCGTAGGTAAACAATAATAATCGACTTAATACTAAAGCACGAGTCACACTAGGCTAATTGCCAGTTGCCGATTGGATACTCATCAGCTAGTGATAGAAGCAGCTAGAATGGTTAAATTTCGCTGCTGTTTGGCGGAAACTGGAACGTTACACCCGATATAAAAGCCGCGGCACGTACAGACCGACTTTCGAATGCCTGCCAATAAGTCGAATCTAATCATTTGCTCCAACCATTCTTTAGAGTCATCAACATTCACTTCCTCATGGCAGCCACCGGTACGAGTTGATTCAAAAGTCAATAAACCACTTTTGACAAATCTGTTTGAGCTGCCGAAGTTTACTCTATCAGTTTGCTCCCCTTACCTGGTAGTGGTGTGCAATTATACACATAAGAATGTTATTCCAATTTATTTATTGAACTATTCTAACAATATTCTAATGTGAAACATTTTAGAAACATACAAATAGAAAATTTCTTGACATTCGTTTTTTTTACAATGACAGTCGCAATCTTCGATTCTTTCGGCTAAAGAACAGTGCGGTAGAACTGATGCAGCAGGCAGTCTAGTGAGTGAATTATTACAAATTGTAACATACCGGCCCCCTTGACAGCCAAAAGGCTTCAATTAAAAAATCACTGGTTGCAATTAGGAAGGACGCATAATTTTGTAGCTGGTCTCTTAAACAATGAAGATCCATGTCTTATAGTGGCCGTTCGAATTATACCATCAACTCCTGGATGTACATTTTCAACAATACCCATTTTCCATTTAAGCGGAGGCAGATCATCTTCCTTAATGATAACTACAGTACCAGGCTTCAAAAGGTCAGGATAATTTTGCTTCCACTTGTGGCGTTGCTGGAGCTCCGAAATAAATTCCTTAGACCACCTTTTCCAAAAGCTTTGAGTGATTTTTTGAAGTCGCTGGAACTTGGACAGACGGTTTTCTTGGATTTCAGCATAATCATGATCAGGAAGAGATGTTAAGGTCTCTCCAATAAGAAAGTGCGCTGGGGTAATAGGTTGAGGGTCGTTTGGGTCGTTGGAAGAAGGAAATAGAGGTCGGGAGTTAAGACATGCTTCGATTTGATTTAAAATGGTTAAAAACTCTTCATAAGAAAAAGGTGAACGATTTAAAACTCTCTTAAGGTGAAATTTGGTGGACTTAACACCAGCCTCCCAAATTCCGCCGAAATGTGGAGCACGTGGTGGAATAAAATGCCATTTAACCTTATTTTGGCTTGAATAAGTTTGAATCTGATCTTTATTTTTAATGAGAAAATTGTCAATATCGTTTTTAGCACCTACAAAATTGGTACCGTGGTCGCTATATATATTAGCACTCAAACCTCGCCTAGAAAAGAACCTACGAAGTGAGGCAATGAACGCATCTGTAGTAAGATCGCTTACTAATTCTAAGTGTATGGCTCGAGTTGACAGGCATACAAAAAGGCATACATAAGACTTAATAACTTTATAATTTCGAGTTTGCCGATCCTTTAATAGAAACGGTCCACAAAAGTCAACTCCTACATTGAAAAATGGTCGATGAGGAGTTACACGGTATTCTGGTAACTGACCCATGAGATATGGAGTGGAAGTGGCATCGAAGCGATAACAACGCACACATTTTTTAACAGTTTGTTTTACTAAATTTCTACCAGAAGTAGGCCAAAACCGTTCACGTATCGAGGCCAACAAGAGTTGGGGTCCAGCATGCAAAAGTCGTAAATGCTCGTATGATGCCATGAGCTTGGAAAAATTATGCTTTCCAGGTAAGATTGCTGGATGCCTTTTATGAAAATCGAATTGGGAATGTTTCAATCTACCTCCGACCCTAATTATGCCATCTTTGCTTAAGTAGGGATTTAGGCTCAATAATTTACTTTTTTGACTTACAGGTTTAGATTTAGATAAGTCATGATATTCTTGAGGAAATTCCTCCTTTTGAACGAATTGAATAAGTTTATTAAGTGATGATTGAAGTTCCTCGATATCAAGAGGACCCGTTTTTCTTAATTTTTTAGAAATACGACAATTTTGAATAAAACGGAAACAGAAAGCTGTAACCCGTTGCAATTTGCTGAAAGAAGAGAACCTGTCAAATAGATTAACAAAATTGTCGTTGATTAAGACATTAAAGGATATTTGTTTTTCTGCACGCATTTCAGGTATCTCAGCTTGTCCAAAACCAGATGAAAAATTATCATCGGCGTTTACTGGCCATTTTTCTGGAGAATCTGAAAGCCAGTCAGGTCCTTTCCACCAAAGTTGATTATTAATTAAGTTATTAGGACTTAAGCCCCGTGAAAGCAGATCAGCGGGGTTCTCGTGAGTATTGATATAATACCATTGATTTGAATCAGTTAATGCTTGAATTTGAGTTACTCTATTAGAAACGAAAATCTTCCACTGTTGTGGACTGGATTTAATCCAAGATAGAACGATTTTTGAATCAGACCAATAGAAATAATTATCTATAGGCAAATCCAGGCAGCCTCTAACGTTTTCAACAAGTTCAGCAAGAAGTAGCGCGGCACATAACTCAAGACGTGGAATGGTTACTGTTTTTAATGGAGCGACTCTAGTCTTAGAGCATAATAAAAAAGAATGACTTAAACCAAAAGTATCTATGGATTTTAAATAAATACAAGCTCCATAAGCCATTTCGCTTGCATCTGAGAAAGCATGTAGTTGTATAGAACTAAAACTTAAAGGTAAAACATGCCTGGGAATATTTAACTTGTTTAAGTCTTGAAGTTGGCTTTGGAACTTTAACCAAGTATTGTGAAGTTCTAATGGAATCGACTCATCCCAGTTTAATTTATATTGCCATAACTTTTGAATAATTGCCTTGGCAATAACAATGACTGGTTGAAGCAATCCAAGTGGATCGAATATTTGAGAAACGCAGGATAAAATTTTTCTTTTAGTTGTGTGTTTGTCATTGACAGTTTTTATTGAATATCTAAAAAGATCACCTTCAGAATCCCACAGTAATCCTAAAGTTTTATTTTCTGCGCTTTCACCGAAATGTAGTATAGTATCTGAGCCTTTAAATGAATCAGATAGTACTTCGGGATTATTTGATTTAAATTTTCTAAGAGGAAACCCGGCAGAATTAAGAATATCAGAAATTTTTTTCTTTATGATTTTAACCTCACTTATAGATGAACCTCCTGTACATAGATCATCTACGTAGAAGTCTTTAGAAATTATTCTACTGATTTCAGGTTCAGTACTTTCATATAGGATGGCTAATTCCTTAAGACACCTAGTCGATAAGAATGCAGCAGGTGATGTCCCATAAGTAACGGTATTCAACTGATAAGTTTTAATTTGTGAATCGGAATTAGGTCTCCAGAGAATAAGTTGCAAGCAACGTTGATCTTTGTTTACCAATACCTGACGATACATTTTAGCGATATCTCCAGTCAACATAATATTATGCTTTCTGGCACGTAAAACAATTGAGAATAGATCATCTTGGACGGTGGGTCCAACTCTTAAAATATTGTTTAAGGACAATCCACTTGTGGTAACCGCAGAGCCATTAAAAACGACTCTCAATTTGGTGGTTGAACTGTTGTCTTTAAATACGCAGTGATGGGGTAAATAGAAACAAGTCTTATCTGCCAGATCAACAGAATTTATTTCAGTCATATGACCAAGAGTTTCATATTCATTTAAAAATTCTGTATATTGTGATTTAAGTTCCGGTCTTTTAGCAAGCCTTTTCTCAAGATTAAGCAAACACTTAATGGCAGTTTGTTTGGAATCGCCTAGAGCAGAAATAGGGTGTTTAAGCGGAAGATCGACAACAAAGCGACCTTCAGGGTTCCTTTTTGTAGTGTTAGTAAATAATTCTTCACAAAATGCATCATCAGGAGTAAATGATTTTGGAACATCAACTTCTTCAATCTCCCAAAATTTCGAAATCTTATCATCAAGAGATTGATCAAGAGTGCTGAGGTTACATGAGACAAAAAGGTTCTCTGAATGTGTAGGATTTTGTGAATTGTGTGGAAATAGAGCACCCGATATGACCCATCCAAACTGGGTTTTTTGTAGTGTGGGTAACTGCTTTCCTAATTTTATTTGTCCAATCATAATGAGATCCCAGAATTTGCTAGCCCCGACTAAGATGTCGATGGGTCCTGGCTCATTGAATGTGGGATCAGCAAGTATAAGGTTAGGAGGAATTTTCAAGCAAGATGTATCAACATGTATGTATGGAATTTTATTAGTAATTTTGGGTAAAACCAGACATTTTAGATTCGTTTTAAAAGGTACTTGTCGAGCTTGAACGATAGCAACAACTTGTTTTAAAGCTTTAGTGCTTTTCTGACCAATGCCAGTAATAGAACAGTTAATTGGGGTAGATTTTAAATTAAGTTTTTCACACAAGTTTTCAGTAATAAAGTTTGATTCACTGCCGCTATCGAGTAAAATGCGACAAATATGTATATTCCCTTGACTGTCTGATATTTCAACCAAAGCGGTTGATAATAATACACTACCAGAAGAGAAATTGCTTGAAATAAAGGAGACTTCATGATTCTGTAAAGTTTCAGAATTTTCATTTGAATTGGCAACATTAGAATTGGTTTTTATGTTTTCGATCTCAACCTGTGTTTTATTATTTTTGTTGTTATTTGAGAAGCTGAAATGTAATAGAGTATTGTGTCGACGCTCGCACTTACGACAAGGTGATGAGCGACACTGATCTGTGGTGTGATTATTCCTTAAGCAATTTAGACAGAGCTTCAATTTTTTGACTTCTGATAGTCTAGAGTTTGCACTTAAATCAACAAAGGATTTACAATTATAGATTGTGTGTTCTTTGTGACAATAATTGCAAGTCGGAGTATGACTTGTGAATAAACCTCTTACATTTGTTTTGGATTTGTTATTTTGTGGATTTAATGTTTCAAGAATTCGGCATTTTTTTTGTAGAAAGCTTTCAAATATTTCTCGTGTAACGTTGTCATGCTTCGCATACTCACACTCCCATTCACGTCTGGTCGTAGAATCTAATTTAGTAGAAAACATATGGATAATCAAACTATCCCAGGAATCTACTGGTTGACCCAAGACTTGTAAAGCACGTAAATGACGTGTCATGCAGTCCAAGATATTACGTAATTCAATATGACACTCTCTTGTCGCGGGTTTAAGATCAAATAATGCTTTAATATGGTTTTTCTTTAGCATTGGTTTGTTTTCATAGCGTTCAACAAGTAGATTCCAAGCAATATTATAATTGTCAGCCGAACTTTCAAGAGATCTTAATAAATCAGCAGCTTGACCTTTCAGTGACAATCGCAAATAGTGAAACTTATTTATATTAGGTATAGATGTGTCATTGTGAATAAGCGACTCAAATGTATCTTTAAAGAAAAGCCACTGTTCGTAATTTCCATCAAAGGAAGGCAAAGTGATAGGAGGAAGCTTTATATTAGGTTGCGATTGCAAAATACACCTTTCTGATGGAACTTCGTTCGCGAATTGTACGTTATTTAGCGTGCGATGGCTCTCTAATAACAAATGTGCTTGTGAAACAACACCAAAATAGCTATCTTCAAACTTCGTACGTTCTTCTTCCTGCGAGTTTTCATCAGATGACATATCTAGAATTTCGATATTGGACTGTATTTCATAAAAATGTTCAAGAATAGGCTCAATTTTAGACAAACGTAGTTCAATCTGATTAAAGTCAATGGTTTCAGAACACTTCTCTTTGTCAATATATGTTTGAAATTTTGTTAATTGTGATTTAAATGTTTTGCGTGAATTTTTTAACTTTTTGAGCTCAAGATCTTCCGTAGACATATTCAATTATAAGCCAAAACAAAGTTTCAATGTAATACAAATTTAAATAATCAAATATTATATATGAATAAGACTATTCAATTTGTGAACATGTATAAAAAATCAAGCCGAAGCAAGGATAGGTTTTCTGTGGCAAGGACAAGGAGGAATTGGGATACGGAGGAAATAAAGAGCGCACTGAATTAATGGAACGCACTGACCTGCTTGGTTGAAGTCGGTGAATTCGCCTGGAATATTGGTGATTTTGCTAGTCTTCTTTGTAACGGTTAGCCTGGATACAAAGATAAGCTGCTTGTATTGTGTATTCAATGTATATCCGGTTCGAAGGACCATAAATTATGTGCAATTATACACATAAGAATGTTATTCCAATTTATTTATTGAACTATTCTAACAATATTCTAATGTGAAACATTTTAGAAACATACAAATAGAAAATTTCTTGACATTAGTTTTTTTTACAATGACAGTCGCAATCTTCGATTCTTTCGGCTAAAGAACAGTGCGGTAGAACTGATGCAGCAGGCAGTATAGTGAGTGAATTATTACAAATTGTAACAAGTGGATTTAAACCAGTACATGTATTATTTAAAAAAAAACCTGTATTCAACTTGTTTCATCTTGTCAAAATTATTTGGTATACGTTTCTCGTTGATCCATGTTTCATCCAAATGAAATACATTTCTTCTTTCGTTTCTCATTTCTTTTTAAAACTTAATTGGCACTGTGTTTCAAGCAGAGACAATTGCCACTATAGCCAGGATTGATGAAAACATCAGAAGAGAATTTTCACTGAAAGCTAAGCTCTGCTTAAAGCTATCAGCAATCCAACAACTACGTCTAAACTGATAAAAAACTGTAAAGAATCCCTTAACATGCTGGCAAGAGACTCTGCCAAACATCAGATACCTGATTCGAGCCGCGGCGGGACAGGCACAAATTATATGCTTTGCTGTTTCATCATCTTCTAAACAAAGACGGCAAGTAGGATCTTCCGACAGTCCAAGTTTTAGCATATGATGATTCAAATGACAGTGGCCTGTTAAAAGGCCTGTTAGACAACGTAGGTCATGCCTGCTATGGTCTAACGTTTGTTTGGAGACATACTTCGAAGGATGTATAAAAGCCTTTGAATGAACCAATCCTGGTAAATTATGCCAGAAGTCTAAAGCTCTTCTTGCTGTCATGGTATTTAGTGTTTGTTTGGCAAAACTTATTGCGATGCCAATTGTAGGTTCTGGTCCGATAGAAACACATGTGGCACCCTCCCTTGCAAGAAAGTCTGCTCCTATCGTTTCCTTCCATGCCAGAATGGCCAGGGATCCATACCAGCAATACTTTATTGAGTTCTCCTATTGAGGAGTCTTTTTTGGCAGTCTAAAACCAATTTCGAAGTTACACGGCGAGAGCTAAGTGCTTTTAAAGCCGCTTGGCTGTCCGAGATAATTTTTATTGTTCTATGTATGAGATTGGCTTGCTCCACTCTCTCCACACATGAAACAATGGCGTAAATTTCCGCCTGAAATACGGTTGCATAGGATCCTAGAGAGGTTGACATTTCTGTCTTAGGTCTGCGCCCGTATACACCTGCATCAGAGCTTGAGGGTGTTTTTGGGCCGTCTGTGTACCAACAGCTATCTGCTCTTAATAGTTCATCCTTACGGAGGACCCATTCATCTCTATTTGGAATTAGGACGGTGTAAAGCAAGTCGTAGTTTACTTTTGGAGGCAATATGTCAGAGGTCATTCCCAGAATACTGTGACTTTCAATATCCGCTAGTATTCTGCTTCGTTCTGCATAAGCCTGATTTGTGCATTTAGAAATATGTACAATTCTGTATGCTGTCCATCTAGCCTCTCTTTTCAAAAATATATGGAGAGGAGGTAGGTCCAGAAGGATTTCCATGGCTGCTGACGGTGTGGAGCTGATAGCACCAGTGATTGCCAGACAAGCCTGTCTCTGTAAACCAGAGAGCTTTGCTTGGGCCGTGCGCTGTAAAAGTGACAAGTGACTAACCTCGAATTAAAATAATATGTTATGATTAAACACAAAGGAAGAAAACAAAAACTGAGAGTATGTCTTTGATGAATCGTATGACCCGCATGATAAGACTGCCTTTGACTATAATAATAGACTATAGTAAGTATTACCCTGTGTATTTTTTTACATACAACCCTTATTAATCATTTTAACTATTTTCACTTTCAAATATAAATTACAGAAACGTTTTTAATCAATTTTCGCCATACCTTTAAAATGTATCTGTAAGCCAAGCTTTGCTATTAAATAGTTTAAATAATTTTCCTACGCAATTATCAGATATTAGGAATAAAAGATATATATTAATCGATATAGATAAAACACGTACATATAATTCCAATACAAAAAAAATGTAGTAGCTAGGTACTGTATTTAGACCGTGGTGATATGAACAGCGCAAATAAAAATGTTAAAAAAACCAGCATTAGTTATTATATGCTTATGTATGTTTTTTTTAATAATGCTTTGTTATATTATCAGTGAATTTTGTAACAATCAAAAACCATCATACAAAATAATCGAAGTAGTTCAATATTATTCAAGAACTGTTGAAAAAGTTGATTTACCGCATCTCTACATTATAACTCCGACTTATAGAAGACCAGAACAAATACCTGATTTGGTGAGATTGTCTCAAACTTTAATGTTGGTGCCAAATTTAACATGGCTCGTGGTAGAAGATGCTCAAGAGCGCAACGAATTCGTAGAAAAGGTACTAAAAAAATTTGGTTTAAAATATGAATATTTACTAGCACCAATGCCGATAGAATATAGAAATGAAACTTACCAACCTAAAGGTGTATCTAGTAGAAATAAAGGATTAGAATGGATAAGGAACTATACTAAATCAGGAGTACTGTATTTTGCTGACGATGATAATACATACGACATCGAATTATTCATGGAAATTAGAAAAACCAAGACAGTGTCTTTGTTCCCCGTTGGATTGGTGACTATGTTCGGATTAAGTTCTCCAATTGTAGAAAATTGCACTTTTAAAGGTTTTTACGATAGCTGGATAGCTGGTAGAAAGTTTCCAGTTGACATGGCTGGTTTTGCAGTTTCCGTAGAATTTCTCTTATCTCGTCCTAATGCTACAATGCCCTACAAGGCGGGATTTGAAGAAGACGGGCTTTTAAAGAGTCTATCTCCTTTCGAACCCGAAGAAGCTCAATTGTTAGCATCGTGCTGTTTTAAAATATTAGTCTGGCATACTCGGACTGTTAAAAACAAACCAGCAAAAATTACTAAGACATATGAAAATACCAATATCGAGATATTGTCAAAAATGATTGTTTAGTGAAGTGGATAAATACTAATGTTGGCAGTTTTGTTGGGGTGAAGAACTCATCCAGTGAGACAAGTGTGACCTTGTCGTTTATTCGTAAATCGGGAACATCGATTTGATCTACGGCTAGATTTGCCTATTTTTTTTTATAATTTCATTTGTAATAATTTTTTTTGTATAATTGAATGTTATTTCTACTTTTCTTCTTAGAAAACTATTGGTTTTGTTAAAAAATGTATATGAATAAATTTCGATGTTTTCAAGTTATCCAGTATTTTTAATTTTTTTATTAGGGCTGTTCGTTTATATAAATCTGTGAATGATGGTCTTGTGGTGACCACACCAATAATGGACTGATTGAGAATCCACAGATAATAAGTTCAACAAAAACTTAATTTTGTATACCCAGTATATTGTCTTTAACATATTTGCTGCTTGATATATAAATAAAGGTAAAATTATTTGTATAAAAATGCCATTAGTTTAAAATTCGCGCTTAACCAAAAGTTACTGATGACATAAGGAGTACGTTCAATAGTATTCTAGTATTCACCACTTTGGTGTATAATACACATATATTAACGACCTTATCGACCGAAATAATATCTCTAATACAATTTTTCTACGTTCGCCCGCACAAAAAAGCTTTTAGAAGCAATAAAATGTATAATATTTACTCTATCTTTCTTACATTTATCTTTTTCCAAAGACTATAGAACGAAAAATATATTTGGTATGTTTTTGGTTTCTTTGTTGTCCCATATTTTCTGTTGCAACGATTATTTTCTTTGTAACGTGTCATAATACTAATTTTTTCTACATTCATGCAAAAAACAACACTTTTGTGAAACACATTTAATGGAAAAAGTGGTTCTTTTTTGCAATAGTGCAACAATAGTAGTTTGTACAACTACAAGTTGTACACAATATTTTTTCTACAACCATATTTATTAATGAAAAATATACAGTAACTTTAGTATTTTCAATGTCCGAATTGGACAACTCAAAAGATAAATTATTATCATCTTGATTCATGATTCCTCAAATAATGCTTAGTAGGTTAATGTTTTAATAATTAATAAATTAAAATAAATAATGAAATATATATAATTTACTAACTTTTAGTTTAAATTTAAAAATTGTACACCAATAAGAAATTCAATTAATTTGAATTGTCAAAAAAAGTTGACAGGTCATAGGTAGCTTTGTTTGACATTTCAGTGCGGAAAAGTGCCATAGCGTGTACTTTTCGCATTACTTTTACAACGGTTATCAAAAGAATTGAGAAAAGGCATGCTTTGCATAGTGGTTGTAGGAAAAATTTTTCTTGCACTCATCTGTCATTCTTGTGTCAGTTTCGTGATGATTTATGACAAACATAAACATCTAAATAAAATAAAAATCCAGAGCAAGTGTCTGATCCTGCTTTAATACAACAATAATATATGTATATCTTACTACTTAGTCTCAACGAGTTACAATTATTGCAAAAATCTTTAATTATTTAAAATTTAAATGGTCAAGGCGAAAACCAGGTATGATTGAGTACTGACAAGGTGGAGGCCATAAAGATACAAAAAAAAAGAAGAACGGTTTGAGTTTGATTAGGTTAGGTTAGGTTCCCAACATATTATATTCTAATTTTCCAGTTTTTGCATGAATGTAGAAAAAATATTGTATGCAACTCTTGCAAAATGTGATTTTTGACTCGACGTGTTGTCCAGCTCGGTCTAAAGACCGCGTTCAACAATTTCACGTCGCATGCAAAAAACACTCACTTTTTGCACTTGTTGCATAAATAACTATTTTCTCAAAGCCGCATTTCCTGAAATTGATGATTTTATCTCCCAGCGAGAAGAGTGGTAAGCTGGTTCACAAATAACCTTAACTTTTACTAGATGTATTATAAATCCGTTGTTATAATTTTATTAGAGATTACCTACCCAATATAATAAATGAAATAATTTAGTGCTTTGTTAATTATACTACAGTTTCGCTTATACCATTTAAAATACTAGTACTATTAACTTCTGTAGTAGTATTCACATTTCTTGCATCAGTTATACTTGTAGCGACATCTGCAATTGGAAATGAAGTCACGGTACCGTTACTTTCATCAATTCCGCCGTCTGTGTTTTCCGCCGAAAAGTTAACATTTAGAACTCTAGCTGTACCAGGTGGTATGTATCGTACATTACAAGTTCTTTGCCACCAATTATACCATCTCCGAGCATGCATCCTTATGGTAGAATACACCCACATATAGTATCCTATTAACATAATACCAATCATAATTAATAAGGAGACTGACGTCCATCTTGCAGCAGGTATACTAGAAAATTTAACCTGGTTATAATACTCAGATGAAAAAAGACAGACGTAAGTTATTATTATAATTAAAGGAGTAATGATGGTGCAGGCTACGACGTCGCTTCGAACATCTTGGGATGAACCATTTGATCGCCAACACCAGTGCCATACAGATTTGGCGGATGTGTATCTTGGTACTCTTTCAGTGTGGAAAATTTGATGGCATAGTTCGCAAGTTGTTGTATTTGATTCTCCCAACCAAGTTTCCAAACAAGATCTATGAACGAATGCTACAGTTCCCTAAAAATAATGTAGTATTATTCGATGAAATAGGTTATTGAGCTATTACATAATTAAAAACACTTCTGTCAACAAAATTGTAAATTTACTTATTTGTATAACCGTTACAGTAGTTGGATTAAAATACTGTTATTTATAACATATGATACCAAATATCTTTACCAGACTTGGAAAGAATGCAATTCAATGGTACACAGACGGCTCAAAAATAATTGGAGGAACTGGGATAGAAGTGCTCTGGCTAGGAGCCAAACACTTTGAAAGCTTGGGAAAAATCACAAGTATCATTCAAGCGGAAATCCACGACAAAAGAAAGTGCGCACAGTATAATATTGATAAAGGATACAAAAGACAAAGGATTATTATTATGTCGGATAGTTAAGTAGCAGTGTAATCAGTTCCAAAATGGTGTGGGAATGCCTAGACAAACTCAATGAACTAGGCGAGTCACCTTACTATAGATTCCAGGACACACTGGAATAGAAGGAAGTGAAATAGCAGATGAACTAGCAAAAAGGGGGACTGAAATACCTTTCTGGGGACCTGAACCTTTTTGCGGAATCAGCTACAATGTAATATTGGAAGAAATAGGCGAAGCCGAGAGAAAGGGAAAATCTAACCATTGGGAAGATCTAGGGCTTATACAATCAAAGATTCTTCTGGGTGACAACAAGCTGTTGGGATCAAATTAATGCATAAGTCAAAATAAAACTGCGCATTGTCGCCCGAATGGCCACCTGAAAAAGCTCAAAATAGTAGAGGATGAATGCAGATATTGTGGCATGGAAGAAGAAACCTCCATCCACATACTTTCTAACTGCACAGTACTCCAGAATCCTAGAGCACAGTACCTGGGAGATTACTGGATAGAAGAGGAACATTTACCTAAGTTGAAGCCTGCAGATATCCTAAAATTCCTCTTCGGTAAATAGGACTAAAGAAGCTACTAGTTTCAAAGACTATCCTCAGAAAATAAGAGCGGTAAGGAGGCACAATAGATTTTTCAGGACTTTGTGAATGTTACCCCAAAAATATACATACATACAAAATGATACCAATGTAAAAAAGTAACCTTGCAATTGCACGGCGTGATCAGTTCTTCGTCTTTTTCACTGTCGTAACAAATGCGGCATACTATGGATATAATCGACGACATTTGTCCCATATAGAGAATGGGTTGAGATGGTACAGTCATATCTGAAAATAGAAATTATAGCTGGATACATTTTACTTTTCTCGCAGTTCTTCATAATATTTAAAAAAATAAATTAGGTAATCGAGAAGGATACTGTCAGTGGGATACTAGAAAATGACGTAAGACACATAGCCAGTACAAATGGCACGTCTGATAGGTTACGCTTGCGCTAAACTGCGTAGGAGCAAACCATGAAAAGAACAGCTTTCTATGACATCATGGACATCTATGCATCGGGTTGAGAAAGGTTTTATCTAAATAAGCTGAATACATACCTTGATTCAAGAAAATTTACAAAAATTAGATAAATTTTGTAATATTAATGATCTTCTTTTATTACAAAAACGTCTGCCTCAAAATTTAAACACTGGTAAATAGTAATTTAAAAAAGTAACACAGCTTCAAACAACATAATTGTTTATAAATTTTGACTTATCAGCTTTGAAGTTTACGCTATTTCAAGTTAACTCCAATTCCATAGCAACGTATGTATCAAGCTTTTTAAATGGTCATGGTTATCGGTTTGTTAATCAAGTCGAGCTAGCAGTTCATAAATAATTCAAACAACAACCTGTAGAAATTGGAATGCTATTTTTTATTATTATTTTGTAATAGATAATTTTACTATTTTAAAAGGGGTTAGTTTTGTTTTGAGAAATATTTTATCTTCAACAGTTATATAGACAACTGTATTCTTACAACATTTTAATAAATAAGAAATTTCCCAATTGTAGACAATATCATAGACTTGGGTATTGAAAAAATGAAACAAATATATATTTTTATGAAATATAATTATTGACAAATTTATATCAGATTGGTTATAAATATATTTATAATAGAACCTGCCATTATGGCAGATACTGTAACCAGTGATATAAAAACCATAGCTGCCTCTTTTTCATCACCTTCAAATAACCTACAAAAAAATATATGTATGCTTAGGACTAGAAATGATAACATTTTTCTAAAATTTTATCTGATACACTCTATAAATATTTTATGCAATTTAATAGGCTGTCCTGCTTATCAAAATTTGAGGATATTGATAAAATTCAAATATTCTACTGAAAATTGTAGTTTCTCGGTGTGTCAATCGATTCAACGAAACGGGAAATGTTACAGAACGGCTTGGAACTGAAAGACTGATACTACGCTCGCCCAGGACCATTACATTGATCTATCAATTCTAAGAGCGCCACTCGATACCTGTAGAATCCTGAATCTTTTTTTTTAATGCGACAAGAGCTGGGATTTCAGAACTTTACGACGAAGGCTTTCTGAGGTCAATGTAAGATCAAGACGTCTCTTAAGAAGGGCTCCACTCACCATAGAGCACAGACGCCAAAGACTAGCTTGGGTTTTGGAACATCGAAAATGGCAGGAATAATGGAAAGCTGTACTTATTCACCGTCTCACTATGGAAGGTATTCCCATAGTCTCCGTTTACGTGTTTGGACCAATCCGTGGAATTGATAGAGATGAAGTCATCAACAAAACTATTCCACATTTTCACAGCGCTATTTGTCAAGATTTCGTTCCCCTTAATGATAATATCACTGTTGTTGAAACTAGAAGGTATTCCTCAGTTGCCATTACCCAAGCGTTCTCCTGATCTCAACTGCATTGAATATGGTTGGGATCAACTTAGATGCATACGAGTCACGCCCTAAAATTCTTCAGCAGTTAAGAAACTTATAGCCTCAACTTTGGATGCAAATTAAGCAAGATGATGCTTGGAAAGTATGCAAAGACATTGCCAAGCTGTTATTGAGTATCGTGGAAGACACACTACCTATTCAAGCATTTTCTGATAATTTCTATAACTTTCGATGAGCGTTTTAAATAGTTTTTAGTATTGAGATACTTACGGTAGCATTGCAACTAGTGATTTGATCACCAAAATACCTTCCGACAGACCAAATAAAGCCATGAACACAATGTAGTCGTGATCTTCGAAATAAGCTGGAATTTTTCTAGGTTGAGCGTTGCAAAATATTAACAGTGGAACAAAACCTATTCGCAATACTGACAGAATGAAAAGTACAATCCCATGTTTTGGCTGAAACAATGATTTTTAAAATTAAGTTATCTTGTTAAACTAAAACTATATATTAGAGTACCAGGAATTTGTAAATAACATAAATATTATGTAACACGAAATCGAATAGAAATGATTTTTTACTTTCTTCTTTAGGAGGAATTAAACCACAATATTTTTTAAAGTATTTATTTCAACGTTTCAGTAGCGTACCAGTTATGGCGAAAAGTAGGGTCAACACAGATATGGCTTTCAGAAAGCCAGACGGCAATTATACCGAAAATGAGGGGGAAAGAGTTCGACTCTTACTAGAAACTCATTTTCCTGGGAGCATCCCAAATAGGGGAGACAATCCTCTCGAAACTCATAATAGACCTTCGAGTGCAAGTATTACAATGGCCAAACACATTTGTAGTAATGATAGGTTGAAATGGGCTATGAACACCTTTTCGCCTTTCAAGACACCGGGAGCGGATGGAATTTTCCCAGCATTGCTCCAGCAAGCTCAAGACGAAATTCTACCGCATCTGGTTAGAATTAGTCGAAGTAGCTTAGAACTGGGTTATATACCAGAAGCTTGGAGAAGGGCAATAGTAACCTTCCTTCCAAAAACTGGGAAAAGGGACACAACAAACCCCAAATCCTTTAGACCAATTAGCCTAACATCGTTTGTACTCAAAACGATGGAAAAAGCAATTGACAACTACATTCGAACGGAAATCCTAGAGAGACTACCTCTCCACCCCTGTCAGCACGCTTACCGGGCAGGCAGATCTACGGAGACTGCACTGGTACAACTGACGGAGGATATCCGAGGTGCTCTAGACAACCAAGAAACTGTAGTATGTGCATTTTTGGACATAGAAGGAGCTTTTGACAATACTCCACATGAGGCTGTCAAAAGAGCATTAAGCAGAAGAGGTGTTGACAGCACAACATCCAAATGGATGTCGGAACTGCTCACCACAAGGGTAGCAGAGACAAGGACAAGCAAAGACATTGTCTCCATCTGCACTACCAGAGGATGCCCACAGGGACGAGTAGCATCCCCTTTAATGTGGAGTCTGACGGTTGACGAACTCCTGTGTGGTTTGACGAATCTAGGAATATCCTGCCAAGGATATGCCGACGATATTGTCATAACAGCCAGGGGGAAATTCGAAAACACCCTTTGTGATATTGTACAAAAGGGTCTGAACTATACAAATAGCTGGTGTAGGCAAGTGGGACTCAGCATCAACCCCACTAAAACCATCTTGATAGCCTTCACTAAGAGAAGAAAACTCAACCTAAAAACCATAAAACTTAATGCAAACGAGATTGAATGGAGACAAGAAGTCAAGTATCTAGGTTTGATTTTAGATAGTAAGCTCCTGTGGAACAAACACGAAAAGGAGATTACTCACAAGGCGAAAATGGCTCTTATGGTCTGTAGGAATCTGGCAGGGAGAAATTGGGGTTGCAACCCAAAAATCCTAAGCTGGATGTACACTGCCATAGTGAGACCAATCATCACTTATAGAGCCATTGCATGGAGCAGCAGAACTGGTCTATTGACAACGAGAGAAAACCTCTCCAAAATTCAAAGACTAGCTTGTATATGCATTACAGGAGAAATGAGAACATGCCCAACGGCAGCAATGGAAGTAATTCTCTACATATGGTGGTGGAAAGTGTTGCAGAAAAAACAAGATACAGACTAAGTAGAGAGGGAATCATTAAAAGAAAAAGCACCTCTTCACTTCTTAGAAATCATACAACCTGGGACATGCCACAAGACGGTATGATGAGAAAGTACAACTTTTCGAAGAAATTCGTTACAGAATTCAGCAACAAGAAGGAATGGGATCCGAAAACCATTACCAGAATTGGAAAGAATACCATTCAATGGTACACAGATGGCTCAAAAGCAATAGGAGGAACTGGGATAGGAGTGTTCGGGCCAGGAACCAAACACTCCGAAAGCTTGGAAAAACCCCAAGTATCTTTCAAGCGGAAATCCACGCCATAAGAAAGTGCGCCCAGTTCAATCTTGATAAAGGATACAGAGGACAAAGGATTATCATAATGACAGATAGTCAAGCAGCCATCAAAGCACTGAGCTCTTGCGTAATCAGTTCTAAAATGGTTTGGGTATACCTAGACAAACCAAATGAATTAGGCGAGAACAATATAGTTACCCTACTATGGATTCCAGAACACACTGGAATAGAAGGAAATGAAATAGCAGATGAACTAGCAAAGAGGGGGTCGGAAATACCTTTCTGGGGGCCTGAACCTTTTTGCGGAATCAGCTCCAATGTAATATTGGAAGAAATAGGCGAAGCCGAAAGAAAGAGAAGATCTGACCATTGGAAAGATCTAGTAGGGCTTAGACAATCAAAGATTCTCCTGGGTGACTACAACCTAAGGAGATCAAATGAATGCATAAGTCAAAGCAAGACTGCACTAAGAGTTTTAACAGGGATCCTAACGGGACATTGTCGCCTGAATGGGCACCTGAAAAAGCTCAAATTAGTGGAGGAAGAAGAATGCAGATACTGTGGCATGGAAGAAGAATGCAGATACTGTGGCATGGAAGAAGAAACCTCCATCCACCTACTTTCCAACTGCACAGCACTCCAGAATCCTAGAGCACAGTACCTGGGAGATTACTGGATAGAAGAGGAACATTTACCTAAGCTGAAGCCAGCAGATATCCTAAAATTCCTCCGGGAAATAGGACTAAAGGAGCTACTAGTTTCAGAGACTCTCCTCAGAAACTAAGTAGAAGTAAGGGGGCACAATAGATCTTTTAGGTCTCAGTGAATGTTACCCCAAACACACACACACACACCGTTGTCAAGATAAACTATTGAACTATTGAAGGTCCATTCATAGTAGATCATATCGGTGGCAAAATGTGAAATATATTATTTCATTTTATGACATTCCAACGATATTATTTTTGTTGAATCCCATTGAATTTGATGACCCTCTTCCCAAGCATGTTTGCAAATAAGGATTCCCTATCTTTGATATATTTTTTGTGTTCGTTTATTCGTACTTTCAATGGTCTAGATGTTTCACCTAAATAAAATTTGTCGTATTCACCAGATATTTGATATATGCAGATTTTTGAAGATTGTTCTTCATTTTTTGGTTCCGTTTTTGTTAGTATAGGTTTCAACATATTATTAGATTTAAAACTAGTTCTAATATTGAATTGATTACCATTCTTAATTCTTTTTGATAAACCCTCAACATACGGTATTTTATAGGAATCAGTCAGAGCGAATAGAACTCGGAGCAGTTAAATCGAAATTATAACCTCCCAAAAAACTCCGATATTTGACAAGACTGACATATGGTATGTCCTTTAGCGTATACTTCTTCCGTAAACGGTAGCGAGTGGTCAAAAATTGACCCTCTTATCGTCTTTTTCAATCTCACCGGAGTTCAGACTTCCCACTTATACAGTCCTATGGCTTGTTGCTTCCAATTAATATTAAATTATATATTAAAATTATATAAATTATATTTCTCCACGACTAAATAATAAAGCACAAATTATTTTTACATATTTAGCTACATAATGATATATATTCTTCACACCAGTGAATAATGAAAAAGAATTCACTCTCGTTATCCAACCACATTCTATTATTATCAAAATTCACGCTTAAATGAATTAAAATGAATAAATCAAATCGTCTCATTTAAAACGTAAAATACCAAATAATGCAAATCGATTCTGACAGCGCGTCGTTTGAAACGTCAAAATAATGATAGAATCATTATTTTACGTATTATTTAGAGAAAAAATGGACAACAGTAGTTATATTTAGTTATAACTCCCAATTATCATATATAAATGTAAGGATTTCGATTAAACCGGTATGTTACGTATCCCTTTTTGAAAATAAACATGCTCTATAGCCTAGTGGTAGAAATAGTTGACTCTGGCGCGGACGATTGGGGTTCGATCCTCACTGGAAGCCTTCTTTTTTTAGTCGTGGAGAAAGTAGGTATAGTCTTTTACTTGTGTAGAATGGCTAATATTCAGTTGGATGATTCCAAAACTCACTCCTGCGCTCGCTCGTTTTGGAAACTTCATCTGCGTGAATAATAGCCATCATTCTGCACTCGTTGAAGAATATACTATTTTGTAGTAATAAGTAACGTTATTCAGCCTATCCTGTTCATCATATCGAATTTTCAGGAAATGACACTAATCTAATCAATTCGCTATCGGTTTTTATATATTTTTTTTCAAATATCTTAGCACTTGATAATTTTTATTGAGCAAATAAGAAAAACGCAATATTAGGTACTATTATCTGCAATATAAGTATCGTGAACGAAATAAAATCTTTAGTACCGCACGTTCTACTCACAATTTCTTCCCGTGCTATGAACAAGTTTAGAAACACAATAAGTAAACCAACTATAATATTTTTATGTATATTATTAATAAAAGTGCAGTGTTTTGTTATCATTGTAAATAATATCCATGAGATAGAGGTTAAGAAGAGTTTCGAATTTGTATACCAGACTGTTGAAACAGTGAATTTGCCCCATCTCTACATTATAACGCCTACGTTTAGAAGGCCTGAACAAATTCCCGAGTTGATACGATTGTCCCAAACATTATTGCTAGTGCCAAATCTAACATGGCTTGTGGTAGAAGATGGTTTGGAGAAAAGCGAATTGATTGAAAATGTACTTAAAAAGTCTGGTTTAAAATATGAATATTTACTAGCACCAATGCCGATAGAATATAGAAATGAAACTTACCAACCTAAAGGAGTATCTAATAGAAATAAAGGATTAGAATGGATAAGGAACTATACTAAATCAGGAGTACTGTATTTTGCTGACGATGATAATACATACGACATCGAATTATTCATGGACATTAGAAAAACCAAGACAGTGTCTTTGTTCCCCGTTGGTTTGGTGACTAAGTTCGGAGTAAGTTCTCCAATTGCATGTTTAAAGGTTTTTACGATAGCTGGATAGCTGGTAGAAAGTTTCCAGTTGACATGGCTGGTTTTGCAGTTTCCGTAGAATTTCTCTTATCTCGTCCTAACGCTACAATTCCCTACAAGGCGGGATTTGAAGAAGACGGGTTTTTAAAGAGTCTATCTCCTTTCGAACCCGAAGAAGCTCAGTTGTTAGCCTCGTGCTGTTGTAAAATATTAGTTTGGCATACTCGAACCATCAAAAACAATCCAGCAAAAATTATCCATACATATAAGGATACTAATATAGAGGTGCTGACAAAAATGATTGTTACAGTGAAGTGAAATTTATGCAGGTCTTAAAAATAATGTATCATTGTTAACGTTGTTTTGACTACAACACTTGTTTTAGTAGTAATTTTATAAGAAGCACCTTTTAACGTCAAAAGTTTTCAGCTCTCTTTATTGGTACAGGAGTTATTGACCTTTGTCGCTCTAATGGGCCACCCTGTAGTTAATACCAACCAAAGTTTCAAAGCATTCAGGATAGGTTCTAGGTTCTGTCATATTTTACATATATATTGCACACAATTTTTATACTATTGTAACGTTTATTTTAATTTATATTTACAATTAAGTCCTTAATTTATATTTACAGATTTATATGTAATATTCTCCTTATTTAATAATTTTTTCTACATACATGCAAAAAACAACACTTTTGTGAACCACATTTAATGGAAAAAGCGGTACTTTATTGCACTCATCTGTCATTCTTGTGTCAGTTTTGTGATGATTAATGACAAACATAAACATTTAAATTAAATAAAAATCCATAGCAAGTATCTGATCCTGCTTTAATACAACAATAATATATGTATATCTTACTACTTAGTCTCAACGAGTTACAATTATTGCAAAATCTTCAATAATTTCAAATTTAAATGGTCAAGGCGAAAACCAGCTATGATTGAGTACTGACAAGGTGGAGGCCATAAAGATACAAAAAAAGAAGAACGGGTGGAGTTTGATTAGGTTAGGCTCGGTTTTTAACATATTTATATTCTAATTTTCCAGTTTTTGCATGAATTTAGAAAAAATATTGTATGCAACGAGTTTTTTGCACTCGACGTGTTGTCCAACTCGGCCTAAAGACCTCGTTGGACAATTTCACGTCGCGTGCAAAAAACACTCACTTTTTGCACTTGTTGCATAAATAACTAATATCATACACTAAAAACACTAACTATAATTTATATGAGAGTCACTTAATAAACACTTTATCGATGCGCGATTGCTTTCCTTCACTATGAACACCATATTATTATGACTATATAACGTATATCATGTGTAGCGATGCTCGTCTATTTATACTCGCGCGTGGGGTATAATTCTAGAAATTTCTCATTCTGCTGAAGGCGCTGGATAGTCTAGAAATTTCTTGACAAGTTGCGGAGGAGCCAGGGTAGGTAGTCTCGATGGTTCTGGATTAGTGAGCGGAGGAGTCATGACGACTATGACTCCTCCGCTCTCCGCTCATACAGGAATTTCACTGGTTTACTCGCGTAACACTATATTTCTTTTAAATCACGAGAGAAGCGCCGTGTCCAGGAATGGAGTTTATGACTACAGAGCTGTAACAATAAAAATGGAAACGCGGGCCGACCAGAGGATGGGGCAGGGGGGAAAAATCCTCGTGTCCCGGGCTGTACGCCGTACAAACTAAAAATTTTAAATTTCCCTTCCATAAAAACGCTCAATAAGTTGGATTCAGATGCGACTAAGAAATATTGTGCAAAAATATGGAAAATAAAGTGGGTGACAAGAGTGACAAGTGAACCGTTGTCAATTTATCCAAGCTTAAATTTATAAGATCAAGCAGTTTTTGCCTCTTACAAAATTTAGAAGAAATAGTATATGTAAGAACCCTTTTTTTAGTGCATATATTAAACTTAATAATTTTAAAATGTGAACAACAATTTTTAATTTACTTCCTTTCTTAAAAAAGGGTATAACAGTACAAATACAGTACTCCTGTTTTAAAATTATAAGAAAATCCGATTTTCTGTTGAATTGGTGTGGGTAGGGGCCCGATCAGCATTCATAACCGGGGTCCTGCCCAGATTTGGGCGGCGCTGGAAACGTGATGGGTTATCTTTTTCCATTCTCAATTTGATAAATTTTATATTTCAATAACACAAAATGAAAAATTAATAAAAATTGCTCACTTATAATTGCACGAGAGGTTTGTATTTTATCGGGTAAATTTGGATTGTTCAATGAGAAACTGTTGACTAGCAAATGGAGCGTTTTTAGGTTGACAGTTTTTCGAGTCAAATTGCTAAAGGAAACAGTTTAGAAGTTGAACAACACAAATTTACCCGATATCAATACAAACATCGAGTGTAATTCGGCAGGACAATTCAATGAATCAGCTCATTGTTAGTGTTTAGAAATTCAATATGTTGTTGACAAACATGTCAAACCACAAGTGCATTTATCACTGGTTTCAGCAAACTTTTGCCGCTGTCAAAGTGACAATTGCACTGTGGCATATGCGATTTTTTATACATGAGATGAATTATTAGGTAGATGTACTTACTGTTTTGATTATCATAGCTAAAACACGGCCAAGAAAAAGAAAACCATAGAAGCCCAACATTGTTACAACAGGAACAAAATAAATTTCTGGAACAATAATGTCACTGTATATGCGAAGTAGACCGATAGATATCCAAGTGTTGTGTTAAAATAGTATATTATACACCAAGGTTGTAAAGACTATTATTATTGACCAAGCACCAAAATTATTTCGCGAGGGAATAAGGCGCGAGCGGAATAAGGTGCGAGGCTTATAAATGTCTTCACCACCGTGGTGCATATACAACTTTTTCCACTACTTGCCAAATTTGAAACAAAAATTAAAAATAATTAACATTATATACTATTTCAATGCTAAAATATTACAGCGGTATTGCGTTCACAACACAAAACACCTTGAGTGTAAGAGCTATACTTATACACCTCAGCACTCACAAACGCAACACAAGAAGCGTTTCCCTTGTCGCCTGACTGACAAGTGACAAGTATAATGTCTGCTTTCACTCCTTATGCCCGTATTTATAAACGATGCTTCGCTCGTTCTCAGACTTGAGTCGAACTCAAGTATAGTTTTCGGTTTTATAATCGAAACTCGACCGCCAAGGCGTACTTCTGCCGTGCTTGAATCGAGACTTGCTCAAGATAGGTCTGGACCTGACTTGAGCAATGCTTGGTTTCATTTTTGACTACAGTTTCATATAATTATTTGGTTTATTTTTCTTGTATCGTGAATTATGTAGTTAAATATACATTAACAAAGTTTATACTGTAATATAACTAGTTAATAATTATATCATTATGGCACATATTGATATTGAGGATGTAGATGAGATTTTGGAATTAATTGATGAAGGTGACGACAGGTTAGAAAACGATAGATTGCCGAAAAGGTATATACGAGATGCAGAAAATCCTCTAGAAGCATTCAGAGATGAAGAATTTCGCGTTCTATATAGATATAGTAAACAATTATACTTTATTAAAAGAATGGTTGAAAGTCCTCAACAAATATATTGAGAGAATACATTATATTACAACAGCCAAAAAGATAGTAGAATTATAAAATCACAACTAAATACGTTCACCTAATAAAGTTGTAGATCTTTTAAAAAATTGTATAACTAGCTACACACTGCTCTCAACAAGAATTTGAACCAAATGTCTTTAAACATGATTTTCTCACGAAATAAATGCCCATAAAGTTTTATATTTATTGTATAGGTAGTATAATATTTATTGCAACACATTTTTTATTATTTTGTGTTTTATCGCCAGCTGTTTCAGACAGTGATGCCTATAACATAACATAAAAATAACTAGAAAACCATATCTGTGATCAAAAATCCCTAGCTGAACATTCTTTGTTCATACTTCGCCGAGAATAACCGAAGTCTCGTTTGTAAGACTCGAGTCATGCTCAAGACTCGAGACGTACTTCGCGAAGTTATACTTGAGTACGAGTTTGAGATTCATTTATAAATACGGGCATTAGAATATCAACATATGTCATCAGTCATTTTTGGTAGAGTGCGAATTTTAAGCGAATAGAATTTAAATTGAAATAATTTTATGTTAATAGGTAATTTCAAGCAACAAATATGTTGAAGACATACAATACATTGAGTGTAGGAGCTGTACTTATACACCACAGCACTGACAAACGCAACACGAGAAGCGTTTCCCTTGTCGTCTGACTGACAAGTGACAAGTACACTGTCTGTTTTCGTTCCATAGATTATGAACGTACTCCTTATGTCATCAGTCATTTTTGGGTCAGCGCGAATTTTAAACTAATGGCATTTTTGTACAAATAATTTTATCTTGATAGGTAATTTCAAGCAGTAAATACGTTAAAGACAATCTTTTGAATATACAAAATTATGTTACACAAATTTTTGATGAACTACTATATCACTGGATTTTCAAAATATTTGAATTAGTCCATTATTGATAGGAAAAATTATTAATCACTAATGGAGAAACTTCTCAGTTGGCTAGTAGTGGAAAAGTAGCGAAAAAAATTTATTATACATACAAAACTCCATTATATTGAAACAATAATTTAGGTATAAAACAGCTCTAGCCTTTCGAACTTCGGACAAATACAAATTTCTTTCTGAAATGGCATCCGGTACGATGTGAACAATAACAAATCTATCTGGTTACATTTGGGGAATTATAAAAAATACATATTATGTAAATTTCTCACCTTTCCAGACACTGTCTTCAACTTTAGGTACAACCAGCACCATTAATCCAGGATTTACTGAGTTAGTAGTTCCATAACAAAAAAATATTGAAGCATAAAACCATTTTCCTTTATTCAACATTTTGCCCAACTTTACTTTTTGGAATAATCTCTTATTTTTCTCGTTTGCTTCCTTTTGACTTATACTATGAAAAAAATATGTGTGTAGGTAACTTAAATCTTGACATAAAAACAAAAAATAGTTTTGATTTCTTCGATATCGCTAGCAATATTGGGACGATAACAATAAATAAATTTATCGGCGAAGTATCTTACCTGTAAATGAAAAATTTTGATGTTTTTATAACATAAAAGTAATATATTGTTATGGAAATCATGATGATTGAACCAAATGCAAAATAGATAGCTGTGATTTGATCTGGTCGTAGCAGTGTAGGTAGAAGAGCAATACGTAAAATTCCTGACGCAATTCCGCAAAAGCAAGTACCGCATTGTAGATAAACTAAGCAATTTGGGGGAAACTTGGTTAAAAGTTCATAAAGACTTGCCATGGCAGTCCCAGCAAGACCTGAAAACGGTTAACAGATCAATTTTTGCTTAAAATCCATCTTGGTAAAAGCAGAATTAGAATATTTAAAAAATACATTATTGTTAGGAATAAAACATTTTTGTTTTTTTATTGTTTATATCGAATTTGATCACAACTACCTAACCTTACCTTCACATGGTACAAACCAGCTTCGACTAATTTCGGATTTCGGGAATAAGATGTCAAATTTTAACCAATTGTCAATGATCTCGCCTGGATTGCTATTCTTGAAATGTTTACTTTTATTTTCACAAAATTTCACTTGATTTCAAAAAAAGAGTTATTGAAATCAGGTCTTAAATCTTAAAAACGTACTACCAATCAAAACGTATATAATTTTTACAGTAAACTGTGCTGTTTTATGCAATTAATTCTAACCAAATTAAAAGAATATGTTTTCGACTTCAGCCTAACCTATTTATTTTTTATTCTGTCGTTTGTTCATTGTGTAAATTTAAAAATAGTAGTCAAGAAAAGAATAAACAAAAAAATATATTGTGAAAACCCAAAATGTTCATGATGGCTTACTCCCCGATTTACAAAATCTAAAGCCAAAGAGTTATGGAAAGATATAGATAACTGTAATATTTAAATTCGGTTCCCAATAGGGCTGCCAAAGATTGGTGTGGATGGCGAAAGGTATCAGTTAAGTCGGGAATACATTGTTCTGATGCTACACCACGCCACGCCATCCGACACAACGTCAGAAAGATCTGACACCGTGGGTTTTAATGCATATTTAAATATTGTGTGTACACTGCAATCCCATCCCACGCGAGTGGACGCCATCCGACATGGTACGAATCCCCTCTTGCCTTATTTTCATCATATGATATCACGTCGCGTGTGGCACCGCGTTGTAAGGTGTAGCAACAGTGTGCACGTTAGTTTTATTAATTGAGTTGGTCCAGAAGCACCAGTATCTTTATAATATGATATAAGTATAACTCAAATTGATCTCATTTTCTATCATTATGTAACGTAGCGTCGCGTCGTATCTGATGACGTGGGAACAAAGTACATATCTGGCGCATTATGTTGGATGGCGTGGCGTGGTGTAGCATCAGAACAATGTGTTCCCGGCTTTATATTCGTTTACCACGTAGTTAAAAATTGGTGCTACACCAAGCACAACCCATTTTTTTCTTATTAATTACCTACCTAATACGTTAACTTAATAGTAAAATTAATAAAAATACATACAGAAAACTGTTATCATATATTTTTTTTCATTTTTTGTTTACTTTATATGATATGATATATATTTTAGTCTACAAAAATTAAGAATAAAATATACTTATCATTGACAAAAAAACCAGGTTAAATCTAAATATTTTCACATTATTTTTTGGATTTTTCTCTCAGTCATGACCCAAAAAATTAAATTCTATAAGAGAGTAATAATATTCCTCATTTTACAATAGAAAGTTTTCAAGAATACAGCATTTCGATTATTTTTTCACTGAATTTCTAGCTGCCCTGGGAGCGCTCCTTATTCCCCAGGGAATAACAAAAAGCTACTAGAGATGGAATCTATTTAGGTATGAGAGATGAAAAAAAGGTGAAAAATGAACTCCATGAAAGACATTTCAAGTGGAAAATATATCTTTAATGACGATAAATATTGAAAAGTATAAGTATAGGAACATGCTCCGATAGAGTATAGAAGGAAAATTTACAAATTTTCACAGAAAATAGGGAGAAGGAAGGTTTAACTGAAATTAAATGAAGAAGATTTTTAGAAGGTAACTCAGCGCAAGCTACTATTATAGTATAATTCTATAATTTTTTGTAAATGAAAACAAATCCTGCTCTCACAATGTCAATATCACATGTATGTAGTTAAGAATGAGATATCAAAGTTAATAGTGACATTGACGAAACGATTAAAAACAGAAAAAGATACGAAGTTCTGATAGTAGAGTAGATAAAAAATGTGACAAACGATACTAGACTGCGTTTCACATAATAAGAAGCCACTTGAAGTTGCAGGCGTATGCGCGATTTTGTTGTCAAAACCAGCGCCATATTGTTGATTTTTGATTGATATTTGACTTCAAATCAGTAGCGTAACATTTTAACATGAAAACAATTGTTGTTTTTTCATTAGTATCAGAACCATGTAAATCACTGCAGCAGACCCATATCTATATATTATTACTTGGCATAATTCATTTATTATTGATGTTATCAATGCCATCAGTAATATATTTAATTATTATACTTTCTTATTTCACTTACCGATGATTTTGATGATTTGTATTCCATGTTTAGCTGCAACGTTTTTATAAATGTAAAGAAAAATGTGATTTTTCCGTCCGCACATCAAGTTTCACTGAGGCAGAATTGTTCATTCATAGTCTATAGTCTATAATCTATAGTAAACGATTATTATCTGGCTGACATGAAAAAGCATCAATGTCAAAGTACATTTTTTAATTAATTTTTATAAACGGAAAAATAAGTTATTATAATTGTGTTTTAGGATCGACATTGTAATTCATAACATTAAATGTCGTTTCTTTTCTTACAGGTTAGTTAATTAGTTAATTTTTGTTACTTTAATTGTTTTATGTAATCCATGTGTAATAAAACACAATAAATCTTTTCTTACAGAGAAACTCAGCTTGTTTTGAATTAACTGTGTCGACTTAATCGCTACAAATAAAAACCATATATATTTCTTATAAAAATATGCCGGACTGCAATGTGGATACCTTTTCTTTTAATAACAACAAATTTTTCAGGTGGCAGTGGTTTTAGATCAAATTTAACACACAGCACCCTGCACCCGCAACCCACAAAACATAAAATCTCAAATGTCAATAATAAAATTGCTGTCTGCCTGAAACATAGTTTGTAACGCCAACGGCATGGATTTTGATTTTCGCGCAGGTCGGCTGGCAAACTTCAAGTGGTTTCTTCATATGTTAAACGAAGCCTACACAAGAATATTTGTTATTTGAAGAATTTCCGTTGACCGTGCATTTTTGAGCTACATTCATGGAACATTTTTTTTAATAGAGAATCAAACTTACGTGTATTTGTACACACTAAGATGATTTTGTTTAATTATAGATTATGTGCCATGGTTCAATTTTAATCTGGATATAATGCAAGTGTATGCTTTGCTGACAAAAGGAAAGGAGTAATGTGGAATGATATTCGGTAAATACTGATGGATTTTAAAGTAGTGATTGTTAGAACCTAATGCCGCTTTCGTATAGATTGTATTCCATTCCTTCCGAATGAATTTCTTACATTCGTTAGTAATATCGTGAAATGGTACCAGCGGTATATTGATATTGTCAATTCTGCAAGCTTTTTTCGCTTCGTTATCTACCCTTTCATTGCCTATGACGCCAACATGTGCCTTCGTCCAAATAAAATGTATTTTCACATTTTTGGTGTAGAGATGGAAATGCAGTTTTTTTATAATGAAGATTATTTCATTTTTAAATTGCTTTGTATATATATAGATTATATACACCGTTATATATTGAAATAATACAATACTTACCATTTAAAAGTGTTGTAAATACCATAGCAATTGTAAAAAATGCTGGAGCAACTAAAACAATAAACAAATTGGCTATATTTGGGGTAACTAAATATCTGTAAAAAGATTAGTTCAAGCATTCAAGTAAGAGAATAGTCTAAGGTCAATGTGGCCAACAAATGTGGTTTTTTCTGACAAGAATGACAGTTAAGGTCTACTGTTCAAAACATAATATATTGCATGTTTTTTATCATTGCGAACATCTATACTGCTTTATTAAAATAATGAACACACCCCCGAAGCGTATATCTAAAAATTTAAAATGACTTTTTAGCTGTATACTCAACACATCGGTGGCCAATAATTATAGGCAATAATAATTATAGGTCTTGGCATGTCACCATTTCATTTCTGTTATTCAGTCACTAGCTCTGTCAAATGTCAGTGAAAAAACTAATTAGAAGAATAGAAATACAGCTAATTAGAAATGCTACAAAAATCTAATCAAAAATGGACATACCATTGAACGAATATTGGCCACTGATATGTTGAGTATTCAGCTAGAAAGTCATCTTAAATTTCAAGATATACGCTTTGGGGGTGTATTCTTTATTTCAATAAAGCAATATAAATGTTTGCAATTATAAAAACATGCAAAATATTATGTTTTGAACAGTAGATCTTAACTATCATTCTTGTCATAAAAAAAAACACTTTTTGTTGGCCATACTGATCTTAGACTGAACTCCTCTATTGCAAATTGCAAGTATCATTAAAGGCTGATTTACATTTTAAAATTGTATTTCAGAATATTACCTACTTTATGATAATTCATTATGTTTAAAGAAAATATATCTTACTACACATAGTCTGGATCTGCGTTAGGATGATCGAAATAGGAAAAATAAATGTTATTGTACATATGCACCAGGTCAGTCTTTTTTCTGGTGAAGGCAGCTTTTTACAGTACGTTAAAATAAACACCAAAGAAACCAGCATCAAAGACTGAAAATTAAGAGATAGTGCTGATGTAACGTTTGCTTGCAATCCATTTCTTCGTTCTGGTCGAATATTGTAATCTTCATTATCTTCGTTTTCCTGGCCAAGATTTAAATTATCATTACGTTTTTGAAAATAATACAACCGAAACGGAGGCCTTGTTGGTGGCTCCTTCTGTTCACAAAGATCGTGATTTTCAAGGATAGCAATCTAAAATTATAATTTCAGGGTATTAGAATTGACACGAATAGTAAACAAAATGCAAGTTACCAGTTTGATAAGAAATAAATATTCTAATATTAATTAAATGATTGAACGTGGATGCGGAACATAGTCGCAAACAAGATAAATGAAGGGTATCAGAGATCGCGCCACAATAAAGGAGTTCAGTCTAAGGTCAGTATGGCCAACAAAAGTAGTTTTTTCTGACAAGAATGACAGTTTAGGTCTACTATTCAAAACATGAGATTTTGCATGTTTTTTATCATTGCAAACATCTATATTGCTTTATTAAAATAATGAATACACCCCCGAAGCGTAAATCTTGAAATTCAACATGACTTCTTAGCTGAATACTCAACATATCGAGGGCCAATAATTCAAGGAACTCTTGACATATCTCCATTTCACTTATGTTATCCAGTCACTAGTTATGTCATATGTCAGTTATATTAATTTTTGTTGATATTAGTTTAATTGTGTATGTCCATTTTCGATTATATTTTTGTAGCATTTCTAATTAGCTGTATCTCTATTCTTCTAATTACTTTTTCACTGACATTTAACAGAGATAGTGACTGAATAACAGAAATGAAATGGTGACATGCCAAGAGTTCCTAGAATTCTTGGCCATCGATATGTTGAGTATACAGCTAAAAAATACACTTTTTGTTGGCCATACTGACCTTAGACTGAACTCCTCTATTTCAATATATATTAAATAGAAATAAACATCATGATATTTTATTTTATAAAATGTGAATTACAAAGTAGTTGATCGTCAATATTTTTATGTTTTTTCATTACTTCAATATATAGGCTATCCCTTAACTTATTGCCGTAAATTAGAGGCATGATAGATCGTTATTAAGAAATATTCAAAATACCCAAATGTAAATCTTCTCTAACCTTTCAAGTTTGTCAGATACAGGCTATTTAAAGGTGTAGAGGAAATACATCACGTTCTACTTCATATCTTCTAGAGGGATGAAAGTACAAATTTAAAATACCTGTATACCTTTACACCCTGTATACATACTTACCACATTTGAAGGTTTTTCAAAATATCCATTTTCCAATTGATATTTTGACAAAGTTACATTTGAATCCGGATCAAACTCGTCCGATTCTTGAAATCTATACATCCAGAACTAAAAAAGGAAAAAAAAGTGTACAAAAATAAGGTATGTACCTACACATAAAGGCCTGGTTTCTCTGACCAGATCGGCCCGAAATATTTCGGTAATATAGCACGAAAAGTTCGTTGGCGTTTCCGGTAAAACCAAATATATGTGTAGTACATAGTAGCGGTTTGTATAAAAGATCGGAACGAAATTTCGGGAAAGTGTGAGGACAGTAGTTCGTCCGAATCAAACTAGTTTTGATTTGAACGTTTTAAAACGGCACAGGTTGCCGATTTGTTGGTTTTGTATAGATGATCGGGCATTTATTTTTATGAAAAAATACTTTAATATTCAACGTAGATATAAGTAGTTAAATAAGTCCGGTAAGTACCACAAATTAGACTTTTCTGCGCTAGAGGATGAAATATTAATTGAAAAAGTGAAAATTAATTGAAAAAAGAAAATCCTTCGTTATATGCAAAGACATCAAAAAGTTACAAGGACATGAAAATGAAAGACAATATTTGGACACAAATTGCAAAAGAACTAGGAGAAATCGGATATAATAGAACAGGTAAACGAATTTTTAAATCGGCAGACAAACCACGGAGAGACGAAACTTCTGAACAAAATGAATTCGGGAACCTAGAGCGTTTTGTACACGAATATTCGGCGAAATATTTCGGGCCGATCTGGTCAGAGAAACCAGGCCTTAACGGCACCATGTCCGATCCGAGTGTCAGCCGAGCGTTGTGGAAGAAAAGGACAATGTTAAAGTGCTCGCTAATTTATTGTTATTATTACATAAGCCTCTATAGGCGGATCGGGACGGAGAATTGTTTGGGATTCTTAGGAACAAAGTGAATCAGACAACCTGGGACATGCCATAAGACGGTATGATGAAAAAGTACAAGAAATTCGTTACGGAATTAAGCAACAAGAAAGAATGGGACCCAGACTTGGGAAGAATGCCATTCAATGGTACACAGACGGATCAAAAGCAATAGGAGGAACTGGGATAGGAGTGATCGGGCCAGGAACCAAACACTCCGAAAGCTCGGGAAAAACCACGGGCTAAAAAATTGGTCGCTGGGCATGTATAAGCTATCGATGGGACGTTACAGAAAACCCAATGGTAACGGATAATTTAGGGCGGGTTGTATCGCAATTGGTTAACTCACTGGTTACGAAACAAATGGTTAACTTTTAACCAGTTGTTGAGTTGCCGCGCCGATAGTTAGTTGCTGGTCACGTAACTGAAAGTTTTGTGGTGTTGGTAGAGCTGTTACCTAACTCCATGTTGTGCTTTGACGTTGTTTGTCTATGGTTTGTCTATCGTGATTGATGTTATATATTGTGACATTAGGATACTTTTTAAAATTCAATCTAAATATGAATTTAGTTGTGTAGTTTTTATTGATAATTATTAATATTAAGTTAGCTTGCATTAGATTCATTTATTAATTATTAGTATTTAGCATATTTTCATCACGACAGTTTCTTTAGATAGTCTAAATCTTGCAGCAAACTCTCCATTGTTCCATTTTACAAAATGGTTTTCTCTTATTCTAAAATTTTTTGGAGCCCTTGGAAATAGTACCATTTCAATTAGCTCCACAATCGTCAGTTAATTCCAAGCCTCTCAAATTGTCTCTTTGAATATTCATCGTACGTCTAAACAATTTATTTACTTTGAGGTCTATTTGAAAATTTCATCCAATACAGAATTCTAGAGACAGTAACTGCATAACATAACCCCACAAAAATCCCGTCTATAAACAAATGTCAATACATCAAACTACACAAAACGCTAATAAAATAGCCGTTCTGTGACAAAACATGAAGTTAACCATCAGATATCAAATGGTTAGAAAACCCAGTCTTAACCAACGTATAACCACTTGTTAGTGGGCGATACAACGAGTTACCACGTTGTAACCAGTGGTTAGCGTTAATCAAATGGTAACCAACTGCGATACAACCCGCCCTTAGTGGCGAAATTTGTATTGTTTTCAAAATTATTAATTTCATTAGTTATAATAATACACATAATACGGTAATGGAAATAGTGGGCATTGTTTTTGTACTTACGTCAAATGCATTTATAAAGAAAAAATAAGGTACTAAAACCATTATTCCTAGAAGGTAAAAAAGTCCAAAACTCATTACAAAAGTATCTTTTGGTACAACAGCTGCCATGGTACGTTTTGTTACTAAAAAAAGTTATATATTAAAGTTTGTCAAAAATCAATTGCAAAAGTTTAAACAAAGATCAGAAAAAAGTGAATCAAGTGATTTGAAATTAATGTTTTGTTTATAATTGACACTTTTCCCCACTACCATGTTAAAGATTGTTTCAATTTTTCTTCAGTTTAGTAAATAAATAAAAATACTTACTGTCTTTTATGTAACCATATATTTACAATTTACAAATAAAATTGTTTTTCAATTGATTTGCACTTTCTATTTCTTGTGTTACGTTTTATTGCATTTCAATATTCAGATAAACATATACCCATAACATTTTTCCACAAATGTGTTTTATATAACTGTCAAATAATTTCGTTAAGCTCACACTGCGGAATTTTTTTTTATAATTGATTATCTTTTTGCTGATAAAGATAACACAGGAATTCGTGTGAACAATATATAAACGGATCAAAAAAATTTTTATTGATATAAATATTTCAACTTATATTGAAAATAAAGCCATGTATAGATAATTATTATTCTTTATAATAGGTTTGTTCCAACCGCAGTCAGAAACCGTCAGAAACGATCAGAGAATAACTGGTCATAGCAAACAACGAGTTATTTACGCGTAATTCCTATCACTGATTGCAATGGTCGACTATTCTCTGATCGTTTCTGACTGCGGCTGGAACAAACCTATTATCTACTTTGGTTTTATATTATGTTTTGTGTATTCACTTATTGGTATTTGATGACGTTTAAATATTAGGTCTAATTTTTTTTGTTATCTGTATTTAATTTACAAAGTTAAAGGTAAATGCTTTTTGAACTTCTTTGTATATCTTTATAACACTTTTTTCATTCCTATTAAAATAAAGAACTTTACAATATTCCAAAAGCAATAAATTCTTTATCTATATAATTTATTGGTATTTTGATGTACCTACCTATTCTATTTTATTCATTGCACTTTCATCTTGTACTTTTATGTAATTAAAAAGAAGACAGGATTGAAGGAAAAAGGTCTTTAAATAAAAATACATTATTGTGTTCAAAGTTTTATTATTAAGTACAGGTAGAAAGGAACCCAATGCTGTAACATCAATTTTATTTAAAAACATTTACAAAAAAATATAAATATTTCTTAAAGTAATTAACATGTTTTAAAAACATTAACTCAATTTAACAACAATTATATGTTTATTACGAATGAGATCAAGCCTCAAGTTCCAGTAATACTGTACACGTATTTTGGAAAACAGAAATCATCGAAATCGTGGATATTAAAATAGATGAAATTGGAATGGCCCCTTATTGGGAATGATTACTCATTTTCAATATATTTTCCAAGCAAATTCTTCAGCTATTTTATTAACCACCCGATATGATGTACTAGATGTTTGGATGTAAATATCAAAAGGAGACGAATATAAATGCAAACAAGATGGAATATTACAAAATTCAAACGAAAACCATCTATACCTAATGTTTTTTTATAAATATTTGACAGCATTGAATATTTTGTACCTTGTAAAAACCTGTACTTTAAATTACAATATATAAAGAAGAATAGAGGTAAATCTCAGATTGTTTGACTTTTATTCCAAATTGAAAGAAAATTGAAAAACTAATCCCAACTCCCACAGAAAAATTAGATAGTTGTGATTTTTTTCAAATAAAGACATTGTTAATTCACAAAAATTTACTAGTACTAAAACTTGAAAAATTTGAAAACACATTAGTACCTAAGTTTAAAAAAAATAAAATGTAATTATTACTGAGGTTATAAAGTTAGTAGTTTAAGTCACCACAAACCTAAAAATTTAAATGTACCCAAAAAGGGACAAATAACAGTATTGGGGGAAATATTGTTTAAAAAATATCAAGTTTCAAAAATTAAACTCAAAAGTTATGTAATCGCCAATCTTTCTCTATACATCTTATATTTGACTGTAATTGGCAAATAGTCAGCACACTAAATAGTAAGATGAAATACCAAAACAGCGCAGCAGTTAAAAAAATATTATCTATTTAAACATTTTTTTATTATCTAAATGTAGATGAGTTATTTTCTTTACGTGGACATGCCCTTGCAAAAGATAACCTTGTGTAATCAAAATACAACATTGACATGAATAAATTTCCGTTACTTGTTTCCCCTATTGAATATCATAATTAATTTCTCCTAGAGTTGGAGAGGACTTTTTTCTATATATCCATTTATATATCGAAATGGAACTACTTCATGATATATTGCTGAGTGCATGTTATGGTATTTTATAAATCAGTGCAATCCGCATTTACTTCAAAACAATTAGGCGGAGCCGACCTAATAGCAGTGGAAGGCTTTTTGAAATGGTAGGTGCCATTAGGTCATCTAAAATGTAAATTTTTAAACTAGATCGTTGTTTTCGATATTTCAACCAACTGTATTCTGTAAGATGAAAATAATTAGAGTGAAGATGTCTTACTGTGAACAAAGTTGTCAACATCAAAAGTCGTTACAAAGTAAAAAATTCGGAATGTCTAGGAATTGCATTCATTCGTCTTTAATATTAATACAAAACTATTCAAAAATCACAGATTCAAAATTAAAAGGATTCTTTTTAACATAAAAAGAAAAAATAGTCACAAAACCACCTACATACATCTGGATAAAAAATTTCTGCCGTTTCAATTTCTACATCAATAATTCTATAAAAAAAAAGCAGGAAATTGTAAAAATAAAATCTATTTTAAAATTTAAGTTTTGCAAGCACCTGAAACAAAAACGGAAAACCAGATTTTTTAATGCTATAAGAATGTAGAAAATAATACTTAGAATATACTTATAATGAACACTGAGATAGCTAATAATAATGACTGTTTTATTGGGTTGAACAATTCATTTTATTTCATGAGCAATTGCTTTTAGAAGCATTCCATCACGAGAGCCGGTAATAAAATGATAATCATTATCAATTTTTTTTTCTACAAACGTTATCACGCAAACTAAAAGTCGAAAAATAAATAAATATCAACAGATAATGTTGTTAGATATTTGAACTCATAAGCGTGCGCAGACTTTTTTATTAGGGGGTGCAAATATGAAAAAACAAAGAGCCGTGCCCGCCGAAACATTGCTTTTGCATATTGCCGTCCTTTTATTTCTCGCAACTCATTTTAAGAATAAAAACCTGCTTCCTCGTATCATTGAAGAACATTAAAATTTAAAATTATAAAATGTTTTTGATTGATTGATAATTTGAGGAATTGGCTGCCTTCCTGTAGACACGCTTATGTTTGAACTGTAATGTACTCATTGTAATTGAGCTATCAAGTAACAGCTACTTAAAAAACATTCCCAAAACCCACAGATACCTACTGTGTGTTAAAGAAAGGCGTACGTAGACATAAAGGAGAAACTAATTCAACAAAAAGTGATAGCTGCTGGAAAGTAGGACTTTCTTCTTGTAATACTTTAATATTTTAGCAGCTGATTTTTACAAAAAGAAATAAGTGAACATTGAATACTTTTTATTTAGATCATCACTGATTTATTGTAATACAAGTTTGTAGAAAAAAATATATCTTTTTGGCAGTAAAGTTTTTACATGTTTGTTATGGTACCATTCTTAATTATTTTTAAACTAATTTAATTCCAAATCACTAAACTACTCGTATCTCAGCTAGATAATTCAAAGGTGACTGTGTGATTAAGGAAGAAGACATCAATAAATCGTAAAATTCATTTGCAGTTCGACTGTAAGTATTATTTTTATAACTGATTTCAACTTGTTTCATTGGATGGTGTGAAACATATATATTAGTCTAAAGATATTTAAAACGGTACATATTTGATATTGTGGGAGTAAAATTATGGAAAAGCTTTCTGTATGATAACTAAATGGGCTATTTCTGATATACTTTCAACTCTATATTCTACTTTGTTTCAAAATTTCAAAAAAGAACGCACTCAAACTTTTAAAGCATTTGAATTGGTTTTAATACAAATATATTACTATGAGTATAGAGCCACATTAAATCACAAAAATTTACCACAAATTTATCTGGTAAGTGAAATATAGTGGCTCTACTTTTCCCAGTTTCATTTCCCCATCTGTATGTTTACAGAGTTAATAATTTTTGTCATGTTCGAAGCATCTGAAAAAGTATTTGGAACTAACTTTTATTGAATCTGAAATAATGTTTTCATGTTTTTTTTTTGGTTATTTGTAAAAACTGAAATAATGTTTTCATGTTTTTTTTTTGGTTATTTGTAAAGAAGTACAAATATTAAACAAATATTTTGGTGTATTAACAATCTAGCTACTATATCCATGATGTAGTGAGATCCACATTAAATCCCAAAGATTTACCACAAATTTATCTGGTAAGTGAAATATAGTGGCTCTACTTTTCCCAGTTTCATTTCCCCATCTGTATGTTTACAGAGTTAATAATTTTTGTCATTTTCGAAGCATCTGAAAAAGTATTTGGAACTAACTTCTATTGAATCTGAAATAATGTTTTCATGTTTTTTTTTGGTTATTTGTAAAGAAGTACAAATATTAAACAAATATTTTGGTGTATTAACAATCTAGCTACTATATCCACGATGTTGTGAGATCTAATCTTATTTGCTTTAATTCAACTCCAATTCGAATATATTATAATTACTTTGATAAAAGTTGTATTCAATCTTAAGTTAAATCCATACGTTTTTGTACATAATTATATTTTTGCTTTATTTTAATTAAAGTTCAAGTAAAATACTGTGAGTAAGTTATTATATTGAAAGAATATTTTTAAATAAGTTTCTCCAATCTAATTTCAAAAATAGCAGCCCATCTTAATGGAAAAATAATTAATTAATTTAAAACTTCTGGTTTACCTAAAAAATAAATTTTCAATTTTCAACGTCTAAAATGTGAGACAGTAATCGTTGCAGACTGTCTAATCCAGTCAGAAATCCACCATCTGGTCCTTGATGGAGATTTTTTGCCACAATGTCACTATTTCTTGCGAACGATGTATGTGCAAAATCGATTATCCTTACATCTACATCATTTGCAGAATTAGAAAAGGAAGAACAATCTTCAACGAAAATTCTTTTAGAAGCAGGCAGTGAGTCTTCGTCTTCTTCTTCAGTTCGATCCGGACACTGTAACTTACAATTACGTTTACTCAATGGCAGTTCAACATCTGACACTTCTTCATTTGAACTACTACTATCCGATTGATCAGGGAGGGTATATTCACTGCTGCTACTGTTGGAATATACCATCCAACTTTCTAATGGACTTGAAGGGGTAATACTGGAAGACGGGGAAGAGTTTAAGAACACAGTTTCTTCGGATATTGGAAAAAAGTTTGAGGAGTGGGCGCCGCGTGCTGCCGCCTCACCGAAACCTCTGTGATGAGTATCTTGTGAAACTTCTTCGTGAAGCGAGTGAAAGTCTGTAGATGAATTGGAAGTATCTGCGTCGTAACAGTAATGGACTTCCCTACTGTTGTCTTCTGATGCTTGTGTACAATCGTCGTAACAAGTTTTTAGGACTTTTGAATAAAATGGTTCCGAGGTTGATACTGGTTCGTGGGGATGAGCGCTATTTCCTTCGTAAACTATTAACAAAGAGCTGAAAAAAATATGTAATTAATGTAACAGTTCCAATTATGAAAATTGACTTACTGACTTGTAAGTGCATTTTACAATTTATTTAACCTATATCGTAATTTGGTAATAATAGTTTTTGAAAGCATCCTTTAGCTTTGTCGAGAAAACGAACAATTAAATGCTCACCATGAATAAAACCTGTAACAACTCTGCTTTTCTATAACACTTCTAAGTTTCTGTAATTCTGAAATCACTTTTCTAATAACAGTCTTTTTAAGTCCATAACCGTTGTCAAAAAAGCGACAAAGTGCATTTTTAAAACCATCTTCATTCAGTTCTCGCCCCCAGTACTTATCTCGTTTGTAATTTAAATCTCGTTCCGAATCATAAACTTGCATACCGCATAATCTTACACCTGAAAAACAATATTGTTATTAGTTTTCGACATAAATATATTCACTCCGTTTCACATAAGAAGAAGCCACGTGAAGTTGCAGTCGTATGCGCCATATTGTGAAATTGACATTCGACTTTAATTCGGTAGCGTAACGTTTTCACAAATAATGTTTATCCTCAGAGCAACTGTCATTAGTGTCAACTTGTCAGCTGGTGGACTTGCTCTATTGGGGATTCAAATTAAGATCGCTTTTGGCTTTTTTGGTTTTTTTATTATATTCGTAGTTTTATAAGTATTATTAATTGTATTTATTATACAAATTTATGTCAAGGTTATAAAATAATGCACAAAGATATAGTTCCGTTTTTTACCAGCAGATAGAGCATCGCTTATATTGAATTCCCAATAGAAATACTTAAATGTAAGTATTTTTTATACAAATTTTGTTTTACCTAAAGTTGCCGAAGTACTAGCTGCACATTTTGCGATTTGTTTTCTTCTTTTATCTGCCGATGCATCATCTCCGTGTTGCCTAGTACCCATTTTTAAATCTAATATGCAAGGATGAGAATATTGTGAGGTTATGTTTTCCAACATCAGAAAATATTGCTTGTTGGTATTGTCCGCTTGCGAAATACTTTTGAGCACATCTTTAGGATTTCCCGTGTGATGAACTCTCATTCTGAAAAAAAAAACAAGTTTATATTAAACATCTACTGCTGGGCGACCATGGGAAGCTGGCACCGAAGAAATATCTGGCGATGACCAGGAAAAGCCTACGTTTAACACTAGGGTTTCTTACTGGCCACTGTCACCTAAGGAAACACCTCCATATTACGGGACTAGTGAACACAACTCTATGCAGGATGTGTGAACAGGAAGATGAAATTGTCAGGCATGTCTTATACTAGTATCTGGAGTTATCGTCAACAAAAGAGTGTGTGTTCGGTGAGTCTTGGTCTACACCTGCCGATATAAAGGAGATGTCTCCTAGTGACTTGTCACAATGGGTCACATGTGGCGTAAGTGCTGTGAGCCTACACTCACTCTCTCTACTCAACAGATATACATCTACTGAAAGCGTGAAAGTTTAACAAATGTACTAAGAACAAATATTTACTATAACTAAAAAAATTAAACTATTTTTAAATACATATTTAATATAATCAATTTATATTTTATCAAAATTTATTTTCAACTAACAATAAACTTATTTAAAAACAAATTTAATCTCAATAATATGTTTTAATTAAAACAGATTAAATGAGTATTGTTTTAAAAACAACAAATATTTTTAAAATTATTTGTATCGAATTACAAAATTCACAAACTTTCCGTTGTTAATTGAAGTTAACTAATGACTATCAACGGTTGATTTTTATTTAAGATACTTTATTTAGATTTCTTTCTTGAAGTTCATTTAAAAAAATAAACCGAAACTTTGTCCAAACGAATAGGTGTCTGTGGCACTCTTTTCAGAGTGGATTCTTCTTACTTTACTTCACGATTTAATAACAGATGGAACCTTTGGAGGTATCGTTTGTTTATGTTGATGCTAACTGGATGCTAACAGTCATTTTATACCACGTAATATGTAGTTTCAATTATCAAACTACAATTTTTTGTTACACTCAGTAGGTTTATGAAAGTGAGCTAATCTACAATAATTATGGTCTGCCGGAAAATTCCGTTCGTTGTAAAATTCGCTGAATGTCAATATAAAACAAAGCGTCTGGTATGCCAATAGAGATAGTGTTTACTTAATAGGTTTACTTTTTGATTACCTTGAGAAAAATAACTAATTTAGTGGTATAAAAACACAATAATTCATCAATAAATATTTATACAGAGCAGAAATAATTTAAAATAAAAACTTTTATCCAAAGTACAACAAAGACATTGTATTTCTTAATCAAATATAATAATATAATTTTTCTTTGTTTCGTTTCTTATTCTCAGAGTTCGCAAATAAATACTTACTTGTATACTTCTTCTCGTTTCCTTTTCCTGTCGATCTTTCCTTTGGGATGTTCGTCGCGGAAACTGGGGCTGTATCTTTTTTCAATTTTAGATCCGCTACACAATGTGGCCTGCATCACCCCTGAAACAATTCGCCGACACATGTAGATAACCGACCAGTTTTCATAAAAAAAAAATAAAGGATATGATTATTTCACAATTATTTTTTGAGAAACTATTTGATAGTTACACAAGACATGAACAAAAACATTGCAAAAAATGATTTGTGAAATCGAGTGGCAATTTCTTTTGTAAATTTAAAAAGAGGGTAAGCCTTTGAGTTGTATGCGCAAATATTGAAAGAAAAAAAAACAAATAAACAAATCTAGTCTAGATTTAAATAGAAAATATCAATAAAAAATTGAAGCTGTAGTTTGCTGTTGTATAATAAACAAGAAAATTTATGCTAAGAAAAAAATTCATTGTGATTGAAATTTGTAGAAAATTCATTTATATTCTGTAGGTCTGTTGGTCGACATGAAACTTGGAAATACAATACTGACATTCAACGCATGTAAATTTAAATAAGTTTGATTTTAAAAAGGTTAATGGTATGGAAAATCGCATATCATTGTTTACGGCAATTTTATAGCCATTAAATTTAACTTAAACTAGATGTTTAATGCTTGATGAACAACAAAGTGAACCAGTGAACCGACGCTAGATATATTTTGAAATACATGGTGCAACTTATTTATTTCATATGGAAAAAAACTAATTACAGACTGCATCAAGAATCACCCTGTATGGAATACCTCTAGAATTAGTATATTTTTGTCTTTTTGTTTTTTTCAGTCCAATTGTTTAAATAATGAAAACACAGGAAAATATTCAAATCAAAATTTGTAGCTAATACATTCATCTACAAAATTAGTCTTAACATTTTTCTTGTAATTGCATTAGTTTTTGAAATATACGAAATTTCCTTACTAGTATTTTTGAACATCAATTTTCATGTTTTTTTAATTTTACGATAGTAAATAAACAATGATATTTAGAAAAAAGTTATTCATATAAAATGTGTTCTAAAATAGGATATCTACTAAAACATTTATTTAATGTTTTATCTTTGATTTTCCACATAAAAAGTCGTTTTATTACCAAATTCCTCTAATTAACATTAATAAATTATATAACATAGCGTACTTCAAAGTTTATGGTTTAATATTCAACCTTTTTTTGTATATCTGCATTTTTCACTAAGATTTTTTTACGTGAACCTTCATTGAGCCTTTATTTTTTTATAGTCAAAGGCACTCTTAACGTGCGGGTTCAAAGGTCACTAACCATATGTATCAAATCAGAAAACACAGAGGTTACCAAAATGTGAGATTACACTGCAGATTGACGAATTTCCACTTCTTCTTTCATTCTCGAAATATTCCATCGAACTAAGTACAAAAAAACTGAAAATTGCTACTTATTATTCATATTGGCACTTTGAATTGTCAAAGTGACAAAACTGACATATTTAAATAAAAACTCTGCTGGTGAAAGACTTTTTAGAATCGCTGAAAACTAAATACATATCCTTCTTTTTCCCGTCAAAATTGCATAAGTCTGTCTTATTTATCTAACGGATTTCATTTGGAAGTTATAATTTAACGTAATAAAAGAAAACAAAAACTGTGAGTATGTCTTTGTTGAATCGTATAACCCGCACGTTAAGAGTGCCTTTGACTATACACCCTTTAATTTCATTATTGTTCTAATAACATCCTCTATTATTAATGTAATTTGTTAAATATTTTTGTTGTTAATATTTTAATAACTTTAAAAAGATATTTCAAAGTATTATCTCAAGAAATTATTTTATATTTTGTAAATTAACATATTTATGTAAAATTTCACTAATGTCACACTGTTTTAAAATAAAAAAACTCAAGTATCAATAACAAAAATATTAGCACATGTTAAAAATTGTTTTCCTTTGAATCAGATTCAGTATAATAAAATATTATTGATTTTCATGGAATATAGTAGGTATTTTAAATAATGTAAACTGATTTTTTGCCCACTAAATTATTTAAAACAAACGTAAAACTCTTTCAAAATCTAAATCGGTTGTAATCAATCCTATGTTAGATATTTAAATACTGATATATGTATAGACCAGTTCACTTATACAGCTTCAATTTTTTTTAATAACATTTACAGCACCTTTTATTGCATAAGGTTATTGTAACACATGCACAATTAAAACTTCAGCATTACCTACTTAATCTTTTTTTCATTGAATTTCTCAACATAAAGTTTCGTAACAAAGGGTAGGGTTTTGTAATAAATAAAATACAATAATTGTTGTAACCAGTTTCTCCAAGGTGTACGTACACGGCAGGGTCACTATGAACAGAAAAGGTTATTTCTAAAATGCATTTTACGATAGGTATTTGTAAGAATCTTCGTCAGATAACAAATAACAATAACAATAAATGCAGTAACATGAAACAGTATAAAAATAGTTCATAATATATTATCAAATGGCCAATGGTATAAATCACTGTCGATTCTGAGAATGACACTTTGTTTTAATAAAAAGCACAAGCATTATTACATTTTTTTAATTGTTCTTTAATAACTAGTTAATAACCGTTTTTAAAATCTGGAATACTCTAGCGAACTCGACGAACTATACACGGGTTCGAGAGCTGTTCACGTACAGCCATAGAGTAATAGATAAAAGAGAGGTTTTAAAACATATGGAAGAAATTAGCACAAAGTTTGTGCGCAGCCAGTTGAGCATGGCGCATCACAGCGAGTAACTGAACTAACAAACCCCGCCTCTAACCACACGAAAATTGTCAATATGTCAATATTATTTTAATTTTAATTTGTTAGTCACTTGTAGTCACTTCTGAAAATATCTATATAATATCTATTTTTATTTAATTCTTATTGGCCTTTCTCTATTTAAATTAATGAATTTTAACATTGGCACCTATTATTATCACAGGATTTATTATAACTCATCATAGGTAAGTTAAAAAACTAAAATAATGGAAACAATATTTCTTATTTTACTATTTTTTCTTTGCAGACAATAAGGAAGATTTGCTAAAAGTTCCAGTTATGTGAAGAAGTGGTATTTCGAACATTGTTCGGTGATGTGTGCTTCAAGATGTCTCCAGGTAGATTGGTGTATTAGTGTGGATTATTTGTTTGTCTGTTCTTATTTTATTTTTATTGGCTGTTTTTGTGTTATTTTCTATATTTTATGGTATGAAAAATGTTTTAATAGTCATTTCTCGCGTATGCTGAAAATTTCCAAATTCAAAAAGCGCGCGTCTTGAATGCTAGCTCTTACCTGTAGCCAAGGTAGGCGCTAGTGGTAACTTTGTTCCACAAAACACTACACGTTCAACATCTCTCTTTTATTTATTAGTCTATGCGTCCAGCTCACGAACTTTTTATAAGAAGAGATCTGAAAGTAGGATCTTCAGCATCTCGAGAGGCTGACTAACAATGTATGTATGGTGAGAGGAGCGAATTGCATTGTACAAAATAATATTCGAATTTTACAATAAATGATAAAAGGAATTCTAAAATGCACAACCACATATCTACATTTTCTGACACAGCTGCGCCATGGTATATTTGTTTAATCAATTAATTGGCAAGTCAATTAACGTCTGAAGGCAGTCAATCTTTATTATGCATCATCAACCTTGAATTTATTAGATTATGACGTAGTCAACTTTTTAAATGACACCTGTAGTTAATGTAGGTAATGCTGCAATATCGATAATCTTTTTAGTTTTATATGAACAAATATATAGAATTGTAATTTCATCATTAATTTTATTATATGTACACAGTATAGTTAAAAATATTTTGTGAAGTCAACAAGTGACAAATATTTAGTGACTAAGAAAAATTAAATTGTGGGCTTTCTAGAGAAATACTGTTTATTTGCGGAAACAAGACTACCCTTTGTAAAAAAACCTAATATTTTGAAATATGATCGAACGATAAGTTTGTGCTACGCATAAAATACATTTTTTGTTATCGCAATAAAAACTGCTGCAAATTTTCATTATTAAATTGACAAAACATAAATAACCTACTTAAAATTTCAAGATTAAATTGCGGCATTAAGCCCACCCTCTTTTCTAAGCAATATATGGCCTTCCAACCCAAAAAATATGGAGAACGTCCATACAAACCCTGAGGAAGGTCGCCGAAACGTTTTTCTCGGAACCAGGTAGGCAGCAGGCAGGCAGATCCTTTTCTGTCTGTCAGCCAATCCAATTGGAGATGATCATGTCCCTCAATAAAACAAACGGATATTTTTTTCGAAAAATATGACTTAATTCATTCATACAAACAATCACACACATTGTACCTATGAAACTGTTAACAAAAAGAGTTGGCAAAATGTCAAAACGGTATGTTTAATCATTGGCAATTATAATATTCAGTAATACTATTAAAATATTTGTGCGATTTGAAGCTTATTAATATACGATTTTAACAAGACAACATCAAATTCAAGCAACAAAAGTTTTAAATAATTGTTCAGTCAATGTGTTGTCGATGTGCTTTGCAATTTTTTGAAAAATTAAAATTTTTCACGGAATACAAAAAACTGTTTTCTTGACACTAAACGATCAATAATGCATCTTAATTAAAATGTTCTAATAGTTATTTCTTATCTCTTTATGCAAGAATTTGTTTATATTACACATATTATAAAATTCGCAAATCGCGATATAAAAATTAAGATATCGTATAAACCTAATAATAAATTGTAGCTATAATAGAATTTGTATTTTATTGTTTTAAAAGTTTATTTATGATTCCATTTTTTTACAAAAATTTTTCCACAGAAATATATATTTTATTAAAACTAGTTTTCTAGCTTGAATCTAGATGTCGTATGGTCATTTTAAATAAATATAAAAACATAAAAATGTTCTACCATTTAGAGAATTTCAAAACATTTCGCCAAAACTTTTTTTAAATAGTAAAATATGTACTTAATGAATTATAAAATCACTTACCTCACAAATAAATTTTATTATATAAAGTGGTTACTTACTTAAACTGAAAGTACAGAAACTATAAAATTTAGAAACCGAAAACTGTTCTTTGACGTATATATGTATTGTATAATTAAATATGCTCGGTATATGTTAATTAAAAAACCGTATTCATTTTTTGAAGACTTTTAATTAACACTATACAGGCAGTAATAATAATAAATTCAAAGAATTATTTGAGTTACCACAGATTCTGGATGATACTGCATTTAGTGCAGTTTTTATTAAATAATATTGTTAATAAATAAAACACATCAACGAATGTTTGATTCAAATCATAGGAAGCTGCAAAAAATAATTTTATATAAAATCTCATTTCAAAATACATTCTATGAATTCCAAAAATGTTAAGCTGAGAGTAGGATTTTAAAATCAAAAGTTTATTCAAAAATAAACAATTTAACGTCCAATAATAAATAACTGACATTCTTTGCTACACATTTCAGACATATTTCAGTAACATTACACTGACAATCCGCAAATAATATTAAGTAAAAGAGTAAACGAAAATGCAATACTTATACATTTTTTCAATTAGCACATAATATAAATTTTGTTAGAATATTTTTTATAGCAATATGGTGAAAACACCAATTGACAGAAACGTTATTATACAAGGTGTTCCAAAAAGGTTAATTATAAATTATGCCACATATTCTGGGGTCAAAAATGGGTTTATTTAACCTTACTTACCCATATACAAGAAAAGTTACATAATTTATTTGAAAACATAAATTCATTTTCTTTTCAATTTATATTAGACACAATAATCCATGGATTGGAAGTAGTAGCGATCAATAATTTTTATAAATTTTGGATTTTCAGATACCCTTTTGAACCCCCAACATATTTTCAGGGTTACATTTAACAAAATTTGGAATGCCACTGGAATTAAACGTCAATTTTAAACTTTTCATCCTATTTGTATTTCTTTGTAAACATTTTGGTTTGGAAGATTCATCCATTTTTTACGTGTAAGCCACGAGCTTGTTCCTACGTATCGTACACTTGCAAAATTTTAATCACTTATCATTGACACGTACTAACATGACCATCTATTGATTTATTTGATACCGACACTCAAGGTTGTCTCAAGTTATAATAACGATCTTGTAATCGATTTTGAACGACCTTCACAAAATTTGTTCATACGGAGGTTTTCCACTAAAAAACAGTCAAATCGCGGAAAGGTAAGAAGCAGGCCCGTATGCAGGGGGGGTTTTGGGGGTTCGAACTATTTTGACTTTTGTTGTTAGATTTAAGTAGATAATATAATAATTTGCGGCAAGCGGTGATCACTATCGCGAATGATCACCAAACGTGAACACCTAATCAAGTCTAAGTCTAAGGTCAGTATGGCCAACAAAATGTGGTTTTTTCTAAAGATACATTATTGAAGTCAGTTCAACAAAATTTATCACCCTGTATAGTAGATTATGGATATAAAGTTATTGGATTTTTTCATATTAATTATTGTTTATTTCGCTTATAAGCAATGTATGCGTCACTGTATTAAAGACATTTATAACAGAACACGAGATGATTCCATATTGAATCAGAAGTTGAGAGAGTTGGTAAAGTGATTTAACAATTCCATTCTAACTCTCCTTAACAATTCAAAAGACTTTTCTTTAAGTTAGATTGCTTCTTCCACATTTTTAATAGCCCTCGTTCCAACTTTAATAAGTTCGTGTTATGTTCCTTTAATATTCCATTAAAAGAACACCATGAAAATTTAATTTTTTTTATAAACTATAATATTTTAAATTGAGATTTTATAACAGCTTTTTAATGACTATGAATTTTCATGAACTTTAACGGTTTTAAAAATAATATTGTTTGTCAGAATCTGTGATTCTCTATTAAAAATAATTCAGTGATATTTTGGAAAATTTCATTCGCTCAGTCTTTTACACAATAAAGAAACTAAAATAAAAACCATGAAATGATCTCGATAACTATTATTATAAACGGTTTTTTAGGTGATAACTGAAAAATTTCGGTTTATAAAAAAAATAAAGCATGCAAAATGAGTTAAGAGTATGGATAAAGCTTTATTTTGGTCTTACTTTTTTCTTTACAAATATTACAAATGTTTCTAAACCTATTATATTAAAAAAGCACCAATATTTTAAAATTGTTAAACAAAAATATAAATATTTAAAATGGCACTTTAGAGTCTTTCCGAAAAGGTCACTTTTTTTCTTATAATTTACTCAGCTTACCTTTATATTTTGGTACGAAATTTTTAATATCCTGTTCCTGTATATTTTGATAGAAATCCAACTCTCGGAAATTCAGTGGCTTCACTATTGTACTGGAATTCAATACCATCAATCTCGTATGGCCACCAACCTAAAATTAACAAATATCTTGTCAAATAGTTTAAAATATAGCACATCAATTAAACGTATAAAATTGCGTTAGGCGAATATTATATTCATTGAAAGGAAAGGAAAGGAAAGGAAAGGAAAGGAAAGGAAAGGAAAGGAAAGGAAAGGAAAGGAAAGGAAAGGAAAGGAAAGGAAAGGAAAGGAAAGGAAAGGAAAGGAAAGGAAAGGAAAGGAAAGGAAAGGAAAGGAAAGGAAAGGAAAGGAAAGGAAAGGAAAGGAAAGGAAAGGAAAGGAAAGGAAAGGAAAGGAAAGGAAAGGAAAGGAAAGGAAAGGAAAGGAAAGGTTAATCTCGACCTGGAAACGAGCCGCAGGCGAGTTTCGTATATAATATGCGAGTGTATTAATGGCCATTACGTGAAAGTTTCATACAATATTTTTTCTACTCCGATTAATAACAATTATTTAATTGATAATTATCATTTTTTATATAAAAAAAGAACAATCAAAGGAACTTCAACAAATATTTGACAGCTGTCAAATTAAGTGTCACTTAATAGGTCTGTTCGACTGCAATAAAAGTGTAGCACTGAACTATATAATTTTGAAAAATTCCGGTCTATCTGTGAAAAAATGCGTGTAAAACTGCTAAAATAGGGACTATCTATGTATGTATAATGCATTTGTATACTGCAATGAATTTCATTATGATACAGATTTTAGTCTTTTAATAACTATATTATAAAACATGAGTAGAAAAAATACGTCTATCTGCTCGTAGCAACAATTCAGTTTTATTTGTTTATAAAGAAATATTTCTTAATGTAAACATTTTGTTGAAAATACACGATTAAAACAAAACAACAATTGGTTGAGACGGTAGCAACAATAATTTATTTATGTTTGTTCGAATTAAAAAAATTATCTATGGTAAACATAGATTAGGTTAGTAAGCGAATCTTTTGTTTTAATTTAATTCGTATGCTACTAAAATCCGTATAATTTCAAGAATTGAGTCCTGGTGTCTCTTGGCGCGTCCACACTATGCAGCGATTCGCCGTTGGTAATGCCAATTGGCAAAGCCAACCAGAGGTTGATTTAGTGTTGAAAATATTTATTCACTATGAAAATGAAAATTTGGAGCCATTTTTCGAAAAATATTTGAAAATAATAGTCACCATAGACATACCTGATTATTCAAAGGAAACAAATCAACTTCATCATTGTTGCCACCAATGTGTTCTTGACGCCTAAAAGTTGCGTTAACGGGCTCGGCACAATTTTTTTTACCTGTGTCATGTTCTCCCATACCCCAGTTGGCCAAAAGGTACACCATTCCCTCTTCTTCTTATTTTTGGCAACAGTTTAACGATCGCTGTTCTGAAACAAAATAATACTTGCTATTATATCCCGTCTCAGACTCAGAAAAAAAAGTTATCAATATGAATAAAACATAATTAAATCAGTTTAAGTCACGTGACACTGATCATTAATGAGAGTTTGTGACTTCATTTATTCACAAACATTATTAGCGGCTAGGTATAGAAAGTATTCGTTGTTCCCATGATATTTAGAGCGCCTTCAGGCGAGACAAGTACCCATTGGTTAGTACAATGAGTAAGTGTCAGTAAATAGTATTCAGTGAAGAACTAAGGCTAAAGTCCAAGGCAACTTTTTAATTCCAGGCAATTTTCCAGTCATGGTAATTTGGTTTTAATCAAATCAAGTAGTATATAGTTCTATTTAAAAAAAATAATATACATGTACACAAATTAAATAATTAAACATATCTAGTGAAATAAACAATAATACTTGAACAAATATACCCAGATTGATTAGTTATATGTATTAACATTTTGTCTTCATCATTAGACGTAATCATTTTTGGGCTACCTAGAATAATCTCGTTTAGCAATAAATTATCCATTTCCACCTAAATTTCTACACATATTATGTTGATATAGTCGATTACCAAGTTGTAGTCTGTTTTAGACGTAGCACTCGCATTGAAATTTTGTTGGCAATAGATAGCTTATCATTATTATATTATTAGTCACATATTTTTATAACGGGAATTAGAATGATTCACTATCAAAAAACGAATGATTTACAGAAATTATTAAAATTGTGCATTTAAACTTATTTTTCAACGATCTTTCCCAATCTCATTATTTTTCATGAAAGCTATTTGGTGAAAAAGTTAGCTCGCGTTTGACAGTTTTATACAGGAATCTCTATGTCGCATCTTATAAATAACACAGTGTATATAATAGTAATGTGCGATTTCACCAACGACATGTAAGAGAGTTCCTAACTAAGTAATTCCTACGGTAGGAAATACCTAAATCCGATACAAGAGCAAAATTAAAATCATGTCACAATAATCGAGTCTAAATAGTTATTTATGCAACAAGTGCAAAAAGTGAGTGTTTTTTGCACGCAACGAGGTCTTTAGGCCGAGTTGGACAACACGTCGAGTGCTAAAAACACGTTTTGCAAGAGTTGCATACAATATTTTTTTCTAAATTCATGCAAAAACTGGAAAATTAGAATATAAATAATATGTTAAGAACCTAACCTAATTAAACTCGACCCGTTCTTCTTTTTTTGTCTCCACCTTGTCAGTCATAGCTGGTTTTCGCCTTGACCATTTAAATTTTAAATAATTAAGGATTTTTGCAATAATTGTAACTCGTTGAGACTAAGTAGTAAGATATACATATTTTATTGTTGTATTAAAGCGCAGGATCAGATACTTGCTATGGATTTTAATTTAATTTAAATGTTTATGTTTGTCATTAATCATCACAAAACTGACACAAGAATGACAGATGAGTGCAATAAAGTACCACTTTTTCCATTAAATGTGGCTCACAAAAGTGTTGTTTTTTGCATGAATGTAGAAAAACATTATTATTTTAATCATTTCTTGGCGGATCCGCCACGGTTATTACCTCTTAATACAACCGTTTAAAAGTTGTTAACATTGTTTATAAAACACGAACACTACATCGATTAAACATATTTGTAAATATTTATACATATCGACCATAGTAAATTATTTATTATCACACTGATTCCACAGAAATTAGCTTGTTTAGTAAAGAGGCAGTATTTTTTTTATGGGATGACAAAGTCCCATTAACGGCATTGGATGAAATTCCATCAGTGTGAGTAAATAAAATAGAGCATAATGACCCACCTTTTTGACTACGTGTTGGTAATCCATGATCTTTCTTGTTGACCAAACACTTATTTCTGTCAATGTGTCAGTGAAATCGAAAACATCTTGTCTGTTATTTTGTCTAACTATAACAATATTTATTTTAGAAATACTATGGAATTTTGAATGAATGTGATGAAATGACTAGATGATGATTGAGTCGTGCTGACAACTCACTTTATACACATGCTGTCCACACAATCATAACCGTATTTTTGTTAAAAGAATTTAAATAACTATCTACATTATTAGTTACTCACACAAGTTGATAATTCATCAATTCCTCTTTCTTTCAAATTCTTGACCATTGGAACTTTTCCACTCAACTAACCTCATATATATAATTGTATATAATTCATAACTTTGACGTTTAAAATGTCTAAATGTCATTGTAAGTAATATAGGACTGCCGGTACATGAAATAGTCAGCAAAGTTCTAAACGAACTTCATAGGTCCGGAATCGTTTCATGCGAACAAAATAAATTGGATAATAGGGATAATCGGCAACTGGCTAACTATGACATACTTATTAATCTTGAAATGATAGGAATAGAACCTACATATTTTTATTTTCATTTTACCAACAGTGAAAACTATTATTGTTTTTTTAATTTGTGACAAACTGTAAGATGCTTTATCATGTCAATTATCAAAGGTAATACCACGAGTGCTTCAAATTTTATCGATAATTTTTTCTTTTCCACGAAAACTTGTTTATTTGGCAAAAATATGAAAACAAACCGATTTGATAAAATCACGACTCCGTTAGGAGGAGTGATTTTATCTAAATTCGGTTTGTTTGAATGTTTTTGCCTCAAATAAACAAGTTTGAGTGATGAAAATAAAAAATTATGTGATAAAATTTGAAGAGCGAGTTGTATTTGGGAAGATTATTTTTTTCATCAATTTAAAAGGATTTTTGAAAGCGCTTTTAGTTGTCAATAATGACAAATTTAAAGTAAAATTTTGACGTTTCGATGTAAACAAGGTTTTATCGATGAGGAAGCATAATTATCAGTATAATACCGAATGATTGGCTAGAATAATGTATTGCTATTGGTTAAAACCACCAAAATGTCAGATTTTGACAAGTGAAAAAAATAATCAACACTAATTATAAATTCCTACAAAACGCAAAATGATAATGTTACAATTCAAAGTTAACCTTGACAAACGCGTAGTGATAAAAAACCGACCGAAAAACGTTATTAATAAACAAACATCCATCTATTTTTAATGGGCCAACTAATATAAATTTTTGTATACGTGGAAAAAGTTAATTGCCAATTTACCGGTTTAATTTGCGGTTTTGCACGGTTATTAATTGAAATATCAAGGTAGTTATGAGTGATTGACATTTTTTTCTAACTTCAAAGGTATTTTGTTGCCAAAGTCATTGTGAAAAGAGATATTTTTAATCCCATTGATGACCAACGCAGCAGAATGGCGTGCATATATTTTTTATAAATTATTAGATTCCCGTGATTGCGAAAAGCTTATCAAACCATGCAATTTACACAAGTACGACAAGGAAAATATGAAAAAACTAGCTTGAAAGAGGGAGAGATTAAATGAAACTAAACACTTTTATCCGGCAGCAGTGTCCTTTAAAGAGAGAATTCATGTAAAGAACACTGTTGCCGGATAAAAGTATTTAATAGTGCTTAAGCTCGAAAAAAAGTCAACAATAACGAGACAAAAATATCATTTTTACAAATTAATCTGCGCTTCTGGCAAGATGGTTAAAATAGGGGGCAATGAACATTCGGCCAGCCTCGGGAAATAAGTATACACCCACGCTGACCGCGCACAATTATTCTTCTCTCTCTTTCAAGCTGTTTTTCCCATATTTTCCTTGTTGTACTTGTGTAAATTGCATGGTTCGATAAGCTTTTTCGCAATCCGTATATTATCTCGAACTGTCGTTTCAAATGATCTCCAAAATGTCATAATAATTATTATTTTTTATAAAATTATATTTTATAAACTTTTATTCACATGGAAATATTAAATTCGTTATTATCAACAAATTTCATAATTGTAGGTCATTTCCAATAAATGTAACTTATATTTTTGTGTATTGAAGACATGCCTACATTTCTTTCTATTTTTTGAAACTTATTTTATTGATTTTGTATTTAATTTTATTAAACTATATAATATTTTTAACTAAAATAATCATATATCTTGCTTTTTAACTCAAATATTTATCCAAAACAGGTCAAAAACCGTTCTATTATTTCTATTTTATATTATTTATAAACAACTCAAGTCAATTGCGCTAATGGGTACGTGAAAAACATATTTTTCCAGACATTTCAAGTCTCGGAACAATGGTGTGTTAAATCGTATTTAAATTATCTTTAAGATAATTACTATCATTTTAGAAATCGTGATATAAAAGTAAACAAGGAAGTACTTCCAAAAATAGAAGCTAGTTTGCAAAACGAATGATTTAACTAGCAGTAAGATCGTCCCTAATTTGAGTAAAAAGTTTTCTTGTAGCATCTATCAAGTTAGACAAATAGCCCCACTAAAATGCATCGTGATTTTTCTAAGCAACGAGAATGAGAAATATTTCCAAATACATATTATAAGTTGTATAGTAGAACAACCAAAAAGCCCACATGTACGCCGCAAATTAAAATTAATGAATATTCCTCAGTTTGTAATTTTTGTCATACATCCAAAAAGCAAAAATAATAAATTTCAAGATTTTGCGAATAAAAAAAACTGCAACATCCGATTGGACGACAAAACTTGGCTACGGGTATTAAAAAACAATAAATTAATTAGTGTTTGGACCGAATTTTATTTATGACCCACTAAATACCATTAGCTTATTAAATCTGAAAAAAAAATAATTGTAGGGTTCGTTCCAACACAATTTATTGAAAGTATCCACGAAAATTTCACCTCAAAGAATATTTTCGAATGCTTGACACTTTAGAGTAGATATGGTTAATTCAATAGCCTTTTTGGTGAGCGTCATCGATTGTTAATGTCTTTCCACAGTACATAGACAAGAAGTCTTTCTAACACATTACGTTAAGGGTAAGGGCCCCCGCAGACTGCAGACTTTTTATCGGCCGATAGGTCGGCTTCTTAATCAGTATGGAGAGCATATGCATTATCGGCCGATACTGAATCGCTGTAGTGTGCGCATATCATGGAGCTAGTATTTAAAAGGAGAGACTACGCATGTCATAAAAGTGGTATCGGTTTCGCCATTTTACTACCACTAACTTGTCAACTTGACATTAGTATTATTTTGTCGATGTGAATTGTGAATTTTTTGGATTTTCTTTTTGTTAGTGTCGTTTTTTCTATTTTATAAATTGAAAAATAAAGGTTTCTTGTGCTCTACGAAGTTGTACAAGTAGAGACAGTGTAAATACGAAAAAATCATCAGGAACAACATGTTAGTAAACAATCGAAACAGGACTGTACTGCAATATATTGCTTTGTGCACAAATAAATTTTCTATATTTAATTAATTAGAGATATGTGGTTGAAATTTGTGAAAAGAGGTTCCTGGCAGCCAACATAAGGCTTGTCAAAAGGATGATAATGTGCACTGTCGAAAAAGAATTTCACTAGTGAGAAAATTTTTGTTGATTGGAAATTTAAATAGTCCGGCTCTGCCGTCGACGCCATATTGCTACCATCACAATGTCTATCATGTGATACCATTTTCCTATTATAAGATAGTCGACTGTGTCATCTCCTCTTAATATTAGCTCCATGGCGCATATGCATTCCTCTCCATACTTATTAAGAAGCCGACCAAACTATCGGCAGATAAAAAGTCTGCAGTCTGCGGGGGCCCTAAAAGAAATGGAAAAAAGGGCAGGTCTAATCAAAATGTTACAATAATCATCCGTTTAAATGTATTACAAACGTCAACCCTAATCATTGACTTACAAAAATTTGATTGGTTGGTGTTCAGATTAAGCGCAAGCGCGACCTATCAATCGGGAGAAATTTCTTTGTTTAAAATAGGATGCAGATATACCTGTCGTACTGTCAATGTGTCTGTCATATTTTTCTAGTTCCACTGACAGTTCTTGTCAGGTCTGTACTTTGTTGTTAACGGTCAATTATTATTTATGAAAAGTTAATATGAATCTTATTGTTATATTTGTTTGAATAATAATCCAAAAATATGCCTAGATACACGGAAAAGCATCAGCATTTTGAAAGTTCTCAAATATTTTCAGTTACAAAAAGAAGCTGGTAATAACTATAGTCAAAGGCACTCTTATCGTGCGGGTTCAAAGATCACCAACCATATGTATCAAATCAAAAAACACGGAGGTTACTAAAATGTGAGATTACACTGATGGACGAATTTACACTTCTTCTTTCATTCTCGAAATAATCCATCGAACTAAGTACCCTTTTTCACTTCAGGATACAAGAAAAGCCGGAAAATTGCTACTTATTATTCATATTATCACTTTAAAATGTCAAAGTGACAAAACTGACATTTAAATAAAAACTGTGAAAGACTTTTTAGAATCGCTGAAAATTAAATACATATCCTTCTTTTTCCTGTCAAAATTGCATAAGTCTGTCTTATTTATCTAACGGATTTCATTTGGAAGTTATAATTAAATACAATAAAAGAAAACAAAAACTGTGAGTATGTCTTTGTTGAATCGTATGACCCGCACGATAAGACTGCATCTGACTATATTAATTTCATAGCATTGTCGAATTTTGCTGAATGCGATTCTGATGATTTTATTTATCCAATTTAAGGTTAGATATGTGTCAAAATAGCAAATAAAATAAACGACGTCAAAAGTAAAACATTTTTTTATCCAAATAGATGAGGCTTTTACTTAATGTAGATCCATACTAAATTATGAAATTAAACAATTTTAATTTGTTAAATCTACAAATATAATGTAGATTTCACAAATTAAAATTGTTTGATTTCATATTTTTTTTATTTATTAACTATCGTGTCAAATAAGCGACATATTGCCTGTATACGATAACTTGGGACACCTGGTATACAAATTTTACAAGGCAAGAAAAGTGTTAATAATGCTCCAACTAAAAATAGCCACCTAATAGACGAATAGGTACGATCTCAATATTATCTACTATGTATTTCAAATGCAAAGGTTAATTTTAGCTTCAAACAAAAAGTAAGAGTGATTATCCCGCTCTGTGATTGGTGAACCAGATGTTAAGCTGACATCATACATTATTATGACGTCGTGTATGCGTAAAAAATATCCGTTTCGAAATATTATGTTTCGCTTTTCAACAAGTATTTGAGAAAGCTATCAGTAAATTTCTGAATAATATAAAGTAAACTATAATATAGATGATCGTACCATTGTCGTAATCTTTACATTGTGTAAAAGCATGTTGAAAAAATAGTTGCTTACCATCTGGTTATCATATTTTTTATGTATACCCTACACACTCGTAGTGTTACGTCACTGATAATATTTTTAATTGCGAGGGTCATAAATTGTAACAGTTAATGCGTTACCGATTTGTGCAGTATGTTTTTATTCAGCTTCAGAAACACGTGGGATTATAAACAATTGATTAATATCACTTTTAATCTGTCAACACTTGATAATAATATCCTTTAAATAATGGAGTTGTTTATTTTCAATATGATTACACTATCATATTGGAGTTCACAGAATTTTCATAAAAATTTACATTGAATTGGAAATTTACATTGAAATGGGCTTGTTATCAATGAAATATTTTCTCGGTTTTTTTCACGTTTTTTTGTAAAACTGAGTCATCAAAATAACAGGTGACTTTCTCCATTACTTAGATATTAAAGGTTGAAAATGGAGCTCCCTTGAAAAGCGGCAGAGCGGACTGTGACGTCACATTGCATGCCGGGGTATGATATTCGGCAATCGGCATTACACCGCTGCGTTATACATGAGAAAGTTGGTTCCAGCTGCAATAATTTCAAATTTCAAATAGTTAGTGGTTTTTGCTATTGAAGATGTATTCAGTACTTAGATACCGGATTTATTAAAGCAGATTTTGGAAATTTACCTGAACCCGATATCTTTATGGTGATGGACTACTTTAATGAAAACAATTGGTTTTGAATTTGAATTGAATTTCATAACAATCTATAATACATTGTACATTTTCATATCTCCCTCTGTAGGGAATATGAAGTTATCAACTCCAAAGAGGAGCATCCAATGCACGAATGGCTAAGAACGGTATACTTTTTTGTATAATGCTACATACTCTGGAAAGTGGCATCCCAAAATCGTCTGCTGATATCACATACGGTGAGTTCAGTTTGATATTTTTCAATGTTAAAAAGATATCAAGCTTGTCCAGCTCCCACTTTAGTTAACAATTACACAACAAATAATGAATTATTCGGAACTCCTAGATGAAGCTTTGGATTTTTTTTGTAGTATTTCTTCTGACCTTTAAATGTCTGAATAAAATAAGTTATTCGGATCTGGCAAGCTTAAATCTGACGAAGTTAATATAAAAGAAGAACCTCTAGTGGATATTGAAAACTCTTCGTTGATGGGTTTTCGTATTTTTCCAAACGCGATTTCTTCATTTTTCTTTTTTAGTCATTTTTTGCCTCCGCATTGAATCGCCTTGGAACGTACATAAGCCTTAATGCAAGCCTGAACCCTTATTTTCCGAGATACCTATAGATTCCATTCGTGTGATATCCATTGATTTCCTCCACTACTACTCCAGGGGTTCTATTTTCTGAGCTCAATGACAAATTACTGTGCTTTGGTTTGTGAAAACTGTGACATGACTTTAACTAAGCGTTTTTGACAGTCAAAAAATCGGGCTATTACTACAGGATTTAGTAGCTTTTCCACTGTTCATTATTTTAATATGTATACATATATTTTTCTGGTGCATTCTTCAATCCAATTTCTTTAATTAATTTGAGGGCTTAAACGTTCGCGGAAAAATCTAAAATTTTGGGAATCCGTTTAAAATGAGTTCTAGTTTATATTTTTAAATTAAAATTTTTTTCCTTGAACAAGCCCATTGGAAATTTACGTTAAATTTTTCACATTTAAATTATCTTATAGGTGTTTATTGACAGATTTATATTAAAAATCCCCAATGTCAAATGAAAAATATCGGGCTACAGTTGAAAACTGATCCATTTGTATTGTTGACAAACTACTCTAAATAATTATCTAGCTCATTATTTATGTTATATTTTAAACTTTAACAATTAATTATTTTAAACTTTAAAAAAAATAGTAAAAATAGAAGACGCAATTTTGAATAAGTAATTTTTAACAATGCATAATCACATTTTTCATGCCAAATTGTGTTTTCCATTGACAAAACTTTTTTTTGCCAAACACTGGAAACTGATAGAAAGAAAAATAACCAGACATTTTTTTGGCTAGCTCTCACTACAATTATATCACACAATTAAAAAAAAATAGATTCTGACAGAAAACAAACTTAGATAACCATTCAAGGTCATTGAAGAACCTAAAGGCTGGAATACAAAAGACACTGAGAGGCTGCTGGAATCAATCAAATACTCAACTTGTGAAGAGAATAAAAAGTTAGGAGACAAATACATATAATTCAAATTTCCTCGTTAAAAAACCCAACCAATTTTATAAAATAAGTAAAATATTTAACCCATATTCACATAGATACCAGATATCAAAAAATATGCTAATTATGAACAGTGTAAAACCTTAAAACAACCGTCAAAGTCAAAAGAATATTTTTTGTATACAAAATATATTAAACCATATTCAAATTGATTCTCAGATCTAGTTGTTCAACTCAATATTCAAAATGCTCAAAAATAATATTACGAACTCAGTAATTCAGAAGCCGGTCCTGTCGTGAACTATAAATTTTGGCGAATGAGATCTTTCTAGAAGATTCCATAACAGAGTGATGCGATGGTTTATTCCCGATTGTTCTGGAAGGCGGTAAATTCAAGAAGGTTCTAGAGTTGCGAAGGACTATATATACGCGGGTTTTTGAGCGAGTTGAACAGTTTTCCAGTAAACAGTTAATCGGTAAACAGTTCAGTGTACAGTGATTGAACAGATAGTGAATTAGTGCAATATTTAAGTGTTAAAGATAAATTAGGACAATTATTATACCGAGTGTAGATGAATTAGTAGACATTAAGTAGTGTGTATAATATGAATTAAGTTTATTATAGTGTGTAAGTGTTTAAGAAGCAATAACCGTGGCTCGTCCACCAAAAAATGATTATATAGTATATTATTAAACGAGCAATTTATGATAGCCATTATTCACGATAGGTGACGTTTGCGTCAAGAGCCGCAAGTCTCCCGAGTGAATATTGGCCATAAATTGCGAGTAAAAAACTATACTTTTTGCACGACTCTTAATTTCTTTTATTAAATAAAACTCAGAAACGATTTGGTATTACTAACCTCAAAATGTTGAGACAGCTCATAAAATAATTTGACATACCTATATAGAGATGGGCGATACTATGTAAAGTATCAATACAACGTAAAAGTATCAATACTGAAAATTACAATATTTTATCGATACAATGTATTTCATAATAGTTATTTGTTTAACTAGGCAGTCAATCTACTTTGCTGCCGAGTTGAACATATAATTTTTTCTATGATTGTTTATAATGAGGATATTGTATTTGCAAATTATTACAATTCCCACAATCTCTTTATTTTGGTTGGTTGCTATGGAAATGTATAATCACAGGCAGCAAAGTAATCACTTTGCTGCCTAGGCAGGAAAGTAACTACTTTGCTGATAGATATCAGATATAATATTTGCTGCCAATCGGAGAAAAACAAATTTCCTGAACAAAATACACAGATTTAATAGTTTATTTCATATTGTACCTCCATCTCTAGTGAATTATGAACCATAATACACTCCAGTGTATTATAAACCATAATTCACTCTAGTAGATATATGGCTACCATATACCTTTTGTTAGGAGGTAAAATCTTGACTTATTATTAGGTGGTCGTGGACAAATAATAAATTTTAAGATAATAATGTTTTAGACTCTATTATTGTGACATGATTTTAATTTTGCTCTTTCTATTGGGCTATTCAAATATAGAAAAGATATTATGTAAAATGGTAGGTATTGATTTCTTTAAGAAACTCGAAATTTTCCTCTCGGTACCATTTTGTCTGAAACCATTTGATATTTTCACTTCAAAATTTCAGAATATATGCATAGTTTTGAATGAATTTTTTTGAAATGAACCAAATTAAAAATCAAATCCCTTGGAAAAAAATAACTATATTCCAAAAAAATATGCAAGGCTCCTTGACCATGGGAAAACATTTCAACTACCAAAATATGGTTAAAATTGTGAGAAAATGAGAAAATGGTACCGAGACGAAAATTTCGACATTTTTGAAGAAATCAATATCATTTTACATAATACTTTTTTTTATATTTAAATAGCCCAATAACAAGAGCGCAAAATTAAAATCATCTCACAATAATCAAGTCTAAAACATTATTATTTTAAAAGTTATTATTTTAATAGTTATTATTTTAATTTATTTTAATCATTTATTGGCGAACGCGCGACGGTTATTGCCTTAAATAAACTGTTTAAATAAATAAGAAAAACATTACAATAACAATAGCATGTGAATACATTTTTTTAATGTTGTTTTTATTTATTATCAAATACCAAATAAATACATACCTTCTGAACAAACACCTTTCTTTGTTAAAAAGTAAAATTATAACCTGAATATTCGCCCACTGTATGAAAACTCACTGACACGATCAGGAAAAACAGAGTTAAAGCCTTTGTCGAGTTATATTTAGTAAGACTATTCACTTTTCACGTGTATTTTATTGTAAGATTGATTTCGGCGAATTATCTGATTGTAAGATATATAAAAATGAGCGTGGTGTAAATGCTTTTCAACTGCTTTGAAGAAAATAAACGGATGTAAATAAAAGCGTGTCCTTCCAAAAATGCACAGCACGTGTTAATTTAAAAATAAATAAAAAATGTGAGATTTGAAGGCTAATTTCAAATGATAATAAATATTAAAATAAAACGCAATACAAAGTAGAGGTTTAAATGTAAAGTTGATGCAAATTCAATCGCAAATGATACGTCTCTTGTCTTTTGTCTGGACTTTTGCACGTATATCAAGGAAAAAGTCAGCGATGGAGAAGAAGCTTTTGCAATTTAAATAGAAACTGTAAAAATGTTAAGAGACATAACTCGCCAAACGTTACATATATTCATCAAAACGAATGAGAACAATAAGTATGAAAAATAAAATTTATATCATAGTGACTCACTCTCTCACTATGCTACGGCACCGTAGTGTATGGGACCGGCTTTACATTAACATGACAAATTTTTACCGATGAAAAAGGCAGTTACTCTCAAATGTGTGGAAGCTCGAATTGTAGCAGTGGAGAAAGATCATTTCCTTAAGATTTTTGTTATTTATTGACCTAAAACTTTTGACAAATAAATGTTTGGTTACCATAGGATGACCCATCGTAGTTTGCTGTTTGGTTTGGGATCTAATGCTTTCATAAGATCCAAGATTCATCACTTGATATACAACGGATTTTAAGTAAATATCGCCATTATATTTTTGGATAATCAAGTTGCATCACTCGACAACATCATTTTTTGCCGATAAAACAAGTTATATTTTTTAGCACAATAATCTATTTTGGTCGACATTAACGAAACTCGACCTACTACCACAATTATTTTCGACATACCGACGATATACAGAGGATTTTTATAGATAGGTTGTTTTCATCGCCAAACCGAATGACTGTGTCACAAAACAAACCTATAGAAGGGAAAGTCCTGTGTCAAGGTATAAAAGAATTATTTTTTTATCTGGTGAATTAAAAAATAGAAAAATATCAACGAAAAAAACGACAACAGATGCACAAAACAGACAAACTAGTGAAAATTTCTACAGCAAATACAGATTCTATTCCGTTATGAAATAATTCTGAACCCATTAGCTACGATAGCTGAAATTCTTCTTTCTTACCTTGATACAGGACTTTCACTTTTAAGTTATTCTGAGTCTGTTTTGTAGTCTTAGCTGCCTTGCCTATTTAGACAACTCGCAGCTAGCGCTTCAGGTGAATGGATTTGAAGCCTCATTTTTTCATTCTAGGTTATAAACTCTCATTTCTATAGCTTAGTCTGTTTTTTGAACAAGTGAAAAATTTTAACATCTTTGAAGTCTATCTGGGCCGGTATTCTCAACTCGCTCAACTCGCAACTAGTATTTGTATATTCTCATGTACCGCAGCCCTCGGAAATCTCTTATATAATATGACTACAATTATAAATGATTTGTATACAATTATAATTTTCATGCTTCAAACAAAATTAAAGGTTAGAATTGTCTATTTACATGCGAATCATTGACATATAATATTTTGTCAATTATGAGAATGCGAGTGAAATAAAGCACTCCTCTTCTCTTGAGCGTTCCGATTGCGAGGGCAGTGGTACTGGGTGCATGAGAATCTACAAATACTACATCGCTGCCAATCAAATGACTCCCTTTATGGATCGCTCGCTTGTGAGAGGAGCGAGTTGAGAATACCGGCCCTGTACCTGTAAAGTAGGTATAGGGTGAGTGTAGACTCACAGCACTTGGGCCACATCTGTATATCCTCTCCGAGGAGTTGTCCTTCTAGGTCATCGTCCATCCTGTCCTTCCCAGAAAGGTGGACAGGTTAGGTTACAATCTATAGGTTTTACGTGGCAACATCAACAGGTTAATGACCAGGGGCCGTATTATTAACTGCAAGAGAAGATATTACCGAGGGTAACTGCAATGACCAAGAAAAGTCTGTTCTCTCTGAGAACTTCACTACCTCACTCAAGATTAACAAAAGATCTTTCATAACGAAAACAATGTATAGATCAAGGAGTTACCTATTTGACAAAACATAATGGAGAAGTGATATGTTATCTTTTATACATCCTTCACATAAACAATAATTGCAAAAACTTAGCTAGCATATTATTATTATATTAAATAGATAAGTGTAACTTACAATGTTTGAGTTCCGTCTAAACAATCAGAGTTCTTCAACCCCACTTTACGGGAAGTTCATGAGTTTACAAAATTAATGAAGGAAAACACCATTCCTGAGTTTCTTGAATTATTCAGTTTTATCAGCAAATATATATATGATGACTTTATATGTAAGTCGGAAAAATGTTTGACAAGTTGTAGAGTAAAAGCAATCATTCGTAACCATACAATTGGATGTCAAAAATATAGTTCATTTACGATAAAAAGACGATGACGTTGAAAAACAAAATATTGTGACGCTGTCATAAGTAATCGTTTCTCGATAAGGACAATTAAACGCGCGGCATTTCATGAAATGGTTAAGATTATTTGATCATATCGTAAAATAGTCGCATTCATTCCGACAGAGGCGCTGCAAGCGCTTTGTTTACGTGTGAAGGATATCTGCAGGCCTTAACTGAGGCAAATAACCCTCTCCTATCAAGTGATGTTCCCTAGAATTCGCAATTCGCAAGAATGTGGATGAAGGTTTCTTCCTTCAGCTCCAGAATCTACATTCTTCTCCCTCGACTATTTTGAGCTTTCTCAGGTGACCATTCAGGTGACTATGTTCTGTTAAAACGCAGTTTTACTTACTTGTGCATTCATTTGATCTCAACAGGTTGTAGTCACCCAGAAAATTGTCTAAGCCCTACTATATAGATCTTTCCAATGGTCAGATATTCTACATAAAGCTCTACCACCGTAGCCTTATTCAAGATTCCAACTATTTGTATATTTATTTCCTTTTATCGTTGAGACTAAAACCTGGCGCCATCCAGTTTAATATTTTATAAAGTGTTAAAAGTGCTTTTTCTTTAACAGTCCATTTATGCTATATTATCCCGTAAAATTAATAACCGATGAAAGTAAACAAATAGTAAATTTAGCACTTCGGTTCAAAATATAAATATTTTCAGCAGGAAATCACTATAAGTGTCGATTTTATTGGTATCAGTGAACGTCTTGTCACAGTTGACTAATAAAAACACTGTACTGCGATTTTAGAACGTTCGCCTTGACTAAAAATACGCGAGTGGCGTCGAGAATCAATGTTTGCTTTCAGTTATAAAAGGTTAATTTCAAACTGAAATAACCACGGAAATGAATGAAGAAAAATAGAAAAGGCAAACGTTTCGTATTTTATTTATGATCCAATGTTTTCATTTCTACACGTGCACTTATTTATAAATAGGAATATGAGTGCAAGAACAATAAAAAAAAACATAACCAAGAAATCGTTGAAACTGAAATAAGTACACAAAGAGAGGTCTAAAAAGATAGCGATGAGAAATCAACAGAGATGAAAAAAAAAACGCAACAAAAAACAAGAAAAGTAGTCACACAAACCAAAGAACCCACAAAACATCTTAGCAGCTACATAGCAAGACCTATATAATCCGGACCCTATTCTCTGCACACTCTAGTTATTACAGAAAAAAACATGAGTACCCGGGGCGCCATACAACTGTTCCACAGACAAACTCCCTCAAGGAGTGTGGAGTTGGGTAATCTGTGGAGTGTGTGCAGATTGCGGGAGCTCCAATATTAGAACAAGCAAATGTAGGCCAAAGCCTCCACCATATGTCCATACTGATAGTATCTATAACTCTAGTTTTTTAGATAAGGGAAATAAATAAATATTTTTGTTTGGAGATATTTTAGTTTGTATTTCATTGAAAATGAATGAACATAATAAATAGTAGGTATAGTGTGTCAGGAAATTCAAATCTTCATAGTATGCTCCAAAGGCGTGAGTTCAATTTTATTTATCGTGATTAACTCCCATATTTCAAATGGTTAGAAGTAATACCCATTTTATAATTGTCGTATATATCAAATAAAATTGTGTTGTAGTTTAAAGTTTGTATAGTAGGTATGATGACTGATTTTGAGAAACTGTTCCACGATGTTTTCGCGTATATACTTTATCTACAATAAATGTTATTTCTGTAAGAAAAAATGTTTTCAAAGGAAAAATTCAACTTTTAAAAACACATTTTAAATTATGCGCCAAAACGCTAGAATAGTAATGGCGTCTGTCTATGACATCATCAATTCGTAACAGTGTCAACTGTCGATAGGTTATCTATGATCTGTGTCATGTAGTAAAATCGTCAAAGTCAAACTTCAAACACTTGACAGCTTGCAGGTTAAAAGTTTATTTTGATACATAAACATAATTTCAAAAACCGTGTTTTGTGGTAATAAAAAACAGAGATACAAGTTTATAACGAGAAAATATCACATGAACCAAGCAAAGCCAACAGCAACAAAGGAAATACAAAGCCATAGATAATATAAAGACGACAAATCAGATGTTCGGATCATAGATATTTGCGAAAATATGACGTCACTCTCTTCTGATTGGTGTTTGAGATAAGATGGCGGATGGTTAAATTTTGTGCTTATATTTTTACTAAAATAAATGTAATCACACATGAAAATGAAAAATAAGTGATTTCTGTAGAATCTGTATCTTAAATAATTTTTTCTACTCCTGTTTTATAATATACTTATTAAAAGACTAAAATCTGTATCATAATGAAATTCATTATGATACAGATTTTCATTATTATACAGATTTTTGAGCCAATAGGAATGCGACATTCGCACAATATTTAGTATATAACCATGGATACCTGGTTGACATTTCTGAAATTAATCATATTAGGTCTGTTCCCTGCAATAAAAGTGTAGCAATGAGCTATACGATTTTATTTATTTTAATTATGTTTTAATGCTTCTTGCACTTTACAAATGCAATATACATAGATATTCCCAAATTTAGTAATTTTATACGTATTTTTTCACAGATAGACCTGAATTCTTCAAAATTATATAGCTCAGTGCTACACTTCTATTGCAGGCGAACAGACATATTAAGTGACACTTAATTTGATAGCTGTCAAATAATTTTGATTTTCAAAAGTAACTATATTTAAAATTGATTTAACTAATAATTATTGATTAAATAATTTTTATTAACCGGAGTAGAAAAAATATTGTATGCCACTTTCATGTAATGGCCATTAATACACTCGCATATTATATACGAAACTCGCCTGCGGCTCGTTTCGTATCCTACAATATGCTCGTGTCTTAATGGCTATCATTACATGTTCGTTGCATAAAATACTAATATCAAATCAATATTTTAGTGATTCTTAGTGACTGTCATCATGCCTATTGTGAGTGAAAAAGATTGTGGAGGCTGTAGATACTGCAATAAGCAATTTGCTGCCTACGAAGTCAAGATCTTTATATAGCCTACAATTGGTTCAAAAAGTGGTGCGCCGAGAAAAATATTCAAGTATTCAGCGAGAAAGTTTTGTTGGCATACTTCAGTGAAAATGCAAAGAGTTACAAGTCTAAATGGCGCAATATTCTATGGTTAAATCATGCTTGATAATTTACGACAACATAGATATAAACAAATTCTCCAAGCTGGCGGTGACGGATATGAAGCGAAAAAATCAAAAATATTGACAAAGGGTGAAATAGTCGTTGGTGAAATCCACCATTTTCTATCAAGTACAGATGACAAAGAATTCTTAATGATTAAGGTAAGATTACTTTTGAGGTTAGGTATTTCCATTATTGAGTATTTCGATTTTTTATAGATTTTATTAATTCTGGTGATTGCCGGAGCTTGTGGAACTGATGAACTAGTCTATTAATTTAACTGTAGATGATATCGAGGATGTAGGCTCTTCCTTGATTGTAAAATATCCAAACACTATGACAAAGATGTCCACGATCAATTGTGCATGGTTACCGATGTGGGAAATATGCTTGAATTGTTTCAAAAATACCTGTCCCTACGCGCCTCTTTTTGTACTACAAAGCAGGAAAATGTACTTCGCATCCAGTTGGCAAGAATACCATGGGAAAAATTCCGAGTGTAGTAGCTTCGTATTTAAAATTATCTTATGATGCATGTTATACTGGTATACACTGCTTACGGAGATCTTCAACGACATTACTGGCATATGCTGGTGTTGATATCACGGCAATAAAGCGTCATGCTTATTGGAAATTAACGACAGTCGCTGAGGATTATATCTCGAGAACTCCATTGTAAATAAGACCAAAACTGCTTATCAGGTTTTAGTAGGTACCACAAAAACTGTAATTGTAACTAAAAGTAATTTTCCTTCTAAAATTAATTTTGAAAATTGTACAAATGTAACATTTGATTTAAATCCCAATAAATAATTTCAATGTTATCTTTCTATTTGCATGAAAAACGTTCTGTTTTAATTTTGATGTCATATAGAAACTGATTTCTACTCCCGACCGTGGAAAAATGAATTTCAAAATTTTCTTAAAAATCAAATCAATCATGCTTCTGTCAAATGTAAATCACAAACGTCAGTTTATAAAATTTCGCTGTTGGTTTGGTCGGGATTGCTAAAAATGAGCAATTCTAGTGGTTGTAGATACTTCTCGTGAAATTAGAACAAAGGACGAAGAAATCACAGGAATTATATGAAGGCGTTGAATGCATCTCCCGGGGACTCGAACCTTTGGCAAAGTATGTACCTAAGTCATAACGTTTTAAAAAATAAATAATAATAGTATATTCTTCAACGAGTGCAGAATATGATGGCTATTATTCACGCGGATGAAGTTTCCAAAACGAGCGAGCGCAGCGATTGAGTTTTGGAATCATCCAAGTGAATATTAGCCATTTCTACACAAGTACAAGACTATACTTTCTCCACGACTAAAAAAAGAAAGCTCTTTTGAATATTTGGTTAAATAAAAACAGTTCTCGTAAACTCTTTATTCAATATAATGACAGTAAAATTTTTTATTTAATTTTCTAATCCTTCAAACATGACAGATTATTCTTATCTTAGAAATAAAGACGGCGTGAACATTGAATATTAAGTTTAAGTTTTCTATCATCCCTTCTCAATTAAAATGTTAAAACTAAAATAAACATTTGAATTGTTAATTAACAAACATTAAATTCAATTTCCTAAGACATCTAACCTACACATCAAAAATTTTTCTTTATTCAACGGTTTTGTGAACATATCGGATACATTTTCATTTGTTGGAATATATTGTAACATAATTTCTCTTCTCAGACATAACTCTTTTATAAAATGATATTTTATGTCGATATGTTTCGACCGTTTTGAATTTTCAAAGTTTTTAATTAGTGAAATAGCACTCAAATTATCAATTTTCAATACAACTGATTCATAAACTTTGAATTCACTTAAAATACCTTTAAGGTTGATAAGTTCTTGTGAAGCGATACCAGCTGAGATATATTCAGCTTCCATCGATGATTGAGCAACACACGTTTGCTTCCTTGAATGCCATGCTATTGGGTTTCCAGCATGAAAACATATGAAACCACTTACGCTTCTTCTAGTTTCTCGGTCTCCTCCCCAATCAGCATCACAAAATGCCATTAACTCCTGCATATTTCCTTTCTGAAATTGTAGACCATATTCTTTGGTATATATGATTAATGTACCGTAAGATTCGCTTACCAGCTTCCCATGTACTTTTTCTTGGTTTGTCTAAAAATCTACTCAAGTAAGCAACAGAGAAGGAAATGTCTGGTCTGCTTACTAAAGAAAGATACATTAAACTGCATATTAATCTTCGGTAAGGAACATTATTGATAATGGGTTCTTCTTCGTTGACTTGAAAGTTAACTTCCATTGGTGTTGCTACTTTTCTTGTTTCGGCCATTGATAATTATCATTCTAGTTTGTGAGATTTTTAAACCTTTTTCGTTTTTACTGAATTCCATACCTAAAAAAATTTTTACTTCACTCATCTCTTTAATATTAAATTCATTTCGCAAGTCTCTCAGTAGTTCTTGAACTTGGTTTTCTGGTCCTGTAATCAGCCCATCATCCACAAATAATACCAGATAAACTTGATCTTTTGTGTACAAGCAATAGTCATAATCAGAACGCTTGAAATTCAGTTGTTTCATGACTTGGTTGAATTTTATATTCCAACACTTCGGAGCATTTCGCAATCCATATAGAGCTCGATTAAGTTTCAGATATTTTGAATCTGTTTTTAAACCTTCTGGTGTCTTTATAAAAACATCAGTATCCATAACCCCATTCAAAAATGCTGTTGGTACATCGATTTGATGTAGATTCCAACCTTTTTGCACGGAAACTGATAAAAGGACTCGTATTGTTGGTAATCTACAGACTGGAGCATAGCTATATTCATCTGCAGTGTTATAAGGTACTTGAAAACCTTTTGCAACCAATCGGGCTTTCTTTGTTCCATCTTCTTTAGTTTTGAATATCCATCTGGTGTCAATAGCACTCTGACCCATTGGCAGGTTTGCAGGTTTCCATGTTTGAAGTTTTTCGTGAGAACTTAACTCTTTATCTATTGCTTGCTGCCAATCTGACATTGTACTTGCTTCTTTATATGTTTTTGGGTCTTGGTCTACTTTTGTCAGCAAACAGTAGGCTGTGTATATTTCATAATCTTCCAGATTTTGAGGTAGTTTCACAGCTCTACCAGATCTTGTCATAGTAGGTTCTCGTTCGTTGTTAAATCCATTTTCTCCATTTTCATCACTCATACGCGAAGAACCTTCAAAATTCGGTAAGTTTTCATTTTCTACCTCGTTCTCGTGTATACTTTCGTTGTCTTCCTCGGGTAATTCTGTAACCATTTGTTCTGGATGATTTTCTGTGGTTTTGTTCAAAGTTTTATCATTGTTGATCATTTTATATTCCATGATGCTTTCATCTACTCGTACATCTCTAGATCTTATTACTATTCGTTTTTCCGGAAGCCATAGTCGATAACCTCCACCACAATATCCTACTAGTACTCCTTTTTCTGCTCTTCTGTTCAATTTGTTTGGCTTTGGCAATACTGTGTACCATGCTCGACTTCCAAATACTTTTATTTTACTCAAGTCACTTTTCCCATGAAAAATGTTTGCAGGTGTTTGACCTTTAGGTAGACTTTTGGTAGTTAATCGATTTAATTCATACACTGAGCACTTGAGTGCTTCGCACCATAATTCTTTTGGGACTCCTGAATCTATTAGTTTTGTTCTTATTTTATTTAGCAGTGTTCTGTTCATTCTTTCGGCTTTGCCATTTTCTTGTGGTGTGTGAGGGATTGTGTATTCTAAAACTATTCCTTTTCTTAGACAATACGATTTGAAATTCTTTGAAATATATTCTCCACCATTGTCAAGTCTCATGGCTTTTACTTTGACATTCTTTTGTCTTTCAATTTCTTGTACATACTGTATTAGATTCTGATCGGCCTCATCCTTTGTTTTTAACGTTTTTATAATAACAAAATGTGAATAGTCATCAATTATTGTTTGAAAATATTTCGATCCATCAAAACCTAATGGATTAAATGGTCCACAGACATCACTATGTATTAAATCACCAATATTTTTGGTTTTTCTCTCAGTCTCTTTGAATGGTAATCTGGTACCCTTGCCTTCTATACATGTTGAACACACTTTGTCCAAATTCGGTAAGCCAAGTTGTGTTAAAACTTCTTTACTGGGATGGCCTAATCTTCTGTGCCACAGATCACTAGCTATTGTACCATATTCATCATTAACTGCAAGTGTTTCTTCATTCACAATTTTATCAGCTGTTAAAATATACAATCCTTTTGAGTATTTACAATTCAGAACGAAATTTTCTCCTTTTATCTCCATCTTATGTTTCTCCATAATTATTTTGCACCCCTTTTCTGTCATTTTTGATGCAGAGAGTAGATTATGTTGCATATTAGGTACTATCAAGGCTTCAATAGACACTTTTTGTCCTTGGCATTCAAACTTTAAGGTTCCTTTCTTATACGTTTTCAGATTTTCACCATTTGCTATCTGGATTGTTACATAGTCCGGTAGATATATTATTTCGGTCATATGTTTCTCAATATCTCCTTTCACAAAATGGTTACTTGCTCCTGAATCAAGGACAAAGTAAAACTTGTCTTTGACATCACATAAATTTGCAGCGTACAACTGTATTTCAGTTTCATTTTGTTTCTCATCAGCGTGATTTGCCTGCTGGTGATTATATTGCCTGTAACCTCTACTCGTACCTCGATATCCTGGTCTTCCTCTTCCTCGGCCTCTAGTATTTTTAGGACATTTCCCAATAAAATGATCTGTACTTCCACATCTGTAGCATCTTCTATTATCCGTTACCTTGAAACTTGTCTCATTATCATACTTTTGACGCTCCTGTGATAGTAGCTTCAGTTCTCCATCTAATAATCTAGCTTTTGCAAAATCCATAGTTAACTTATCTACTGTTTCTAGAGCTGTTACTATTGTGCCATATTTTTGTGGTAATGTCAAAAACAAATGACATACTCTATCACTTTCATCTAAAACAGTTCCATGCTCTTTCAGTTCTCGGATGACTGAATCAAATTTCACAAAATGGTCTTCTAATTTTTCTCCAGATTCTGACTTTAGGTTTATTAGTCTTCTCCAAGTTGATAATTTGGTAAAAGAGCTCGACCTGGCAAATACAGCTTTTAAAGCTTCAACTTGTTGCTTTGTACTTTTGCAGTCTTTGACAATGTCCAAATGTTTATCAGATAGCCCCTGAACTATGATTGATTGTGCTTTTGTGTCTTTCTTACGCCAGTCCTTCTTTTCTGCTTCGGTTGAAGTTTCACTCAGTTCTTTTTCCAAAATATCCTCGCATAGCTCTCGTCTCAGAATTGTTTGAATTCTGAACCACCAATTGTTAAAATTGTTTGCTTCTAGAATTGGAACAGGGAAGCTTGACGATCCCGACATATTTTTTTTTCACTGATTTCAGCTCGTTTTTCTTTTCACTGGATCTCTAGAGTAGCCAAGAATCTGGGCCCATAACCTTTTGAATATTTGGTTAAATAAAAACAGTTCTCGTAAACTCTTTATTCAATATAATGACAGTACAATTTTTTATTTAATTTTCTTTTTCTAATCAATCAAACATGACAGATCATTCTTATCTTAGAAATAAAGACGGCGTGAACATTGAATATTAAGTTTAAGTTTTCTATCACCAGTGAGGATCGAACCCCAATCGTCCGCGCCAGAGTCAACTATTACTACCACTAGACTATAGAGCATGTTTATTTACAAAAAGGGATACTTAACATACAGTTTTAAACGAAACCCTTACATTTATAAATGATAATTGGGAGTTATAACTAAATATAAGTACTGTCGTCCATTTTTTCTCTAAATAATACGTAAAATTGTGATTCTATCATTATTTTGACGTTTCAAACGACACGCTGTCAGAATCGATATGCATTATTTGGTATTTTACGTTTTAAAAGAGACGATTTGATTTATTCATTTTAATTAGTTTAAGCGTGAATGCTGATAATAATAGAATGTGATTGACTAACGAGAGTGAATTCTTTTTCATTATACACTGATGTGAAGAATAATATATTATTATGTAGCAAAATATGTAAAAATAATTTGTGCGTTATTATTTAGTCGCGGAGAAAACTAATTAATAAACTATAATTATATCTTCATAGTTCTCAGTCAAATAATTATTTCTAATAAAATTAAAGTTCAATCAATTTTTTTACATAATTTATAACCATTAATTATAATAAATACGAAACTTAACAAAGAAATCAAGTTGCGACTACATCTAAAACCCATTGTAGTCATCTAGTTGACCTTCAAGCTTCTTTGTAAACTCTTTGATCTCTATCACCTGCCATGATAATTTACTTTGAAAGATTAGCATCATTTTCATATCGAGTCTTTAGCTAAAATCAATTGGTTTGTTTTATTTTAATTTGTTATTTAAAATCAAATATGGTTCATACAACAGCCTTTTTGGTGTGCGTCATCGTTTGTGACGTATAATCGGGTTTTCGGTATGTCTTTTATTTTATTTGCCATTTTGACACAATATTTAACCCTAAATTTAATAAATAAAATCATCAGGATTGCATCAGCAAAATTCGACAAGGCTATGAAATTAATAGTTATCAGGTTCTTTTTGTAACTGAAAATACTTGAGAACTTTCAAAATGCTAATGTTTTTTCGTGTATCGAGGCATATTTTTGTATTATTTGAATAAATATGACAATAATATTCATATCAACTTTTCATAAATAATAATTGACCGTGAACAACAAAGTACAGACCTGACAAGAACTGTCAGTGGGACAGTAGAAAAAGATGTCAGACACATTGACAATACGAAAGGTATATCTGCATTCTATTTCATACAAAAAAATTTCTCTCGATTGATAGGTCGCGCTTGCGCTCAATCTAAACATCAACCAATCAAATTTTGGTAAGTCAGTGATTAGAATTGACGTTTGTAATACATTTGAATGGCTCATTATTGTGATATTTTGATTGGGATTAATCACAGACCTGCCCTTTTTTCCATTTCTTCCGACGTAATGTGTTAGAAAGACATTAACAATCGATGACGCACACCAAAAAGGCTATTGTATGAACCATAGGTACTTTGTATTTATTTATTTCTATTAAATAATTTATATTATTCCGTTGGCATGGTATTTTGGAATAATTTTAGTAAATTTAACGTGTACCCAGATGACTTCTTGCTCTAGTTCTAGTATGTTGAAAGAAAACAGCGCAGTACAAAGTATTCTGTAAATGGAGAATCTTGATTAATTATTAACAAACTTCTATTGCATTCACCAGTATGAAACGGAATTCTATAATGAATTATGACAGGATCGCGTGAGATAATATGCATGTGGGAGGTTTATTGGATATTATGTAATAAGGTATTTAAACGTGATATCATAATAGTATATTACGTAACGTGTGTGGTAAGAAGCATTTTACGCATGATGCCGCGTAGCGGCGAGTGCGTAATTCCGTGAGTGCGTAAAATGCTGTACAACACTAGTTACGTACTATACTTTACCTACGACCTTCTTCTACATGTAAGTATTTATACTCTTATTATTGATAATATTTGAACAACTTCAACAATATTTGGCTATTTCTGCGATTTCCATGATAATATTAAATCCATCTCACTTTCACTCGACATTTTTTAATTGAATAAAGCTTTCCACAAAATACACAAACCAGTTATAAGTTATAAGGATAATAAAAAAGTATCTTGACAGTTCTTACGCAAATCCCAATTGCAGCCTATACCTAAGTTTGATGTTTTGACGGCTTATGTCAGATTTTTGAATAAAATGGCGACGTCTATTGACAGTTGCTAAGATGTTGCTAGGGAAGCCGTGCGATTTACTTTACAGCTGTGCGTTTTTTTTACCGTGCGTAATAGACGTCATTACATTAGCGCCGACTGTGTGTTATTGACTAATTACAGAGGGGGTCGTAGGTAAAATACTTTTCTAGCGTTAACCGGCAATATTAAATATTTACCATAAAAACATTTTTTCCAACATAGATAGAAAGTACTGTTTAAAATGTGAATTATGTTGTTGGTAATAAAAGAATATTTACGTAATAAAGGCTTGGTGCTCTTTATACAAACGCGATTAATAATTACTTATATACAGGGTGGTCCTTAGTAATTGTACATAGAAGCAGTGACTATAACAAGGACTCTTGTTATAGAAGATTCTTGTCAAGGATTCTTGTAGAAGAACAGTACAATATTCACTACGAAATATTGCGATTTAAACCAACTAGCCTCAATAAAATGTTGTTATTAAAAGAGGTACAGGGTGTTGAACATGAAATTTTAATTTACGATTTTTACAATAGCTTTTTGACGTATATGCACCAAAATTTGATGCTGGGGGTTTTTGGATATGAGAAATCATAATTTTGTTTCTACTCCAATGTATTTTCTAGAGGGCGCCACATAGGCCAAGTATTGTAAAAAACTAAAATTAAAATTTCATGTTAAACACCCGGTATCTCTCTTACTATCAACATTTTATTGAGGCTGGTTGGTTTAAATCGCAATATTTTGAAGTGAATATTGTATTGTACTTTTAAATACAATTACTCAAGGACCACCCTTTATACAATATGGAATCTTATGGAAAACTATTTTATTAATTTTAGAAAAAAAAGTTATTCTCCATAAAAAGTTCTGCTTTATCTAAATCAAATTTTTCAGCCGTATAAGATGTTTGTCAAAAAATATTATTTTTTCTCAAGAGTAAAGTACCTTTTTATATGTTTACGGGCCGGTTTCATAATTGGATAGTTAAAGTGCCTTTAGTAAAAGTATACTTTATCTTAAAGTATCCTTTAAGACGACTTTAAAATAATTGCGTTTCATAATGAAAGTAGCACCTCCCTTTAATAAAAGTAGCATTTAGCTAAGTTGGCAGCCCTGAAATTTGTTTTTCGATATCTTAAGACACTATTTAATTTAGTTATCTAACCTAAAATTATTGCTTTGGCGATCAGATAAGTCAGCATCATCATATCTTTGAAAGTGACACTTTCTCTTTGAATAATTTTTTATTCTTCTTGAATAAATCACTTCGTCATCGGATGATGAACTAGAGCTGGAAGAACTATATCAAGCATGTTCATCATTTTTTCGTGAATTATTCAGCCTGGTTGTCAAAAAATATGGAGATAACTAGGTTAGGTCTGCTTTAAAGCCACTTTATCTTCTGTAAAGTTTAGAAATTTGCACTTTAAGTTAAAGGAAACTTTAGGCACTACTTTATCATAAAGTAAAAAGTACGATTATGGGACCACTTTTTCAACTTTAAGCCAACTTTAATATTTAAAGGCACTTTAAGTTGATTATGAAACTGGCCCTAACTGATTTATAATCGGCTATTTTTGTACACGTGTATAAAAATACACAGTTTTAATGGTTTTAAATGTAAAAAATTATCAATGATATCTCTCTAAATTTGGTAGGCATCACTTGATATATTTGTTTCGGATTACCTGGAAAAAAATATTCTTGGCAGCGCACTTATATTTCTGTTCACAGAATCTGATAATTTTTCAACAACTTTTTTTTCATATAAATCTTAATTAGGTGTGATATCTCTGCTAATCGACATAATATAAGAAATTGAAAATACGTGCCAAGCTAGCGCGTTAATGATTAGGATTGTTAATAGCCCTGCTTTTAATACTCGAGTTTGTTACAAAACTTTTTCGTCGACAATTCAACTCATGTATAAAAAATCGCATATGCCTCAGAGTAATTGTCACTTTGACACCGGCAAAAGTTAGCTTTAACTTTTTCAGCGATAAATTAACTTCAATGTTAAAATGTCATATACCTGGAAATGTTATTGTCACTTTGACATCGATAAAAAAGGTGCATCCTTTTTTATCGCGATAAAAACCTCTCTTCCTCAATTCTAGTAAGCGGATTTCACTTTTACACAATGACAATGAGATAATTATTGTTGTTGTTCATCGATATATTCTGTTGTTAATTTATCTTGCCAAAAAACACTCGAGCTTTTCTTTTATCCAGATAAATTTCTCTTCAACTCAAAGTTTTGCCAATCACTAAATTTGCTCGAAAAACTGACATTAGATAAAATCGCTCCACCTTCGGTGTCGCGATTTTATCATGTCAGTTTTTCTCGTAAAATTAGTGATTGGCAAAACTGTTTCGTTGCAAAGAGAAATTTATCCGATAAAAAAAAAGCTCTTGTGTTTTTACTGTTGATAAATGCACTTGTGGTTTTTTCACTTATGCATTTGTTACCATGATAAATAATTTGACATGTTTGTCAACAACTTAATGAATTTCTAAACACTAACAATGAGCCGATTCATTGAATTGTCCTGCCGAATTACACTCGATGTTTGTATTGATATCGGGTAAATTTGTGTTGTTCAACTTCTAAACTGTTTCCTTTAGCAACTAGACTCGAAAAACAGTCAACCTAAAAACGCTCCACCTTCGGTGTCGCGTTTTTAATAGTTGACAGTTGTTCTCGTCTAATTGCTAGGAAACAGTTTCTCATTAAACAATCCAAATTTACCCGATTATTTTTTTCACTTGTCAAAATCTGACGTTTTGTTGGTTTTAACCAATAGCAATACATTATTCTAGCCAATCATTCGGTATTATACTGATAATTATGCTTCCTCATCGATAAAACCTTGTTTACATCGAAACGTCAAAATTTTACTTTGAATTTGTCATTATTGACAACTAAAAGCGCTTTCAAAAATCCTTTTAAATTGTTGAAAAAAATAATCTTCCCAAATACAACTCGCTCTTCAAATTTTATCACATAATTTTTTATTTTCATCACTCAAACTTGTTTATTTGAGGCAAAAACATTCAAACAAACCGAATTTAGATAAAATCACTCCTCCTAACGGAGTCGTGATTTTATCAAATCGGTTTGTTTTCATATTTTTGCCAAATAAACAAGTTTTCGTGGAAAAGAAAAAATTATCGATAAAATTTGAAGCACTCGTGGTATTACCTTTGATAATATACAAACCTCTTGTGCAATTATAAGTGACTATACAACTTATATTCTCTTTTTTAAATATTCAAACAGATAACATAGGCTAGTAATGTCAATGATAAATGACATTGAAATGCCAGTTCAAATGTTAGTTTTCGTTTTTTTAAATTATTTTTTGGATGTTTTAAAACTAGTAATTATTATAGTTTTATTGAATTATATAATAAAAACGATATTTAAGTTCTAAACTAGAAGTATTATATACTTGAAATCAGTTTTATGCCTTTTTTGAATATTATTGTATGTTTGGTTGCCTATTCCAAGGAGTTATTTCTGATTATAATCACCTGCTGGCTGCTGATATCAATTATCAATTCTAATGTTTATGAATGACTGTCAGAACAATGACCGTTTGTTTACAAAGGAAGCTAATTAACTAATGGTATGTATTCGGTATATTATTTTATATTCAATTTTTACTGGCTGTAAAAACAATGATTAAATCTCTCTCACTCTATGCTCCTGCCAGTGGAACTCATTATAGTCTTTTTTGGGATTTTCAAGTTCTAATTGAGAGACACACATAGGTACATGTGTGTTTTTTGGATAATACACACGGGTATTTTTATTTTCCTCTAGTTCTAGATTGTATCGAAAAACTTAAAATCTATCACTTTTTTTGCTTTTGTGTAATAGGTAACTGTTTTCATATAACTTACTTCAATTTCTAAAATTAACTCTGTCCACCTACTTGTGAATTTAGCACAGTTTGAAAATTCTAGAAGGCGGAATGGTTATGTCGATTAAATCGTTTAAAATTATTCTGTACCAGCAATTACACAACTGTTCTAACTTTCACACCAACCTGCAAATCCGTTTTTGTTAATCTTGTAGACTACTTACAACGAATTTCGCTGGTGTTTGTCATGGTATCCGGTATTTTTAACGGTAAATGGTACAAAATAATATTATTTATATAGTGTCAATACTGTTACATTTTTAATAATAAAATAACAGAACGCATCAGTGCCCCTTGTTTCCCTTCCTGGTAATATTAAAATTGCAGAGATGGAAGGTTCATTGTTAGAGAACTTTATTGTTGACAATAACAATTATTGTAATATACGTGCAAGTATATTATTTCAAACTAAAATCAATATTTAACATCGGGTTTACGTGCATCTGTTTGATATGAAAACGTGATAACTTAAACAGTTTATAATAAATATTTCTAGAATTCCATAATCTATAATAAACACCTTAAATATTAATGAAAACATGCATATCCCTATCTCTAGACAAGTGTACATATTTCTATTTCATTTGGAAGTTTTTTTTTTCAGTCAATAATCATGTAAGAACAGCTCAGTATATTTTTAAATAATTTTGTTTAAAATGTCGGAGAGAATGTTCAAGTAATTGCTATAATTATTTACTTCCTCTTTCCCCATATATGTTACCAAATGTAATCATATCTCTTACCCCATGCTTACTTAAACATTGGTATATGCATTTTTCTTTTAATGTATTTTTTCTCCGATCGTGGGAGAAGTTACACTATTTTGACCTGTTTTCCATGCGCAAAGCTCAACATTCCCGAATAGTGGGCAGTTGCTAAGCAATTAGAAAATAACAGTGCGGTAATATTCTTACCGCACTGCTGTAGCGTGCGGTAATGTTATCAATGGATTATTACAATTAAAGGTAGCAAAGTATGGCTTTGATTTTTATATTGATAAAGCTGTTATGAAAGAAATAAAAGAAACATCTAATTTTAAACGATATTTTTGAACAAAAATTTATTGTTGTCAATATTTACATGTATTGGACAGTTTGTATAATTTGTAAATTCTACTGGAGGGCGAAGAGAATTTATATACGTTGAAGCTGCATGGCTAATTATTTGGTTTATATCGTTACCACCACTTCTATATTCCAATATGAACATGGAGAAATGTATCTAAGCTTACTTAATTGCATCTTGAACGGAATATTTTTCAATTAATTTTTCAAATGTAAATTAACGATCGAAGAAAAAATAGTATGTATTATTCGTGGGAAAAGCATATTCCCAAACTCCTGTGCTACCAGACTCGTCGCTACGCTCCTCGTCTGGTAATCATCACAGTCGTTTGGGAATATGATGCTTTTCCCACTAATTATACAATATTATACTATTTTATTGATTCATGAGCAGCAGATATAATTCTAGAAATAAGACAATATGCGTAGGATAGAGGAATTTATTGACAGGGTATTAAACATAGAGTAAAATAAACTACTTTTAAATTCATACCTTGCTTACAAAACGTGAAATTGTCAATTTTACCGAAACGAAATCATGAATTGACGGAAAAAATTTAGACAAGTTAATTGGGAATTCAATATAAATGATACTCCATCTGTTGCCAGAAGCGGAACTATCTCTTTGTACATTATTTTATAACCTTCACATAAATTTGTATAATAAATACAATTAACAATTAATACTTAAAAAACTACGAATATAATAATAATAAACGAAAAAAAGCCAAAGGCAACATCTAAACTACAATGGAAATGTTGTGTAAAAGATAATTATTGAGGTTATACAACAATGTACAAATAAATCGCCGCTCCGGCGCTATGATCTTAATTTAAATCCCCAATAGCGCACGGTAATTCCCCTACTCGGTTCCAAGCGATTGTCTAAAGGTGTTCTTTATTTATGGGAATCCCCAAAAATGCCAAAATGCTTCAAACATAGACAATGTCTATGTGGTCAATGTGGTTTTTAAATACTAACTAGCTATAGAAAATGTACAAAAATCAAATACTTTAGGTTTATTTTATATATTTTTACTCAATGTCCCCAAGTAAATAATTAGTTGCCTTCAGTTGCCATTATCACACCCTGCCTAGCACTTTTGTCTCATGTCAGACTGATTAAAAATAGTGCTGTGAGTAATATACTTATTCACTCAAGTATTTATTGTAATTATTCCTCATGAAAGTAAGAAAATGAAATATGAAAATTACGAAGAAAGTACTTAGTAGCTTATAACCAATTAGGTACCTACCTAATAAAATTCTATAAATAATCTCCTTCAAATAACAAAACTGTTTTATAATTTTCCTCTAAATACATATTCAAGTGGTTTGGTTGAGAAATGAATCAAAATTATTTCTCAGATTATGTAATAGTTAATTATAGAATACAACATTGTATTTGTTAAATAAATTTGTAATATTTAACCATTTAATAAAGATTGCAAGTACCTATTTATATGTACCAGTCATCTGTTGAGTAGAATTGTATTTGAATGTGGTCTAATCCAATTTAAACTAATATAAGGAGTCAGGTTTTATTAATGATTCTAGGCTAGGAATAAGATATTTATATTTTTCAGAATAAAATAAAGAATGGTAATATACTATTTATTAATTAAAAATACAATAACTAATAATATTTCAAAATATATCCACCATTTGTTTCTAGAATAACTTAAATGTGTAACTTTAATAAAATATTTGTTTCCCAACTAGAATTTGAAGAAGGGTTGTTAATCTTATAGTAAAATCCGAGGTAAAATCATAATCAATGATCTGTTATATCTTGATTCAAACCTATCTATTCTTTTGCAGAACAGCCTGTCTTTTATAATAATATTGAAACATATAAAATTGTATCTATGTATCTAGCAGTATTGAACACATGCTTTATACCTTAACACCATTTCAACTATCTGTAAGTAGGTACTGTAGTAATAACGCCATACCCACAGACAAAAATGTTTTTAAATGTCTGTGGTAGTATTCAAAATGAAACAATATAAACTGCCATCCATATACATAGTTTATCCTATTCTCATTTATCATTAATAAATTTTTTAAACATTTTGATTCATATTTACCAAATCAAATCAGAAATGCAATTATTACCTACCTAAAATAATAAAGAGCAAATTATACAATTATTTTAATTCGCAACAATATAGTCTAAATACCTACTAAAGTAATACATTATCAATAATAAAAAGTTTCATTTATTGCTGTAGAGAAAATACTTACAAATTGTAGGTTAAATGCTTAGTAGTTCAAGAGCCAGTCAGCTGTGTGCACAAGTAACGTCAGATGTTGATTAAACTTGGCATCAATGTCACAGCATTAACTATCGATTGGTGTGTCTTCAATAATCACTAACCCTTCCTAATAAGTCAACTTTTAATAAATCACACACAGAGATTCACTTAGGGTATCCCAAATAAATGAAACCAATTCTAATTTAACGTTTCTGTCACGTATCAACCGAGATATCACTCAGAAAATGACAAACGGTGAAAGTTTAACAATAAGGGATAAGTTAACTTATAAGTATTTGACTTGCTTCTACAATTGTCATTTAAATTTTTGTTTATTTTTCAGTAGCACATAAAATTGTTCTGTCAAAAGCATGCAAATATTGATAGATCTCGTTTATTCGCAAACGAGAATATGTTGTCACTCTCGGTATACGTAGTGAACTAATAACAGAGACAACCTAACAACTCATTCTCTCAAGTCCCCAGACTGGCTGGTTGGGAAATAATTGTGCGCACTGCGCGTAGTAGAAATGTTCCTTCGCTCGCATTGAATCAAGTCATGGAGAATAATTTTCTTTTACGTATTTTGCTCCTTTTTCTTTGTAGGATGATCTATATGATCTTTTCATTTTATTTATTCTCTTGCGTTTTATAGGTAGATAAAGTTTGTCTAAAATCAATTGCAAACTTCCAAATTCAATCTAAAATTTGACCTAATGGCAGGTTTCCTTCAAGATACCGTTTCTATGTTGTCTTGATGCAGAACCAATTAGGTTTCCGCGAATTTGCGTCTTATCAGAACAAGGTAGATATAATCCGTCCAGGAAGTAGGAACTGGTAGGAACTGTGAAAATGAAAGTATAATTATAGGTTATGCTGTTATGCATTTACCACAGTGAAGGAAATGCTAAAAATGCGATAACAGCGACATCCCCACAACTAACCACAAACCAAAATTTATGTGAACAAGAAAAAGAAACAGACGAACCCAAGAAATCTCCGTTTTGCAGTCATTTGCTTAATTACAGTTTCCTGTAATAATTGTCATATTTAAGTAAAGAAAGGTACTCAAAATGACGGGTTTTCAAATGTTTACTCACCTTCGATTTTTCATTAGTCCCATAATTATAAAAGATTGCTTATAATTATCATGTGTGGTTAAATAAAAGGCCATCATATTTTTCTCATTGCAATAAAATGGCTCTAATATTAAAAATGCTTGTAAAGTTTTATGACACGTTATCTGTTTTCATGATACTATTTTAATCATATCAACTGGAAAAGATTCCATTCTTTATTATTCGATTGTAAATATTTTATATATTATCGGCAATAATGCACTGGCGTAACTATCTTGGGACATTTCAGTGGGATGGATGTAGCACACCAAGCCATATTTTTACAAATTCTATTTTTACTGTTTTATATCAATTTAGATTTGTTAATTCAACTACCTGAAAACCAAACTACCAAATAATTATCGGTTTATAATTATTTAACTATTTTATGAATTATTTTAACACATACACAACAAGAAACTTGACCCAAGTCAACACAGTCAAAAATACAAAACGCGGCAAACCAATCATAAAATACGCATGCGGGCCATAGATCTGCGGGCGGGGTATTGAAAGTGGAAACTGAGAAATTCACTATAATTTTCTCCATTGACCTTAAGAGCAAAGACCTATCCATGATACATTTCTAGTATTTATCACAGCTTTCGTTTTATTCATATAATTCATAATGGAGCCTAAATTTAGATCTATGGAGAACATTCTCAGTGACGTTACTATTTCTGTGATACTTCGTAACCATAGATAAAAAAAAATAAACCACAAAGTAACTTACGATTTCTACACTGTTGTCGTTTTTTTGTGTATCCTTAGCATCCAAAGAAGAAGAAGAGGAACGTCACAAAAGTCAAAAGCTTAAAAAACATAACCTGGGGGATATTTTGGTGTACATGAAAAATTATTAATAAGTCATAATAAAACCAAATTTTAGTATTATAATGAATCGCTTAAATTAGTCTGCCATGGCAAACTTAAAGCCTACTAGTCAAAATACTCGAAAAAAAGTTCAAGTATGTGAATGTTTTCGTGGCAATGTATGTTTTTTCAAAATAAATCGATGTTTTAGGTTTCAATGGTAATATGCGAATCAGAAGAAAAAAGGCACAGGTCAGGTGTAAATGCTCTACAATTAGATCCAGCATTAGATAGGCTATATTCAGCCGGTAGAGATTCAATAATTAGAGTTTATGAACATGAAAAGTATTTTCATGGAATGGAACACCACACTGATTGGGTTAATGACATTGTTTTATGCTGTGGCGGAAAACATTGTAAATAGTTCACCATAGTAGTACAATATATTTCAGTTCAAAAACATTTCATAATTTGTGTATTGACCAATACACAACAAATCATTTATAATAATCCTAATGAAAACATTTTTTTTAGTGATATCAGCAAGCTCGGATACTACTGTGAAAGTTTGGAATGCTCACAAAGGTTTTTGTATGTCAACTCTTCGGACCCACAAAGATTATGTGAAAGCTTTGGCATATGCTAAAGATAGGGAACAAGTTGCTTCTGCTGGATTAGATAAGTCCATTTACTTATGGGATATTAATACTCTTACAGCCCTTACCGCTAGTAATAATACTGTCACAAGTAAGTGTTGAATATGTAAAAATTATTGCTCAATTTCTTTTTCAAACCCTTGAATATTGAAACATCATGAACAAATTTAGTCTATTAATATTTCTAAAATTTATAAACTAATTAATTTTAAAAAAATCAGCAAGAGATTGCTCGCTCTAATTTATGAGCAAAGTGTGTTATAAACCAATTTTTTTAGTCCAATATATCTTATGTGTTTTTAGCTTCTAGTTTAATTGGCAGCAAAGAATCAATATATAGTTTAGCTATGAATCCATCAGGCAGTATCATTGTTAGTGGATCTACAGAGAAAGCTTTAAGGCTATGGGATCCTAGAACATGTGCCAAATTGTTCAAATTAAAAGGTTAGTAAACAATTGGCTTACTAATATACAGTAAATGCATAATTATTTATCAATATTTTGGTTTATGCTTAATTTTCATCATAGTAGAATTCACATTCCAATAGTAGCACTTATTGTATCTTAAGTTTTCATTAATTACTAAAAATATCTGTGATCATAATTAGTTCTATGTTCTATCTACTTTGTTATAGGACATTCTGATAATGTGAAGGCATTGGTTGTTTCACGGGATGGTAATCAATGCTTATCTGGTAGCAGTGATGGATCTATCAAATTATGGAATCTTGGATCTCAAAGGTAAATACTTTTATTAACTTGGTAAAAACTCGTCAGTTATATTGTTTATCAGTAGTATTGAAAAATAGTACGTAGAATATATATACTACCATTGCTTATCAATTTTGACTACAACAACAATAATATGTTTTAACAATAAGTTAGACTTACAAATTCAGTTTATCAATTGGATATATCTTATACTCATATCTAAATTCTTTTTTAGATGTGTTCAAACAATTTTAGTTCATACAGATTCTGTTTGGGCATTATTGGCGACAGAAAGCTTCAGTCATGTCATTTCGGGTGGTAGAGACAAAAAGGTAGGTTATCAATTTGTATAATAAACAATTAATATAAATGTATTTCTTGTTTTAGGTGATAATGACTGACTTGAAAAATACCACAAACAGTATTACAGTGTGTATAGAGGATGCTCCAATTTTAAAAATGTGTTTTACAGCAGATCATCAAGCAATATGGGTGATCTTTTTTTTTTAAACAATAATCAACCTTTTGAATATATTGTTTACAGACTTTCCACTTGTCATATCTGTCAAAAATGTTTCATAACAAAGTCCTTACTTCACACTTTCTTTTTCAGGTATCAACTTCCAACTCCAGTATTAGGTGTTGGAAACTTCCTACTGATAAATATTTTAAAGAAGACCTTCGAATGTCCTCAACTCCGGTGTCTTTAATACCGGGTGGCGCCGCCATCCGGCAAGCAGTTATTTTAAATGATAAAAGACACATTTTAACAAAAGATGCTTTAGATAATGTTGCAGTATATGATGTTCTCAAGGTAAATAGTTTATTTTATATCAGTATTAACTGTTTGTAAAGATTATACTTTACTGCATTGTACTGTAATGTTTACAGGCTAGAAAAATAGAAGAATTAGGACAAGTTAATTTTCAAGAAGAGGAAAAAAATCGATTTAAAATGGTTTATGTTCCAAATTGGTTCAATATAGATTTAAAAACAGGAGTAAGTAGATTCTTTCAACTCTTGTGTGGTTTTTCTTAATGATTACCTTCTTAGTATCAACAATCATGGTCAGAAACTGGTAACAATACTGTCACCACAATAAATCAGCAATAAAGGAGTTCAGTCTAAGGTCAGTATGGCCAACAAAAAGTGGTTTTTTCTGACAAGAATGACAGTTAAGGTCTACTATTCAAAACATAAGATTTTGATATCATTGCAGACATCTACATTCCTTTAAAATAATGAATACACCCCTGAAGCGTATATTTTGAAAATTAAAATGACTTTTTAGCTGAATACTCAACATATCGTTGGCCAATAATTCTAAGAACTCTCGGCATGTCACCATTTCACTTCTGTTATTCAGTCACTAGCTCTGTCAAATGTCAGTGAAAAAGTAATTAGAAGAATAGAGATACAGATAATTAGAAATGCTACAAAAATATAATCGAAAATGGATGTACACAATTAAACGAATATCAACAAAAATAAATATAACTGACATTTGACAGAAATTAAAGGGTGACATGCCAAGAGTTCCTAAAATTATTGGCCACTGATATGTTGAGTATTCAGCTAAAAAGTCATTTTAAATTTCAAAATTTATGCTTTATGCTTTTATGCTTTAATAAAGCAATGTGGATGTCTGCAATGACAAAAAAACATACAAAATCTCATGTTTTGAATAGTAGACCTTAACTGTCAATCTTGTCAGAAAAAACCACTTTTTGTTGGCCATAGTTACATTAGACTGAACTTTTGGGAGTCTTAGTTATTTGGTAGCTGTAACTAGATTTCTTTTTAAAATTTCGACTTGCATGCAATAGAGATGGTACCAAAACAATCAAATTGCATGACATTAAAAAATTAATCAGCTAGCCCCTTGATCAGTGAATGTTACCCCAAAAATACATACATGCCTTCAGTCAAGGTTGTATTGTTCCATGTCAAGTTACCTCTGTCAGTCCTAATATACCTGGCCAGAATATTCAAAAGAAATTATTGTATTATCATCATTCCATGATTACTTTCAACTTATTCTGACGTTTAGAAGTCAATGAAAATTACATACATGCAGGTCAATCAAATAAAAGCAAAATGTTTCTTTCAGATTGGGTAGAGTTGTTACTCAGTGTGATTAAGAATAATAATTTGAAGATTTTGAATATTTGTTTTGGTAGATTTGACTGTTATCTATTCCTTCATTTTTTAGATGTTAACAATACATTTAGGACAAGATGAAGTGGATTGTTTTTCTGCATGGGTGTCAGCAAGAGATGTAGGTATTAGAGATACGCCAGAACCAGACCAAAAAGTTAATTATGGTAAACTACTACTTCAAGCGCTATTCGAACATTGGAGAGGAGTCGAGACTGATCCAGAAAATAGGCTATTTTTTAGTGTTCCTAAGCATATTCCTCTTATTTTAAGGTAACATTTCATTTTCAATCCAGTTTCGTCTATTTGGATTCAATAATTTTCATCCCTTTCTTTTAGCAAACTTTTCCCAGCTTTCCATTCACTTTTTTTACTAATAACTACATTCCTACTACTTTTATCTTTTAGTGAGGTTGGCGGAAGAACACTTTATCGTGTCTTGGTCGGCGATACATCAGGTGAGACCGAAAATGCCTTACTGAGCGAAACTGTACCTACATGGGTGATATCCAACATAGAGGAAAACTCGCAGAACAAATTCATTAAAGTACAATTTTATCTTCAACCCCATTCCAGTGTACCTTCGCATCTTTTAAAACAAGATCGGATGAAAAAGGTAAACACAAATACAGTACAGTTTATCCAATCTGATCTTTGACTTTTTTATTATCACTGTGATATTGTACTAACTTAGTTATTTGTATTTTATGATTTTCCAGCCGGACCGGCTTGTAGCTAATGATTTTATTCAATGCCGAAAAGTGGCCGAGCATATTTTAGAAAAACTTTTGGGTGACGGAACTGCCAGTTCCCCCGGCTGTGGAGATGCTGATACATCGTCTCCTTCGAATAATGGTTACAATGTTGAACAAATAGAATTAACGTGTAATGAACAGGTTCGTATAATTATTATTGCACAATCACTAAGATCTAAAAGATCTATTGTGTCTTAGCAAGACAGTTTTGGAGACTAGTAGTTCATTTGTCCCATTCAGGATCCAGTTCAAATCAATATTTTTCTTCTATACAGCAGTCTCCATGGTGTTGTGACTTGGGGTTCTGTAGTGCATCTAACTTAATAGTTTTTAGGCGAATCAAATAAATTTTATTTTGCAGTTAGATCCTACCAAACATTATTTACTTTTCCTCCTAATTACAGCCTATTCTCTTCTAAAAGATCTATTGTCTTCTTTCTCCTATCTAGTACTTGCAAAGTTTCGGAGAATAGTAGTTCATTTGTCCTATTCAGGATCCAGTTCAAATCAATATTTTTCTTCTATATTGCAGTCTCCATGGTGTTGTGACTTGGGGTTCTGTAGTGCATCTAACTTGATAGTTTTTAGGCGAACCAAATACATTTTATTTTGCAGTTAGATCCTACCAAATATTATTTTCTTTTCCTCCTAATTACAGCCTATTCTCTTCTAAAAGATCTATTGTCTTCTTTCTCCTATCTAGTACTTGCAAAGTTTCGGAGAATAGTAGTTCATTTGTCCTATTCAGGATCCAGTTCAAATCAATATTTTTCTTCTATACAGCAGTCTCCATGGTGTTGTGACTTGGGGTTCTGTAGTACATCTAACTTGATAGTTTTTAGACGAATAAAATAAATTTTATTTTGCAGTTAGATTCTACCAAACATTATTTCCTTTTCCTCCTAATTACAGCCTATTCTTTTCTAAAAGATTTAATTAGTATTCCTTTAGTTTTTGGATAACTTTTTTTTATTTTTATAACTAGGAACCGTTTTACACGTACGGGAATTATTGCGAAATTTACTCTGAAAATAATATTGATAATTTTTCATATGAATTTTGAAAACATTTCACTGCTCTACTGTTTGACACGTAATATTTTTACCACTAAAAATTTTATAAGAATTCATGCCATACGCCTGCGTAGTGAGATTGTTTTTGGGATAAGTTGTCTTGGTTACGATTGACATATTGACATTTCTAAATAATCAGCTGTATTTGAACCGTTTATTTGATCGATTATTTATTCTATTAAGGGCGAGTTGTACCAAACACCTAAACTCGGTTTAATGATAACTGATGTTTAGACTGTGTCTGATTGATGTATTTATTATCAACAATTACATCAGTCTAATCATCAGTTAACATTAAACCGAGTTTAGGCGTTTGGTACAACTCGCCCTAATTGAGATTTGTAGTTATGCCAAGGATTTGGCTCCCAAATAAAGAATTAATGGTTGAAAACGACAACAATTGATGAAACATGACGCCATTATTGTTTTTATCCTATTTTTGGCTTCTGCGTCGATTCTCGCGCACTTTCTAGTTTATTTTCATAAAAATATCTATTTTTACTCCGAAAAATTTGGCAATAATTTTTAGACGTGTAAAACGGTTCTAATATTCATATTCAATGATTTTTATTTTAGGTACTAGATCCGTCAATGGACCTGAGAACAGTAAAACACTTTATATGGAAATCGTCGTCCGACTTGACATTATACTATAAGATTATAAATAAATAGTAGATTGTTATCAATTGTTTGTACATAGCTGTAATATTTATTAGGCATTTTAAAAATTTATACGACTCTGTCATCTCCACGATTCTCATGGAATTTTTTTTATATGAGGGTATTTTTGTATTTGTACACTTTATCTAGCCCAAGTCTATCTAAGTGCATGTAGGAGTTAAAAGATAACGGAAGTATTTATAATAATATATAAAAAGGAAGGTAATTCAGTCAATAGTAATAATGTAGTAACGTTTTGTCAAGTATAAAGACAAGCATTTTCATAGAAAAGTTTCAATACATGCAGGTTGTCCTTCCTAATTAAATCTGTGCGTTGGATCGATTGTGGTGCGATCTAACGGTACGTTTCGAAAGTTTCAAGTACCACAATCGACCCAACGCAGTATGGCGGTGTCAGGTGTGTGAAACAATTCGATAGATTATTGAGTTCTATCTCTGTACTGTGTTATATATGATTCTATCAATATCTCTCTTATTGTCTTGAATCTATTTACTTGGTCAAATAGAAGCTATTATCGTATACGCGATAATAAATACATTAATTAAATTTAAAAAAAAATTTAGAATGAATCAAGTGTATTCCAGAATTTGTTTTATTTTAAAATGATGAAAAATGTATGTAAATGTCTTTGATGGGTATACAAGTAAAAAAAATTAAGTTTAGGTGAAAATGTTATGCTTGATAAAAAGTGTTACTTGTTTCGTATTCTAGTTTTATTTTTCCTGTTCCATACTATAATGTCATGGTAAGTTAACGATAGGATACAGAGGATTATCATAATGACAGATAGTCAAGCAGCCATTAGAGCACTGAGCTCTTGTGGAATCAGTTCCAAAATGGTGTGGGAATGCCTAGACAAACTATGGATTCCAGGACACACTGGAATAGAAGGAAATGAAACAGCATATGAACTAGCAAAGAGGGGGACTGAAATACCTTTCTGGGGGCCTGAACCCTTTTGCGGAATCAGTCCCAATGTAATATTGGAAGAAATAAGTGAAGCCGGAAGAAAGAGAAGACCTGACCATTGGAAAGATTTATTAGGGCTTAGACAATCAAAGATTCTTCTGGGTGAATTCAACTTATTGAGATCAAATTAATGCATGTCAAAGTGAAACGACGCTAAAAGTTTTGACGGAGATCCTAACGGGACATTGTCGCCTGAATGGGCACCTGAAAAAACTTAAAATAGTGGAGGAAGAAGAATGCAGATCATGGAAGGAGAAACCTCCATCCACATACTTTCCAGAATCCTGGAGCACAGTACACCTGGGAGATTACTGGATAGAAGAGGAACATTTACCTAAGTGGAAGCCTGTAGATATCCTAAAATTCCTCCGGGAAATAGCACTAAAGGAGCTACTAGTTTCTGATACAAAGTAGAAGGGGGCACAATAGATCTCAGTGAATGTTACCCAAAAAATACATACAAGTTAACGACTTATAATGCTCGCCAGAACATATATAGCCTGCAACGTTGAGAAAGGGCATAATTGTTAATCGCGACAAGTTCCAAACGCTGGACTTGCGCTAAGCTATTTCAAAACTTAAGCTGGAGCAGAATTGTCGACCGGGAGAGTAGAGCTTCTCGAGAGAACAGATATTTTGTATTTGTTGAATGCTTGTTTGAACATCACAGAAGCCATGAGAACAACACCAACCGCAGCAATGGAACTAATTACTGGTCTGACGCTGACCCATCTGGCCCTGTACGTCAAGGAGGTTGCGTTAATGGCCATGGTACGGTTGCGCACGGTTTGTGTAAGCCCCGAAGTAGGAGTAGGCCAATTGCGGTTAAGCCTATGGCAAGAAGCGCTTACTGCGCTACCTCTGCTGCATGCAGCCAATGATGCAATTAAACCCAGGCTTTTCTTTAATAAACCCTACAAAATACAAATAAAACAGGACACAGAGCCAGATGTTGCAGATGCAATACGCATATATACAGATGGTTCAAAAATGAATGAAGGATCAGGATGTGGATTTTACTCGAGAGCACTAAGCCTAAGGATTAAGTGGGGAATGGGAAACAATACCAGCGTGGTTCAAACAGAGCTGTGTGGTATCTCACTTGCCACAAAAGAACTAACTAGAGGAGGAATTTCTGACAAAAACAATAATCTGCACTGATAGTAGACAAGCTCTATTAGCCTTGAACATACGTGTTATATGGGGGCTAGTACTAGAGTGCCATCTAGATTTAGCTAACGTCTCGGCAGATAACATTATCCTGAGGTGGGTTAAATGGTACGATAGAAGTAAAGGAAACCGCATTGCCAATTCTTTAGCCATGGAAGCCGCTGGACTAAAAATTCTTGGACCCAGTGACACCTACGGCCTGACGACTTTGACAATTGCGGAACTAGCCAAACGTTACACCCATGCTCAATCCCTCGAGAGGGAGGGAATCAAAGGATGCAGTTTTGCCATGATCACCCTGGGCGACCCTGGGAAGATGGCGCCGAAGAAATATTTGGCGTTGATCAGGAAAAATCTACGTATAACAGTGGGATTTCTGACTGGTCACTGTCAACTAAGGATACACCTCCATACTATGGGGCTAGTGGACACACCTCTATGCAGGATGTGTGAACAGGAAGATGAAACTGTCAGGCATGTCCTATGCGAGTGTCCGGAGTTATCGTCGATAAGAGAGTGTGTGTTCGGTGAGACTTGGCCTACACACCTGTCCACATTCCTGAGAAGGACAGGATAGACGATGACCTAGGAGGACAACTCCTCGGGAGGATGTACAATGGATCACTTGTGACCTAAGTGCTGTGAGCCTACACTCACCCTCCCTCTACATCAATTATGAAGTTGACAAGAAATATAGACAAAATATCTGTACAAGCAGATGCGGTGGTGAATTTGTTTTATAATGTTGTAATAAAAAAGACAAATTTAAAAAAAAAATGAAAATGTATTACATAATCTTATGAGTCAACAAATAAAATAACTACATTATTCCTTGCATTAAAAACACAACAAAATAACAAACTATTAATACCATTCATTCCACGCAGTGGAAAAATAACAACTTATCCTTAATTCAGTTAATAAAAAAAACATAACGATTGTTCTAATCAGTCTCCACGTTTTGTACTTCTGTACAATTTTCGGCAGATTCTTTTTTGCAATCCACTTCTTTAACAAGCTCTTGTGAATTGGCTGCAATATTCGTCACACAATCTGAGATACTTTCAGAATCCAAACCACTTGTATCTTCTGGAATCGTATTGTTAAGATCACTTCCAGATGAAGCTGTGTTGTACATCTCCTCAGATTCCGTGCTGATACCAGATGAATTATGACTTACATCCTCTTTAATGAGATTTTTTTGCAACACAACATCCTGTATTGTGGGCAAATCTTTTTCGCTGTTCTTCACCTTATCGTATTCCGTTTTATATAAATTGTACCTAAGAAGAGCGGCATTATGCAGTTCTTCGTTTTCTGTTTTTGCAGATAGTTCCACAACGAATTCCAAAATTTCCATATCTGATCTTCTGAATAGTAGAGAAGCTGCTTCTTCGTATTTTCCCAAATATATGAAACTGAAAAGTGTATTCTTATTTTAGAACACCATACAATGCAATAGAGGAGTTCAGTCTAAGGTCAGTATGGCCAACAAAAAGTGGTTTTTTCTGACAAGAATGCAAAATAGATGTTCGCAATGATAAAAAACATGCAAAAATTTCATGTTTTGAACAGTAGACCTTAACTGTCAGAAAAAATACACTTTTTGCTGGCCACACTGACCTTAGACTGAACTCCTCTATTAAAGAATAACAACTCACCACTGTGCGGCTGTTTCGAAGTTACCGTCCATTCTAGCTTGTTCTCCCCACTTTTCTATAACACTACTTACGATGTCCTGCCCCAACATTCGACATTTTACAAGAGCCAATGCTTCACGATACATATGACCTTCGCAAAGAATGTCTACTGCTTCTTGGACTTTATGACACGCTAGATAAAAAGTAGCTATCTCAAGTACATCAGCTCCGGGTTCTTCAGACAGTTGTCGGGCATATGTCTCGCATGCTAATTGCCACAGTCTGAAAATATAAAATTAGAAGTCTTACTTGCTTTTAAATTATTTTTAAATGGCTGCTTACTTTGGTGATACCATAGGTGCCATTGATATTATCCAACGATCAACTCTTTTTTCTTCTATGGCTTCTTTTATTGTGGTACTGATATCTCCTCTGAATAAGGATAGTATTGGATATAAACCAAATTTTCCCTTTTCCTTGTGAGCATTTTCTATAGCAAAGTTATCAATATTAGCAAAATCTAACAACTGAATTTCTTTGGACAATAACTTCTACAATTTTGTTATTCAGATTATATACCCAGGAGTTCGTACCAAGAACTTGGGAGGGAATAGATAGATAGACTGAAAATAATGATGGTATTTCATATAAAATTTTTTCTATACGCCCTTCGTTAACGAACTAAAGGGCTGTGAAGTTGGGAATGAAAAATGGTTTTTTATTTACAATTATTATTAAATGGCTGATTGGAAATTGGTAATATTTTAACAGTAAAAAAACACCATAATTGCACACTTTTTGTCGTGATATACAAGTCTTCAACATACTTGTGAACTCAAGTACCGACTAAGTTAATTGCTGGATGTGCCATTTTTGGTAAGTAAAACTTTTTTCAGTTATAAATGCAGCATTTGGCTTTTGTGAACATTTTTAGGGATATCAAGTCCTCTTGTGACATCTCGATAACTTTAACGGTTTAAGAGATAAGGGCAATTTTATGTCGCACTGCACACAAATTGGGGCATTCACATTTATTTTGAATGTACGATTACAGGAAGCATACTGTATTATTAGTAACTTATTAATAAATAGGTGCAGTCTACATTTATAAAAATGAACTTTTACTTTGTTTAACCATAAAAAACTTCATTGAAGACGAACATTACTTTAATGTAAGTAAAAATAGAAACAAAACCCTGAAAATGAACTACATTTACATTAACAGATTGAAAAAACGAGTAACCAAGTAATTAACGACATTAAAAAAGTCAACACGATTTTTAAAAATACAACAATGCTCCTTTACATCCACACATTTCCTCAATCTTTCTATCACCTCCGAAGTTTGTGGTATGAACTCCTATGACACCCTGTATAAAAAATCTACTTACCATTAGCAATAACAAGTTCCATCATTGATGATTCTGACCCAAAAACATTCAAAATTTCGCTTGAAAAATTACCAGGAGTTGCCACAACACTTTCCGGATTTTCTTTCCATTGAAGCAACTTTCGGAGATCGGTAACTATTGAATTACTGTTGGAGCTATAAAATTTAGGTAGCAAGATATTTTTATTAAATTTTTTATCTTTTGCTGGTTCTCCATCAGTTTCTTCTTTTTTAGAAAGGCTAGTAGTTTTACTTGCTGCGATTTCTTTCAAAGCGAATTTTCGTTTTACTGCTATTTCTACAAAATAAAAAATAATAATAACGTATTTGTATTCAAGTTTTCGAGTAATTAATGCGCCAACAAAATTTTATAACAACGAGAAACCGATATTAATTCCTATTCAAGTAAATAGTTTCATAATCAATGCTTTAATTATTCGAATGTTTTAGAAGTTAGGACTTGTATAAAAATGCCAAACGTTCAGTTTTCACGTGAGATAAACATCACCGAGTAAAGCTAATAAAATTGTACAAACCTTTTTCGTCTACTGGTGGATAATCCGATATCTTCCAAATTCTCAAAGTATTATCTTTGCCCCCAGAAATAATAAAATCTGGGTCAATAGGACTCCAAACGGCGGTAGTAACTGGTTCATAATTAGTGTTGATAAACGTAGCAAGAAACTCGCCACTTTTGGCGTCCCATATCTGTGGAAAGTATAGTTTATTCAAAATTTCATCGAGCACACAATAAAGTGTATCAATTAAAATCATTTGTCCACAACCACCAAATAATAAGTCAATATTGTACCTCCTTACAAAAAGTATGTGGTGCCCACTCGGGTGCCCATATATCTACTAGAGTGAATTATTATGGTTCATAATACACTGACTAGGGATGGGGGTACAATATGAAATAAACTATTAAATCTGTGTATTTTGTTCAGGAAATTTGTTTCTGAAATATATCGTATCGATAAAATATTGTAATTTTCACTATTGATACTTTCCATTTTCTAATATTAAGTATTTTGAAACAATATATTTATAACGGTAGGTTGTATTGATGCTTTACACAGTATCGCCCATCTCTATATATGTCAAATTATTTTATGTAGCTACCACAACATTTTGAGGTTAGTAATACCTAATCTTTACTGACTTTTATTCAATAGAGAAATTAAGTTTCGTGGACAAAGTATAGTATTCTACTAGAAATTTATTGCCAAGTTACTTTCTGTCCTGAAACAGAAATCTGAAAGTTTTCAAGGCTGGAAGTCAATAGTTATTTATGCAACAAGTGCAAAAAACACGTTTCGCATGAGTTGCATACAATATTTTTTTACATTCATGCAAAAACTGGAAAATTAGAATATATATGTTAGGAACTCAAACCGGGAGCTCAAATCGTTCTTCTTTTTTTTTGTATCTTCATGGCCTCCATTTTGTAGGTACTTAATCATAGCTGTTTTCGTTATGACCATTTAAATTTTAAGCAATCGCAATAATTGTAACTCGTTGAGACTAAGTAGTAAGATATACATACAGATTGCGAACAAGCTTATCGAACCATGCGTATTACACAAGTACGACAAGGAAAATATGAAAAAAACAGTTTGAATGAGAGAGAAAGTTGTGTCGCGTGTACTTCGTTCTAGAGGCCAGACGACGAATGTTAATTGCTCCCCTATTTCAATTGATGTTTGTTGCCAGAAGCGCAGATTAATTTGTACAAATGATAAAAAACGATTTCATCATTCTCTCTGTAAAGAACAATGTTGCCGGATGAAAGTGTTTAGTTTTACCTATGCATGACTTCGAAAAAAAATCGATGATAAAGAGACAAAAATATCATTTGTACAAATTAATCTGCGCTTCTAGCAACAGCGGTTGGAATAGGGGAGCAAACAACATTCGGCCTCTGGCCTCTAAAACTAAGTACACACCTCGATGACCGCCCACAATTATTCTTTCTCACTCTTTCAAGCTGTTTTTCTTATGTTTTCCTTGTCGTAGGTACTTGTGTAATTCGCATGGTTCGATAAGCTTTTTCGCAATCTGTATATTACTGCTGTATTAGAGCAGAATCAGACACTTGCTCTGAATGTTCATTTTATTTAAATGTTTATGTTTGTCATAAATCATCACAGAACTGACACAAGAATGACAGATGAGTGCAACAAAGATTTTGTTGCAAAAAAGAACCACTTTTTCCATTAAATGTGTTTCACAAAAGAGTTGTTTTTTGCACGAATGTAGAAAAAAACATTTTCCACCCAAAAAATAACTATTTTCAAGTGAATGCCAAATTCTTACCAGTCTTACCAAAAAATGTGTTCAATATTATGATTATTGTTGGGTTAATAAAATTAATACTGACCTGTGCAATTCCCATGTCACAGCACACGATCATCTGAGTGGGTACATAAGGACTCCAACTAACACAATTGATAACTTCCGATTCACTTTGATAAATATTAACAATATTCTCATCGTTGTTGCTACTATCAATATCGAATTTATAAACAAATACATTTTTTGTGCTTCCAACAACAGCCAACCAATTGTGATATTCAGACGTGTTGTCTGCAGCATTTGGATGCCAGAAAATATCATTGATACGATATGAGAAGTAATGTTTGCATATAATTTTCATCTGATGACTGTAGATCATTATAAATCCAGCCCTAGCGACGACAAATAATTGAGAATAGTCAGGTTTCCATCCGAATGAGTAGATAAATGTACCTTCAGGTGTAGCAATTACAGTTGGTTCTAAAAACAGTGAAAATTTAATTATAACTTGTGTGAATCACTTAATATTACAACATACCTCGATTTGTTTTACCCTCAACATTGAAGTATACAATAGATCCTTCGCCTATCGCATATAAGCCAAGTTTTTCCTTGTTGCCATTGATAGGACCCCATTCAAGTTTATAAACCTGAGTTTTGAAGAATTGCGACAAAAGTACTGATGGTTTTGATTTAGTATTTGGATCAACATAACCCACCTGTAATTATTAATGTTAGGAAAATTATGTTGGGTCAATAAAAAAAACTTACTCTTCCTTCAACTGTCCCATATGCTAATATCGATTCATTAGTTGGATGCCATGCTAAAGCCGATACTTTACTTTGAATTTTGTGATAGAAGTTGGTCATTATTATATTTTTTGTATGAGGACGACTCAAGTCCCAAACTTTTACGAAGCAGTCAGCTGAACCAATTGCCAATCTAAAAGAAATATCTTGACTTTAAGCTCTGAACAACAAACCTACCAGAAGGCTAACACTACAACATGCCCCAAATTTCATGCTTATATTTGAAGATTAAAGAAGAAAGAAAGAAAAAAAGTAGTAAGAATATCATGACCCATTTTTTTGTTACCAAAATTTAAGTGAGTTGTTTTCATTTTCAAGATATACAACCATTTTTTTAAATTTTACCTCAAAAATCTTCATCTTACTATATCTCATTTAAAAACCAGGAGGAGTAATTTGAATTTAAGCTGGCAATTCTGTAGACCTCTGATTGGTCAGATTATTGACATCAGCTGATAATTTCCATTTTTGACAGTTCTGACAAATAAAAATAATCAATTTTGTCATCGCATCCACTTTTGTTATTTTATTATTTTCACTCAGTTTCGTTAAAATTGTTCCTTTAAAAAGTTCAGTAAGTAATTGTATTGAATATCTGCAATTATGGATCCCCGCTCTTCGCTTACCCCAGCACGGAATACTAAAACAATCGGAAGGGTCTCTTGCCATAGAACTATAGAACAATAAGTACGCGCAGCTTTTGTGCGCAATGACAGTCTTTCGAAAATAGGATCACATTTCGACGTTGCCTAGATTGTTGTTTCTTTTCATCTCGTTAGGAAATGTTAGTAAGCTGTCTATATGGAAGCTGTTGCCAGCTCTAATTTTAGTATCACAACTTCAAGTGCCATTTAAATTTTGTCTGACATAGATCAAAGGAGCCGACAGAGAGAGACCCTTTCGATTGTTATAGTGTTCCGTGACTCCGGTGAAACAGTGTAAGGTCCTTTAGGACCGTCAAAAATCCATCTTATATCTATAGTAAGCATCTAAATAATATACTGAATAGACGAAAAATCGACTTGTGGCTATGGGTGGCTGATTTCTTTAACAATCAAGGCATATTTAATAGATTTGGAACAGGACTGTTGACTACTTTTTCAGAACACACCCTTTAGTAACTAATCCGGTAACTTTTAGTGGTGTGAGTAAGACTCCTCCTGGTTATTAAATGGACTATAGGTATGGAAAAAATGCATATTTTTTATTCGAATAATCAAAAGAGGGATAATAAACAAAACATAAACTATCTTTTCCAATATTTTTTCACTTTATATAACATTAAAAACAAATATATTCACTTACCTGTTAGGATCCAAAGGTGACAAGAACATACACTGAACGTGTCCTCCTAATGTAGGGTAACATGAAATGTTGGTTCTATCTGCACCAATACTAGTATTCAACAAAAGACGATCTTGAGATATGGTCCATGCATTACCAACTGTTTGTCCTTCTTTCCAGTTATACTCATTAAATAGAGTGCTTGGAGAAGATATCGAAAATAATTGACTTGTGTGGTCTTTGTGTATGACATAAAAACTATTTATAGCACTAGAAAAATAAGAGTAAAATTATTTATATTTTCTGCAGACAAATATTACAAACGACTTACTCTTGGGGTTTGGGTAAATTCCATGCAAGTAATTCGTAGTCCTTTGAGGAAGACAATAATAATGTGGGAGTGACCCAGTTCAATGTTATCCATATCTTATCGACATTTGATCTATTCTTACGATTGTAAAATTTTCCTGTTAGAGAGATGAATGTTTGCATTCTGCCATCTGTACCAGCTCTCCAAATATAAATATTACTAAAGATTCCAATAATTAAAATTAATAACTTAAAGAATGTAGATTTAATATACAAAAACTACACTAACACTACCTGCATTTCAATAATAAAGTTTTTGTAGTGATAGTGTATGATTTGCTTTAGTTACTTGACTATTTTCATAATTTAACATTAGAGTATCTTTTATTTAGTGGTTTTTCTGTATTTTCAACATAATTAATAATAGAATATTACCTCTCTTTAGCGGAAGATGCCAACAAAAATTCTTTTCTTGGTTCTTCTTCTTCAGCGGGTGGTTTTGTTTTAGTTACTGCAATTGCTTGACAGGTCGGACTGCTCTCGCCATTTTTACTTTCATCCGCATAGGTTTTTACAATCTTTCTTTTGCTCCTTGTTTCAGATGTTTTCTCGAATTTTGTCACTTTATTTAACTCTTCTTTTTGTTGATTGAGATCTGTATCGACTTCTACTGATCCTGAATCTTTTATTTCGATTGTTTGTAATGCATTTTCTTCATCTGGTTTTTGTATCTTTTTGTTAATATCTTCTACTGGTTTTAAATCTTCTCTACTATCACTTTCCACATCTGTTTTCTGTGACAGAGTTTGTATACTACTTTCTTGTTCTCCTAATTTTTGTGAGTCTATAACTTTATCTGATTCTTTTCCATCTCCTCCATTCTGAATAGTTTCAATACAACTTTCTTTTTCTCTCGGTTGTTGTATATTTTCCTTGATATCCTCTTCAAAATTTTCTTCTATTATATCGACACTGTCCTTTGAAACATTCAATTTTTCCTTGTATATATTGCTTTGAGATTCATTAAAATTTTCTATAATTTCTTCCAATTTTTTAAAAAGTGAATTACCAGTCGTTTCCAAAATACTTTTGTCTATCAATTGCTTCAACTGTTCTTCAGAAGTATCATCTGTGTCATTTGGGGAACTAATTTTTTCTGGGGTACCTTCAATAGTGATTCAACTTTTTCATATTACTATTATACAAGGTTAAAGTTACTGGAAATTAGTATCACAACACTCACCTAAGATTTTATTCTTGAGAATTTCACATTCTTTGAGAAAATCTTCATCACCTGAATCATATACTTTCAACAAAGGATGAGTTTCCGTTTCAAATTGTAAATCACTTTCAATGTTATCATCCTCAACAAGCCTTTCTTCGTTTGTATCATTATTGCTAGTTGATATTTTAGCTTTGGTTTCTTCCTGAATCTTCTTTTGACCGACATAATTGTTGGGATTTTTTGGAAATATATTTATTGGTACTGGACACCATGATAATGAAATGATGGCTTTGTCATGACCTCTCATTTTATATAAAACTTTGCCAGTTTCTAAAAGTTAAAAAAAAAACAGTAACTAAACAGAGACTCCATACATGCATGGTGGAAGTCATCATTCATCTTTTCTCATCATTTTTATTTGAATAATTGTTAAATTACATATATAAAAGTTTACCCATAGACCCGATAGTAATCATGATCAAAGAAATTGTATAAATTGATAAACTTACTTCTTAAATCTGTAACAATAACCAAACCACTTTTAAGACCAAAAGCAGTCAGCCAAGTAGCATGTGGGCAAGTGGACATGCAGGTTATCATAACTTTCATCCCAAAGACATCTTTTAATTCAGTAGTTTCGTTAAGTGCAACATTCCAAATTACAATATTTCCATCTTCCGATACACTAACTACTCGTTCTTCTCCAGCAAATGTTGCTGCTATTACTTTATTATCTGAAAGCTGCAATCACACTTTGATTTCACTTCAAAGCTCAACTAAGTTGTTGATAACAAATATAAAATAAATTTAACAAATTTAATATAAAAAAAAATTGTACAAAGCTTAACTTAAAATTTACTTACATGTTTATTATGAGCTGCATGTTTTTTTCCAGTTTCTATGTCCCATATTTTGACTGATTTGTCATCAGACACTGATACTGCTAATTTTTTGGGATTACCCCAATTTTTGTTTATATTTACTGCCAACACTCTAAAAACATACTTTCCATGTAGAAACATAATTTCTATAAATTTTAAGAAATCATATCAAAATTATTCATGGAAACTACTAATAATATAACACTTTAGGAGAATTGTAGACATTCTATAAGATCCATACAAAATATTTAATCATGTGCTTGATCAAAAATGAAATGTAGGAATATAGAACAAAGCTTTCAATTAAAGTTGAATTAAAATTATCTTGAGTATATCAAGTATGTTTTCTCATTCTATTATTAGACACAATTATGTTTGTAATGAATTAAAAGTTGCTCCATTATTATAACATTAATGCTAACTTTGTAGATAAGTTTTGATAGAGTACAAAAACCAACGTATCAATACAAAAAAAATTATTCTTACTTTTGAGAATGTGCACGTGAAATAATTCTAACATTAGCAGCTTGATTATATTCAGAAGTTTTTTCCAAAATAACGAGATCGTTCCTAGCACCATAAATTAATGTATTATCAGGTGCACATGCTAAAATGTTGGCCTCATACCAATTAGGAGATGGAGGTACTGTTAAACAGTTCATTTTTTCCTAAAGCAAAAAAATAATAAATAAAAAGGTAACTTTTTATGAATATACGTTGAATAAATGTCAATTACCTGCAAAATTATCAAGAAGTGTATTTAATCTACAGCTAGCACAAATTTGCAGCAAATACTAGTTTGTCAAAAAAAATCTACAGATCAAATGGTACTTTTTTATTTATTTTATTGCCGGGTTTCTTTAATTTAATAACCGTCAACTGCCGTCAACCACATAGATAATACAAGGTCAACCACTAAACGAAAAACGAAGATAAATACAAAACATGATACAAAACGAAAGACCATAGATAAACGATCACCCATAGAAAATAGAAATATGTAATGAAATTTGCCATTCCTGTAATAACAGTTAACATCGCATTGATTGCAGCGCACCAGTAAGGGGTGTCCGAACTAATTTTTAGAGTAGGTGTTTCGATCTGTGGTTTCGGATCATCGGCACGGAGCACGGACTGTGGGCAGGGCAATAGTCAAGTGTTCCGTGGTATAGAAATTTTACAATTTGTTTTAAAATTCTTTTCATATAATTTCATGTAATGAAATAATTGTAATTTAAAAATTTAACACAATTTAGATAAATAAAAACACACATTTGAAATAATTTTTATTTGGGTCCATTTTTTCAGCAATGAATATCAAAATTTTTATGTTGTACCTAGGGTTTACATAAAATAAACTGTAAAATCGGGAATTTAGATATGGACTAATATAACCATTTTCACTTCTTCAGTATAAAAATTTATTGAGCAGGATAAAACAGACAAGCTATAAAGTTGTGAACAAAATTAGTCCCTATAGCATAACAGCTAATATTACTTATCGTTTATATAGGTTTAGAAAATTTCAAAAAAATTTACCAAATATGGATTAGATCAAAATCGCTTCTACAAATTATAGCAACTTAAAATTAATTCTCAATTCCATTTTGTAATTGAGTATAATATATTATTTTTTAATATTCAGAACGATAGACATGAACGTATTTAGGAAGGGGGCATCCCAGTCCCATCCTGGGAAAAAGGACAACATTGAAAAAATAGCTAGGCTGTTCAATTTCCTATTTTGAAAACAAAATTCAGTATTCAAGAGTTACGACCTATAATATATTACCAAATTATTTCATTATTTTCAAAGTCCTAAAATTTCCCAGCTAAATTTCGGATAAATGATGAAAATTATTTAATATTATTGACTGTTTTTTTTGTTCTTGTAGTATAATTAAAAGTATCGTTCGTGATATGTCCAAAAAGCTTTTTCAGTGCTTGAATGACTTCCCGTTCACGGCTACGGTTCCGAAGAAAAAAGTTGTTTTCCTAAACTCTATTTTATACTTGATATGGAATATGCGTTTGCTTAGATGAAGACTGGATCACTAGAAATGCATGTAAGTACAAAATCGCATTCAGTCAATTCATTGTGTGTGGCATTCTTTCAATAATCAATCGAGTCTATATTATTTAGAAAAAATAAGTACACAAGAAGAATAGAATACATCTAGTACGAATTTCAATAAACAATATAATATGTGAATTTTAACATCAAACATTATATCTCTCGTGTAATTGCGTTAAACATTATTGCTCAGTATCAAAAAAGCTGCAGCTATTGAAGGAAAATACAAATCCTGAATAGATAAATTGAAAAAGTAAAATTGACTATAGAAGATATAACATGTAACAAATAAATATGAAAATATATGGTTAGGTAATAGTTTTTTTCTTATAATATTCATAATGTAATAAACATTTTTGGTTTAATAATGTAACTATACTCTGAACACTGAACTTATGGAGCAATAAATATGCCCTGTTTACAGAGTATAGTTCTATATTTTAAACGCAGTACATATATATACCTTTCAATATCACAAATAGTACGTTGAATTCGTAATTCAAACATTAATATGATGAATATAAAAGGATTAAAATATGGTAACTGATATTTGCATACCAACTATAAAATAAAAATGATAAAACTATTTTTTAGCCTACCTCACCAGTAACACCAAAAATAGAGCAGAATAAGTTTTTTGTTATATTTTTCCATTCCTTTATTTTTTTGTGTTTAACACATGCAGGAAACGCTTTAGCAGCCTTTAACTATCAGCTTTATTTTATAGTTGGTTTATTTGGTCCTTCAAGAAATTAAGTAAAGTATATAAGACAATTTGTCACAACTCGATTGGTCGTTTAAGAGATTTTTCTATAGCTAATTTACCGGCAAGAACTCCATGTTTTTCAATTTTATTCCAAATAGTCCCCATCAATATGCTGAATACAAGCAATATGCCAATCACGACCCTGAAAATATTGTACACTACAACAAATCCAGCAGGAGCATCAATTGCAACTGTAACTATCAGACAGCACATCAATAAAATACTGAAAATGAGGTATATTATCTTGTGAGTTACAAGTTTATCCAAAGCTTGGTTCAAAATTGAATCACATTCATTCAAAACGGTTTTAACGTCATTTTCATTTCTGGTGAGTGTTAAAATAGTCTTTTTGCTGATTTCAAAAGTTGCTTCCACACCTTCATGATCTGAAAAGCTGAAAGAATGAAGGGGAACACGGTCTGGTAGGGGTAACGTGTAATTTTTCATTTCTACTTGAAATTTTGAGCCTGGATGAAACATGATGTAATCTATCCTTTGTCCTTGTGTTTTCTTGTTGACCAAACTAATGGGTGTGTAACTGTTTCTGATACTTTCGCATGTTGCAACATGGTCTTTGGGTATATCAGCATTGTCAAATGCATCTACAAGCCCAGGAATTGATGTTAACAACCTAAAAAAATAATTTAGTTGCCTATATCAAATATGTCATTTATCTAATATGTACATTGGCATGTTAATAAGTAACAGACACTCACCTATATGCAAGATCACCTGGTAAAGTATTTAAATCACCAGCTAATACTACTAAATCGGCACCTTGTGAAGTGAGCAAAATAAACTGAGCAGTATCATATGCCTGTAAAATACGATGAGCTTCATATTCATCACTTTTTCGATTGTACTCTGCATGTAACTGCAAAACAAAATAATATGAAAGCTGGGTAGATAAATATGACACAGACTAGCCAACTAGCTTTTTGTGAATAAGGCAATAACATTTTCTAGTAATAACAATCAGCTAAAATAATTAGTATACTCACATGAGCTGAATATATATTTACAGAAAGGTTGTTCACTGTTAGTTTACAAAGTCCTACACCTTTTCCACCAAACCAGTCACCATGGTGTAATTTGTGAATGTAACCATTTAAAGACCATTGATGAAAGAAAGCCTCTTCAATCACATATTTAGAAAATATACAAATACCTGATCCAGTAACACCACTGAAATTTTTTGGGAATATGCATAAAAATAGAGAAAAAAATAAAGAAGTATAGCATGCTGTTTGTTAAGTACCTGTAAAAATAATGAGAATATGGTAAGACACTTGCCACCTCATCTTTGATCAAAAAATAGTCTCGGTCCAACCAAAGTTCTTGAAGGCACACAACATCGTAATGACTATTAGACAAAAAATGTGCAATTGCTTTTATCCGATTTTTTCTATTTTTTGATACAACTGCTAATCCCCTGAAATAAATATTACAAATAAAAAATAATAATAAAATTTAATGTAGGTAGTATCTTACCAACAGTTTAGGGTGAAAATTTTAAATTCTAGGATCATTTTCACGTACCTACAAAATATAAATTAAGAAACTAAACATACTTTTAATACTACAACAAAGAGCTTATTTGTTGTAGGTAGCATAGGAAGGTAGGAGATAATAGAAGACCTAATACATCTGTGGTTGACGGTTGTGACAAGCATAGAATTCTATACCATAGACAAAACATTATATTAGAGGCATTTTTTCTTGACAAACTGTTTTAAAACTGTTTCCAACTGTCAATTGTTACTTCCATGCATTTCTCATTGATGTTATGACAACTGACATTTTCCGTTTTGAAATAGTTTTAAAACAGTTTGTCAAGAAAAAAATGCCTATATTTCTCTATGCTCTATACTGTTATGTGTACGCGCAGAGCCACCATAGGTGGCTCTGGTACGCGATACAAACTCTCATAGATGACAAATAATTTTTTGTTGTGTCTCTTGTCATTTTTTATTTTGTAAACCGATTGGATTGTCAAATTTTAGCGGGACATTTTCCTAACATTTCTTATATGATTTTAGCAGTTTGAACTAGTGTTTAAAATACAAATATCACAATGGCATCTTTTAAATCAATTTGCGAAAAGTACTTCGGAACCAGTGATTTTTATGAAGTGCTAAACGTTAATGCTGGTGCTTCAGAAAAAGAGAGTGAGTATTTTTTGTAATATCCAATCCAGATGATTTATTCTACTATAATTCCTAGATTTATTAAAGCTATGTCACAAATTGCCAAGCAAAAGTATAATTATTCATAATAGAAGTAGTGTTCCTGAGATTGATAATATATCTACCAAATAAAACCTATCATGTTTCAGTCAAAAAAGCATACCACCGAATGTCTCTCCTGGTTCATCCAGACAGGGTAAACAGTGATCAAAAAGAAGCTGCTACCGAAAAGTTTAAAGTTTTGGGTAAAATTCACTCCATTTTGCAAAACAAAGAAAAGCGTAAGCTATATGATGATGTTGGAGAATTTGATTATGAAGTGGATACATCTTTCAACTGGATGGACTATTGGCGAAATATGTTCAAAAAAATTGAATTGAAAGATATACAAGAATATGAAAAAAATTATGTAGGTTCAGACACTGAACTCAGAGATATAAAAAAGGCATATGAGGGAAGCAGGGGCAACATGGATTCTATATTAGAAATGTTGCCTTTTAGTAACTGTGATAGTGAGCCTAGAATCATTGAAATTGTTCAAAAGATGGTTGATAGTGGAGAAGTTGAGAGATATAACACATTCTTTAATGAAAGTAAACAACGAAAATTAAGGAGACGAAGGAAGTGGGATTTGGAAAAAAAAGAAGCTGAAAAGATTGACAGTAAGTTTTATGTTCAATTACACTAATTTTTAATAACAATAATTCCTCCACAGTTGCTGAATTGGAAAAAGAAGTGGAGAAAAATGCTGAAAAAAGAAAGGCAAACTTCGCATCATTCATATCAGATTTGGAAGCAAAGTATGCACCTAAAGCTAAACAAAGGAAAAGTATTACAGATGGTACCAGAACCAGCAAGAAAAGAAAAACAAAATAATATCATCATCTTTATTATAATAAATATTACATTGTATCGATGTTATTTATTTCATAAACCATATTTGATGAATTTTGTATTCATTATTTATGTTCACAACATGTAGGTAAAGCAATTTTTCTGAAGTTGGGTGAATATACAAGTCTTGATATGCCTACAATATTAAACACCATTCAAAGATGAATTGAGTTGCAACTATTGTAGTTGTTTATTAATGATGTGACTTAATATATAAAAACAAAGAAAGATTGACTAAATTATAAGTAAAATGAAGCAGAGTTGGTTCAACTTACATTTTCACTCAAAAAAATGAATTTCTAGTCTCTTAATGATGAGCACTTGATTGATTTCTTAGGAAGTGGTATTAAAAGAAAGTAGTTCATTATTATAGTGTAACACAACATTACATTGTAGTTATCTTATAAAATTACTTAGCTTGAATATTCATCAAATATTCCTTTGGTATGACATTTCTCAAGTATTTTAAGTTTTCAATATATTTATCTACAATAGCTTTTGCCTCAATCTTATAAAATTTCACATCAAAAATGTTATTATTTACTGAACCATAAACCGACACAATTTCATTGTCTTTAGGAGTATGTTGAACATAATTCAAATTTAGACAAATATGGATTTTGCTGTTCTGCACCCAGTGAATTTTTAAATAATGTTCATTATTTCCGAAAAATTTATACAATCCTATAGTGTGAATATTACTGTTTAATATGTTGTTTTTGGGAAGTTTCAATACTTCCTCAATGCTATAATAAATATAAGGCTTATTGAATTTGGAATAGGAACAGGAAGCTTCTAATGTATCACCAACTTGGTTAAGGGAAGAATGTATTAAAAAATCTTCAATGGAATGTTTACTATGATCTGTATTAGATTTTATCTTCTTTTTAAATAACTTTCTTTGTTTTGGTGGTGTAGCTTCTATCACATTATCACTATCACTTGAAGGCATTGTACCTAGTTATAATTTATCTTGTATATATGAATAAAAAAGAGTATGAATTTGCTAAAAAACATTTAAGTTAAAGCAACTCCAGTAAATTAATTGTACCATTGTCATTGTACTAAATAAGATTGTTTAAAATGGTTCACTTACTTGTGTTTTGACGTTTGATATTTTTTTTAACGTTTGGTACACACCACAGACAGGAGACAGATAACCTACTAGGTCTTTCTGTACTCTCTACTTTACGTAACCCTATGGTGTTCAATCGAACGAAGCAGAGCAGAAAGTACGTTTTTGGGTTTTCGAATTCGAATATACCAAGTAGAGGTGGCCCAAGGGTGGCCTTGTACCAACGTATCGTATTCTTTGGTAATTTTGTAGTACTGCTCATAGAGTAATAAATAAATTTATTTATTACTCTATGGTACTGCTCATCATCACAAAAAATTGTGCGACAAAAAATATATTTTTGTAGGTAAAAATTTGTCTTTAGTTTAGCGGCAGTCTGTATTATCTATGGCAGTCTGTGAGAATCTTTAATTCACCTATTTGCATTGTTGCTGACAAAACTGCTTGGTAAATAGATAAGAACTATTTCAAATGAAAAGTTTGGAGTTAGCAAGATCACTTCGGTGCACTGAAATAATAAACGTAAAAAAAGAACTAACAGAAAAATGCACAAATCAACCTTTTAAATATTTATTAGTTCTGGACTTTGAAGCTACCTGTTGGAACAAAAACGATCCTAGCAGAGGATACTCAGAGATTATAGAATTCCCTTGTGTTTTATATAATATACAAACAGATACAATAATTGCATATTTTCAACAATATGTTATGCCTCTAGAGAATACAAAATTAACTGAATTTTGCAAGGAATTAACTGGAATTTCTCAAGAGACAGTTAATAATGGTGTACCCTTAAAAACATGTATGATGTTGTTTAGAAAATGGTTAGGCGATATTGGGTGCAAATATAATGTTTTATTTGATCCATTTGAACCTAACAACTGTATTTTTGCTACGTGGTCGGATTGGGATATAAGAAATTGTTTAAAAAACGAATGCAAAAGAAAACACATTATTCTTCCAGAAATATTTAATAATTGGATAGATGTTAAAGCTTTATACATGAAACACTATATGCGAAGACCAAAAGGTTTACTTGGAGCGTTAGAAGAGGTTGGATTAGAATTTGAGGGTAGACAACATTGTGGACTACATGATGCCAAAAATACTGCAAAACTAGTAGGGAGAATGGTTGCAGAAGGAGTAATCCTGAAATGCACTAGTTGTTTATAAATATATGGATTGAGGAGACATTTCAATTGTCATTTTTTTGGAATAGCTGATTAGGTAAATTAAAAAAAAATTGAATAAATTTTTTATACTAATAGCAACTTTCAGGAATGCTTTAATATACCATTTATGCATGCTTCCATGAATTAGGTACCTATTTTTATATACTTACTAAATATTATTTTTCAATTAATACACTTGGGAGTTGAATAATTGATACTTTATTTAAGTTCATAACGTATGTTTATTTCAATTCCCTTGAATTTTTGATTTTGACAACAGCTTCCAGTCACAATTAAATGAATATCTATTTTGATTTATAAATATTCCATTGGAAGTGGTTGCATCTTAACTTACATATTGTTAAAACAATTTTTTTGAACCTACACACTTGAATGAAGGCTCAAATAAAGGGTACAAGGAATAAAAGTTCTAACTCAAAGATAAATTTATTTACATCAACGTCTTCAAGCAGTGATCACACCTAAATACACTAACAGGTCTTGATTTACAGTAGTAGTATTATCCAAAAATTTTCATCTGAACTATAAAAAAGTTTCAATATAACTGCTAGGTGTAAAAAAACATTTTTTATACTAAAGAATTTTCAAATACTAAATAAATTAAAGTTTTCCCAAACTTATTTTTCAATCCTCTTTCTAGTTTTTTGGTTTTTCTTATTTGCTGCTGGCACTTTGTCTTTATCAGCCTGAGGTGATGATGATGATCTTGCTAAGTAGTTTGAAACCATATCGGACATTTCAAACTTGGCCATATTTTGAATTTGTTCCATTTCTTTTTTGGTTTCTGGATCATTCATCATTTTTGGCAAGACCATGATCAAAAGGAGAGGCAAAACCATCATCATAATCATTGGGTTGAAAATTAGATCAGTTATTCTCCATTGTTCTCTTAATTGGAAATATCTAGTTTTTCCTAAAATGATATTTTATCATAGTTTCACTATTAATTTTGTACAACTCTTCTTGATTATGAAAAAAAAAACGTACAAACCTAATGCTTTCATTCTTAACGGATACGGCACAACGATAACTTCGGATGTCTTAATGTGATTAACTTTCCTGGCTCTAAACTTTCCTTTAGAATTTATCTCTACCCTGGCAGGTTCAAAAGTATACTCAGGGTGAAGAACTTCAACAATATAGGAACCTGCAGGTACATTTTGAATAGTGAAAGAACCATCCTTTTTGACAAATCCCAAGTAATCGCCACCATTAACGTGAACTCTAGTATTTGCTTGCCAGTTGGGTTTGTTTTGTGCTTCTGTTATTGGAAATGCTCTTCCTTCTATTACATACCTGCTGGAATCGTTTTCTTCTTCAATACTTGATTCTGTTTTTACTGTGGTAATAAATGAAAATAGTATAACTGGTATTAAGAAAGAGAGAATATACATGATTAACAAATTATGATGATTAAAATTTTGAGATTTTTGAGGTTATCTGTTCTGACATTGCTGAGTGTTGACAGTTGAAGGAAATAAACCACAGAACAACTCACATAGAAGAAGCACTTTTTGCGATTTCCAGATATGCGTTTGAATAATTAAACTTAAAAACTATACAAACAGTTCTATTCCAAATAAATGGGAAAATGCACAAATAAATCCAGAAAAGTATGGTAATCACGTGATCCTTTGGAAATCATCAATTACTTCCACTTATGAAACATTTATACGTGTAGAAAGTGAAATGGGTTGTCTACTTTTCACATAGCAACCATAGATAACATAAACTGAATTTAGAGTGGTGGTGTTCATGCGCAATGATATTTAATCAGATCCGGAATCTAGCTTTTTGCGATATAAATAATGAAGGTTGATTTGTTTACACACAGATTTAAACCAATGCAGAATGAAATATAGCTCTCTTTCGAAATGTATGTATGTATTTATGGGGTGACATTCACTTAGACCTATTGTGCTCTCTCCCAAAATTTAAAAATCGTTTTTAAAATATTCTCTTTCTCTTGTGTTATGTTCATTTAATTATTTTTCCCTCTATTGTGTAAACGTCGAATTGTTCCACATAAATCGCCCACAGAAACAATAAGAATTGATAGATAATAGTTTATTATAATAAAAAATATAAAATAGCATTGGCTAATTTTATTTACATTCTTTCTCATAAAGTACTTTTAAATGATCGGTTAATGGTACAGTATCCGTTTGCAGCATCATCTTGTATTCTAATTGACCCTTGTCATTTAAAGTGTAACATCTAGTAATACCGCAAACTTTCTTTTTGCAAAATTTTGAAGTTGAAATAATTGATGCAGCTAATTCCATGGAATTTTCTAAAATAACGGATTTACGATGAAAATGCATTCGTGTTTGTAACTTTAAGGGTGAAATTCATAGACGACACTTGAGGGTCACTCATACTTTACTCATCCTTATTGTAGGCGTAAAGTAAGGTTAAGTTTTAATACCATGACTAATACATCCGTCAGTCTTATTATTATATCAAACTATCACCTGTAGGTAGGTGTATATATTTTAGGCTTCCATATTATTTAATGTTAGAATAACATTCTATTATTTTCAACGACCATGCTTTTTTGAGCTGTATATTAATAGTTTACCTTTAACAGTACCGTCCTCACAGGTGCATATTCCAAGATTTTGTGAAGTTAGTAAACCCACCGAACAGCCATCTTCAGCAATCCTAAGATGACCACCTTCCACATGCATTAAAGCCTTTGTTTCTGGATTCCATGTAACTGAACTATATCCGAGTAGAAGAAACCCAAAATTGGTAAAGGATAAAAGTTCATTGTAATTTACTGGACATTTCATGGTGGGAAAAGTAGCTGTAGCATTTACAGATTTCCATGTACCGGTTAACCAGGTGAGAGGTTTTAAAAGTTCTTCAAAAGATTTTGTCGCCATTATTACAAAAATTTTTGAAAATGTGGTATACTTATTTAAGGTTTTGAAATGGATCAAAACATGTTGATATTACAAAGATGTCAAAATGGTTGAGAGATTCTTTTTTGAAGTTTCTAAAAGCCAAAATACACTTCAATGACAAAAACGTGCACCTGTTTTAGCCAATCAACAAGTTTGTTTTTTTCAGAAATAACCTACAATTCCCCACCGGTGGCGCATGATGTTAATATATATGAAATAAAACAAAACCATCATTCCAAAACTTCAATTTACTTATTTAAAATGCGAAGCAACGAATTAACTCGGAAATGTGAAGAATATAATAAGGTTGATAGATGTTAAATTGTTAAAGGTAATATTTTAATACTATTATAGCGCACAAACAAAGATGGTTTACTAAGATGCAACAACTACTTCACTGGTTTTATGTCACGAAAGACATTGAATCACACTTCAAAGATAAACGGGTTTGATTGGTATACCTGCAAGATAGAACTGTTAACCATTTTTGTTTGAAATTAGAAAGAACAATATCAATTATAGGCCGGTTACTGCGTCAGTATAAAGTTGATATTATCCGTCTAAAAGCATAAATCTGTGCTGAAGAAACCATTGATATCGCACAAATACGTCAATCAGTAAAAAAACTGTATAATAGTGACATCCCCACATCTAACCACAAACTAAAATTCTTTTTTATTTACAGTTTCCTGTAAAGAGAATGTCATTTTAGTAAAGCGTGTCATTAATAGATGTCAAAGGTTAAATAGTATCCAAAAAGATTGTGATATTTGTGGTTATGTTAATATTCAAAGACTTGAAAGTTTTGTCTTTTCTATGCATAACTATTCACTGTGTATTAGCTATCAGATTATTCAACAAAAATAATTTAATAACTGTATAGAAATAGATTCAAATTTTTTTAAATAAAATACTATCTACGTAGCACATCAAAATTGAACATATTTTTTTAGAAAAGACATTATTTTTATAAGTGCTGAATTCTTATACATATCAGTGTTGGTTTTTAAATAGTAATTTACGTCATAACTCCGGTATGTCAAGATATGACTGTAAGAGACCAGGTATTTTATTTCATACTGTGAATAAATTAATTTTAAATTCTTCCATCGTCAGTATTTCAATAACGTAATTTTTTGACGCTGTTGTGTTTTTGTATTATAATCACACTATAATTTCTACACTGCAACGATGTTAATATTAAAAATTACTACTATGGTTTCATAACTTGAAACTAAAAATCCCATAAGTGTTATTTGGCTCTATGGAGTCAGTAAACTAAATCTACCAGACAGTATGAAATCAATGTACTTGTGCGTCATTGTTTGTATTGAAATAATGCTCGGAAAACACTAGAATACTTCAACTTTAACTTTTAACATACAGTTTTGATTAAAAAGTGATATTAGTAGATTCCACAAAGTAAAGTTCCAAACAATAAGATAAGTAACAATTTAAATTTTTCATTATACTATGGTAATATGAACCTGAAAAGTCCTATTCCCTCTTTAATAACTCCTTGATCATGCTGTATCTTATATTTTCACCCATCTTTTATAAAACTTCATTTTATTTTCACCAATTGTGGAAACCTTATGGAGTTTCTCGAATTGAGTACCATCAAATATGATTTAACATGATCAAATTTGATAATTCTATTAAACTGTATTCATAGTTTTACATCATTTTCCTTAGACACTCTAATATGGCAATTGTTATTTTAATATTCATTGAACCAATAACAATTTATTTGATATAACAATTATTAACTAAACCAAATGTAATACAATTTTACAACTTATTACAACTAAACAAACTTCACTAAATTTAAGGCACAAACGGTACTCAATTGAATAGCTTTTAAATAAATAATTTTATAATTGTAATATTTATACTTATATAATACAAAAAAAACACTAAAAGTTGGTTAATAGGACATACAAATGATGCTGACACATAAAATTGATTATCACTAATTTTATCACCAATCTTTCCAATCTTTTCAATCTTTTCAAAAGCTAGATGGGAGCCCAAGAATCGGGTAATTTTGCTAATAAATAAAAAAACAGTTTGGGTAATTTTTGGTTAATACATTTGAATATGGGCCCATATGACAATGACACTTCTGTATATCAGGTAATTACAAAATCTCAATGTTGCTCAACATTCAAAAAGAACATTTATTTCTGTTTAAGTGTATTGAGTAGTATATATTAGACTCAATTAGACTTTAACTGTAATATATAAAATATATTGTTTGTAACTACACTGGCAAACATTTTGTGAATCCATAGTTTGCCAGCATACTGTGTTTGAAATCAATAATAATAACTACAAGTATGATTGTTGAATAATAACACTTTAGTTCAGATCCACTGCGTCCTACCTGACAATAGGGTTTCGTGTTCTAAAAGCACTTGTGTAACATCTTGAAGAACAAAAGTAAGAATCAATTGGCACATACAACCCCTCTCCAACAGATCTGCTAACACTTTCTGCAATACTAGTAAGCATCAAATTGTGAGAAGCTCTAACATATATCTCAAGGCAAGCTCTTTCGCATACACAAAAATTAGCACTATCTAAGTATGCAATTACTGTCAAAGGAAGTGATCCTGGAGGATATGGTAATCTAGCTCGTAAAACCTTCCTTGCTGCATATTCCTTCAAGGTACAAACTGGAAGTGGTTCTAGTCTGTTTGCTTTATTTGGAACATCTCGAATAAAATTATTGTGGGACAAGTCAATTGATTGTAAAGTTAAATTTCTCATATTTCCTGGTAGGGTCCTTATATTATTATTAGATGCAGAAAATACTTTTAGTTTTCTTAGTTTACCTATTCCTGGTGTAAGATTCTGCAAATTATTGTAACTTAAATTGAGATTTGTTAGTTGACTTAGATGTGATATTTGTTTAGGAACTAGCTGAAGTTCATTATGACTTAGATCCAAAGATTGCAGGGTGTTCAAGAGATGGCCTCCAATCCAATTCCAGTTGTTAGTTTTACCAAGTAAATTATGTGATACATTCAAGCTTCTTAAATTTGGCAACATACCCAATTCCTTAGGAATGCACTCAATTAAATTATCACTCAAATCCAATATTTTCAGTCTTATCAAAGATAGGATACCTGTATCTACACCACATCTTCTTATGCTGTTTATATGTAACTCTTCTAGTGTTCTTGGAAACCCTTTACTTGGATAATCTGATCTTTTTAATATAGTTAATTTCAAAGGAGGCATATCCTTGGGCTTAATACCTGTAACTGCGAGACTAGAAGTAGTTAACTCCTTTTCAGACACTTTGTTTTCCAATATTCTTTTAAGCACATGCAAAAATGCTTTTAGCTGTAAGGGATCAGCATTTATAAATATATCATGTTCTGGACTTACGAACTGAATCGTACATTTTCCGTCAGATACGAATTTTGTTAAAACTTGTTTGATGTTATTTTTTATTGAATATTTCGTTCCATTTTGATTTTGGTTTGTAAACAAAATAATGCAAAATTCTCCAGTTTTTGGATGCTTACACAGTGCTAATGTAGACTTTACATGTTTCCTTCCCTTAACATTAAAATAGCTTGGGACAACACGATCTCCCACGTAAATAGAACAAACTAATTTCATTGTTAATAATAAAAGAATATCCCGAATACCCGTAATCGTAAAAGCATTTCAAATTAATCTGATTAATAACAATAACAGGTATTTAACAGCTACAGAGACAGAGACTGTCAAATGTACACCATAGAACAATATATATGATGTACACCAAAGCCGCTTTCGGGTGCATCACGTAGAGCACTCCGGAGCTGCTCCGTAGCACTTCGGTTCTACTCTTGACCGTTCAGGTTCTTGAAGTATGGCGCTCTCGGACCACTCCAGGCTACCTCGTCCCTCTCCCCTGATGCACCTACAGTTTTCAAGGAGTTTCAAGTGGTTTCAAGCAAGCTCTTAAACGTCAAAATGTTGTTCTTGTAGGTTATATACGGCTTTTATGAATAATTATTGTTAATGTTCATAAAAGTTTCATTTAATATTTATTGCAAACGAAATTGAATAAACCACAGCCCACAAGTAAAATCGTATTGACAAAAAATAAATAATTGGAGTGACATTAGATATTTAAAAAGTTGGCGGTCAATGGTCATGGTTCTGGAGCGTTCGGGTGCACGAAAATCAAGAGTACTCTTCAAATTACCGGTGCATAGTACTCCCGGAGCGTGATGCACTACACCCGAAAGCGGCTCATTACATCGTTGTTCCTAGGAAAAATTTTATGGTAACAGAATACCACAGAAAAACGTAATATATTGTCAAAAAAGATAATAGATTGTTCTTCTTCTATTTATTTGCAAATATATAGAGGATAAAGGGGATTATTTATAGGGTTCAAAATTTTGACCTTCGACTACATATTTTTCTTACGTTCGAACTATATTTAGTGCAAAAAGTGGTTCTTTATTGCACTCATCTGCCAAATCATAATATCACTTCATGTATCATTCATGAAAAGGTAATAGATTGCTATCAAAACGTAATAAGGTAATAGATATGGTTGAAAGGTAATAGATCGAACGTAATGACAGGAGCTGGACTGGGCAGTCTTCTGGTTATAGTTGGTCTGTGGAGTGTGAATGATGTCAATAAAATGAAATGGTACCAACCATGAAATGAAAAGAATGCACACCACAGCGAGTACACCATAGAGAAATAATTTATTTTATTTTGTCTATGGAATACACCATAGATTACCTAGTTCTAGCACAGAGTACACCACAGATGGTGTTCTAACCATAGACAAAATAAAAATTATATTATATTTCTCTATGGTTCTAACCTAACCAGACTTCGGCTGATAGAATCAGCAGTTATCAGGTACTGAGAAAACTGCCAAAATAACTTACACTGCGAAATACCTAAACTTAAAAACTGTTAACACAAAAAAACAGGAATATTAAACAAATGATACGAAACAGATGAATGAAAACCACGGTATGTTGGAAAATAACCACCAACAGAGGTGGCAATGGCATTCTGTTCACGCAAGTAGTTTTGAATCGATCTTGTCCATATATAAATTCCGTTCACCAAATTTTGTTGTTTTTGGAGCGAAAAATGGTTCTAATTTCTGAAACCCAAAAGGTGTCGCCTACGCGGCCTACGTATTCTCTATTTTTCCTTGTCAAAATAACAACGTGAAATGTAAAATCCACGCGACTTCGCTTAAAAGCTATCGCTAGTTTTTATGAACGGAATGTCATGTCACCCCTATTCTTCAGCCACTTATGCGTGCTTATGCAACATTGATACGTGTGGCAAGTGCCGTGAGTTGCCTACTATTAGAGTGCGCACGTCACAGACCACCTGCCCACGTTTGTTATGATAAATATTATTAAAATTAAATATTATAATCAATTATAATGCCCTGGACCTGGTTGATGAGATGACACCTTATGGACAATAAAAGTGGCGCTACTTACGTAAAATGTGTTTTTATCAATACAGTTAGTTGCGTGGATATTAATTTCAATTGTATGTGTGATTTGTGGTATGTACCTACTTGTGTTGTGTTGTTTCATGTATGAATATCTGATAAGAATTAAAAAGGTTCAAAGTTCACAGTAAACCATTCATAAGACGCTTTTATTAAAAAATATCCATAAGTAAGAATGACATACAATATTCTTAAAACTGTGATATTAGGTGCTCCTGGTTCAGGAAAAGGTACAATTTCGGGTCGTATTTTAAATAAATATAAACTGGACTATGTATCTAGTGGAGATAAATTAAGACAAAATATTCAACAAAAAACCTGTAAGTACGAGAAATAACCTGATTTTATTTTTATCCTGTTTGGGTGCCTAGGAAGGATTGGGATATTTTATTAATGTCAGAAAAATTGATAGTACCTATATATATGAACAGAAAATGTGGGCAATGTCAGTAAATTAAAAACATGTATACAAATAAATGAATTATCATAGAGACAAATATTTCAAAAGGAATATAGTGATTAATTCTACCATTTAGAATCATATAAAATTTTAATTTCCAAAAAATAAATAAAAGATTGGTAAAATGTAATTTATTTTTACAAAAGTTTGCTCTCATATACTTAAATTACCTAAAGTTCTTGTTTACAGCTATTGGTTTAGAGGCAGCTAAGTATATTAATGATGGAAAACTGGTACCTGACAACATTATAATTAATTTTGTTTATTCGGAACTTCAAAAATTGCCCACAAAAACATGGTTATTGGATGGTAAGTTTCAGTATGGAGAATAAGCATTTTAAAAAACATGTAGCATTCCATTTTTGTTGTTCTAGTTGATTTTATGAATTTCTTTTGGTAGGATTTCCCAGAACAGTTTCTCAAGCCAAGGCACTGTGGGAAAAAGAAAAACTAGATTTGGCTATAAATCTAGTTGTACCACATGAAGTGATAATTAGTAGAGTGGAAGGCAGATGGGTACATTTACCTAGTGGAAGAGTTTATAATGATACATTCAATAAGCCAAAAGTTCCTGTAAGTATAAATAGATATACAATAACACAAAGTGAAAAAATAAAATTTTGCTTTAGGGCCAAGATGATGTAACTGGGGAACCTTTATCAAAAAGGGATGATGATAAACCGGAAGTAGTTAAAAAAAGACTGGAATTATATGAATCACTAACTAGACCAGTTATAGACTTTTACAGAGAAAAGAAGATTTTAAAAGACTTTTATGGTAAAACATCTGATGAAATTTCTCCTCAAGTTCTAGAATGTTTAAGTAAATATCTGTTGGATTCCGCAAAGATAAAAAGTAATCTTAATTAGTATAAAATTTTCATTTTTTTTTTAATCATATTACTGAAATTATAAAATAGACTGGTAGCTCCTGTCACATACAGGCTTCATTATTTTGAATGGCTATTCCCCAAGACCCAACCTGGATAATCTATAATACAGTGGACATTTAAAATCTTAGAACTTTCACAAAACTAGAACAATTAACTTATGGATGCATTTCTTTTGAACTACTTTTCCTCCAAAAACAACATAGTATGCAAATCCAAGTGACACAAACAGTTGATAAGTGAAAGTGAAAAAAGTTTAAATTTTGTGATCTTAGTAGACTTTAAAACCATTGGAAAGCAATAATGAAAACGGCTACCATTCGAAATATTTAAGCTTGCTACTAATCAATTACTACTAAAACAATATAGTGTACTTGTATAAATTAGTAATTAAGTAATAGTGAATATAATTATATTGCTTTTTTTTATTGTGTGGTTTTATTTAATTTCAGAATATTGATAAGCATTTGGTAAATTGTATCACAATTGTTGAAAATAAGCCTCAGCTGCCTTCGCTTCGCTCGATCGTGCATCTAATAGTCTCGCGATTCCTGCATGTGTGACACACAACTGTTTTTCGGGTAGAATAATAGAGAATAACTAGAAAATTTGATATACACTGATATTTAATCAAAAAATTTACGTGAGACGTCAAAGTACTCAAGTGATATGATAGATGGTACAAAATGACAAAGGTCCAGTTGGTGAGAACTATTATTATTGACCGAGCGGAATGAGGCAGGAGGCTTATAAATGTCTTCATCGTCGTGGTGTACCTATGTACAAATTTGTTCCACTATTAGCCAAATTTAAAATAATTGACATTATACACTATTTAAATGCTAAAATATTACTTACCAAAGGGATCTTCAATGAGAAAGCGATGTATATGAACTTTATTTGTTGTTATTACAATTTAAGCACACAGCAATCAAATATCATTATTTCTATAGTTTATAATCACCAATTGCAACCGGACCAATTATACGATCACATCCGAAAAGTTCTCAAATCGTGGGTTATGTCATGAAAAAGGTTATGTATATGTTTCACTTAGGACCACAGATAACATACTTACTTTGAACCACAGAGAACATACTTACTTTGAACCCCAGATTACATCCTTATTTTGAACCACAGATAAAATATTCACTTTGAACCACAGATAACATATTTACTTTGAACCACAGATAGCAGACTTACTTTGAACCATAGAGTGATAAATGTTATATTTTATTATTTATTACTCTATGCTTTGAGCTTTCAACAAGTCTCCATGTTGCAACATGGCAATTATTTTATCTTAATAGGTAACTTTAAGCAGTTTCAAGTTCTCAGTTGGCTAGTCCCGGTAGATGGCGCTACAATCGAATTCACAATTCCTAAACAGATAAGCTGGGACGACTTTGATTATTAGGTACTTTTAGCTTGTCAGAAGTTTTTACATGTATACGTATCCGTATTGGAGTTACGTTGACGTAAAGAAATTGTCAAGAAAACCTTTTCAGCAGAAAATGTTTCGTTTCGTTCTGTTTTTAATTGTATAACCTCAAAGTTTTTTTATTTTACCATTTAATATCTTTGTAAAGGGTAAAATGGAGGCGATATAAACAATCCATTGCTTATAGACGAGAGCGATGTAGGGTACGTAACAATACGTTCAACGCATCGTATCGGCTGAGACGTAACGGGTCTACACATGCGCAGTTCGTTACGTATACGGATACGTGAGAAATTTAAGACAAGCTAAAAGTCCCTATTATTTATTCCTTACCTACTATAATATATGTACAAAAAAAAGGTTTGAAAGTGGTACGAGAGGTATGCAATGGAAACAAACACTCTGCAAGCTTGTGCACTATAGTTACGTAAATTTAAATCGATTCTTGTATCAAAATAAGCATTTGCCTTAAACTTTATTATAAATAATATATTTACAGAAACTTAACAATGTAACATAAAAAATGCTTAAATAATAAATATCTGTGAGCAATTGAGGTTGAAAAATATATAAATAAAATATAAAAGTATATAGCTTTTGATTTAGTTAATTTTCTTCATTATAATACCCACGAATGTGTAATTCCTGAAAATAAAAAAAATATTGAAACATTAATCAATCAATTTTATATTCGTCGAAGCAAATATATAGGTTTTTTAACAGTTTGAGATTACCATCACAGATGCTGTGTTACCATTATCTGCCTTTTTTGTTTCTACTGTGCTTGGAATTAATCAACATAGAGTGGGCCACATCAAAACCACATATTATATACCAGTATAGTTGAGTCGATAATTTCAAGCAATAAATGCCGTTAGACATGGTGCAATACAACGTGCAATGCAAAATCATTGTCTAATATAAAGAAAGGAGAAAGTGACATATTATTCCAAATGTACACCACTGGATCAAAAATTGACGAATGTTTTTATCAAATAATGCCTTTTTACATTTAAAAACAATCTGCCAAATATCAAATCAATTTATTCATCCATTTTAAAGTTATCAAATGAAAACGTTTGAATTTTCATAACTTCAACACCCCGTATTTCGAAAAGTAAATGAACTAATCCTTTATATCATTTTGTCCTATTTAACGAGAGTTTTCTACATGTCTACACGTTGTAAGAGTCATTTGAATACACCCTGTATATCGGATTAACGTCCACGTGCTACGTTTGTTTTTCGTTTGATTCAATCATATTGTATCATATATAGTAGGTATTTTACTTTCCGTTCGCTACCCACCTAGGTATATCTCTACTGAAAAAGGATAAAAAATGCGTAGTTAAGTTTTTCTTCAAAAAATAGTAATTAAGACTGTCCAAAAAAGTGAGTTTATAGCAATTAATTGTCTGTGAACTATTTTTTAAACATGTAGGCTCTGTTTGTATATCATCTTTGTGACTGCAACTAACGAAAAAATAATTCAGAACCATCCATTATTAGCATATTTATTTGATAAACTGTATAATATTCCATCCAACCACTACCTATTTACGTATAATAATCAAAATAACAACAATTCTTCAAAATACCAATCCACGCAACTACAACAAGAATTAAATAATCGATAAATGCGAGATAACTATAAACCTTTTCCCCCTTTACCTAAGGGTGGTGTGGTTATTATAAATGACCTTCAAAAACAGGTAGATTTATTTCGAAAATAGACTCACAATTAATACAGATTGTCGTCAGTTACATCTAGCGATTAAAAACATAATCACTTGAAATAAATAGGTATCTTTCCTAATTCGAAGTGAAATATTATATTCAGCGCCATCTACTCGTTAAATCTACGCCACCTAAACGTCCAATCCGAACATTCCGAACTACCGAAAAACTGTTAAATTTTTAGCCCATAAGGTTGTCAGACTATTTCTTTATATTAGACAATGGCAAAATGCAAGCGTCAATATTTCTTGACTGAAAGCAAGCGCAGTTGAGACCCAGCTGATCAATTGCAATTTGTCGGTTTGGTGCCATTTTTATTGCATGTAAGCTGCAATTCTAGGGAGAATTCTAGTTACTTTTGGCTTAACAAACAACCGAATGTCATTATCAATCGGGTCAGTTGATTTACTGGACTGAAGCAAAACTAACCATGTTGATGTGCTGTGTTTATTATTAATTTTTGAAACACAGAAGAGAAAAGGATTCGTTTTGGTTGATGGCAATCACGACGCAATTGCAAGAGACTTGCGTAATGTCAAACAACGTGAAAGAACCATCATGCAATATTTTGACCTTGCAAGAAATTGCATGCAATCTCTTGCAGGTTGTATTGCACCATGTCAAGCGGCCTTAAGGGAGTTAGCAGAAGCTAGTTAACATTAAATATTTCCTTGCTTCGACAAAAAACATAAAGCTCATATAATATGATGAATGATGTCACATGGATATAAATAATATAGTAAATAAATTTAGGTTAGAATTGCACATAAAAACAGTTAGATTATCAACGAATATCTTACGTCTTGGTATTCTTGGCGTAACGTGTATGTGTATGTTATCCCCAGGAGACGCCGAAACTTGAATGAAGAAAAACCTCGATTAGCATGGTTTTATTTATTACCGTCAATTTGACACGAAAAAAATATAACAATATAATATTGATAAAAATATGTTTTTCGTTATGTTCCTTTGAAAACACATTTTTGCATTCAGTTTCTAAAAAGAAAAGGTGGCATTTTTCGTTGCATAATACAATTAGTACTTAATAATCTTGTGTCCAAAAATTTGACATAGCCAAAGTATTGCAGGTTTGCGTAGGTACCATTTTTCCAAAAGAAGGACCATATACAATTGTGTCTAGGAAAACATTGTTTAGCGAGTAAGAAGAGCCTAAAGTTCATTTTCCACGTTGCGTCAAATCACAGCGAGAAAAAGTACAATCAGAGCAAATCGACAGTTTGTTGCTGCGACTCATCCAGACATAGGGGAAATGTTAGTCATGGAAAAGTCCAGGAATGTGGCTTTTCCTACGACATAAACATATATACAGATTGCGAAAATCCTTTTGGAAGTGTGCCGGGTTATACAAGTGCGACAGAAAAACAGCTGAAAGAGAGAGAAAGAATAATTATGCGCGGTCATCAAGGCGTGGTCTTCATTTCAGAAGCCAGTGGCCGAATGTTGATTGCCCCCCTATTTTAACCGCTGTTGGCAGAAGCGCATATTAATTTGTACAAATGATATTTTCTCTCGTTAACGTTGACTTTTTTTCGAAGTCATGCATAAAAGGTAAAACAAAACACTTTCATCCGGCAATATTGTCTGAAAATTCCGCCAGCCTGGGGAAATAAGTTGAAACAAAGTGATGACCGCGCACAATTATTCTTTCTCTCTCTTTCATTTATCCTTGTCGTACTTGTGTAATCCGAGGCGAGGGTTCCATAAGGATTTTCGCAGTCTGTATATATCACTTCTTTGCAGTGAGGAAACTTTGATTTCTCTTTATGAAATTTTGTCTGGAATGTGATTGGCGGAAAATGTATTTGATCTTCGCAAATATTTTATTTACATTATAAAATATTGCGGAAAAGTCAGTCCAGGATATAAAAGGCAATAGTGGTGCTGAAAAAAAGGTACATTCCAATAAACTAGAACATGTTAAATTTCAATAAATAATCAAAACCTCACAAAATCATTAAATCAATAATTGATTTTCTAGAAATCACTAGGATATTCAACATATATTTATAAAAATTAGAAAATTTTATAGTTTTCAAAGAGCTATAACGAAAAACTTCGTCTATTACGTAGGTACATTATGAAATAAATATATTATATTTGATTTTTCAGATACAATTTATTGTCAGACTATCACTAGACAGTTTATATAAAAAATATGAAAATCAATAACAATTTCCAAGATAATTTGCAATATGCTATCGCTAGAACAGAATTTATAAACCTCCCTAACTATCAATTGAATTAAATTATAATCAAAATGTTATGCTAGGGTTCCTTCTCAATTACAACTAGATTTATATAGTTTTATTATTATAGTGTTGTTCATAATATACACTGTGTTATTTTATTTATAAGATGCGACATAGGGATTCCTTTACACAACTGTAAAACGCGGTAAAACGCGAGATAACTTTTTTACCAAATATAGCGATCATTGAATATAATGACAGATTTGAAAAAGTGGTTGAAAAATAAGTTCAAATGCACTTTTAATCTTCTTTCTTTCTTTCTATTAAACAAAAGCGAATTTAAGAAAATTGAAATTGCATTTGAACTTATTTGTCAACGACCTTTCCAAATCTGTTAATATTTTTTATGAACGCTATTTGGTAAAAAAGTTAGCTCGTGTTTGACAGTTTTGTACAAGAAACCGTATGTCGCTTCTTATAAATAACACAGTGTATTTTCACTTCCTAAAATCTCAAATATCGCCTCATTTCAATTTGTTTTCATTTATAACAACCATAAACATTCATATTTAATAGTTTTTCCTGCAACACGTTTATAGGTTTATTGCAAAATATCTCGTCAGACCTACACCTGAAAAATCAATTAGATGCAACATTTTGTAAACAGATTGTTACATAAGTCTAGATTATCACTTTAAAAACAAAATTTTTTTGTTAATTATTTTCAGGAAATTAGAACAAAATCTTTTTTAAATTTTTTAATTCACCGTTTCGGTAGCGTTTCCTCTATCTAACTCTACAACTAGACAATCAATAATATTTTGAAAGACTGCAAAAAATTTTAAATTTTCAAGGTTTATTCATAGGAGCAGGGCCGTATTTACGCAAAGACCTATTAGGGCCGGGCCTAGAGCCCCGGTCATGTTGGGGCCCCCACAATGACGAAGAAAAATCATTCTTTAGAAGTATTTATTATATAATATAGAAACGTAAAGTTAAAATTTTTCTCTCGATTTTTTTGGGAGGCGAAATCAGAAATTATGTCTTTGAAACTTTAAAACTTCCAATAAGTATTACCTACGCTGTGAAACTGCGAAACTAGATTTCTTTTTCTACATTTACTCATCGCATCGATACCGGTGCCTAGGGCCTCATTCCTTGTAAAGCCGGCCCTGCATAGAAGATCCTATTCCTGGTAAAACTTGATAGAAAATATTTTCCATATGACATTCTAACAATATCATAGTCTCCTAGGAATGGATTCCAATGAAGTGCATACTCCGGAAGGCAAATTTTTTTGTTTATTTTGGAAATGTTGTTAATAAAACGCGGTAGGTGTCACTTTTTTGATGATACGATTATTTTTGTTTTTGAAACATGTCTTAATCAGTGTGTAGGTGTCGATTAACAACAAGTTCGATGATAAATCGTAAGAAAAGCTGGACAAAAACTTTAATGATACCTAAACTTAGGTAATTGATTATTGGACATTTTTTTTCTAAGAAAATTTGACTACATTCGGCTGAAATATAATATGGTATGTCCACGTGACGTCGCAAATTACCGGGTGGTAAAACAATAAACAAAGCGTTCAGAGCACGTGGTACTTAATAGTGAGTTATGCTGATTTATAATCAAAGATCGTGTTTGAGTTTAGTTGGTTTAGCTTAAGTGGTTTATTAAAGTTATTATTATTTAGTTCTTGAGCTTGCATATTTAATAATAATATAGATTAATAGTTGTTTGTTTATTTGATAATTATTGATCGTGTTTATGTTTATTGTTTTACCACCGGATTATTGTCAAGTGTCAACTGTCGTGGACCTAACCTGAAATTTATCCGCATTTAGTTATACTAAAGCCCGTTCTTTTACTACTGTGCTCTTTCAATATTATGTGCGCCTCTTCCAAAGCATGCAAATTCCTAACTCACTAACTTCAATATACATTTTGTTTTGGACTAGATGTTCAACTGAAAAGTTGAATTAAAAAAAATAGAAAATATTGTGGTCTAATTTCCCAAAATAGTTAACAAAAAAAAATAACGAATACACCACAAGAAATATACAGAAGATATTCAAAACATATATTTTGATATACGTCTATTAAAAATTTTTTTAGAGCTTATTAACTAACTCATCATAAAATGGACAAGACATATAAAAATATGTAAATAAATCACAAAAAAATCACTACATATTTTATATTAATAACGCTGTCACACATCAAATTAAATCACTAAACATTATGTTTGTTACTCAATAATTTATTAAGCGAGCTTGGCGCAGAGTGGCTTGTGTTAATTTGCAATGGCAGTGATTGATCATTTTCATGAATAACAAACCCTATAGGCCTCGTAACCTGTCCTTGAGGTACGTAATTCAAACTAAGCGATCTAGTAGCACGGACAACATCAGATTGGTTAAGCATGCGTAGATTCTCAATTGTTAGGTTAGGATTAACTGCTTCGGGATGTTTCGTACCGTGTAGGATTCTGGGGAAGTCGCACTGCTCACATTTGTCCAAGATGGGATGATTGAGGAATGTACATACGTCACAGTTCCATTTGGGGCCTTCGAAATCAGGTGGCGGTTGATATTGCAAACGTCGTCTACTGTTTTGTCGAAGTCTTGGTGGAGGGGTGGGAAATTCATTTATATTTTGGCCAGTGTATATGTTATTATAAAATGCTTCACCTAAAAAACAATATAAAACGTATTACAAAAATTAAATCAAACATGTAAACACCAAACACTACACAACAATCAAAATGACAACCGAGAAATGACAAGTTAGGTATTTCCTTAACTGTTTAGGAAATTTGAGTGCAATCAACCATAATATTATTAAGGCAGATAGTTGGAGTCAATCTTCAAGCAAATTTCAATGATTTTTTTTGTACTTACCGTCTAATTCTAAGTCATTGCATTGATACCTAAGGTGTTTGATTTCTTGAAGCAGTTGCTTTTCTATTTCTGCATTTACTTCACTTTTTAGTCTACTTTTCTCTAATTCATTAATTTCCTGTTGCATTATTACTAATTTGGCTTTTTCAGTGTTGAGTTCTATTCGTAACCGCTCTATTCGTGCTTGTTGTTTTAAAACTACAGGCGCTAAAAAAAAAATAAATGAAATTAAAAAAATGCCCATAGTATGGTCAGTGGTCCATTTGTATCCCACTGTTAAAATATACCCATTCAATTATTGTTGAATATTATTTGAAGTGGGACTATTTCAATACCAGCAAAAGAGTTTTAGAAGCTGATAGGTACATAAGAAGGAAAAGGTACATAAAAAAGTATGCATCTTATTTTTAATAATGGGACACATATTGCTTTAATACAAAAATAACATAGCTACTGCAACTGTATATATCAGAAATATACCGGAAATTTGTGCATACAGAAAATTCCGTGAAAATGGCAATTTGTTCCTAAATTAAACCGAAAAAATATCAATTTGTTTCTAAATTAAACCGTTACTTTTCCAAGAGAGCATGGAAATTTCAAAATTAAATGTAATTTCCTCGTTAATTACGAAGTTCTGCAACATTTTGTCAGTCTTTTAAGCTACCCACAAGATGAAACCGAAAAATTAGGACAAGTATAAAGCAGTAATAAAACATGGGATATTTAAAATAAAATTTTTAGCATGCCGATCAGCCTGTTACGTTTTTCGTTTTAAAACTATTTTATTTGGTTAATTTTTGTGGCTCATCAATCACTTCCTCCCAAATTTCGAAACATGCCGCTGCCTTCTCGCACTAGGCACTCCAAAATAAAACATTCAGAGCGCTTTTAGACGAGACACTTTGTGGCCGCCTACTAGTGCCTGAAAAGAATCGCGTGGCTAAAAATTCATGAAACACCATGTATTTCTTATCACTGTGTCTCGTGTGAATGCGTCTATTTATATTATTGTATTTTTAACCACGTGATTCTTTTCCGGTAGCCGGCTAAAAAGTGTCTGAAAAGGATAGCACGGCTAAAAATACATTAATATAAATAGACGCATTCACACGACACACAGAGATAAGAAATACATGGTGCTTAATGTATTTTTAGCCGCACGATTCTTCTCAGACACTAGTAGCCGGCCAAAAAGTGTCTGAAAAGAATCGCACGGCTAACAATACATATAAATAGACGCATTCACATTAGACACAGAGATAAGGAATACGTGGTGTTTAATGTATTATTAGCCGCACGATTCTTCTCAGACACTAGTAGCCGGCCAAAAAGTGTCTGAAAAGAATCGCACGGCTAAAAATACATTAATATAAATAGACGCATTCACACGAGACACAGAAATACATGGTGTTTAATGCATTTTTAACCGCGCGATTCTTCTCAGACACTTTGACTAGTAGCCGGCCACAAAGTGTATCGTCTGTTAAAGTCATTGCTGACAGCTGCAAACATCCCCAGTCTTCTAAGATAAGTTTCTTTTGTCTTATCTTTAGCGTGTATAATAATAGTATAACGCCTTAAAGAGTCTTTGATAATCAAAAAACAGATATCGTTTACAAGCAACAACTACTCCTTGGCTATATGCTACGAAGGACATTGAATTACACAAAGTTGAACGGGGTTGGTATACATGCAAGATGGAACCAACCATTTTAGATTGCAATTCGAAAATATCAAGTATACACCGGTTTTTACTAAGCTAGTGATAAACTATAATATTTGACATCTATTGATAATACGCTTTACTAAAATGACATTTGCTTTATAGGAAACTGTAAATAAAGTAGATAATAAAAAGCATTCATAATAATATTTGTCAAAAATGTCACTGCATTTTTGAAACTATTGTAGGAATTGGCACGCTCGATTTATGAAATCATCTAGGTTTTGCAAATAGTGTATTTTTGAAATAAAAAAAAACTTATTACGCGTGGGGCACTGTATACTTGTACAAACGTTCAAATCGAAAAATAAAATTAGTTACGTTTCCAAGAATTCAAAAAAAAAACGACACTATATTCGTCTTGCCGCACAATAATTTTCTCAATTATCTTATCTCTTTTAAACCATTTTTTATAATGAATTACAAATTTTTTTAAACATAAAATACTAAAATTCAATATCACGAGTAATTTAACAGTGAAGGTCATTTTATTTCGCAACAAAACCTTATCAAAATACACGCCTATCTGTCTACAAACAAATAAATTATTTTATTTCAGCAATAAACGTATTTTTGATTAACAATAAATTATAATGTCTCACCTATATTCCAAATTTCGTATAAATTCATTTTCATTTTGTTGTCCCGTCGTTGTCATATAATATTCCAAACTTTAAACTGGAAAAATCTACACTACGTAATTACATAATTTGTCAATAGATAATGTTATACCTACATCAGTAGCGGCTCGTTGATAATGAAATAGGGCAAACTTGGTATATTTATACAAGTTTTAAGCATAATCACTTTATGGAAACTGATAATAATTTTTTTAACCTCTCTTCCCGCTAGCTACTGTTAAAAAAATATCGAATGACAATCATTAGATTTGAAAACAGATAAATTAGGTTATTTTTATAAGTATTAAATGACAATTAATTTAATGGCAAGTATAAGATGCAAATTTTTATAGCTCGATTATTATTTTATGATGGACAATAAAAAAAAATGATATCCAAGACTTCCGCCTTCCCCTAGCCTTTCTACGACGGTGTGTCGCGCATCGCTGAATGTAGTCAACAATAATTTTCAAGTCAGTTCAGTTCAGACAAATTCCAAATTCCAAATTTGCCAACGAGAAAAATATTGATAGAGAGAATTCTATTAACAATTGAAGTGTTTACATCAGAGAATCATACTTGTGATACTTTTATATTAAAAGATTAACTGTATTTTGTTTATACAGAAGGTACAAGATGTTCAGAATAACAGTTAATAATAGTATTAAGCAACAAAAAATAGTTCCTGGTAGTCCAATAGTTCCTTGGAGTAACAGTACCTGCTAGTATTATAGTTCCTAGAAGTAATAGTTCCTGGAAGTAACAATTCCTGGGAGTAACAGTTCCTGGAAGTCACAAGTTCCTCTGGTTGACAAATTGTCTCTATAAGTTTCCTGGAGTTACCAGAACTTGAGAATTGAGTACATCGACAGCTACAGCATCATCTTCACAAATAGTTCCTTATAGTATAAGTATTTTTTCATAATTTACTAACCTCTTTTTGTAAATTGTAAGCCATTATATACATTCTTTATATGTACCAGTTTTATTTACTATACAGAAGCGTTAAGTTCTTAGTTTTTATTTTTTTAACAGATTAATTGATTTTTTTTCTAATCTTCTTTTAGGAAAGAAAATTAGTGGCGCCATAAAATTGCTTTAACTTTTCTTTAGTTTTGCTGAATTTTTTGTAAGATCAAAGTAACTAAGTCCTGCGAACTGGCTTAGTTTACTACCAAATTTAATTGGTTAGTTAGGCAAGAACCTGCGATATATTTTACATCACTTTTTTTTAAAGCCAATCTTAATATTTTGTTTCATTGGCGCACAACTTATAAAATATTGTTTCATATATACAAAAAATTTGAAATTGTATTTGTTGAGTTTAAATATTTTTGTATTTGCAAGTCGTAACCATCTGGAAAATGAAGAAAATATTGTGCATATAATTGTATTAATAGTATATTCACTGCTACAGAATCTTCTAAAGAAATTATTTATCTCATTAATTCGAATGTAAAGCCTCTGTTTCCTGTAAGTTTATTAAATACAGAGAAAGTGGTTTTAAAAAGTATTGTCAACGTTCCAACTGTCCACATTATTTCAGGAAACACCACGAAAGTTTTACAGGTTCTTTATGTCGATAAAAACTTGTTGAAAACTATGGATAATTATTATATTTATAACGTTATTATAATAATAAATACCAGTACATTATTTAAGTACAAAAGTTATAAAAATAATCTAAATCTTATTCCTCTGAAGACTTGTTTTCATATTATACGATTGAAGGATATACAAGGATATGTCAAAGAAATAATCAAAGTTAAAGCGTTTTATATTGGGATGGTCCTTCATTTGCGCACACTCATATTAGAGTGCCCACTGGGTCCTAAAATTCTTAGTCCAGCCTCTTCCCTGGCTAAAGAATCGGCAATGCGATTATCTTTACTCCTGCCGTGCCCTTCAACCCACCTCAGGATGATATTGTTATTTGCCGAGGCGTTATTTGAATCTTGGTGGCACTTTACTAGTATAGCCTCGACATAACACGTTCAAGGCTAATAGGGGTTGTCTACTGTCAGTGCAGATTGTTATGTTTTTGCCAGAAATTCCTTTTTTTGGTTAGTTCTTTTGTGGCAATTAAGATTAAGATGGATGGGTTGTTTATTTTTCCTTGAATTTCAGTAAATCTGACCAGACTATCATCCCTGATTTCTTTCTAGCAACCTGTTGTTGTAATAAAGTTAAATAAATCTATTTATTTTGGTATGAGATAATTTTATGTCGCTTTCCGTACTAATAATGTCAATGCCAAGAAAATGTTTGACTTCTGCCGTGTTTTAATAATTGAATTCAATTTTTAGAAATTACGTTTACAACAAATTTCACGCTTAAAATATGTCGTCTACAACTAAATTACAAAAAAAAATTCATCTCGTTTTGTAATTTTGACCATTATAGGTGATTTTACATAACTTAATACTGAGGTGGAAAGATAGTGGTGCGACCAACGGCACTTGTTGAAAGTAGGTATGAGATTGTAAACTACGAAATCAGGAACTGTAATTAGTGTACAGGTACATACATTTAACTCTTTTAATAATGTCAATGTTACCATGTTTCAATTATAACTTCTCATATCCAAATTTGCATGGATGTTAAGGCAGAAGCAAAAAGAATCGTTAGATGTACACGTCTACTCTTTTACACATTGTAAAAATAATATATCTTGACAGCTGTCATATTGGAAGTTTCAAAATAGACAAGATATGCTTTATTCACATAATCATAGCTAAACCACAGATTATAAAAGAGAAAAATGCAAAGGATTGAGGGAATCGACTAATCAAATGCAAAGGGTTTGTTTGCCGCGTGGTTACGCTCTGTCATTTTCGGCCATATTCCCTAGCGTTTTTTTACATATTTCGAAGCATTTTTATCACAAACCGAAGACATGTTTCTATATTTTTCAAATTTTTGAATAAAAAATCAGAATATCTTTAACGCATCCTTCTTTCAGACATGTGCTTTAAAAAAAAGGCTCGCAAGCTGCTGCTTCGCTCCTTGTTAAGCTGGCGTATTCTTTACTAAGATGGACTGGCAAAAGCTGATGATCTCTAAAATGTTACCCACTTGATCATCGCGCACCCGAAAGCTCAAGTCGCTAGCTAGATTTGATGACTTGTACTGGTTATAATAACCTTTAATTTTCACAAAATATCATCCCCACCAGTAAGCAGTATTATCAGTATTACATTACAAAGTATTTGTCGAAAAGACCTACTTTCAATTTTGACTAATTTCACAATGGTGTGTATCTCGAATATTAACGTTTGTAATTTTTGTTTTTGTTAATTGCTAAAAAATTAGCACTCCACAAATACCTGCGTTAGTTGATGTATCCATTTATTTATCAATTTAACACTTTTCACTTTCGTTAAGATATGCTGTACGTAAAAACCAATAATATTTTCAATTTCGAGACATTCGATAACACGGTATAGTTACAAAATAAAAGCACGTGTAATAGCGAGCTCTGTAATCGACCATTCGTTACTTAGTTAAGTAGTGAACTGTGAAATCTTTATCTATGCTTTATCTAGAAAAGGGGTTCCACCTGGAAACCAATACATAAACTTATCTTAAACGCATATGACCGATAAATTCATTGTTTTTATATACTATTCCTTAGATATTATTCATTATAATTGTTTGAAATTCTTTCAACCATTTTTTAATATTTCTCGCACTTATTACTTTACCCGAGACTTTACCTTCACTTTAATAAGTCAAACTGCGAATAAAAACAATGAACCTGAGTCGCTTAGCAAAAATGAGTTTGTTGTTTATCCTAGTTACATAATACACAGATTTGAAATTCATCATTATATTATTTCTAAATTTAGCATAGTTTTTATCTCGATTACTGATAATTATATTGTGGATTGAAACCCACTGGTCCTTCGAAGAAGTATTTATTATGCCCGGTTTTATAAAGTAGAGTTAAATATCTCGAGTTTGCTCGAGGATTAACTCTCAGGTTAAAATCCATAGATCACTGTAAAAATATATAAAAGAAGAAAACTTTGGTCCATAAAACAGAGTCCACAGTGTCTTCTATGATTCGAGTGCAACCCACAAAACGTGCAACCTATAACCTCACATTTTTTGTTAAAAGTGGCATGGAAAATTTGTGGAAAATGTTGTAAATATATGAGCTATCACAAGCTCAATAATATCTTCAGTTGAATGTTTAGATAAACGGAAACGTGCTATGAATTCTTTATCATTCCAGTAATTTAAAGACTCTATTCTATTTCTAAAAACCCTAAAGTTCTCGTGGTGCCTCAACCATTTGAATAATGTCTTCCTCATCATCTGTTTTGGAAGTCATCAAAAATTTCAAATATATCTCTCACTTCATCCATGTCCACATTGAAAATATACAGGGTGTCCCACGACGAGTGAAAACTATCTGTATATGGCAAAATACTTATTGTAAAATCATGAAAATTTCTACGTTTGGGTTTTCGGATACGATCTTTTCAACTAAAATATTTTCAAAGATGGCCGACTTCCGGTTCCACCGGAAGTCGACTGTAACTTTGTTATTTTAAACGGAACACCCTGTATATTAATACATTTTTGAAATCTACGTAATATTTTAGTATACTTTTTTCGAAAAATGCACACTTTTTGAGTTATTGATTTTTTTGTAGAAAATTTGACCGTTGAAGACCCTTATAAATAATTTTTTTACGAGGACACCCTTGAAGATATGAAAATGGTTTCTGTTCGGTGGCCTTAAGCAAGGTCAAACGTAATCGAATCTATGTTGAAAAATTTTTCATTTTATACAGGGTGTGTATAAAAAGTGTTCAAAGTTTAACTTCATAAATATCAAATTTCTTCATTTTTTTGAATAGAACCACCCTGTTTTTTCTATTTTAATGCATTCAGGGGAAAAAAATAAGGCAAGTTCATGTATACTTTCCTATACCTAAACCTTACCGTTATCCAGATATTAAATGTTTTATAAACATTTTTAGAGATGCAGGTGTGGTCTAAATTTTGATACAAGTACTAAGAAACAAAAAAGTCTTTTTCTTCATCTGTATAAAAAAAATCAAATCAAATTGTTTTTATTAATCCTATTCCAACTTTTAGTCGTCTCCGAGATATTTGAGGTTTTAAATTGTTATTATATTCTTAACAAGTTTAAATTTTTCATGTATACTTTTAGTAGGCTTTGTAATAAATGCCACTTATTTAACTGACATTAGTTAACACCTAGAGAAGATTGTGAGCTAAGAGTTCGAAATTCCTTCAATTCCCTTTCTGAGATGATGATTATCAGTGCGACGAATGAAGGTATACTGAGAAGGGTTGAAAAATGTATTGTTCAAGTTCAAGTGAGCAATTTTGAACATTTACTTTAAAACATCAGACTATTTTTCTTTGGCTTTTAATTTTCCATAAAATTTTGTAGCATATCTTATTATTCTCACAAATGGTTTAACTCGATTAACTTTTGCTTAAAATGAACCGAAAAGCTTCAAATTGTTAAGTATTCTTTTAACAATGTGCGATTTCGATCGCAGTCAATCTGGATATCTTACTGCAAATAAAGCATATTTATGTTCTTGTTAAAACTTTGTCATATTTACCATGTAAATTCACATAATAATTTTTTTTCCTTAGTGCTTGTATCAAAATTTAGACCACACGCATCTCTAAAAATTTACATAAAACCTTTAATATCTGGATAACGGTAAGGTTTAGGTATAGGAAAGTATACATGAACTTGTCTTATTTTTTTCCCATGAATGCATTAAAATAGAAAAAACAGGGTGGTTCTATTTAAAAAAATGAAGAAATTTGATATTTATGAAGTTAAACTTTGAACACTTTTCATACACACCCTGTATAAAATGAAAAATTTTTCAACATAGATTCGATTACGTTTGACCTTGCTTAAGGCCACCGAACAGAAACCATTTTCATATCTTCAAGGGTGTCCTCGTAAAAAAATAATTTATAAGGGTCTTCAACGGTCAAATTTTCTACAAAAAAATCAATAACTCAAAAAGTGTGCATTTTTCGAAAAAAGTTTTTAGACAAAAGTATACTAAAATATTACGTAGATTTCAAAAATGTATTAATATACAGGGTGTTCCATTTAAAATAACAAAGTTACAGTCGACTTCCGGTAGAACCGGAAGTCGGCCATCTTTGAAAATATTTTAGTTGAAAAGATCGTATCCGAAAACTCAAACGTAGAAATTTTCATGATTTTACTATAAGTATTTTGCCATATACAGATAGTTTTCACTCGTCGTGGGACACCCTGTATATCATAGAACAATATACATATCGGATATGATATTATCTTCACATTTTAGCATTTTGCTCATGACAACCGCTAACTTTGGAGTTAACCCGAGCCAAATGGTGGGGCAGGGTTAACTCTAACCCCGCTTTATAAAACGCTGTATCACCCACCGGTCAAAGGGTTAACTCTCGGGGCAGGGGTAACCCGAGCTTATAAAACCGGGCATTATACAGTTTTTTATGACAATTAGTTTGGATTTTATTTTACGACCTATGGAAATTATTTCTGAGGTATAAATAAATTAATACCTCTCTTACTGCTGAAATCCAGATCAATAATCATTTATATAATTCAATAGAGCAGCCAAATTAATTGCCTTTTCAAACTTTTATATCTTTCAGATGTTATGTATTCCTATAAAACCAAGTTTGATGAAGGAGGAGGAAAAATCTCAGCTAAATTCGAAGTAAGTAAATAAAAAAGAACGACTACATTACCGATGTGTGCTGAGATTAACTGAGATCTCAGTCAAAAATAAAAAAGAGCGCACCTATTATCGTTTTTGGGACATTTTAAGCTTCTATGTTACTTGCTTCTTTTCTCATACTGTATATAAGTTTAAGAAATTAATTAAATTATAAAAATAATTGCTAATAGGGTGTTTAGCTGAGATTTACTGAGATCTCAGTCAAAAAGAACGCACCTTTTGTTGTTTTTTGAACATTTTAAGCTTCTATGATACTTGCTTCTTTTCTCCCACTTTATATTAGTTTAAGAAATTATTTAAATTATAAAAATATTTGCGAATAAGGTATTCGGATGAGATTAACTGAGATCTCAGTCAAAAAGAGCGCACATATTGTCGTTTTTGGGACATTTTAAACTTCTATGTTACTTGCTTCTTTTCTCATACCCTTGATTATATACATATATTCTCAAGGCTCATACTGTATATTAAAAGAAATAAATTAAATTATAAAAATATTTGATAATAGGGTGTTTAGCTGAGATTTACTGAGATCTCAGTCAAAAAGAACGCACCTAATTGTCGTTTTTAGAACATTTTAAACTATGCTTTCTCTATTTCACTCACAGAATTGCTAATTATTTACCGAATCTGTCTATAGTTTTCCCTAGAAGCCGACACTCAAAAAAGAATTAGGTGCCTGGAAGACCACAATAGATTAAAAAAGGGCACTGTAGGGCAAAATACAAATATACTCTATTATCTAATATAAATTAAAATATTAAGTTGTTTATTTAATTCTATTATTTATCTAGTATCGGAAATATAACTCGTCATAAATAAAATAATATATTTTCAACAACATATATAGTAGAGATAAGTCTAGATGTATTTATTGCTGATTATTTAATGTCATCTTATCTAATACGTCTTATTTTTTCATTAGTACGAATGTTTGTTAATTTTTCCAGCTATAATAATGTAGGTGTAATGTATATAATCATTATTTATACCATAACCGACCTCAAATTAGACCAGCATACGGAAAATTTTGTATGAGCCAATCGATGTTTTGATGAGAGAGAACTCAGAACTCAGTCTGGGTGTCTATCCTCTAACAGTGAGAAATCCTACGAGTACACACTTATAAAGTGCGCTTGCGGGGTATTTCATAATTTGCAATTTCGAGAGAGCGCGCATGTGTACTTCATAAAGGCGATTTCATCCCGCTTTGGTACCCCACTTTGGTCTGTCAATTACATACCAATCGATTTCGTTCCGAACAACGATGACGTCAATCTAACTTTGGTACCTTTATGGTCTGTCAAATCACATACCGAGATCTGCAGCACGGTTACTGAAATTGGTAGCTTTCTATCCTAGTCTAAAGTAGTTTCTGTCTTTCTTTTATTTGTAAATATATTGTTCTATGTCAATTTCATCAATCAGCTGTACCAGCTGGGCTATGCTATGAACCAAACGATTTCGCCTGTTATTGGTAGTTCACGTCATAGTGGTGACGTAGGACCTACCAATTGGTTAACCCAAGTCCCTACCAACCAAAACGGGACGAAATCGCCTTAAGTGTCTACTCGATAGTTGAAATTCTGTAAAGTGAGTCAGAGCTATGTAATCAACACTTTGGTTAAAGCGCAGTTGCCATATGTATTCTAGAGAGAAATGCTTTTTATTTAGGACTATTAAGAGCCCTTCAAAAATGATGCGCTCATGAAGTTCGCTTCTGCAACTGATTTTATGGACAGTAAGAGCGATGAGTCACTGTACAGAATTTCGACCTACGACTATAGTAGGAGCTCTCACTGTTTGTGAATACGCGTTAAGGACGATAGGAAATACCTAACGTTAGGATAGCTTGTTAGGTTTGCCTGTGTGAAACACAAATTGCACTTAGGAATTCTTAATTCCGGTTTAGGTATTACCTAACTTTAAGAATTGGTTGGTGAAATCGGGCATTAGATACCCAACACCCAGGTCACACAAAACCACATCGTGCCCAATCCGAGTATTGGCAGAGTGTTGGGGAAGAGAATGACAATAAGGCAGTTTTAGCGAGGATACCGTTGAAGTGATTCAGTAACCGAACACTAACCGCGTTGTTTCAGCGACGAACGGTATCATAGGGGAAGGTGTTGTGACGTATTATACTGACGTAATTATTTGATACCGTTGATCTGAAACACTTCAACGAGTCAAGAGGAAGGTTACTGGCGGTTACTGAAAATTTTGTTTACAAACATGTGTCACATGTATGTGAGCTTAGAAGTATTATTACGTAACATTTGATTTGCCATTATTCTCAATTATAAGAGCATTGTTTATTAAAAACAAGTTTTCGTCAAAATATATCTCCCAAATTACTGGAAGTAATGGAAGATTTAATCCCATCTTCCTAATTTTTCCAACTAGAACGCAAAAAACAAAATCGAACCCTAAATAAGCCTAAATAACCAAATGTAAAATATGCCAAGTTAACTGTTTTACCACCGTTTGTGTTTTAGCGATATTTTCCAGTTACTGGTAGTGGGGATGACAAATTACATACCGGAACGATATCGACACCGGTTACTGAAGCTTCAACGGTATCCTCGCTAAAACTGCCTAAATGTTAAATAGCTTGGTTATAATCCGTTGATCAACACTCGATCGAGCACGGGGCGGATATGTGTGACCCTGCCTTTGGACAGAACCGATATGATACAACTATGAGTCTAAAACTGCACTGGCAGTACTGGCACTGGGGTGTAGTTGTGACCGGTTGTGACTTGTGGGTAAAATTAATTTGCTGCGTTCTGCGTTCACATCAGTTTGTCGGCGATTTAAAGAAATCTGTAAGCAGAAGCAGTTCCGGCTGTGACTTGTGGGTAAAATTAATTTGCTGCGTTCACATCAGTAGTTTGTCGGCTACTTAAAGAAATCTGTAAGCAGAAGCAGAACCGGTTTCAGACAGATTTGTGATAAGAGATGACAGAAATAGAAGTTCTATTAATTTTAAATAATGTTAATAGTTCATGGAAGTGGGTAATGGAGAAAACT